>BSUD01000007.1:91704106-91937274 GCA_033239045.1 Fagopyrum esculentum | reverse complement strand
GGGGGGGGTGGACTGAAATGTAACGAAACAAAAGAATAAGAAATCAAATAAAGAGGTGAATAGATTGATGAGAGATGAACTACACTAGGTTGAATCTTAGCATGCAATGCTACTTTGGTTGATTCCTTTTATAAGTATTTAGCAATGTTCTCGTCTTGATCATATATATGTGTTGAGCCAACCAGCATCAACACAACTTAACAAGTTAATGTCCCGTTAACCTACAAGAACAAGTCACAAGTTAGCTTTTACACAAAGACAAAGAGATATAAAGAGAAGAATAAAACCATTAGACTTTTCTTTATATTTGTATTCCTTTTTCTTTAAGTAATCACAACCAGCTTTTACCTAAAGGTTTTCTACTAGATTAAAGATCCGAATCCGGAATCTATTAATCCTAGTTCTTTGCATGCAATTAAACACTAAGGTGATCAAACTAAGTGATAAGAAATATGCAATTAGATAAGTGAAGCACAAGGAATACAAAACATATACTGAATAATACTTATATTAAAAAGGACTTATAACGAAAGTAGCAATATAGCTTCAAAACAACCCAATGTAGCAAGGAAATTAGAAGCTCATTACACAAAGGAAGCAATGGAAAGAGAGAATAATGTGGGAAATGGTGGATGATTCTAGCAATAAGTCATGGACCTATTTATACTACAATTGACACTAAATGGGAGTAAATGGCCGGCCTAAACAACCACATTTAATGCCATAAAGGTGGTGCAAATAGCCGGAGTAAAGTCTTTGTCGCTAAACCGCAGGGGCAGGCTGCAAGACCGCAGGGGCGGTTTAGGCAAAAACGTTTGGAGTTCTTCATGGCCGCAGGGGCGGCCTGTCAATTCCGTAGGGACGGATCTTTAATGTTCTTCAAACGTCTGACTCTTCATCTTTCTGTCGCTATTGATGTCGAGCCGTAGAGGCGGCCCAATGTTACCGCAAGGGCGGTGACAGTGGCTCTTCGGCTTCACATCTCCGCAGGTTGGTCCACAGGCAGAGGCGCAGGGACGCCGGCTTCGCTTCTTCAGGGTAAGTCACCGCAGGGGCGCGCAAGAGAGGCGCATGGGCTGTGACAGTCTTCGTTCCGGGCGCTGGCGAAGGCGCATGCTGCGTTCCGGAGTGCAGTGTCACCCGCAGGGGCGGTGACACTGCTCCACGGGGGCGGTGAGGCACCAGAAGCTTGTCTTCGTAAATGGTCTTCAACTCCCAAGTGCTTCTAACTTCTCGTTTAGCTTCTTTTAGACTTCTTCTTTTGAAATAAGAAGTTAGTAGCATAAACCGACTATAATATAATAAAAAGACTCTAAAAACTAACCTAAATGATAGTGATTCCATCACCTATTAATAACACTCTCCAGATATTCCAATGGAGCTCTCGTGTTTTTCTCTCTCTCTAAGGATGTACACTTATTTAAACTAAGAGGAAGTAAAACTTTTAATGAGGATGTTTTGATCACTTGAAAACTTAGATGTTTCCATGTAAGCTTGTTGTTGTTCTCTTCAATCGTGACCTTCATTTATAGTCTTCGATGGAGAATTCTTCTAGCCATTGTGAAGATGACCGTTGTGATGTTCTTCCTTCTCCATGGAAAACGGTGTAGGTTGAGATGAATTAGCCGTTGTAGGATCTTCTATCTCTTCATCTCCTTGACGCCGTTGAGAATCTTCTTCTTTGAGATCTTCTCTTGAAAGAGCCGTTGAAGATCTTGTCATTAAATTCCTTGTTTCAAGCTCCGATATCTTCCAAGTTGTTGAGGATCTTCGGTTGAGGATATATCTCTTTGATAGTCATTGAAGATCTTCCTTGGATACGAGATCTTTGTGAGATCCGTTAGAGGAAATCTTCTAATCTTGCGCCTGTTAAGATCTTTACAAGATCTTTTTGTTGGACCGATATTTCCTCTTCAAAAGGTCCGTTGGAGATATTCCTTGAGCTGGCCGAGATCTTCTCTTGTTTGAAGATCTTCTCTTGTTCCTTGGTAGATTTGGTTGTTGAGATTGAATCTTGTTTTGAAACGCTTCCGGTCGATGTATCCTTTGTATCGCGTTTTAAGGCTTCGGCTTTGAACCCTTGAAATGGTTTTCAAAGCCTCCGTGTTGAGCCTTTGAAAATGCTTTTCAATCTCTGCGCTTGTCCCTTGTATCGTGTTTCAAGGCCTCCGTTCATCCTTTGAAATGCTTATCAAGGCCTGCACACATTTAACAAACACAAAACCAAACTATGCAATCTAGAAATATAATCAATATTTGTTAGTGTATAAACCGCTCATAATGTTAACTCTTCCATCATCACATATACAAATATAACTAAGGTGGAGTTATTAGGTCTCATCTAGTATAATTGATTCATAAATTACTCATTTTATTATTAAAAATATATAATGTGCTATGGAAAAAATTTGGACTATTTCTAATCTAGCATCTGACATTCAAAATAAGTTCAAGCATGGAATAAGTTCAAGATGAATTCGAGAAGCCCTATATGCTACTAACATGCATTTGATTCTCATCAATTCATAAACACGACATAAAACACACTTAGTCTAGCATGATTTGGATTTTTCACACCAAACACTAACAAGATGACTACTCACTCGTGACCGGAAATCTAAGAACACAACACTAGAGATGAATAGCACGATGACAAACTAGACTAAAAAATTAAGGAATGTAAGTTAAAGGATCGAAGGAAGTGGACTTCCCAATCTAAAGTTATGATATAAACAAGATAGAAATAAGATCTTGAGATCGAAATATCAAGAAAACCAAGAACTTCATTCAAGTCTTCAAATTGGCCAAAAGAGAAAATCTTCTACGAACTAGAGAATTGTTTTGAGAATTGATTGGTAAGTGAGTTGGTACATTTGCAAGAGCCAAGATCCATACATATACAGGCTTAGAATCGTGGTCCTCCCATTCTAGAATCATCCAAAAAGCATCCATACAACTAGCATGAGTTAGAAAAGTGGTCTACACTAGGCTTGGCAATCCCAGGTTGAACTTGGCCTTAGATCGGTGGAGGTTTCACTCTAGGTCGAGTTCTTCAACCTCTTGACAACTTTACACTCCAGTCAGGTTTTTCATCCTCTTTAGTCGGGTTTTTTGTCTTGTTCAGTCGGGTTGCACATTTCACCCGAGGCACGTTGACACCCTTGCTCAAAATGCTTCTTTGTCTAGGTTTTTTTTTGCCTTCTTCATGCAAGGTCGAGGTACATCTTCGCTACGTAGACACTTTGTGTTCTTCACTTTGGTTTCTTGTCTTCTTTGATTGGGTTTTTGGTCTTCTTCGCTTGAGTTTTTGGATTAACCCGACCTTAGTTGACATATGCACCTTGAATTTTTTTTTTGGGGGGTTTTCATGTCTTTTTTACTCGGGTTTTTGGTTCACCCGAGGTTTCTCCTTGAAGTTCCTTTGCTCCTTTAGCCACTTTCAGATGTTGATATCTTGATTCCTTTCCTCCTTTGCTTGATGATGAAAGTGATGCCTTGATGCATGAGTGTTCCTTGGATTTGATCAATTTGTGCTCCGTTTCAAACCTAATTCACCTACAAACACAAAACACAAGGGGAGTATACATTCAAGCATAAACAAAGATGTAGATGTTTAATTTCATGCTTATCTAGTATTTAGATTACTTAGTCTAGTTTCAAAAATATTTTCTCGATATCTTATATTTTTTTAAAATTCATTTTAACTTCTATTTCTTTCCATTATAACTTTTAGAGTTAGTTATAGTCTCATTACATCCTATAAATAGAGGTCAATAATCATTATTCCAATAGCTTGATATTGATTTGTATTTTGCATTTGTGTCCGACTGATCAACCATACTAAACCTTATTAAAAATCATCAATTTATATTCAATTACTTCTCTTAGTATCACTACCTCCATCCTCGTGTCAACCGAGTTCTCTTCTTCATTCATCAATCAAGTTCGATCCTTGTTTCAATCACTCTAGATTGTATCCGGTATTGAATCTCCGTTCTCTCATTCAGTGCATTTTTTATATGAAAGTTTTCTATTGTGGTTCCAAATTCTTGGAATCTTCAAAAGATCTAGATTGTCACCGACCTGGATAATAGTTGAAGCCTGAAGTTTTCTGAGTATGATTCAATTAATCAAGATTGAATCGGGTTTTATATTCTAATATTTTTTTACAATTAGTCAATTTGGTTCCATTCTATTATTTTGTTCTTCATATTCGAGGTACGCAAGAAAGTCATATCCCTTATACCAATAGAGAAATTTTCCTATCTTTTTATCATCTAATTCTGACTCTTACTTTTCTAGTGTTGACGTGAGATATGTGGTTATTGGAGTCAAATAACCAATAATACCCTTGTTTTGTACCTGGTTACGACATACTTGTTTAGAAAAGTCGAGAATTGACGAGACTTGAAAAGCTCTTGTAGAGACGCGACGAAAATCTCATTTGAAAGAAGGAGCAAACACATGCAAAATCAAGAGTTCTACCCTTGGTTCACCTCGACCTATTTACACTTGGTCTCTACGACTAACACAAATTGTTTGAGATATATGATAAGTTCTCAAATCTAAAGTGGACACATTCTAATCTCAAACATGGTAAACATGTATTGCAAGGAGATATGCCGTGGATGGTGCCCAATGGTACCAAACATTTGACCGTAGTCCCGCTAGGAGCAGAGGACGTACTACGCGGAAGATTGTGTTTTCAAAGCTAAGGGCTCCACAAACAATAGTCACTTGTATATACTAGTTTCTTGGTCATTCTTATGAGCCAGGGGGTGTACGGATGGAACTGGTGGGGACTCCGCATGAGTAACTCTAACGAAAGGCCACTTTATTAGGGGAGATTGTGTGCCTAAAAAATAATTGAAATGTCCAATATTAGCTAGCCCAGGAGTGGACAAAGTTGAACGTGAGTAGAACATGAGAGGAGACCCGGAGATCCATTCCCGTGTGTCCCTCAAAATAATGGATCCAACTAGATTTTTTGTAAACTAGTGTCAGATACCCTGATTCTATTCAAGTATAATAATAACTGATAATTTCTGGTCAGTACACTAGAATTGGTAGTCGACTGGATCTAATTATTGATGATGAAGGAGAGGGTTAAGAAACCAGAGTCACTGTCAGAGATAACCAAAACATCAAACTGGGACTTTGTAATCTCCACAAACTTGCAAAAGCAAGACCAACAAAATTTCAACTGCAAGAACTATAAAGCAGCAGTTTCAGAAGAAGCATTTTGCCACAGACAGATCAATGTGCTTCTACAAGCAAAATCATTCATTCAGAAGACCCTTTTCCTTGCGGATTCAAGATCTAATCCCAATTCTCTATTTCAATAAGCTGTCTTAACCAAAATTAATAAGTACAGATTGAGCCTAACCACATTGTTTGCCTTATTTTCTATAACAAAGAGAAGCATGCATCTACAAAAGTTCATGGAAGACTAAGTGATGGCTCACATCTACCATACATAACAGTTCTATTGAAGGTACCTTACCAGGTCAAACTTAATCATAAAACAATTACAGCAAGGTTTCCAGCCTTTCTCAACAAATGATGTTAGAGAGATAAGGCAATTAGTCTATAACAAAAGGCACTGCGTTACTACGTTAGAATATCCATTAAGGTCATGTTGTTGATAAGGGTTTCATACATATTTTTGTAAGGTAAGAATCATACATTACATACATCAAAAGCCAATGAACACCAACTGTGCCATCCATATTCAAAATTATCCTTCAAATCATAAGTGTTGAAAAGTAATCCTCGAACTCTTCATCGATTGTCGGTTTGCGTGTACTCAACTGAGGCACTGTAACCAGAAGGATCAATTGGAGTTTAGAATAAGGAGAAGCTAAATTCATATTATCTCTTTTGAGAATCAATATTACCTTGCTCATTGGCCGTCAATCCCTCTGACAAAAGAGGATTTGAATTTCGAACCATCCCATTCATGCATAAGTCTTCAAGCTCTTCACCCATTTGTTGTTTTCCATTATTGTCACATGCTGAGACAAGGTACCCTAAACAGTGGCCGAACTCATCAAGCTCATCCTCACAAATCCTGTTATCATCAAATTCAATGTCTTCATATTGGGATATAGTGCACTCTCTCCCATCACTTGCGGCTATGCTACTTGCTGTCGTGCAATCAGGGTAAGAATAGCCATTGCTGGCTATTGCTATCCCGGAAGAAGAATACGACAAAGCGGATCCATCGCATGAATTGGGTTTAGCATACCCATCAGGCTTATTCTCAGAGAAACTGGAGAACGAGTCTTCAACAGTGACACTGCTCGCCTGTGCAGAATCCGTTCCTAATGTATCCTCATCAAATCCCTCCAAAGACATTTTTTCTCTTCGAACATGAGTACAGAAGACCTTAGCTTGCTGGGATTCCTTAGAAAAGGGGTCATGTTCGACAAGAGTTTCACAGCACGTGTACTTGGAAGCTGGGAAGCTTAACTGCTCACTGGTTCCATCTAGAAACTTCCTTTTTTTGCTAAGTTTGGAAATATCATGATCACATCCTTGATTGGCATGGGGACTGAAACATTATTAAAAAGGGAAAACATACACAGGTAGCTTACTAAGTAAGCTAAGTATTAAGCAAATAAGCAGACAAAATAAGAACAAAATCAATGGAAACATTACTTAAAACTGTATATACATAAGATAAAAAACTGAATAATGAGCTGCATCTCAGACAGTCCGACTTAGGAGTTAGGAGTTGGGAGTAATACACCAAGCTGTCCACAAACATACACTTGTACACTAGAAGGTGGAATGAATCAGCTCTATGATCTCTTTCGCTCAAAAAGGCAAGAATAATAATACATCGGCCTTTCTACCCGTCTAAAATTCAACACTTGTGTGGCATTTAGTAGATTAAAAGATTGATAATTTCATTCTACATGATAACTTACATTTTAAGAGCGGTAATTCTGAATAAACACAGGGAAAAAACAGCTTAATTTTGATCGGCGTCACAATCCACCACTATGCAATAGGATTCGTTGATTTCAGATAGGAAGTTCGTTAATTCGGATCTCAAAACACATGATACTGATCACTTCCTTAATACAAGGACAAAACTCAGAAATCAGGTGGGGTAATCTAGGCAATCAAATAGAAAGAATCAGATAAGATGAAGAGAAAAAGAGACCCTGGCAGGAATTCAACTAGACCTAGAGATTAAAACCTGGAAATCTCCTCTGGGTAGTTGCAATTTGCCTCCATTTTGCCCGCGATTGAGCCAAACCCTAGGTGGAAAATTATATGATGCAAGGTGGCCGGTGAAGGAGGTCAATAGCAGTCATAGTGATTGCACAGCAGCAAGGGAAATGAAGAGGGTGGTTCGCTTCAGAGTCTCGACTAGCTTAAAAGGTCTGAAGGCAACGTCAGAGCATCTCATTTTGCGAGATATTATTTTTTATTAAAAAAGATAATGTTAGTTAATTGTGTCCCATTTGTATCTTAACATAAGATTTACAAAATTTCTTTTCAAGCCATTACCTTATGGAACTGTTCAGGTAGAGACTAGCACTATGGTGCAGCATAACGGACTAATTTAACCATTAATTAATTTGATACAATGATGTAGGTTAATTCACGTTATTCAATTATTCATGAGAGGTGTGATGTTAATTTTATTGAAGTTAGGAAGTGGTGATACAATTTTGTCCTTTGAAAAATGTATTTTTTTAAAAATAGGTGTATCTGGTGATGTTTTTGTAATTTTTATGAGAAAAGTTAGAATAGTTACTATCTCACTTATAATTTTTATAGGGCTAATTTGGAAACTAGGCTTTTTTGAGAATTAGTGGTACAAACTAGGCTTTTATGATTATTCAATTAAGAAACTATACCCCTTTCTTATTTTTACCGTTCAAATATACTCCTACCAAATTAACCCTAACTCCTTCCTCTCTGCCGCCGCTCCCCTTCCATCTCTCCACTCTCCCTGTGTTCCCAATCTCCGCCGCTGCTCCCCTTCCATCTCTCCTCTCTCGTACAGCCGACCGTCCATCTCCGCCGCTGCTCCCCTTCCATCTCTCCTCTCTCGTACAGCCGACCGTCCATCTCAGGTCGTAGAAAACCGGAATCAAAAAAATGTCCGGGAACATGCAATGTTATGCACCTCATGACCAGTTCCTCGCTAAAATCACAAGTAAGTGATCTAAGGAGCGCAAGCTTTGAGTGGAAGATTATACTGCTGAGATATTTCAAACTTGTTGTAGATAGAGTCTATCGGGGCTATGGTTTCTCAATCGCAGGCTCTACAAGCGCAACCACATAGTTGAAGAATCGCATCCATCATCTCCAACAATGGAGTCTTCAAGCTCGGATTCATCACCCTACCTGGCTCAGCCAACCGATAAGTCGGAATCTGGTATGATGAGGTATCACAAGATATCATCTGGTTTACTAATACAAACTCCCCCTTAATCGACTCTTCTGGTGCACTTCAAATTTCCTTCAATTCTTTCGGTTTATTAGATGCAAGTTTGATTCCCATTAACTTATTCAATTTCCATTGATCTGAATCTTCTATCATCTAAAATATGAATCATTTGATTAGATGCACATCCCTTTCGACTTTCGGTGTATGCCCATCAACTGTTTGCGAAAAGTCCCATGAGAAGTAAAAACCAAAAAGCTTACTGATTATTATAAAGGCAAGGCGGAAGGAGAGGTGGATCTTCATCACCGACCGAAAAGCATTCCGATGCACAGGTAGTTTGCTAGCAAAAAGGATATGTCCCATTAAGAGAGCCAATCAAATCTCTGGTATTTGGCTGATTATATATCACTTTGGAGAGCACAAACTAATAACTATTAAAATTCTATTAACATTCTAGCATTGTGAAGATGGTTTTGGCCAAGGGGAATCCACACTTCGTCCGTGGAGTTCGTGTGCTCATCAAACCTTATAGGAAAAAGGCAAAGCTAGTTGAAAGGTAATTATTGTTGTGAAAAGTTTGTCCTCTATTGTATCAGTGTCTAAGAATGTCTATGATTTCGGGTTTGCCTTGCCGCAGGAAGTACATGGACAAAACTGAGCATTAAATGTATTACCAAGGAAACTACTGGGATGTTGAATCTGAGATTCATTTAAGTGGGTATAATAGAATTAGTGGTGAACATCAAGTTGTGCACGGGGTTGATTGATTCATGACTTGAATGGTTGTCTTGTAATAGTGTTGTTTAAGTGTATGTAAATTATGGTATGAAAAAATTATGGTATGAAAAAGTCATACCAGAAAAATATAAAATTGTGGAAGTATGAAATTCTGGTATGATGAAAAATTATGGTATTATGAAAAATTATGGTATTATGAAAAATTCTAGTATGATGAAATTCTGGTATTATAAAATTCTGGTATATAAAATTTTGGCATATAAAATTCTGGCATATAAAATTCTGGTATATAAAATTATGGTATGAAAAAATTATGGTATGAAAAAGTCATACCAGAAAAATATATAATTGTGGAAGTATGAAATTCTAGTACGATGAAAAATTATGGTATTATGAAAAATTCTGGTATTATGAAAAATTCTGGTATTATGAAAAATTCTAGTATGATGAAATTTTGGTATTATAAAATTCTGGTATAGAAAATTCTAGTATGTAAAATTCTGGTTTATAAAATTCTGGTATATAAAATTATGGTATGTAAATTCTGGTATGAAAAATTTCTGGTATGAAAAATTTCATACCAGAAATTTATTCCGTGAAATAAAATAAATAAATAAAAATTCAGTAATAGTAATTACAACTTAACACTAACTAATGTCTATTATTCTTTTTTTATTAAAATAAAGGGGTTAATTATTTTTACCTACCATTAAATGAAAGTGGTAAAAAATTATGGGGTACATTTACTAAATCATATTCTCAAAAAGGCCTAGTATATCAAATTCTCCCATTTTTATATTGAAACAATTTGGTTTACTGGATTTTTTTATAATTTTGTGTTTAGTAAATGTACCCCCTTGAGAGAGAGTGTGTAGAGTTTGAGAATAAATACAAAAGGTTGGAGTTTATTTACTTAATTGAAACATTAAAAAGTCCAATTATTACTATAGTTTTTCAAAAAGGTCTAATTACCAAAATTGCCCAATTTTATTTCACTTCATTCAAAATTTAAATACTATCGGTTCTACAATTTAAAATAGTTAGTTAATGTATTGTTTTATTCTATTTATTAATTATGTTTTTATGCACTTTTTTTACTTGTACACGTTTAAATTATTAAAACACAATATTTGAACTAACAAAACGCAATATTCGAACTAATGATACCCAAATTTTGAATTAATATTATAAAAAAATCAATTTTTATACTTACACTTATTCGTATACTTTTATCCTAATTTTTGTTAGTTCAAAGTTTATATACTAAATTTTCAAACCGAGAGTTTTATTCGTTCAAACACTTTATATTATTAGTTCTGCTATTATTATGAACTTATAGAAATTTTTTGTAAAAACTTATGAATCATTCGGACAATATAATCTGAACTAACAAAACAAAAAAATTGGAGAAAAAAAAGCATCTGAGAACCAAAAAAGAGGGGGAATCAAAAAAAATTAACTATTAGTTCAAATATCGATTGTTTTACGCACAGGCTATTTAGCGCATCTGTTTTTACTACATAATGCCCATTTGTCCGTTACGGACAAATGGGCATTACGTAGTAAATTTATATCAATTTGTCCGTCATGGACAAATGGCCACTGTCCGTGACGGACAAAGTGAACTATGTAATATGATTATTTTGTTGATTAAAGTTCTAAAATTTGGTTTGTTTGAAAGAAATTTGTAATCCTTTGAATAACAAAAATTTGATTTGATTGTCTTTTGTTAACAGAAAGTTTAAATCTTTTCAATAACGTTATTTTGATTTGATCGTATTTATGTTTTAAGTTCAACGTTAGGTTTAAAAACGTAACATTGATCTTGAAACTTTGATTCCTTTGTAATTGTTATGTTTGTAAGTAACTTTGGTTTCTTTGTTGAAAGAAAGTGTTAATCCTTTGAATAAAATATTTTTGATTTGATCGTCTTTTGTAAAAGAAAGTTTAAATCCTTTCAATAACATAACTTTGATTGGATCGTAGATATGCATGATGGGAAGTTACGTTTATTTCTTGAAACTTTATATGTTCGATATCAAATCTTAAAACTTTGAATAATAGTCACGTTTTATTTATTGAACATTTATATGTTCGTTACGAAATCTATAAATTTTGAACGAAAGAAACGTTTATTTCTTGAAACTTGATATGTTCGTTATGAAATCGTAAAACTTTGAACAAAAGTAACGTTTATTTCTTGAAACATTATATGGCTTTCAATAACGTAATTTTGTTTGAAAAATATTTATAATCCTCTCAATAACGTTAAGTTGATATTTTTATCTCATTATGTTCGTTACAACTCGTTATGTTCATTCAAAGATCTTACTAAATTAAAATTTGACGAAAATATTACTAAAGTAAAATAAACTCATTAATTTAATAAAGGTGTATAATAGGTAGTACACATTATTGGTTGATTTAAAAGATACAAATATATGTTGTAAATCTCAAGTTTTAATGTATGATCTCTCTGTGACGGACAAAGAAGAACTGTCCGTCACGGACAAACAACATCTGTCCGTCACGGACAGATAACATCCGTACGTGATGGACAAATCTAAAATGCACTATAAGGGGAGCCACGCTCATTTTCTTTCCCTTCTTCCTCTTCCTTTCTTCGCCGCCACGAACATCAACAAATCATTCTTCGTTCGATCTTCGCTCGATCTCTCTCTCTCTCGATATTTCTCCTAATTTCAACTGCAATTTAAGGTAAACACTTCACTTCTCGCTTTAATTTTGTTTAAATTTGATTCTTTTAGTTAGGTTTATGTTTAGGGTTTAATTTGTCCGATTTAGGTTGTTTTAGATATATTTAGGGGTTTATATGTTACAAAAAATGGATGAATATGAGTTAGGGTCGATACTTGATTACTTATTTTGGGTTTTATTGTAGGTTTAACGAGTTTAAGGTTTGTGTTATGAACGAACGCCATTGTTGGCGTTCGCAATTTTGCGAAGGTAGAAGACACTTGTCCGTGACGGACATAAACAAGTTGTCCGCTATGGACAACTTGTTTCTTATTATTTTTTTTATTAACATTGATTGTTTTTGTTTGCAGATGGAAAGAAACACCAAAAAAGACGCTAAAAAATTCACCGATTGGGGTACTTCAGAAAGGTATTCCACAGCGGTATGCGTTCTCTCAGGGCACAACGAGAGGTTCACTCGAGACATGACTCCCGAGAGCCAGTTCCATATTCTGGAGGTGCTTCGGTTAAGGAGCAATTCCCGACATAGGAGTCGGGAGTTACGTGACATAGTATATCTGGCATCCCGCGTGACATTTCTCCACCGAGCCCTTCTCACCAGGTTTCTGCCGGAGGCAGAAATAACATCTCTTATGCTGGACCTCCACACTGGACGCATTCATTAGCTCATGAAGAGCAAACCCTTATGGAGGGGGTTATTCCCACCTGGAGGACCTGTCTGCTCCTTACAAGCAGGAGCAGCAGTATGCTTCTTACCAGCAGGAGCAACAGTCTGCTCCTTCTTCTTCCCAGCAGGAGCAGGAGGAGGAGGAGCAACCTGCTCCTTCCCAGCAGCAGCCTGCTGCGAGTAGACGCTGAGTGAGGAGGCCACCTTTGCCAGCTCTGGTGGAGGATGTCATTGAGGAGGTTGTTCGCTCAAAAGTGTGTGCGTCAAAGTCTTAAATTTATATCTAGAACTTAAGCAAAAGCGAACCCGCAGTGTACGGATGAGTTGTAGTAAGGCAAGAAGATTTCAGAGTCGAACTCAGGGATTTGGTGAGAATAAAATCAATTTCAAATATTTGGCAAGGTGTAAAAGCTTTTGTGATTAATAAAGGAGACAAATGATTCCAAGGATTCAAGTATCCGACTACGGCTTTCGATTAAAGATACTTCCAAAGATCAAAGGACAGAGTTGATGTTGTCAAGGTTATGTGTTTCAAAGGCAGGTATCGTACGGTGAAGTTCCAAAACCTATATATCTAATCCAAAGGTTCTTTGTATAAGGGTTATTGAGGCTGCAATATAAAAAGGTCTAAGGATAAGAATTACACTCAAACTAACCACCCAAAACCCCAAGATATGACTCTCAATGGTAAAGATGGAAAGCACACTTAAACCTTAATAAAGGATGTTGAGTCTCTCTATTACTCAAATCTTGTAATCTTTAGCTATTAAATGTAGAATCAATGATGAAGTCTCCTCACACACTTAGATAGAGGTTAAAAAGGTTAAGCAAGGTTGGGATTTAGGCAAATATTAACTTTGTTTAAAGAATAAATCAATTAAAGATCATCAGAGATATAAATCGTGCTGTTCATCGATAAATCTGACGATTTCATCAAGAACATGTCGATTTTTCTATTGTCACAAAGTTAAATCTCAACTCTCAGGGTCCAAATGGTTAAATGAGTTCAGTCTATCATCATCTAAGCCTCAATCATCAACTATTCTCCCCATAATCACAAGGTTTTTAGCCAACCATTTTCATAATCAAATCAAAATTAAGATTGAATGAATAAAATCAAATAAAACCCGAACTTTGAATAAAAACCAAATAATCTCCGAATTTGTAATCAAATCTCAAAACTTATCAAAGAATCTCTCAAAACACTCAATAATGTGTTCACAAACCACAAGAATTGGAAGGGAAACAAAAGATCTCACAACAATGGTGTAGACTGACTTCTTGGCACTTTCTTTCAATCTCCTCTCCAAGAATCTTCATTTCCGCAAAATTGTGTAAATCTTTCCTGCTGCGAACTCCTTAGGTCTGTCACCGTCCTAGGTTTCCAAGTTGGAGATTGCTGCTCCTTTCAATGTTGAAGGCTCTCGAATATTTGTAGGGATAAACCTAGGGTTTAAAGATGAAACCCTAAATATTTGGGCTGAAAAGAAGTCGAGTCCGTTTGTATCAGAAAATACTCTGGGCCGCGTCAGACGGTATCAGATAATACTTTGCCGCGTCAGACGGTATCAAAAGATATTTTGGCGCGTCCTAACTTCCTTTTATGCTCTTTTTTGTCCCGCTTCAAGGCTTAATCCATAAATATGTCATTTCGCTCCATAATTTGCCAAATTACCTACAAATGCAATAAAACTCTGTGTAGAACTCTATTCTCGCAAAGTAGGTGAATATAACCATAAATGTCATGAATGTATGTCTATGCATGCAAAATTAAGGGAAAATCTTTATAAAAACATGCCTAAATATAGATCATAATTCATGTCATCAGAGGTACTTCCTCGTGCTCTTGGAGATCGTCCTAGACTAGTAGCTCCTACTCGCCAGACCTTTAGCCCAATTTTCGAGGTTCTTGTGGAGGGGGACCTCGTATCCCAGAGATTCTTAGGAGCTTCGAGGTCCTTGTGGGATAGATAGGAGCACCATCACAACAGGTTGAGAAGATAACTGAACGTTATGGCCCAGGATTTACCTCCACCGACGATTATATAGCGTGGTATATAGACCGATCGCACCGGTTTATACGCCCAGGTGCTCAGCAGATCCCTCCACCTCCACCTCACCTCCAGCATATGGTGGACTCGACCCGTACGATTATTCTGCACGGTTTAGGCCGTACATTTGTGATTCTTCCGTCCCTCCTTCTCTGCATCAGGACTTACGTACTTATGTAGATTAATTTTCTTATCTCCAAGATTATTCATACGGTTCTTACGATCATAGATAGGGTAGTGGTACTCGTCATGACGATGACGAGTAGACTTGTGTTATTTTTATGGGTTTTGTATTGTATGTTTAAAGTTTTGTATGTTATGTCTACATTTTTGTGTATGTTTAAACTTCGTACTTAACTTGTTGCGTTATATTTAACAAAATATAAACGATGACTATATAAATGACTAAACCTTAACATAATATAAATGACAAAACCTTAAGAAAATATGTCTGATCGTAAAGTTTAACTAAACAAGTTTAACTAATTGTGCCAAGACCTGTCCGTGTTACTCGTAAATGTGGTAATTGTAACTCCTTCCATCGAGCAAGGAGATGAGTTAATCTAACTTCAATATCATCTACGGTGTTGTTATATTGTGAAGAGTAAAGCCGAAAAGCATAAATGAAAAGATCTTAGAGGACATACCCTAATGTAATGAAATTAGTTCGGAACTATTGATATATGGATTTCTGGCATCCCCAAGTTCGAGGTGTTTCCTTCTTCCCAACGATATAGTGGGACATATGTGTAGTTGCACCCACCGTGCACTACGACAATACACTGCAATGTAGTCGCAGCTAAACACCCCATGCCCGTCACAACAAACCAGTATTCTGGTGGTGCAAAATCATTCTCAATCCATCCAAGTGCCTCAATCGTCGCATCGACGTTACGTTGATGAAAAAACACTCATGCAACTCGCGATGAGAAATGAGCTCCTGCAACATCAGTCGCCTAATCATCCACCATCCCTCGTCTATGTCTATGTCGTAGATTGCATAATGTAGTGCTCTAAAACCACAGTTTCCATCCCCTCTAACATTATTCCAACTAATTAGATACTCTTTCATCCAAATGGGAACGGCCTCAGGCCATTCTACTAAAATACCAGGGTTATGACTTGGAGTTTGCATGGGTATAGTTCTCTTTGTAGGAGTTTTGGGTGGTAAATCGGTATTAGAAGATGGACTTGGCACTGGTATAGGGTTCTTTCGGGGTCGACCTCTTTATTTTTTGGGTGGGGTACCCCCTAGCTCCCAATCGGATGACAATCTTTTGTTTGGACTGTCCTTCGGTCTTCCTTTAGTCACAACCCTAGCAGGTTCCCGCATACTGGTCCTCTCTGGAAAAGCAGTTTCTATAGTTTTATTTACAACTTCCAACTGACGACTAGGGCTCAGATTTGGAAAATCTTTCTCGCAGAATTCCGACAATATATTTCTTGCAACTCGACGCACGTCTCGTCCTTGTTTTAATTCCTGAACCACGTCATCGACATCTAACTTTTTCCAAAATTCATGCACATCAGTAAGAGGGATAGACATTCCTTTCTTCATATAACCCCAAATAAAGTGCATACACAACAGACCATGAATCGTCGTAAATGAACATGTGCACGGACCATCGGGCTTGTCAGAACGAGCTTTATTGTACTGAACGATAATAAGTAAAAAAGCATTGCGGGAGATGTTGTGGTGCAACGGCTGAAATTGTTTAGCACAAGAAGTCCATGTGATCTTTTTCGACATGCTCTCGTTGAACTAACCGAGGATCTTGTCTAACTGAATCCTCATCAAAAAGTGATAGAACCTGAAAATTGTATCCAACTTCACAGAATTTGTTTTCATGAATTATTTTAGAACAGAGTGCACAGTTTCTGCCCTGTTGAGAAATAAAAGAGTTAACGTCATATCGGGTAAATATAATTTAAACTGCTGTGGAATACGTACCTATTCGTCGTGTTACTTTCGAAGTTCAGATATTGATCAGTCCATGCGGAAACAATTCGTCTCTTGTAAGGATCTAGCCATTGTGTCCTCACATATTGTAGAAGATGTCCTCTCCTTTTCCACTTGTTTTCAATTTCAGTTAATCGTCTCTCGTAAGACTCTTCCGTTTTGGATTTAAATAAATCCATGTAACTATTGACAAATATTCGAGCGAGTTCTTTATCCATGTGATTATTCCTAGCCCTTCCTTCAATGTTTTTGAATATGTGACGCCGACATAACAAAAACTGTTTTTTCTAGAAAAATACGATCAAGAGCGTTCATAAGAGCCTTCTCTCGATTCGTGACAATTTTAGTGGTGTCCTCTCGACACGCCTACAAAGCTTTGCAAGTTGCTCAATTGCCCATACATAATTCTCTTCCTTTTCCATGGATAGAAATGCACCGGCAACGTTAAAGTTCAGTCATGTCGATGTAAACCCAACAATTTCAAAAAATGGCATCTTGTATCTATAAAAAAATAACATCAAAACGTTAAATTTACATACATAAAAAAGGGCATCTTACGAAAAAGTTAACAACTGTGAAATCTTACGTGTTGGTGTATGTTGAGTCCATTACCAATACGTAAGAGAATGCCCTAAGAAGGGCAACTGATTCCGGATGTGCGAAGAAAATGTCGCTCACTTCACCGTCCTTGTTTCCCCTATGCTCACGGAAATAACCCTCTTTATGACATTGGAAAAAGAATTGTTGAGCGACTGTCCTTTGATCCAAACCTTCTTTACGTAATTTTTGCCTCTCGTTGTAGATTTGTCTCATCATGGTGTTGTTACCCTTATCAATGATCAAAGCACTAATAATTTGGGCAGAGGTGCAATTACTGATCCACATGTTCTTTACTAACTTCTTCTCCTCCTCATTCATCCTTCCCGCAAATGCGTGACCCTTTAAACCCTAATCATAAATTTACACCCGCTCTTCTTCGTCGATGCATTCTTCCTCTGAGCTGGCTGTACCTTTTTTGGGGTGTATACTCCATATTTCTCACACGAAAGTCATGTCTTTCCCAAACTACCGAGGACCGACTTCTGTACCCGACTAACAGAAAAAACCATTTTATTTTCCTGTCCGACTTTTCGAACCCATTCTATGACCTCAGGTCGACTATTGAAGCTTTTGTCGGTTATGAGCAGGCTAGAGTAATCCTTACTCCTCGCTTCTAAGGCGGATGCATTTACGTTATCTATTGATCCTTCATCTATGTTGAGATTATCAACGTCCGCATCTATCTCCTCTAAACCCTAAAAAAGTAAAAAAAAAACGGTTAATGTTCAATTTGTTAAAGGGTTGTCCGTTACGGAGAGGTTGTTTTTGCGAATTTCGTTTTGAACCCTAAATAACGTTACATTCTTTCAAAACATGGCTAGAATCGATCAATGGTTAAAAATCTCAGTTCAAACACGATTAAAGATTTCAACTTTAGTAATCAAATAAACAAAATTTACTTACCTCAATATTATCTTCGTCTTCGTTCTCAAAACTCAAAGATATTTCTTCATCATCAATATCATAATCTTCCTCGTATGACATTGTTAAGTTGTTTTTTCAAAAAGAATAGACTGTCTACTGGTTGAATTTGAGAAACATGTATGAGGAGATGGCTGAATGAGGGTTGGAGGGGATTGACTACGGTTTTTATAGGATAAAAAAATTGATTTAAGATTTATGGTCGTTAAATTATGGAAATAAAGATATTATTTATCCAAAAATAAGATTTAAGATTGTTAAATTATGGAAATAAAGATATTATTTATCCGTAAATAAGATTTATGGTTGTTAAATTATGGAAATAATGATATTATTCATCCGAAAATAAATGTTTTTTTTATCTAAAATAAAATATAAGTTAGTTGAAGCATTTGTGGATCTTAGTGTAAAACCTTGTCCGTCACGGACAAGGTATGTTTGTCCGTGACGGACATATGTAATACAATTACTAAATAGCGCACATTTGTGCGTAACGGACAAATGTGCGTTATTTAGTAAAAAAATGCGCTAAATAACAACGGTCTTGTTTTATTAGTTCAAACATTTTGTATTATTCGTTCATACATTATTTTGAACTTATGGGAAAAAGTTATAAAAACGTATGAACAATTAGTACAAGTGAAATAACAAAGCAAAAATTTGAACGAAATATAAAAAAACATTTAGACGAAAAAATTATAAAAAAGAAAAGAATCATTAGAACAAATAAATTGAACTAATAAAACAAAAACATGAACTATTTGCAAACAATTTAAACTCATGGAGCCAAACAAATTCTCACTACACCTTTTGAAAATTTCAAAAATATCACTATGTTTAAACCCCTTTTGAATCAGATTTTCTAAATGACAAATTTTTCTTATGAAATTTATAAGATTACAAAACGCTACCATATTGCCTAGAAATTTGAAAAAAAAAAATTATTAAATGATGTGGACTAATCTAGACGGTTGGATCAAGTGCATCAATGACGAAAAATGCTCCGTAACTCCGCACTATATGCTTGGTTTACACCTGAACCATATCCAAACTTTAAAACATTATTTCTTGTATCTATTTGTTAATTTTTATTAAGTCAATAAATAAAGTTAAATTCTTTTATTTGCTTTTGTAAAAAAAGAAGAATATTTTCCATATAGTTAATCTTTAATTTTAATATTTATAAAGTAAACAAAAATAAATAAAAGTAGATTTTTCGTTTACTTTATTGAAAAAATGAGTTTATTTTTGTTTTTATTTTATAAAAAATAAGTTAACCTTTCGATATTCTGTTTCTTTTTATAATCTTTAATGGATTATGTATAAATTAATAAAATAAATAAAAAAAATAAAAAAACGAGTAAGGAGATGAATGTTTTACAAGTTTGAGGATATTTAGAGAAAATTTAAAAATATGTAAATATTAAGAGAAAAATACAATACCTTGAGGGTATCAAGAGAAAATTTTTATAAAATCAAATTACGAAAACGTTATATACCGTATGTTTGAATTATTAGATAGTAAAAATATCTGTAAAGATACTTTGTAGAAGAAATGTGTCAGCAGTCTCTGTTGTCGTATATCATAATTTTGAAATAACCGGCAATTGACAATTTCCGACGAATATCTTAACGATCCGAAATTAAACCTTCACTAGATTTGTGGTTAGTTTTATCGATGTTTTTCCAGCCAACAAAGAATGAGCTTCTGATCAAAGATATAACCAACTCGGAATTGGATGAGGTAATTTTCACTTTTCTCGTTAATTTTTAACACTATTTTTGTTTATATCAACTTGGTTGTATGAAATGGAATAAATTGGATTGTTTTATTATAATGAGTTTAGTAGAAATGGAATTAATCCTATAGGACCGAAATTGTACGATTTGTGCAGTTATGTGTTTCGGATTGGAATTGAGGGGGTGTGGAAGACAGATCAGAGCAATCAATATTGTGTTGGTTGTCAACACAAGTAGCGCGTTTTGCAAACGCGCATGCTTGCTTGTTTAGTGTTTTATCTTTCCGTTCTTGCTGTTTTTTTTGCATTTTTTTTTATTATTTTTGTTTTCAAATTTTCATGATTTTTTATAATACTTGATGTTTTGCGGTGTTTCCGTTTTTTTAGATCAATTTTAAATCGTGTTTTTTTTATACAATTGTTAGGGGAAGGGGGGGGGGGGTTGTGTGTGTGTTAAGTTTCTAAAAATAGGCCGCTCTAAAGCATCCTTGCGAGTGAGGTCCTCAACATCCTTGCAGGTGTCATCAGCGTCCCATTTGGATTTGAGCATTGCGAGTTTGTCTACAACAATGTTGATTTTTCTAAAAACGTGGTGAACAATAGTCTGTTTGGAACCACATATCATGGAGGAGATGTCCACATAACACAAATAGTGGTAATGAGGTGGAACATCTTGTAAATTACAAACCAACTAATTTTTAACAATTAAAAAGCTCCACAAGATCTAAATCATGTCATTTAGAAACAAATTAATGATTGAGATGTGGCCAACACAAAACCATCCACAAGAACATACAACCACCAAAATACAGAGAAGAAGCAAAGAACATTAAGGTAAAGGCCTAATACGGGATCTGTAAAAATAATCGATTATGCATAAAGAAACTCGTTTGGCCAATATGCTTTTGACTACATCATTCGTAGCCATAACGTCATCTCCCTTGCACCAAATAAAGGAAGTTGTGATGCTGATTCTGTCCTAAAGGCTTAAGCTTTTGCTCTTAGAGAGGGTCTCTAAAAGCCCGTACATTTAGGTTTCACGACCATTGAGATCGAAGGAGATAATCTTGTTTACATCAACTCGATCAATCAAGTCGTAAAACCTCCTTGAGAGACAAATATAGTTATTAATTTTAGACATTTGTTGAGCACCCAGATCAATGTTTTATCGGGAGTTACTCTGACCATACACTTCTAGGTAAGTTCTAAAGCTAACTTTATGGAGAACCATCCTTTTTTACTCGAAGCCCAATACAACCTATGATGCAGGACCATCCTTAACATCTCCTACTATACATAGAAGCATCACTAGATCGAGAGCAAGACTCGTTCAAGGAGAGGTTGCTCGCATTGGTGATCTATTTATGACCAAGTCTTCCAAAGGCACATTAGCGTACAATGGAGAATCTCTTGACATGGAAGAATCTTAATGGAAGCCTCCAGATGGAAGAATCTCATGTAGGAGAACTTTGATGGAAGCCTCGAAATGCTTCTAGTTATCTTTTATTTTAGTCCTTTAGAGCTCTAGACATTCTAAAAGTATCTTATCTTTTATATTTTATAGGATTATTTTATGCTTTTATATCTTAGAGAATCACGCTTGTAAATACCCTAGGAGACCGAGATTATTAGGTAGTTGTTATTTAATATTTTGATCCACATATATTGCGAGAACTCGTTACTTTGTTCATGAAGTTTGCGTTTTATTAATTCATATTCAATAAAAAAGAGGCTTTGATTGAATTGTTGTGAGTCCTTGCTAGGTTGTTCTTGTGTGTGTAAAATCTTCTTATAGGTTGGTGCTACTAGTTGATGTAGTCCCTTCTTGTGCTTGTCTCAGTTAGGAGACTTGCGTAAGGTTGAAGAAGGAAGGGTTAAGGTAATTCTTTGTTGAGGGTTTTGATCCAATTGGTCAAGGTTCTTTGTAAGTCTACTTTGGTTCTTATATCCCTATATTAAAATCAATTACATCCATTATTCATCTTCTGAATCTTACCATTATCATCCATAAATTTCACGTTCCCGTTCTTTGATTTTTCGAGAATCTCGGCCTTACCATTATCAAATCTCGCCCGAGGTTTCAGACCGAGATTCCTTCTGTCGAGCTTTTTGTGGACTTCAATCTGGATCGAAAAACTACGGCCTCAACCCCGCATCAAAGTGGTACAAAGCTAAGAGGTTCTAGTTCAACTCCAAACCGTGATCTTACTTTGAGTATTTTTACTTGAGTCTTCTTTGAGTCTTATAAAAATCGAGTCTTTTCTTTGTGGTTATTCTTTTGTGAGATAATTTGAGTTTAACGTGCTTTGTCTTGTGTCCAATGGAGAAGAGAGAAAAATCATAGACAAACACAAGCCATCCATAACCAAGAGTGAAACCTCGCCCAAAACCCTAACGTCAAGATTCCACTACTATGCCAAAATCTCGTCAAAGATTCTTGAAGTTTTGGCCGAGATTTTGATGGGTTGGCAAGATCGTTATTTCTCTTCAAATCCAGCCAAATCAACTGAGATATTTGGATCATATCTTATCATATATATCCATATCCAGTTGATATCTGAAGGAGGAAAGAGATCCACAAAGTTCTAGCTGATTTTAAGATCTTATCTAGTAGGTGAGATCTTATCATATCTTTCCAATCCTAGCTGATTATCTCTCAAATTTTGGTTCTCACATATTCTTCTACTAAATTTTCTTGTTATATCTTGACCCCAAGCACCACAAGAAAGTCAAAGTTTCATGTTTTTGTTCTAGCCTACACTTTATATCATACATCATAGCCAAAGTTTTGGTGAAGCTAGTCATGCAAGAGTTTTTTGCTATCCAAGTGTGAAAGTAGCAAGAAGACATCAAGGAAGAAGCATACCCCGAGCCCCATCTAGTTTACATAGCCAAAACCTTGCCGTTTGTCAAATCTCGCCCCTAGTGAGAAATCTCACAGGAGATTTAAAACGAGATTTTTGTGTGTCTCTCCCTCTCAAATTGCTCAAGTGCAACATAAGTAAAACACTCTTCTTAGTCTCTTGTGTGCCTATTTATTGCCTCTTTCTACACAAAATACATTGACTCTATTTCTTTGGGTGTGTTAGTTAGTATGTATACTTTCTATCATACTAGTTGAGTCTACTTGCTAGATTCTTTCTACCTTTGTGTCAATTGTGTGAAGAAAACTCCAACAGCAGTTCCTTAACCTTCTTTCAACACAAGAACCTTCATCCACGTCAAGTTGACAATTTGTTCATCCAAGTAGTTTTCTAGTTGAAGCTAGTCATCGGTTTTAAAGGAGTTTTAATCGATCAAAGACAATTACATCAAATTAGCTTGAGATATCACAACAAAGTGTGAGTGTGAGAGAAAACAAGTAAGGAATTTTCGGCTTCACTAACTTCACAAGTTTGTTGCTACTTTGTGTGTTTATGTTGGATGTTGAGGACACACACTCTTAAAAGGTCACAAGGGAGTTGGTTATCAAGTTAAGGAACCATGGACAAGTTGAAACAACTCCTAGCCACGATGACCATCTTGAATGAAAGGATGACCACGTTGGAATGTCGTTGACATACAAAATATCGGCCCCAGCCTCAGCCGAGATCTCGACCAAGATTTGACAATGTCGCCCATCAATCGAGGTTTGATAACTTTTCCCTTCATCCGAGATTAGTATATGAAAATGGGAGTAGGCCACGTGTTCCACATAGAGCCACATCCCCAAAATCAGAATCACCTCTAAGATCCCATCATAAGCAAGGTATGAAATATTCGAATCTTCATTACGAAACACCTAACCTTTCGGATTTTGTTAATAAATTTTAGGAATTAAAGAATGTTGGTGATGAAGGCAGGTGGAAAGATTATCCTAGACGAAACCATCGTCTAAAGAGAGATCGGGACTTGGAATATCGACCCTAGTATCTCGCCCCAATGCCGAGATCCCACCCAAGATCCCAGTTGGACGAAGTATGTAATGGTTTGACCTAATCAGATTCACGGCTTCTCTAAACCCGGAGAAAAGAACCATCAGTTGAGGTTATCAAAACTTTAAAGATAAGTGATTCTTAACCTTCTACTTCTATGCTTATTGAAACAATTACACATGAATTTGATTTGGTAGATGAGATTGATTGTGATGAGCATGAAATAGATGGTAATGAATTGTATGCACATGAATTTGATTTGGATGATACAATTGAGTGTAAAGAGCGTTATCATGGTATGAATGATCTTGAGTTAGATGTGAATAAATCTGAGTTCAAGTGTGCTAAGTCTCTTGATTGTAGTATTACCTCTCCGTTAGTGCATTCATCCTTGGATTGCTATTTGTTTCCCTCAACCTTTGTTAATCTTGCACCGTTGTCCATGAGGAAGCGAGTGAGTTTTATTGTAGGATTGCAAGTTGAAAATATCAAGACAAAGGGAAAGTGCAAAGTCTATGTACTAGAGATGCCGGATGGTTATGATGAAGAAAGTCCTACCATAACTAGAGAAGAACCTCGACATAGTGTAGCGAAATTTCACCGCAGTGGGAAATCTCGTCCCAAGAGAGGAAAATCTTTCCCCGAGATTGCCCTCTTTTGAAGATTGTTTTGCCCAAGATTTCAGAATCTCACCCCGGTACGCAGAAACTTCGCCCCCATGCAATATCTTGCCTTAGTGTAGAAATCTCGCCAAGCACTCATCGAAGTATCCTCCATAAAAGGATAAATCATCCATAAAGACTTCCATAATTTCCTCGATCAGATATGAGAAGATGGCCATCATGCATCTTTGGAAGGTAGTAGGGGTGTTGCACAAACCAAAATGAATCAACTTGTAAGCGAACATTCCGTATAGGCATATGAAGTTGGTCTTCTCCTGATCGTCTAGGTGAATAAGGATATGAAAGAAACCACTGCAACCGTCAAGCCAACAAAAGTGAGAATGTTTGGCTAACCTTTACAACATCTAGTCAATGAATGGTAGTGGGAAGTGGTCTTTCCGCGATGCTTTATTCAAGTATCGGTAATCAATACCATCCTCCATTCCGTGACCGTAGGTTGCGGAATCAGGTTATCCTTTTCGTTCTTCACAACCGACATTCCTCTTTTATTTGGCTTGATATGCAGTGGGCTAACTCACTAACTATCGGATATGGGATATATTATTCCAACATCAAGAAAATTGAGGATCTCTTTCTTATGTACCTCTTTCATAGGTGAGTTAAGTCTTTGTTGTGCTTTTCTAGATGGCCGGAATTTCACTTCCAAGGGAATCTCATGTTTACACAACTAATCTATAAGTGAATCTTGGTCGTTTGGGTCTGGTGACCGTATGAAGGTCGTTTGGGCATGTTTTGTGATGGAATTTGCAAGAACTAATCTATAAGTGAATCTTGGTTAATGTAGGGACTCGAAGGTTGTTGTGGGGTCCTCTTTGGCTTGTCTTAGAGAATGTATAGCGGGCGCTAGCAAATTATATGCTTTTGGATCATGCGCATCCTTAGACATACAAACTTGCAGAGGATCATCGGATATCATAGTATGCATCATTCTTGTACTACAAGGTCTACATTATCGGTGAAATTAACGCCGTCTTCAATCGACAATTTTTTAGGAACTGTTGAGAGGTTGTACTCCATTGTCTGATCTCCTAGACGGAATATCATGCTCCACGTCTCACATTGATGAGATCTCTTGCAGTATCTAAGAAAGGTCTACCGAGGATAACATGGACTGAAGTAACACTAATATCAATTATATCCAAATCAACGGGAACTTCAAACCCATTAAGTCTCACTTGAACATCAATAATCATCCCTACAATTCAACTTATAGCTCTGTTCGACATGACAAGAGTGAATTTTACGGGTTGAATATCTTTAAGATTCAGTTTGTTGTACAAATCAAAAGGAATTATACTTACACTCGCTCTGAGATAACATAGACAATTTTATGGTTGTCCTTCGATATTGAGGGGGACGTAGAAACTTTCAATATCTTCTCTTTTGGTTGGCATCTTATTCATGAGTAAGGCACTGCACTCCTTGGTGAGAGGTATTTCTCCTTTTCTTTTGACAAGTCTTTTGTCGGACATAATGTATTTCATGAACTTGGCATATGTTGGCATTTCACTTAATTGCATTAGTAAGGGGAATGATCACGTAGAGTTTCTTCATTAATTCAAGAAATTTCTCAAATCGTTCATCCATGATGGCATTGTTCCTCCTTTGTGAAAAGGGGGGTAGGAGATTTATATGGTTGGTGAGGAACATAGGGTGATTCATCTTTAACTTTCTCCTCTTCAGGTTTTTATTCATTTGGAGGAGGGACAATGACCACTGGTTCATCGGTAATCTTCTCACTTCGTAAAGTGACTACATCAATTTCTTTAGATTTGACTTGAGTATTTGGTGCAATACTTGTCTATGTAATGTCTTTACCTGCATATTAATGGTTTCCACTACTACCTCCATGGGATTCTTAGTGGTCAGAGGTGTGTCCTTATGGTCTGTGAAAATGGGGCATTGAGGAGCTTCATGTCCTTCTTTCATGCATAGTTGACATAAGCTAGTTAGTGTAATTGCTACAAGGATGGGATTATCGGGATTACCTCTTCCTTCACGTGCTTTTATCTTCTTAATTTTCCTTTGTGAAGGGTACTTTCCTAGATAGTAAGTTATCTCATCCAAGTATTTTCAAGCTTCATTAACGAGCAACACAGAAAATATATGACGATTAGCAACGTCCACCATGTCTTTAGTGTTATCATTCAAGCCATTATAGAAGATTTCTAATAATGCATCTTTCGAGTTGTCATGATGTGGACATATAATTATCATCCTTGTAAATCTTTCCCAAGATTGATGAATATCCTCATCTTCTTCTATTATGAAGTTGAAAAGATATATTATGCATTTTTAGTCCTGCTTGGAGGAAAGAAAGTACTTAGAAATCTAGTAGTAAAATCTTCCTAAGTAGTGTACTTACCTATTAGTTCCTTATAGAACCATCCGCAAGCCTTGCCAGCTAGAGAGAATATGAATTCTCGCATCCTTAAGGCATCAGTAGATACATTACGGAACCTGATGGTATTCGTGATGTCTTCGAAAAGTCTCAAATGTTGATGAGGACTTTCGTTTGCTTCGTCACTGAATGTGTTTTGTTAAATCAGTTCTAATATAGAAGCCTTCAGGGCAAATTCTTTGGTATCGTCGTCTGAATATATCCAAGCGCTTGCAAGGATGAATAGTTTAGGATCCTACCTTGCCTCCAAAGTACGTGGTGGATTAGCATCGTCCATCTTTTCTCTTTCAAGATTCCCAATTGTGGAACAAAGACATAAAGGAAACCTCAAATCAAAGTAACAAGAAAACTTAGGATATAAGTCTATTAGAAACAATCAAACTATCTATATTCCCCGGCAATGGTGCCAAAAACTTGATCGTAGAATTTTAACAAGTACAAAAAACTTCCCCTGCAAGGATACATGATCAGATGTAGTATAATCAGGTATCAAATTCTTAAGGACCACGTATGTATTGTTTCGAACAAATAAACATATATACTAAGTTAAGAGAGGAAATAAAGGCAAACAAGTTTGTATTATCAAAGAACAACAATCATGGAACAATTTGGTAACAAAGTGTGAAGTGATATGATATGGATGAATTATCTAAGGAAATATGTATCCCCGCTATGGTAAATCAAATGGTAACCAAATATATGAACAAGATGAACTTAAATCAACAATTATGTAGGCAACCATCTAAAATAGTCTTGGGCATAGACAAACCAAGACCGTGCTTTCCAACTCACGTATCTCTCCAATGGTTCAACGAGTAGAGGAAAACCCATGAAGCATTTAAAAATTCGGAAAAGACAAATAAAAACCTTCGCTTGTGGCCCTTTAGTTTAAAAAGGTACAAAGTCCAGAATTTCTATGATGCTTAGAAATCCTCAAAGGTTTGATAAAATATTACTCTCAAAACCAAGTTCTTTTTTTATAAATCCAATATAACAAACTTTTGGCCCTTCACTTATTTTATCCAAACCATTTAAAAACACCCTTTCTTTGGAAGGTGATTAAAGGTGGACTGAAACACTTTGAAAAGAAACATAAAACTTGCTCACATCAATTCAGTGATTCACATATATAGTCACCATCCATCTATCATAGGATTCAAAAAACTCTTAGATCAAAGGAGACTTAGTCAAACATAGATCAAGGAGAGAAATAAGATGAAAAGAAGAATATTTGCATATAATAAAACTTAAAGAAAACGAACAACAAAATAAGTCTAAGGTTTAACACGAAAGTAAAAATATTGACAACGTATCCGACAACTATGGTAGATGATATATGATCGGATGATCTGAGATAAGATATGTAACCCTATCGGGATAATTGATAAAAGAAAGCCTGTCGTAAACCTAGAAAATTAGGTCACGCATCAAAGCCTGCCACAACGGTGCAAACGGCCAGTGAAACGGCTTGTATACAACCGTTTGGTGCCCGTTGGGTAGTTGTCTGGCCCTTTTTTCTTTAATTTCTTGGGCCGAACTTCACTTGAGTTGAGCTGATCCAAACACCATATGGAATGACCAAGAAAACGACCATGGTGGCCGTATTGTTGCTCGTAGGGTGATCGTTTTGCCTGTTGTTTAAACTTGTTTTGAAATGTCTTATGTGATTTTATGATCCATAGTAGGGAAGTTTTTGGATCCAATCTAGAGTGGTTTTTGAGCTTCTTGAGCAGTGGATTCTCGGTCATATGAGATAATGTCCTTGTGATGTCCGACTTCAGGGAAGATCAAGCTCTTATTCATCCTTGAGTGAATTTGGTTGGTAAATACTTCATATCGAGCCTTGAAAGCCTGGAATATGAAATAACCGGAAGTAGATACCAAAAACATAATAAGAACACATTTGCATTATAAGCATGTATATCTTGTCAAAAGATGTGTAAAACAACATGAATAAGAGGGTAGAAAACACGTACGTTTCGATGCTATCAATTCATCTCTCGTTGTAAACTACACAGTTGTATCGCTTCAAAATAACTTTCCAACGAGTACTTGTGGATCTTCTAATTCATTATGAGGCTTCCTATTAGCTTCGTCTTTATGAAAATGTGCAAAAGTAACCTTTGAAGCTTTCTTGTTTTCACAAGTCCTCATTGATACCTTCTTGTTTCTTCTTGAGAGCTTCCAAAATGCTCATGGAGGATAGGTGGATTTGGGATGATGATAGTGATGATGGTACCTTCTCTTCTTTGCTCTCAGAATCTTACATAAAATGGTCCTTTTAAGCTCTTTTCTAGGCCAAAACACCTAAACTTACAAAAGAGGGGAGTTGGCATATCTTTTACAACATTAAGCATAAAGTGATATAAATATGCCTAAGTCTATGTAAAAAAAAAAAAGTCAAAACAAAAAAAAAGGACATCTAAAAGCCTCTAAAAATATAACATGAAAACATGCTATCAATGTCCTCGAACACATATATACATTTTAATAAAAGCACAAGTAGACATCCAAAATAGAGAATTCAACAACTTCTATCCAAATATCATGCACATCAACACTATATGTCAAGAATATGTATGCAAGAGTGTATGAAAAAAAATCATAAATGCATGACATCGTCGATCGAGTACTACGAGACGTCTTAGCTCTCGTATTTCTAGCACCGGATGGTCCAAAAAAGTCCTCACCCTTTTCTCATGTTACATGACCACATTACAAATCTTTTGAAGACCTCTTGAAATATTGTATTTTCAAGAAAATACACAATGGAGATGGATAATGCTTTTGTGAGTTTATGATATGAATAATCGCATACGTATTGAGGTTGAGAGTTATAGCATATTCCCTAAACACAACGGTGAGAAAGTTCTACACATATACATTTAGAGTTTTCAAAAATGTTAGATCTTGATTCAATTAATGACTATGATGTGTGCGACAATGATATTAATTTTGTTGATATTTGCATTGATTGCTATATATTTTGAGTTAAGACGTTATACGGTCTTGGACATATATATGTCTACGGATCTTACTTGGGATAAGTAAGGTTAAAATATTGGGTATTTTGATGTCGTCTAATTTTGTATTGTTTTTCATGTGCACTTGCATCCATTTCAATTGCATTTTGTATAAACTTGCATTGTTAGAATCCATTGAAATTGCTAATTAGGATGTTTATTCGTCATTTTATGTAATGTAGACTCTTGAGGTCTCATTGAGTACCTTTTGGAGAAAATCGAAGAAATTCCTACATCAAACTAGAGATCTTATGATCGAGATTGTCGAGGCAACACTAGATCAATGAGCAAGATAAGTGGAGAAGATGCGTCCACCCTCTAGTAAAAGACTGAGTTGACCAAGACTAGAGATTGAGACGATCATATGCAAGCCAGGCGAGACAACACCTTTGTTCGATTGAGTCAGAGAAAATACACTAAGTCGAGCCAACTTGTGAACTGCTCGAGTCACTTGGGCAAAAATATATGTGTTGATGTGCACATGACAAACTTATCTAAATGATGTATTCTATCAAAAGATCGAGCCGACTTAACCATTAGATCGAGTCAACCACATGCAAATTATCTTTTTTTTTAATTTGAGTTATCTATTAATTGTTCGAATTGAACTTTTTTTTCCTATTAGGTTTAGGATTAACATTCTCCTATAAACTGAAGCCTCCACGTCACTATTTTATAGTCAATTTTCACTTCAACTTTATACTCTTTACAAATCGTCTCTAACAAGAAGGGCATTGATGCTAGTTATGTCTTTCTAAACTCTTGGTTTTGGAGAGGGAGACATCCATCAATCATGAATTTATGATTATTAGTATTTGATTAAGTCAATTTTACCGGCAATCATCAAACACGCTATCATAGTTCTTATCTCTTGGAACAAAGCCTGCATCCTCAAGATCATCTTCGACCTCTCTCACCCTTCTTCTATTGACCTTTGGTCTATTTGGGTCAAGCGCAACATTCTCAAACAACACTCTATTTGGACCTGCTCACAAAGCTTCAAGTATAGTCACAACTGGAATTATATTTTGAAGATCAGAGATGAGCTCCCGGCTACCCATAACATCCCTTCTGGCCAAACTCTCCCAACACCCACCCTAAGACAGAATGGAAAATTCTCCACAACCGCCGCCTACAATCTCCTCAACAATATCCCTCCCTCCTCCCAACACAGCATCATGTTCAACAACATTTGGAAGACTACTAACTCCTCCAAGAGCAGTTTCATCTCCTGGCTGGCTGCGCATAACAAGCTCCCCACACTCTCTAAGCTCCGCCATTGGAACATCATCCAGTGCGACATTTGCAAGTTGTGCGGATCCTTGCCTGAAGATGAAGATCATCTCTTCCACAAGTGTAACTTCGTGAATATCACCCTGGATCTTGTGTCCAGATGGTCCCATACCACCATCCCATACCCTTACAAGGATAACATCTAGTCATGGCTAAACACCACCAATCCCCACAAACATAACCTCATCTCCAATGTTCGAATCGCTACTATCACCAATCTGATCTACTTCGTTTGGAAGGCTAGGAACGACCTCATCTACAACAACCTCATCACTCATGAATCCACCTGCGCTCATAGCATCATACAAGCTACAAAAAATTTCTTCACACATCACTGGAAGGATAGATCTACCTCCACCATGAACTGGGCCAAACTCCTTGGCATCCACTTATAATTCTCCCACTGCTATTAGTCTTTGATCTCTCTGGTTTATGTTCCTCCTGTAATATGTTGGCTCTCTTTTCTCTCTTGTAAATTCCTCCTCCCAGATCAATATAATACCTTTTCAAAAAAAATAAACACGGTGCGAAAGTAAGTATATATATATATATATATATATATATATATATATATATATATATATATATATATATATATATATATATATATATATATATATATATATATATATATGTTTGAAGTGCTTAAATGTGAATCTTTGCATGATACAAGAGTTGCATAAAGTAGAACTTTTTTTTTACAATATACAATAGTTGTGTAGAATTTCTTGAGATATCATATGCATGTTTGGTGTGATCAATTTGTAATATTCCTCTATCTACGTGGATTAAAGTCGAATGCTTTTCTATATTAAAAGAATACACCCAATATTTCTTTCTTCTCGTGTTGGATCCTGATTTTTCACCATAATTAGATAATGTATTAATTTACGAGATTTGAACTCACTTCTTAAATTCTTATAACATATACATAAGAAAGTCGAACTCAACTTCCACAAAAATAACAAGGTTGGAATGCGCCTATCAAGAACAAGAGAGACACACCTCACATAGTCTGTATAGAAACACTTGGTAAGATGCTCAGCATGATGTATTGGTCGTAAGATGAACCGTTCCAACATGGCACATAGTGTATATCCTTGTTCTTGTCCAAAATAAATCTTCTCTTTAAAAGGTCTTGGATTATATAAAATTATATAGGAGGGGAATAAGTCTCCTTTACAAAATGAATAGAATAGTAATTACTAGGCGTTGCATTTAGGTATTATTGAATAGAAATGTTAAATTTGATTAGTTTGTAGATAGAATTGATTTGGTGTTGATGATTATCCATCCGAGTTGGCAGATTGTATAAAATAAGAGAAATATTAATCAAGGTGAAATAGTCCAACTATATATGTATATAAATTGAGATCCTAAAGGGCTTCTAAGAAACGGCAAGAAGAAAAGAATGGTGAAAGACAAAGTGATAGGCGTGGCGATGGACTTCTCAAAGAGCAGCAGGTACGCTCTTCAATGGGCTATCGATAATCTAGCGGAAGACGGTGGGACCCTTTACATCATTCACGTCAAACACAAGTCGGGCGATGAATCTCGCAACCGTATATGGGCTTCCTCGGGCTCTCGTAAGTCTGTCTACTTACACACAAAATGCATGCACGTCTTTATTTATTTATATATATTCATCATCTTGTAGCTCCGATTCCTCTCGGTGAGCTACGAGACCCGGAGGTAATGAAGAATTACGAGGTTGCGGTTCACTCGGGTGTTATTGATATGTTGGATGAAGCTGCAAAGGAGAAAGAGGTAACCTTCTCATTTTATTCAAAGTAGGTACGTATGTATGTATGATTCGAAAGAATGCTTGACAGGTATCCATTCTCGGAAAGATCTATTGGGGAGATGCGAGGGAGAAGCTTCTAACCGCTGTTGATGATCTGAAATTGGAGTCTCTGGTTATGGGTTGTCGGGGACTGGGTGCAGTCAAAAGGATACTCGTCGGCAGTGTCTCCACCTATGTGTTATCCAACGCGCCTTGCCCTGTTATCATCGTCAAAGCCTGATTATTGCTACACTCGGTGTATTTGTAATCCCTGTGACATTCGTGTGAACTTAATTTCTCGCTTTTTTTTTTACTTCTGTACAATTTCTCTTTAAATATTGAATAAAATATCCGCTTTTCTTTCAAACATGGCATCACAAATTATACTAGCGTTTAACACGTATATAAAGCTAGTTCAAATAAACTTCATGATATGGTCAATATTTTGAACCCATATCTGCTTATTATTATATATCAATAATTAATATTATTATTAAACCAAATCGGGAAAAAAATATATACAATCTATTTTCAAACAAAAGTAAAACATATTATTCCCAAATGAACCATCATGCCTGTAATAAATAGTCCATGCTTCAATATTAGTGCCCATTTTGTTAGCGGGGTGAATTGAAGATGGAATAAAAACTATTAAAGTGAATGAAATGAAATAAAAAAAGGTTATGTTCTTTCACGTGTTAAAGATTCTAACATTTTGTTTTAATTGCAAAACAAACCTAATTTTAATTAATTTGGTAATATACTATTTTCGGAAATGATTCTTAACAATTTCAAACAAACTCTCAATCTAAGGTACTTTGAAAAAATTACAAGTATTCTTATTGGGAGGTGTTTTCCATCTCCAAAACTATGTGTCTCCCCTTTCTATTTCCTATAATGATCCTAGTATTTATCTTTAAATGTTAAACCTCCCGTATTTTGTAATAACATGTAGGGATTTTTGAACTGAAGGTTTATTTATTTTATTGTTCAAGTATTGTTTATATAGACAAATATTAAGGGGTAAAACGGTAAACTAACAAATGAAGGCTAAGTTCATATACAACCTAATATACTAGGCCTATATTCCCTCAGGTAGGAGGTGTGAAAAATCCCGAAAACAAATCATAGTTGGCAAATTTGCCCATTGTGGTCAAAGATCAAATCATTTCTCTCATAATAATATTGACAAGTTGTCCGCTTAAGTCAAAGATCAAATCACCGCTCAAAATATTCAACACCAACAAATTTGGTTCTCTTTAAAATACAGCAATGCAAGGTAAAACGTATCAACATCAACAGTAGCAAAATACCACTCAAATCAAAGACAACCTCCCAAAAGCTTTCATAATCAATCAATGAACTCGTTACTTTAAAATATCACGAATGCATAGTTTATAAATACCAAAATCAACATCTTTAGGCATCAAATCATGCATGCAATAAGATAAATGACAAAACTTAATAATGTTCATATAAAAGCCCATAAGTACTCGCCTCGGTAATCTTACTCAAACGCACTCAAAGCCAAAAGTGACAAACGGTCAATCAAAACTCGTCAAACCTCACAACAACCTAAACAAAGAAAAGATCCACAATCAACATATGTACTATATCATCATCACAAAACACCATCTAATAGGTGTAGAAGTGACTTACTTAATCCCACTTGAAAAAAGGATTGTACTTCACTTAGGGTTTGTCATTACCCTTTTATTCAAATAGTCAAGTACCTAGAATATCCAACTAGGTATATCATCAAACCAAACCCCACAATCCCTCACTTATAACGTGTAGCAAATGTTCCCAAAAAGGGTTTTAAGGTACTCACGTATTGAAGACGGAACAAAAGTCGATCAACACTTGTCAAACTTTGACTTGAGCTAAAACCTTATTTGAAGGTGCTTCCAAACCTAAGCAACAACAACAATACAAGCTTAAACTTATTTGCTAAACTTGTGGTCATATAACGTTTTATATATATATTCTGGGAACAAATAGTGAAAATCTATATTTTTGGGCCCTTTTGCGAAATATTAAACTTGGCCATAATTTGTAAATACTTTTTCAACGGTTTATTTGCCAAATCTAAAAACAATGGCTATTTACATAAAATAAAAGTTTGGCCAAAATCTGTAAATATTCAAATGAGGGGAAAAATGTTAAAATACAAAACATGGTTCAAATAAAAAAAGACAAAGTTGGGTGGTATTTTATAATTCTACCAAAATACAAGGGGGCGATTGTAATTAAGCTTTGGAGTGGCTGGAGTCCTTCCGCTGCGATAGCTTGCTTTAGGCGGCCTCTCCAGCTGCACTAGGGCGGTGATCTTCTAGCAGCAAAATTTTTTTCCCAACGATACTCCTCAGCGGTGTCCCTTATGAGGTTTTAGGCGGCACTGGCTCCGGCGAAGCTACAGTTGACGATAGAGATCAAAGGTGAGGGAGGCTTCGTCTCCGGTGGTTGTGGAAGAGAGACGGCAACAAGGGTGGTTGCAGGGAAATCTGAAGACCGTTGTAGGAGTATTGAAGATGGGAGGAGCAGAGGGTGAAAGTAGGGAGTCCAAAGGTCACCGGTGGTAGTAGATTGATGTGCGAGGGTTGCAGAGAGGATGGATCGAGATGAAGGTAAGGTTGTAGCGAAGAGGTTGTTCGACGAGGTGGTGAGATAGGTGATGCGGGGATTAGCCCGTTTAACGATCTAGACGAACAACCTGAAAACAATGGCATGAAACTTAAATATGGAGGAATGATAAGCACGAAAATATAAAGATAGATGGTTAAGAAGAACCGAATATAACTATTGAAGAACCCTTCAACAATGAATTCAAGAACCAATCCAAAAGATTAATCAACCCTTCTTCTACAAATCAATATGGAGATTGAAAGAACCAAGAGGACGCTTATAAACAACTTGCAACACTATTCCCTAAGGAGATTAACACAAACAAGAAGAGTTAAGCCAAAAACACAATCACAAAGCTCTCCAATAGGCTGGAAATCGCCAATCTGCAACAACAACACAAACAAGTGTTTAACATGTATAATCTGGGTATTCTAATCCCCCTAACACGCCTAATAACATATATATAGTGTTTAATATGTTGATAAACTGAAATAATTAAATAAATGCCCATTAAGACATAAGTTTGGGCTTTTATTCTAAAAAAAAACTTAAAAACATTTAAAACAGCCAAATAAGCTTATTCAACCCATTAGAGTGTTTCAGCCTTATTTAGAACCCTTAGGCGTGCATCTTGTTCCTTGGTGGACCATGATCATCATCAAGGCTCGTTGTCTCATGGAAGGTGAGTTAGGTGGTTCATGGCTAATGGTTAGAAGCAATGCATCCATCTCAGCTTGTAGTTTAGTTTGAGCCCTTGTTAAGAGACCTTGACTTAGCTTGGATGATCCTTCATCATTCTCCCCTTCTTGAAAAGGATTTGACCCCGAATTACCAATATCATAGCTCGGCGATGGGAATGGACTCAAGTCACACACATTGAATGTAGGATCACATGCGAAATCATCCGGCAACTCAAACACATAAGCATTTTCCGTTGCCTTGTGTAGACCTTGAAAGGTCCATTTCCTCTTGAAGAGAGCTTGGATTTCCTCAACTGTTGAAACTTCTCCTTCCTTAAGTGCAACCACACGAGATCACCAGGCTCAAATGTGATCTTCTTGTGTCCGTGGTTAGCTTTTGCAGCATTGTACTTGCCCTTCTCCTCAAGCTTCTTGCGTGTTCTCTCATGCAACTCCCGAATGTGTTCAACCTGCAATTTAGCACTCAAATCTACTCGCTCCTTCTTAGGCAACGGTGTAAGATCAATCGGGGTTAGTGGATTAACCCCATACAGACACTGAAAAGGACAAATGGAAGTTGAAGTATGCACAACCCTATTATAAGCAAATTCAACATGAGGTAAGGCATCTTTCCATTCCTTAAGATTTTTCTTAATGACATCCCTTTACAAAGTAGTTAATGTCCTATTGGTTACCTCAGTTCGGCCATTAGTTTGAGGGTGACTAGAAGTAGAAAATAATAGCTTAGTTCCTAGCTTTCCCCAAAGAGTTTTCCAAAAGTAACTTAGAAATTTAATATCACTATCAGTAACTATAGTCCTCGGAACTCCATGCAACCTAACTACTTCCCTAAAGAACAAGTTGGATACATCAACGGCATCATCAGTCTTATGGCAAGCTATAAAGTGAGCCATCTTATAGAATCGATCTACAACCACAAATATCGAGTCTCTACCTCTCTTAGTCCTAGGCAATCCCACAATAAAGTACATACTAATATCCTCCTAAGGAGTTGTAGGGATTAGCAAAGGGGTGTACAAACCATGGGGTTTCACTTTAGATTTGGCTCTATGGCATTCTAAATATCTCTTAACAACACGTTCTACATCCCTAAGTATATGAGGCCAAAAGAAGTGTGAAGTAAGCATGACATAGGTCTTATTTCTCCCAAAATACCCCATTAATCCTCCTTTATGGGCTTCATCAACTAATAACATCCGAAGAGAACACCTAGGGATACAAACCTTATCAGCCTTATAACAAGAAACCATCAAACAAGTAGAACTTATCTAGAGCACCCTTATCCACACGTATGTTGTAGGTTTCACCAAAATCAGCATCATCAACATATAATTCCTTAATATACACGAAACCTAGCACTTTAGAATCAAGGGTGGTCACCAAAGAGTGTCTCCCAGATAATGCATTAATAATTACATTGTCCTTTCCCTTTTTATACTTGATAACATAAGGGAAAGTCTCAATGAACTCCATCCATCTACCATGTCGCCTATCTAGTTTATCTTGACTCCTAAAGTGTTTTAAAGACTCATGATCAGAATGCAAGATAAACTCTCTAGGCCACAAGTAGTGTTGTCATGTCTTAAGTACTCTAAACAAAGCATATAACTCCTTATCATAAGTAGAATAATTAAGACATGCTCCTTTAAGTTTCTCACTAAAGAAAGCAATAGGCTTACCTTCTTGCATAAGAACACCTCCAATTCTAGTTCCGGATGCATCACACTCTACTTCAAATGGCTTATTGAAATCTGGAAGAGCAAGCAAAGGTGCATGAGTGAGAACCTCCTTAAACTTGTTGAATGCATGGTCCTGTGCACTACCCCACACAAATGGCATGTTCTTCTTGCATATGTTCATCAATGGGGCTGAAATGGTGCTAAAATCACACACAAAATGCCTATAGAAGCTAGCAAGACCATGAAAGCTCCTAACATTGCCAAAAGAGCTCGGAATAGGCCAATCTCGAATGGCCTTGATCTTCTCTTCATCCACTTGTAGATCGTCTATGCTCACTATAAAACCAAGAAAAATAACTTCATTAGTGCAAAATTCACATTTCTTAAGATTAGCATACAAGTGTTCATCTCTAAGAGAAGAAACAACTTCCCTTAGATGTCTTTCATGCTCCTCAAGTGATTTGTTGTAAATGAGAATGTCATCAAAGTAAACAATAACAAATTTACCTATAAACTTTCTCAAAATATGGTTCATTAATCTCATGAAAGTAGAAGGAGCATTAGTAAGTCCCAATGGCATAATAAGCCACTCATATAAACCAAACTTGGTTTTAAAAGCAGTTTTCCACTCATCCCCCTCCTTCATCCTAATCTGATGGTATCCACTCCTAAGATCAATTTTACTAAACATAGTGGAACCATGAAGCTCATCTAACATATCATCAAGGAATGGGATAGGGTGGTGATACTTAATGGTTATGTTATTGATGGCCCTACAATCAACACGCATCCTCCAAGTATTATCTTTCTTAGGCACTAAAAGCACGGGGACATCACATGGACTAATGCTTTCTCTTACATAAACCTTATCTAAGAGCTCTTGCACTTGGTTTCTAACCTCTTGGCTCTTCTTAGGGTTATTCTATAGGGTGGCCTATTCGGTAAGGTTGCTCCTAGAATGAGATCTATTTGATGCTCTATGCCTCTCAAGGGTGGTAGGCCATGGGGTATCTCATCAGGAAACACATCCTTAAACTCCTCAAGTATGACTACAATGCTAGGTGGAAGATTTTCCTAAGTTTCACGATAACATGTATTATAGTCTATATTTTGGGATTGGTTTAGACGTTTTATCTTCAATAATCTACATGTTTGGATGTATATTATGTGATTATATTATTGTTTCATCTACCTTTACGAGAATCGAGGTCTACACCAAGTTTCGTTGTAATCATAGGTAAAATGACATAGTTTGGATCGAGATAGAGCTAAGGAGCAAAGGAGTCATAGGAGCTACATTCAGGAGCTTAAGGAAGAACTCAAGAAGCATGAAATTAATAAAAAAATATTTACTTTGCACCAGATTTAAGAGATTTCACATTCAGCTGAGATTCACCTCGGTCAGCTACAGTGTCACCTCGACCGAGGTGATCTTGAGGAGCGTCCCGACCGAGGCGAACACCCTGGTGCGGCGAGATCATATCTTTTGGATGAAATCTTTTATTTTTGGAAGGAAGATATCTTATATTTTTGGGCTGGATTTCTGGAAGGAAGATCATATATTTGGAAGATCTATTTTAAAGATATGGATATATTTTATAAGAAATTATCTTTTTAAGATATTATTATCTTTGGAAGATAATTCTCCTATATAAAGGGTTGGATTTTCCACAATTCAGCCATCTCGATCACCGTAGGCTGGAAGCCGAAAATACACTGCAATTAGGAAGGATTTTTGGAAGTTTGAAGGAAGATTGAAGATTGAAGGAAGGAAGTTCATAGCTTGTGATAGCTTTTGAGGGGATTTGTAAGATTTTCTTATATTCCTTTTGGTTTTATTGTCTTGTTGGATTTGTGATCCAAGGAACGCTGATTTGTTTGATATTTGATTCAGTTATTGAAGCCTTATTCTTAAGGTTTTTGTGTTCAATTATTCTTCCCTTCTCATATATTTGATTATTGCTTTCATGACGATGAGTGGCTAATTTCCTTGTACGATTCTAGGGTGATTGGCTGAAAGTTGTGGGAAAGACGATGATAGAATAATCTTAATCCCAGTAGGACCCTGAAAGCTCGAGTCTTTAACCTTAACCCTAAAACATCTCGCTCAGTCGATGAACATCTCGGCCGGGGTGGAACTTGACTGACCGAGGTGACCTTTTTTGATCCGAAACTGAGAGTTAAGTGTTATAGTTTGCCAAATCCTATTCTTATTACACCTTTCCTGGTTCAATGCAAGCCTAGGATGAGACTTACCCGGTGATTCCTTAGTTTATTTACCCAAGATCATAAGTGTAGGTAATAAAGGTTTATCCTTTATTGGGGTTTGAGTGTGCCTTCATCCCATCTTTGTGAGTTAACCTGAGACTTACCCGGTAAAGGTTGATTCTATTCCCTTAGTTGGTGTGTTGGTTTGAGATTATAGTTCCTTTCCTTAGTACCTTGTGACTTACCCGGTAATAGGAGCTTTGGTTTAGGATAGTGAGTAGTGAGACTTACCCGGTAATCTATTCCCATTTTAGAAATACCTTCCCTTTGCAAAATCTCAGCTTTGTCCGCTTTATCTTGAGATCTTGAGTCGGAACCACAACTAGATGCTTTAATCCCTAGAATTTGCATATTCCCCTTATTTGATCTTATTATCATCTTTGATTGCTTTAATCGCTTTTGTGGTTATTAGCTGCATTGACAACTTCTACTTGCTTAGGTTTCACCTAAATCCCTGAGATCGACACCCCAAAATTCTTTCTTTTTACTATAATTGATCCGTACACTGCGGGTTCGCATCGTTATTTTAAGCATATTTCTTGGGATATAAATTTAAATCTTGCACACACCGTTTGGAGCGAACAAGTTTTTGGCGCCGTTGCCGGGGACTTGGTCTTGACCAAGCCGGCTGCGGTTATCTTTCCGGGCAATTTCCCCTGTTGCTACTAACCACTCTACTTGAGTGACTTTCGCAGGTTCTTTCTTTTAGGTTTATGCGAAGAACCCGTGTTGCGAAGAAAATCGTTCCTTACGATCCCGAACCAGAAAAGACATGCAAAAGACACTTGAAAGAAGCAAAAATGGCCAACCAAAACAATCGCGATCTTGAGGCCGAATTGAAGGAGGCGATGGAACAGCTGCGCCTCAATAGGGAAGAACTGCAGCGCGAGAGGGATCAAACTCGCACCAGAACTGTAGAGATTGAAGCAGATATGGCTGATCTACGAGCCCAGATTATGCATCGACCGAGGCAGGACCCCGCTCCAGTCATACATCCACCTCTAATGCCTGTCCGAGATGTTCTTTTTGCAGGTATTCCACAGACCCTAGGACAAAGGATGGACCAAAACCAGCAAGCGAGGCATCCAGGAGTCAACCTAGGTGATCTAGTGGAGCATGATTATGAACTTCGATCGCAAGTTCTTTCCATGATCCGCCAATGCCAGTTTGGAGGTTTAGAGAGGGAGTCTCCGCATCAACATTTGCAAAACTATGAGATTTTGATGGAGACCTTGAGACCTTCAAGGCTGGAAAATAATAATTACAAGCTAAGGCCTTTTTACTTTTCTTTGAAAGACAGGGCGCTTACTTGGTTTCAGTCTCTTCCTCCCGGAAAGATCAACACATGGGAGGAGATGGCGACGAAGTTCTTAACGAAGTTCATTCCTCCCTCCAAAACCGCTGAAATGAGAGGGAAGATTAATGCATCCATCATGAAGGACAAGAAGAGTTTGTCCAAGTCATGGGAGAGATTTAAAGATGTTCTCTTGGATTGCCCACATCATAGGATTCCAAAGATAGAGTTGTTGGAGATATACTTCAAGGGATTGGATGGAGCTACCCAATTCAATCTTCAACTACTCTCCGCCGGCGCATTGATGGACATGCCGATTGATGAAGCTTGGGAGTTCATTGAGAAACAAGCTTTGCACATGGAGAAATACTCCCACCAAGGAGCTGAAAATGGAGTTAAGAGAGTTAATTTCCAGGAAGCTCCATCAAATGATAATCAACTCATTTCCCTCAAGAATGATGTGAAGCAATTGAAGGACCTTTTGGTTGCTCACACAAAGAAGGAAGAAGGAGGATATCAAGGGTCAAGGAACAACAATCAAAGGCCCAGGAACAACAATTACAACAACAATAGAGGCTCCAACAACAATAATTGGAGATCTAATAATCAAAATTCGGGTAACCCTTATTCTAATTCCAACTCTAATAATTCCTCTAACCCTTTCTCTTCTTCTTCTACTCCATTGAAGAGCCAGGAGCCTGGATCAAGTTCGTCTCAGCCAGAGAAGAAAGATGCAGTGCTGGAGGCCATCTTGATCAAGCTCAACGCTATGGAGACATCCATGACTTCATTTTCAAAGGCACAAAAAGCCTTTGAGCAACAATTCTTTAATAAGGCGAATGAAGCGCCAAGAGATCTAGGGAAGCTCCTAGCAAGGACAGAGAGCAACCCTAAAGGACAGATTATGGCAATAACGACGAGAAGTGGACTGAAAACTGCAGATCCAGTGCCTCAGTCGATGCCAGTGCAGACGAAGAACACCTCGGTCCAGGTACAAACGAGGAACACTTCGGTCGAGGTGCCACCCGAGGTGGAGTCCCAGAAAGCAACGGACAAAACTGAAGTTTATGTCCCACCTCCTGCATATAAACCACCACTTACATTCCCTCAGTCAAGGGCTAGAGCACATCTAGACAAGCACTTTGGTAAGTTCCTTGACTTGACGAATAAGCTACATATTAACATCCCTTTCCTTGATGTTATTCTAGGGATGCCCGCATATGGGAAGTTCTAAAAGAGATTCTATCAAGGAAGAGGAAACTGGAAGATTTTGGTAAAGTAAGGATGACATCTAAATCCTCAGAGCTCATTCAAATCATGAAGGAGAAGATGCCACCCAAGTTGAGAGATCCCGGCTCATTTTGCATTCCCATTCAAGTTGGGGATGTAACTTGTGAGGCATTGTGTGATCTGGGAGCCAGCGTGAGTATCATCCCGCTGGAGCTATGTGTGAAGATCGGACTTGGAGAGCCCAAGCCGGTGAAGATAAGGTTATACATGGCAGACAGCTCCATTACCCATCCCGTGGGCATTTTGGAAGATGTTCCGGTTAAGTTAGGTAACTTCTACTTACCTATAGACTTTGTTGTGCTTGATATACCCGCATATTATCCCGTTCCTATCATTCTCAGGAGACTATTTCTAGCAACTTCGGGTTGCAATGTGGATTGTAAGAATGCCAAGTTGAAATTCAACATTGGCGGTGATCAGGTAGAGTTTGCATTGCTTGTTACAATGAATGGAGAACCGTTGGAGGATGATATCTTCAACATCTATGATGAAGAAGAATTAAAAGAATTGGTGAGCTCTATCCTTATTAATGACCCTCTTAAAAGAATTATTAGTTTTAGCTTAATGGAGGAAGGTATAGATGCTTCTTGTGATGCAAATATACGGAGCTTAAAGGCACTAGAAGAAGATCCAGGAGCTAAGATTGAAAAACTAGTCCAGGAGAAGAGAATCTCCAGTTTCGGTCCCAGTTCCAGTACCTCAACCGATGCACTTTCTGGACCAAGCGAGGTGTTCTTATCTGAAGAACATCTCGGTCACCCATCTCAGGCACCGACCGAGACAGCAAGCGAGATGCCTTCAACTGAGAATAACAAACTTCTTATTCCATTTTTTGAAACTCATTCACAGTTGGTGGAGCACTGGCTCCACCAAGCTTCTAATAATAAAGAACCTTGGTATGCTGACATTGTTAATTATCTTGTTTTCCAGGAAATACCGCCCGGATTGATGTACGTTCAAAGGAAGAAATTCATTAAAGATGTACGCCACTACTATTGGGATGAACCTCTACTGTTTAAGAGAGGGCCGGACGGGATGCTTCGAAGATGCATTCCGGAAGATGAAGTTACAAGTGTCATACGACATTGCCACTCACTTCCTTGTGGAGGACATGCTAGCGCTCACAAAACATGCGCTAAGGTATTACGTTCCGGTTTCTTTTGGCCTTCATTATTTAAGGATGTGCAAACGTTTGTTGTTTCTTGTGATGCATGCCAAAGAACAGGGAACTTATCTAGAAGGAACGAGATGCCACTCAACAACATCCAAGAGGTTGAGATTTTTTATGTATGGGGAGTTGATTTCATGGGACCTTTTCCATCATCCGGAGGAAACCTCTACATTCTCCTAGCTATAGATTACGTCTCTAGATGGATGGAAGCCATTACCTCCCCCACTAATGACGCCATGGTGGTTGTGAAGTTCTTCAATCGGACTATCTTCCCCCGTTTTGGGACACCACGTATAATTATCAATGATGGAGGGACACATTTCATCAACCGGAAGTTTAAGGCACTTCTATCGAAGTATGGGGTAACCCACAAGGTAACAACTCCTTATCACCCTCAAACTAGTGGACAGGTCGAGATCTCGATTAGAGAAATCAAGGCAATCTTGGAGAAGACCGTCTCTAGGACAAGGAAGAATTGGTTCATGAAGTTGGACGACGCTCTTTGGGCTTACATGACCGCATTCAAGACTCCATTGGTACCACCCCTTATAATTTGGTATATGGGAAGTCTTGCATCTGCCCGTTGAATTAGAACACAAGGCGTATTGGGCAATCAAATGGTTGAATTTCGATATCAAGGAAGCCGGTGAGAAGCGGCTATTGGACATCAATGAGCTGGAAGAGCTGCGTTTGAACGCTTATGAGAATGCCAAGATCTACAAGGAAAGGACAAAGAAGTGGCCTGACAAGCGTATCATTCCTAAGGAGTTCAAAGAACAGAGGTTCGAGAATTCGAGAAGACGGAGTTTCACTGAGACACATCTCGGTTGCTGTCACAGCGCCTCGACCGAGATGATTCTTGAGCAACCGAGGCGACTAGGGCTGACAAAGATCTACCTCGGTCCAAAAACCTCGGTCCAGTCGGGACCACCTCGACCGAGGTGACAACAGAATTGGCGAGGGGTATAAAAGGCGAAAGAAATTCCTAACTTCCCTCCCAAAAACCCCCCTCGACCGCGGCGCTCCTCTATCTTATTTTCTTCGTTTTTCAATCATTTTCTACAATTTTTGCCCCGATCTCGCAAGGAAGGAATAGAGGATCAAATTGCAAGCGAGAAACTGCAACAAAAACGCCTCGAATCGACCAAATTTGGGGTAAATAATCGAAAACCCTAACTCTTTCTCTCTTCGCTGATTTTGGAAATTTGTGGCTTTGGTTGCCACGTTTCTGTGCTGAAAAGAATATAAGTATTCCATAGGAAGCAATTGGTAGTGAATTTGGGGAAAAAGAACTGAAAATCAGAGAGTAGAGATCGAGTAGTTTTTCGCCTCGGTCCAGTCAAGCTGTGTCTCGGCCGAGGTGATTCTTGAGGTTCTCATACTGACCGAGGTGCCTTGTTAGCAGCAGTTATGAGTTCCAAATCTGATCGTCAGCTTGTTCTGAGGGATGCTCCCAGTATTTCCTCACCTTCTTCTGCTTCTAGACCTTCCATTCCGGTGATTCACGAGCATCACCAGGTAGACTTTGACCGTATATGCGCGCGCCCTGTGATTGCGCCACATTTCTTGGATGTAGCTGCATTTGATTGCCTCCACGTAGCAGAGGATCTGTGGAGGATGATTTCTATGGGAGGGCTGGAGCAGTTTATGGAGATTAGAGCTCCAGCCTACCTCGAGCCCACACTAGAGTTTGTGAGTTCTGTTACTCACCTATCAAAGAGGAAAGCCATCAAGTACCGGTTGCTGAACCGGAACTACATCGTTCCCATGGACCAGTTTGGAGATATTTTTGGCTTCCCGACCCCTACAATTCCCGACTTTCCTTCTCGAGCCGTAGCTCGACAGTTTTGGGGATAGATTGCTCATGTGGTAGAGCACGCTGACAGATGGAGACCTGGAGACTCCAGGGAGTGCATCATTTTCCCTCTTTCTTTCCGTCTTGCCCACCGGATCTTTAGTGAGACCCTTCTGGCGCGTACTGAGATGCCCCAGAAGGTTAGACAGGGAGAGCTGCTCAGTTTATTCTGTAAGGTGACTGGGGGAGTGCCTGATTTTGGGGCCATGTTAGCTGAGGATCTACATCGGATCAAGGCTAAGGGGAAGGGAGATATTTGTTGTTGGGGACTGATGACTCATATCGCGATAGTCATGGATCTCGACCTGAGTGCTTGTACGTTGGTGGCGGCTGCAAAGCTGCTAGGACTTCAGGAGATGATCACGAGGAGGATACTGGTCCCTCGTGGCCTTACTACACCCTACATGGTGATGCCTTGGGAGCAGACTGCCCCTCAGGGTATCATGTGGTCGGCTCATTTCTCAGTTTTTGATCCTCAGTATTGGTCTACCGCTTGGATACCCTAAATAGAGGATGCTAGAGATGCCGCAACTACTCAGGTAGAGGAGGAGGTTGAGGATGATGATGGTGGTGTTGCCATGGAGATAGGTACAGATATAGCCGCCCCAGTGTTCCAGTTGTCGACTTAGACGACGAGGCTACAGAGGAGGAGGCAGCTACAGCACCATCACGTCCTTCTAGGTGCAGAGTCCGCAGACAGAGGGATCCCATAGCTTCATCGATGGATTGACGAGCTGACGGACAAGACGATTGACTCTTACGTTGCCTTGTCCTTAGAGATGATGGAGATGAGGGAGAGCCAGCACTACCAGCCCCGGATGATGGAGATACAGTTCCAGCATACCATGGGTTATCCTTTTGACCCATCCCAACATCCCTTCTTCCCGTATCCACCACCACCAGCAGCAGATCAGGATTAGAGCTTACAGGGATTTCTTTTCTTTATTTATTATGCAACTCAGCTTATGTCCGGTGAGTATTCTGTTTTTAGACTTATTTTGACCCATTGGGACAATGTGTCCCAAGTATGGGGTATTTGGATGTATCTTACTTGACATTATATGTATGACTTGTATGACTTGTTATTTATGATCTTTCTTATGCTCTATGTGTTTATCTGACACTACTTGCATGCATACAGGTTATTTGATTGAGAAAAACGTCAAAAACCGGTTAAGAAAAAAACATTTATGACCTCGACCGGGATGATTCTTGCCAAACGAGGTCAAGTACCTCGGTTGACTTCGAATATCTCGACCGACACGGTTTAACTGAAAGAGTTTTCGAAACGATTTTTGTGCTTCTTTTTTGGATATGACCTCAGTGATGATTTTGTTTGCAGATTGGTTTTGAAATCTTTATATGTTTGAAAGATTTTATGATATGTTTAAGTTGCTAAATGCTTTGTTTGAAATTTTGACATCTTTAATACTTTGTTTTTATCAAAATTATGTTGAATTTGAAGGTTGACACCATATGATGAGTTCTATCACTTTCTTCCTGGGATGATTAAGCCAATTCATTCTCTTCTCTTCTTCTTCTTGATTATGCTTAGCCCCTCATATAAATATTTGCCTCCCTCTACCTATGTGGGAATTTAGAAGCAAGCAAGCAAAGAAAAACAAGTGAAAGAAAAGTTGAGATGTTGGCTGAAAGTTTAGAAAGAAACAAATAGGTTTGGGGAAGTCAATCATGATGATGAGTAACTCGGAACCATTCACATAGCCGGGTGTTTATGTCTTCCCAAAGTCGGATTGAGCGATATTCCTAACGGGTCATGGTATGTGCATCAAGGGTTTGAGGCATCTCGAGAAATTGATGATTGCTGATATCCTAGGCTTCAATTATTGTGCACCTCTGTTCATGCATCCCAAAAAGTAAAAGTAAAATAAGCAAAACTTATTGGTGGAAGATGTTGAAGTTCAAAGCAAGTGAAGTAAAGTGAAGATCCTTTTCCCGGATTCTAGCACCGCATTCCCTATATACATCCCACCCTCACACGTTTCTTGACCTTCTTTTGAAAAGCCCTTGAGACCTCGATCTTGTTGATTGACTTGGTGGTTTAAACTGGATTATACATGATTAATTTCGATAATTATGATTTATTATGCATTCTATGATTTTATGCAAAGATGAACAACTTTCTTATATTTATAAAATGTTTTGATCATATTTTGATTTTAATTACCATGAAGCATTCTCTTAGACTGATCTATGAGTGGAGCACACCACTAAAATGTTTTGAAATACTTTTCATTCATCTTTATGACCTATAATCTATTCTATCTTATACTAAATATTTGGAACTTGCTTGGGGACAAGCAAGGGACAAGTATGGGGTATTTTGATAGCATGTATTATAGTCTATCTTTTGGGACTTGTTTAGACGTTTTATCTTCAATAATCTGCATATTTGGATGTATATTATGTGATTATATTGTTGTTTCATCTACCTTCTCAAGAATCGAGGTCTACACCAAGTTTCGTTATAATCGTAGGTAAAATGGCACATTTTGGATCGAGATAGAGCTAAGGAGCAAAGGAGTCATAGGAGCTACATTCAAGAGCTTAAGGAAGAACTCAGAAAGCATGGAATTAATAAAAAAGATTTACTTTGGACCAGATTTAAGAGATTTCACATTCAACTGAGATTCACCTCAGTCAGCTACAGTGTCACCTCGACCGAGGTGATCTTGAGGAGCGTCCCGACCGAGGCGAACACCCTAGCGCGGCGAGATCATATCTTTTGGCTGAGATCTTTTATTTTTAGAAGGAAGATATCTTATATTTTTGCGCTAGATTTCTGGAAGGAAGATCATATATTTGGGAGATCTATTTTAGAGATATGGATATATTTTATAAGAAATTATCTTTTTAAGATATTATTATCTTTGGAAGATAATTCTCCTATATAAAGGGTTGGATTTTCCACAATTCAGCCATCTCGATCACCGCAGGTTAGAAGCCGAAAATACACTGCAGTTAGGAAGGATTTTTGGAAGTTTGAAGGAAGTTTGAAGATTGAAGGAAGGAAGTTCATAGCTTGTGATAGCTTTTGAAGGGATTTGTAAGATTTTCTTAGATTCCCTTTGGTTTTATTGTCTTGTTAGATTTGTGATCCAAGGAACGTTGATTTGTTTGATATTTGATTCAGTTATTGAAGCCTTATTCTTAAGGTTTTTGTGTTCAATTATTCATTCCCTTCTCATATATTTGATTATTGCTTTCATGATGATGAGTGGCTAATTTCCTTGTGCGATTCTAGGGTGATTGGCTGAAAGTTGTGGGAAAGACGATGATAGAATAATCTTAATCCCAGTAGGACCCTGAAAGCTCGAGTCTATAACCTTAACCCTAAAACATCTCGCTCAGTCGATGAACATCTCGGCCGGGGTGGAACTTGACTGACCGAGGTGACCTTTTCTGATCCGAAACTGAGAGTTAAGTATTATAGTTTGCCAAATCCTATTCTTATTACACCTTTCCTGGTTCAATGCAAGCCTAGGATGAGACTTACCCGGTGATTTCTTAGTTTGTTTACCCAAGATCATAAGTGTAGGTAATAAAGGTTTATCCTTTATTGGGGTTTGAGTTTTCCTTCATCCCATCTTTGTGAGTTAGCCTGAGACTTACCCGGTAAAGGTTGATTCTATTCCCTTAGTTGGTGTGTTGGTTTGAGATTATAGTTCATTTCCTTAGTACCTTGAGACTTACCCGGTAATAGGAGCTTTGGTTTGGGATAGTGAGTAGTGAGAATTACACGGTAATCTATTCCCATTTTAGAAACACCTTCCCTTAGCAAAATCTCAACTTTGTCCGCTTTATCTTGAGATCTTGAGTCGGAACCACAACTAGATGCTTTAATCCCTAGAATTTGCATATTCCCCTTATTTGACCTTATTATCATCTTTGATTGCTTTAATTGCTTTTGTGGTTATTAGTTGCATTGACAACTTCTATTTGCTTAGGTTTCACCTAAGTCCCTGAGATCGACACCCTGAAATTCTTGCTTTTTACTATAATTGATCCGTACACTACGGGTTCGCATCCTTGTTTTAAGCATATTTCTTGGGATATAAATTTAAAGCTTGCACACACCGTTTGGAGCGAAAATTTCATCACTCACTAGGGTTAACTTCTTACATAAGGTCATCAAAGTGGTTTCTAGAGGAAGATAAGCACTTTGAAACTCAGATTTGGCTACTAGCAAAGTAGAGGGCATTTGTGTGTTAGTTAAAGCAAAAAGGGTATTAGAAGGCTCTATAGGCTCGGTTTTGGACTTATTTGTCTTACTCCCCTTCTTAGCTTGTTCTACCCCTTGTTCACTTGCCTTTTTCTTCTCAATTGGCTCAGCTATTTGTAAGGGAGTCATAGGCTTTAAGGTAACATGTTTTCCATTAAAAGGGAAAGTATACCTATTAGTGTAACCATCATGTAAGACTCTCCTATCAAATTGCCAAGGACGACCTAATAAGATATGACAAGCTTGCATAGGCACAACATCATACAAAACAATATCCTTATAATGGCCTAAAGTGAATGTGACCTTAACTTGCTTATTTACCTTCAATTCTCCACATTCATTCATCCAATGAAGCTTATAAGGCCTAGGGTGGTAGAAAGTTGTTAATTGCAACTTATTAACCAATTCGGTGCTAGCTATGTTACAACAACTACCCCCATCAATTATAACACTACAAGTCTTCCCTTTAACCAAACATCTAGTGTGAAACAAGTTTTCCCTTTGGTTATCCTCACAAGGGGCAGGTTGTATACTAAGGGCTCTCCTAGCTATCAAAGCATTATCATGTGACAAGAAAACATCCAAAACAGGCTCATCATGCTCAAATTCAGATTCAACACATTCAGGAGACTCATCATGCTCAAAATCAGATTCTACACATTTGAAGAGACTCATCAAGCTCAAAATCAGATTCAACACAAGCAATAGACTCGTTTAGAACATCCATTCATATACTATTCCATCATCCGAATCAACATCATCACTAGGCCCAATTTCATTAAATTCAAATTCATGCTCCGATTCTAACTCATATTGGCCTAAATGATTTATTAGCAAAGTTCTCCTATTCATACAATCTTTCATCATGTGTCCTCTACCTTGACACTTAAAGCACACAACATCTCTAGCCCTATAAGAAGAAGAGTTAGAAGTACTCCCTTGAGGTGGTTTAGGGACTGCATTAGGCATCTTAGGGTAGGTTGGGCGTGTGAGAGCTTGCTCGGGGGCTGTTTTGGGGGCTTCTCGGTTGTACACTCCTTGTTGTTTCCATGCATTTGAGGTCCCAAATGAGCTCCTTACGTCTTCACTCCTTCCTTTCATCTTCTTCTCGAATTTGATGGCGGAATGTAGTAATTCTGTCATAGTAGAGTAGGGAAATAAATCCACCTCGTTAGAAAAACTTGAATTAAGGATACGGAGATACGTGGCCATAGTTGCCTCTTCATCCTCACTAACGTTGGCCTTCACCATAGTCATTTGCATGGCATTGTAGGTCTCCTCGGCACTCATTGAACCTTGCCTCAAGTTTTCCAACTTTTGCCTCAAGTCCCTCCTATAGTGTTGGGGAACAAATCGAGCTCGCATGATTGCCCTCATTTGCGCCCATGTTGCCACTTGAGGATCCATGTTTTGCCTCCTTTACTTCACAAGCTCATTCCACCATATTAAAGCATAATCAGTGAATTCAAGGGCTGTGTAATGTACCTTTTTATTCTCGAGAAAGTTGTGACATGCCCAAATCTGCTCAATCTTCGTCTCCAAAGCCATGCACACATCCGGATCACACTTGCCTTCAAAGGATGGAATCTTGATCTTCACCTTGCCTAGATCATCTTGCTCATGATCTCGCCATCTCCTTTGGTGTCTATTGTCTCTCCTCCATTCATAGTCTTTCTCTTGCCTCCATTTATGCTCACGTCTCCCATCATGATCCCTCTCATATTCTCGTCTCCTATCTTCACGCCTCCTATTCTGTTTCATCCTCCTTTCCTCATTTTCTCATCCATTCCTCGTCTTGTCTTCATGCTTCCTCTTGCCTTCTTTCCTGGTCATAATCATAGCCATCATCTTCGGACTCCTCATTATCTCCATCCTGTGTAGTGCTAAGAAAGAAATTAGCATAATGACTATTATCATGACTGGGAGTTTTAGGGTTAGAATGATGCCCCTGCGAAGCATTAATGGGAGCCTTCTTGGCTTCATTGAAAGCTTCTCGTTGGCTGCCAAGAGGTACTCGTCGGAGGCCTATAGTTAAGGTTTTAGAAGTTGCTCCTTTCTCAAAGTGATTGCCTATTGCCTTAGTTAGGGGAAAAGTGGTGTCTTCTTTAGCCTTATTAGTCTTAAGCTCGGTTATTTGCCCTTGTAAACCCGTAAGTCTATCTTCCATGGCTATAAATTCCGCTTGCATCATAGCCTTCATCATGCTAACCAAATCTTCCGGATTAGACTCCGGTTGCTTCTCGGTATGGTACTAGGCATATTGTTAAACACAACAAAACAAGAAAACACGTTAGATTAGATCAAAACAAAATCCTCTCTAGTGTGTCTCTCAAGTGTTTATCCCTCACTCTCAAGTGATGTGATAAGACTTTGTTGAAGGCTCGCCTTGTAAGAATTAACAACCTTGTGTGGGTAGTGCCTAGTCAAATATAAGCTAACACGAAACAACAACTGAGTTAGTCAAGTTATGTCCTAGGCTGACTCTACAAAAGAAAGAAAAATGACTCAAGGAATGGACTAGTTGTATGAATGAGATGTACAACCAAAATGACCCGAAATATAGACTCAAGATAAGCTAAAATAACCGAACTCATAAGAGCCTCAACTTGCAACCTCAAACACCAAAATCAACAACTAAGCTCGGTTTAGGGGGCCTACTTTTTAATGTAGGTTTCTTGGAGTCCCCTTGAAATCTTTTTTCTCTTGATCAACTCTTGCAAGAACAATGTTGTCAATTCAATAACTTAGAGCTAAACACAATGCAAACACAAAGCTGAATTCTTCTTTCCCTTTCTTTTTCTTTTTGGTTCGTCCTTCTCTTTCTTTTTTTTTTCTTTTTTTTTATATTCTGGATGACAGCTTCCTTTTTTTTTAACTCAGTAAAATTAAAACGGAAATTAAATAACAAGAGAGTAAATAGGGAAACAACTAACAACATAAGATATGGTCAAAGATAAGATATGGTTGGTGCTATAGATAGAGTGGAATGATATGGATAGAATATAGTTATGGAAAAAGTTGGTTATAGATAATATTAGTTAGGGTAAAAGATAAGATTTTATGGATAGAGATATAATTTTCGGGTTTCCACGTGACTCCTACGGGATTTGTTTACGAAAATAGTAGGTTAGGGTTAGGGTTTGGCGGCGTGCATGTGGTGGTGGGGCTGGCGTGACGGTGTTGTTGTTGTTTGTTGATGACTTCAGTGCCCAATTCGTTGATCAAGAACAACAAACAAAGAGGGGCAAAATCTGTATACGGGTATACGAATCAGAAATTTTTCTTAAATTTTACGTAAAATTTATAATATAAAAATATACTTGTAAGATTTACGATATAAAGTAATAATAAAATTAGGGAAAATATATGGATAAAACGCACATTATATTAGGGGCGTTTCATCCTCCCCTTTAAGGGAATTTGTCCTCGAAACTAAGACTCAAAAAGAGAGGGGTAAACTCTCCCTCATCATCGCTTCAATCTTCCAAGTAGATGTGTCGGTACCATGCCGAGACCATAAAACCTTCACTAAAGGTATCACTCTATTTCTCAACTTCTTTGTCTCATACTCGAGAATTTGCATCGGGTCATCATCGCTTCAATCTCCCAAGTAGATGTGTCGGTACAATGCCGAGACAATAAAACCTTCACTAAAGGTATCACTCTGTTTCTCAACTTCTTTGTCTCATACTCAAGAATCTGCATCGGGTGCTCGTCATAGGTATCATCCTCCTTAAACTTGATATCTTCATGCTTGATTGCATGCTTTGGATCTAGAACATATTTCCTCTGTTGGGATACATGAAAGACATTATGTACATGGCTCGTGGATGGTGACAACGGTGGGGATAGCTATGTAACGAAGTAGATGAAGGTAGAGAAGAAAGAACCATAGAGATGTCAATTGAAAAACCTTTGATCTCGGGATCAAGGACCCAAACAATGCAACCAATGACCTTGCCTTATACAACCTAACACAAATTAACAATGGATGTTGAAAAGCACGAGGAGAATGTTTGTGGAGCTTAGAAGCATCAATCTCAAAGAAGATTGACACACACAACACAACTATGCCGGAAAAATAAGCAAAACAACGTTTCTCACCAAAAGATCTCTTTTGATTGAAAATACATAGAACACAATTCACTCCGATCTCCTAAAAACTAATTAATAAAATGTTTATATATGTCTTTAAACCTTTTTGTTAAATAAGGAAAGTAAAAATCAACAAATAACTTCTGAAAGTCTTTAAAAGCCAAAATAGCTTTAAAATGCTTTCTACCGACTAAAACAACTTAAAATGTTTTAAAACATTAAATAATAATGAAAGGCATTAAAAGTATTCAAACATGCTTAAACATAAGCAAATAGAAGTCCAAATCAAAGTGTGCTCATATGCACGATCACACACATAAACGATGCATGGAAGGTGTGCATGCCAACCTCTACGTATGCATGGACGAGCCTTCACGTGAGTAATCTTCCTTGGGTGTCATTCTCACATCTTCTTGTTCTTCCTCCTTGGACGAAACTGTCACCAAGGTCCTCATAGATTCCTCTATGGTAGTTCTAAGCATGTCCACGGGTCGGACCCGCCGGGTCGACGGGTCCGACCCGCCGGGTCAAGGGTCCGGTAAGGGTGACCCGGACCCGGACCCGTGTAAAAAGGCCAACCCGCCGGGTTGGCGACCCGCCGGGTCACGGGTCAGACCCGCCGGGTTGGCGACCCGCCGGGTCACGGGTCAGACCCGGCGGGTCGGCGGGTTGGCTCTTTTATTTTAAAAACCAATTTTTTTTAAAAAAAATAAATAAAGATGACCCGGCGGGTCATGACCCGCAGGGTCACGGGTAAGGGTCACCTCGACCCTCATCCTCGTCATTCTTTATGTCAATAACTTTATTTCCAAACTCAATAATGGGCCAACATTGACAATATTTGCAATTGATGTGGGACTCCATTTGCTTCTTTCACAAAAAAATATTGTGATATTTTTGTGCTTAAATTACTAAAGGATTTGTCATCATTAAAAAGGGAAAAATTGCTTGAATTTAAGGGCTTCTCATTTGTGGATTCCTCCAAATGTAGTGATGATTGACAAATCGCATTGAACGTTCTCATTTTTTATTGTGTTTAAGGCTTAGGAGCATATGACATCCTTGCATTGATGTCATAACCAAACGCCCATACCAAGAATGGGCGAACTCAAACAAGTGGTAACGTCTACAAACTGCAAGCAATCTAAGGGATCCAAGTTATTTATGGAAATTTTGTGGCTCAACATATAGAATATCAACGATAACCTTATTCATTGAAGTTCTTCAAGATTTAAGATAGAATATATCTTAGAAAGTTTATCATAGGGAATCTTGTTAGATATTTCTTGTCTATTTATGTCTAGATTTATTTATCGATATATCCTAGTTTATTAGGATGTTATATTATCTTTAGTATGTTGTATAAACAAAGGATAACCCTAGCATTGGGGTTGTCAATCAAACACATAAACTTACAAACAAGAGAAGTGTCGATAAAGCTTAAGGAAGAGATGAACGGATGTCCATAAAAGATTGAGGAGAAGAGTTAAGTCTTTGGTATTGTGAATAACATCACAAAATCAAAATAAGGTGTTTAAGTGTTGTCAATAATGTCAAAACTCCAAATTAAGGTGTTTAGGTATTGTCAACAACACCAAAATAAGTTGTTTTGGTGGTGTCAACAACACCAAATCATCAAAATAAGGTATTTTGGCGGTGTCAACAACACTAGAACACCAAATTAAGGTGTTTAGTTTTTGTCAACAACACAAATACACTAAATAAGATGTTTTAGTATTGTCAACAACACAAAATAAACACCATAATGAGGTGTTTTGTTGTTATCAACAATACCAAAATGACATATTTTGGTATTGTCAACAATATCAAGGCACCAAATTAAGGTGTTATGTTGTTATCGATGTAATAACCATGTCTATTTGAAGAACCCGCAACCGTGCCTCGCTTTGGCCGCAATCGCGTCGTCGTAGTCACAGTGAGGTTGGCCCGCGGTTGTGGTTTTGTAAGGTAGTCGACCGACTTTTTGGCCGTTGCTTGCTCCAAAATGTGTATTTATATGAGAGAAAATAGTCTTAAACTTATACCGAGAATAAAGCAAAATAAGTGAGCACGCAGTGTACGGATCAATCGCATTACTAACAAGTATTCCGTGGTCGAACATAAGGACTATGGTGAAATCAAGCAACGGTATATAACTTTAGGTTGTTAGCAAAATCTCAAGCAACAAGAATAAGGTATATGATAATCAATTAAGGGAATGTAGATTCTAGAGATCAAAGTATCTGGTTGTGGTTTCAACTCAAGACTTCTAAGGATAAATGTGGACAAAGATGAGGTTGCTAGGGAATGGTGTTACTAAGGTGGGATAGATCACGGGGGAGGTCTCACTATCCACTATCCCAAACCAAAGGTCCTATTACTGGGTAAGTCTCAAGGAACTAAGAAAAGGAACTATAATCTCAAACCAGCCACTCAACCTAAGGGGATAGAACTAACCTTTACCGGGTAAGTCTCGGGTTAACTCACAAGGGTAGGGTGAAGGCACACTCAAACCTAACAAAGGATAAACCTTTGTTACCTAACACTCATTATCATAGGTAAAAAAAGCAAAGGAATCACCGGGTAAATCTCTTCCTAGGCTTGGATATAAACCAGGAAAGGTACAACAAGGATATGATTAGGCAAACTATAACTTATGGCTCAAGATCGATCGGTCAGGGTCAATCTCGTTTTGTTCTTGCTCAAAATCGGTCGAGATTCTTGAAGAACAACCCAAGACGCAAATATGGATAGGTTAAACTCAACTTTCAGGGTCCACTCGTGATAAAGATTTAGTCTTTCATCTATACCACAACCTTCAACTAATCACCCTATAATCACAAGGATTTTAGCCAACAATCATCATGTTCAAAGCAATCAATATATATATATATATAAAGAAAAGGGAATGAAATACTCAACAAAAGGTTCTCAATAATCAATAGAGTAAAACAATCCAGAAAGGTATCAATATTGTGTTCCAAAAGATGATACCAAGCAACTAAGTATCCTTCCAAGAAAACCTTACAAAGTGTCTTCCAACCTTTTCCTTTGATCTAGATCTTCACAATTCTTCAATCCTTCGGATGCACTCCTTCCGTAATTTCCGTTCAGAAAGAGAATAGAATTTGCAGCCGCCAACTGTCCTTAGATTCATATTCACCTTCCATCTTTATACAAAAACTTAGGGTAAAATATTTTATGATTCATGGGCTGTGGGCCGTCGACCTCGATCAAGCCCAATAAAGCATCTCGGTCGAGATAGTAATTCCATCATCCGAGATTTTGCCTCAGCTACCTACTTTTCTTCGATTTTTCTCGTGATTCCTTCTTGCATCCATTTCCTAAGGTTCTTGTTCTTCTTCTTGTGGTCCCAAGTGTTCCATAATGTTGCTCACTAGACTCCTTATGCTTCCATGCTCCTTTTTGATCCAAAATATGCCCTAATTCCTATAATTACAATCAAACTAGGTGTAGACCTCGATTCTTGCAAAGTAGGCAAATAACGGCATAATCAATATGAATGTATACCCATGCATGCAAAATAATGAAGAGAAACCGTAAAAACAAATGTCAATACTTAGACTATAATTCATGTTATCAGCCACCATCCTTTCTTTCCTTCTCCTTTATGGTTTCTCTTTGCCTTTGCTCTAAGGGTTTCCTAATCTCTCTTCAGACTTTCTCTCTTCCTCTCTCACATTCTTCCCTCTTTCTTTTCTTCCTTGTCTTCCTTGTTTCACCTTCCAAGTGAGTTATTGATGTTGTTGTGGATGATTGTTGAGGATTGAGGTTGCAACCTTGGTTTCCTCCTGTCATTCTGAGAAGAAGGTGTGAGCTCTCCTTCCTTTGTTTCCCTCTTTCCTCTCTTCTTCTTGTTTCTTCTTCCTTTTTCATTGTTATGAATACAACAAGGAGAGTCTTGTGGTTTGTGTAACCTTTTGGACGTTTGGATGTGTTGTGTATGTGTATGAAGGCAAGATTGCCTTGGTGACTCCAATGGTAGAGTGAAGTGGATTTGGTGAAGGATATGTCGAAGAGGCGAAGAGTTTTGATTCTCTCAAAAAACCTCACCCGCGCTTGCTTGTCGCTGCACCCGCATCTAGAGTTGAGTCCCCGCAAACGCCCCTCACCTCCGCCGCGCCCGCGCCTTCTGGCCTTATCATCGTGTCCGCGCCATTCCTTTGCTAGACCCGCGCATTACCTCAGTCTTTTGGTAAGTTTATCCTCCCTTCTTGATCTTGTGTAGGAGCATTATAGGTTAGTTGTGAGTTTGATGATGGTATATTGTGGTTGAATGCCTTGAGAGGCTTTAAGGTTTGTTGAAATGTTGAGGATATTTTTTACGTATGTTATGTATGATCTTATGAGGATGTTTGAGGCTAGAAGTAGAGTCTTCTAGCATGTTTTCTGATGATTGATATGTGTGCCTTGTTTATCAGGCGGTGTATATTCCTACAGGAATCTAAGAGGTTGATTGTTAGTTGAGAGTATCTTGTGATAGGTAAGTTCGTGGGACTTACTTAGCTGCGTTCATGTATTGGATGGGTGTTTGAGTGGTGTTTATTATGTGTGATAGCATGTTATAGGTTATTTATCACTTACGTATGATTGGCCCACTTGTATCGGGCGATGTCAACTTGCTCAGTTCTCTTGAGGGATTCTGAGGGGTTCTCTGGGACTAGGTCAGTTTTGGTATACGGTGAGGGTAACGAGGCATTCCTTATGGTATACGGTGGTGTGCTCCAAACCACTCTAGATGGAAAGGGGAACAGAGGCGAGAGTTGTAGACTTATCGTGTCACACCTATAAATGGATAATGTGTGCATGATGTTATAAAAGATAATAAATGGTAAATGTGTGATAGCATGCTTGGTGTTTAATATACTTCTTGTCGTGTGATTGTACTGATGCATTATCTTATATATGAATCATTAGCTAACTGTTTATACCGTGTTGTAGATGTTTTGCAGGTTAGGAAGGTTGTAGAGTGATCTGGCGGGAGTGATCAGCCGGGAGTGATCAGTCGAGGTTTCCCGTACATGTTAATATGTTATGGGTTTTGGGATGTATATATACTTGTTTGTACAATTTTGATACTCGATTGTGTGTGTTTTGTATGTATGTTTGTTTGTGGTATTTAGTTTTCTCGATCTTGGTTTTATATTTATTTGTGTCTTGTTGAAAGATCCGGTGATCTTGTTGTTAGGCTAGGGTCAGGACCCACTTTGAGGTCATAGCCCGTATCATCCCGAGTCCTGTGGATTTGGGGCGTTACAATCAACAACACCAATACACCATGTTAAGGTGTTGTCAACAACACCAAGACACCAAGTTTAGATGTTTAGGTGTTGTCAACAACACCGGGACACCAAGTCAGGGTATTTTGGGGTGTTACAATCAACAACACCAATACACCATGTTAAGGTGTTGTCAATAACACCAAGACACCAAGTTTAGATGTTTAGGTGTTGTCAACAACACCAAGACACCAAGTTAAGGTATTTTGGTGTTGTCAACAACACCTCAACATCAAAATAAAGTGTTTTGGTGTTGTTAACAATACCACAACACCAAAATAAGGCGTTTTGTATTGTCAATAACCCCGCAAACATCAAATTTAGGTTTCTAGGTTGTCAACAAATCACAAGAACCAGAACATTTGTGCTTGTGTTGCCCACATTACAGCAAATGTCAAAACAAAGGTTTTGTGTTGTCACTAACACCATAAAAAACGAATTTTGGGTAGTGTTTCTTCAATAACCCCAAGAACACTAAAACATGGGTGTTTGTGTTATCAACACTACCACAGTTATAAGGGGTCTTTGTGTTGTCACCAAAACCATAGATCTTTGAACAAATGGATTGCAATGTTATAGTTTTGTCAACAAACTCATTTAAACATTGTCAACAACAAGAAACCCATTCAACAATGTAGAATCATTCAACTATTGTCAACAACATAAAACACACTCGATCAACAATGGAGAATCACTAGAAAATCAATAAAAACATTTCCAAAATCAATAATTCAACTATTATTAACAACATAAAACACATTCAACACAAATTTAAACCTAATTACATATCAAATATGAACAAAAAGCTAATAAATACAGGTTTGAAACCCCAAACCGAAAATTTTTATAGGATCAAAACATATTCGATCTCTATTTTTATACTTCTGTTTATTTGAAACGATGAAATATTTGCTTCTATCCTTGAATCGATATGAATATTGTTTATGATGTTAGGAAAAGGCTGAAATCTCTTAATTTTTAAAGAATTTAATACGAGCAAGTGAATGAAGTTGAGTCATTTTTTCACTTTCAAAAAGATAGTGTTTGATGAGCGATTTTTTGTGAGAGTGGTAATTCACAATTTTAGGCTATTTAGTGGTTAGTTTTGCAATGTTGAAAGTTAATGGTTCTTTTTTATTTTCATACTTTCTATATGTTGTTTAAAAAAATTATATTCTTAATGGGTGAATGATGTGGTGTGGATGGAGACACACTAATCACACATTACACAAGTATACGGTCGTGTCAATGTAAGTATATGATGTAACATCAAGGTCGAAATCCCAAGAGATTATGTATATCCCAACTTTGTCTTAAAACCAACTAGTAAAGCAAGAGTGTGTAAAATGAAAGGAAAAGAGTTGATCAAGTGATCAAGATTCTTGGTTTTTGAGTAACAAGTATCAGCTATCAAATATAAATGGGAGAAAACACTAGGAATTGGAGATATTCCTCCAAACGATAGCTAGGTATATATTTGATCATGTTGTGCTTGATAAAATAGGAGAGTTTAAGTCACAAATACTAATGTAGCGTGATATAGGTATGTTTTGTCAAGCCATTTGGCTTTCTTCAACTAATGAGTATCACATTGTGTTTGATGTTTACTCATTGGTTGATAAGCTTCTCTAGAACTTATAAGTATATTGAACTATGCAAGTATCACATGGTGTTTGTTATTTGCTTACACAATTTGGCATAGCCATAGTTGTAAATCTACATGATAAATGTGCTTAGCCATTCTCACGGTCCTAACTAGCATCATTCAAGCACCATAGACACCATATATTGCACAATCATCTTAGAATTATGTATAGGTCTCATATAAGATGATTAATTCATCAAAACAATCATTCATGCTTGAAAATGGGAACAATCTAGATTATAACGAATCTAGCATCTGACATTCAAACTAAAATCAAACATAGATGAACATTCAAACAAATTCAAGAATTCCTATATGCTACTAATCATGCATTTGATTCTCCATATTTTTATAAACAAGACAGAGATCAATACAACCTTAGCAAGGTAACTACTAACTCATGACCAAAGATTTAATAACACAAACAAGTGAAATGAATATCATGGTGACAACTAGATTGAAAATAAGGATTGTAGGAAGAAGAATTGACTAAACAGACTTAACAATCCAAAGTTATGGCCAAAACAAGATTGAAAATGAATCTACAAAAGAGATTTGTGAAGAATTCAGGAAAAGTTCAATTATTTCCTTGCCAAACGGCCAACTTACTTACAAAGAGAGAATTTAGAGAATTGTTTTCTGTCTTGGATTGATATGAAATACAAGCAGTCATGCACTCTATTTATAAGATAAAATTTGTTGTCCCCCATCTAGAATCATCCTAACAAACTCACACATTAAGTGTGAGTTAGTTGCAAAAGTGGTCCACACCGGGTTGCTAGGTCGAGTTTTGCATTTCCTTAGGTCGAGTTGAAGAAGCTTCTTGGTCGACTTTTCCACCGCCTTATAGAATTACACATAGCTTGAGTTGTTATGCTTCTTTGGTCGAGTTTTTGTGCTTCTCTAGTCGAGTTATCATTTTTAGGTAAGTATAATCTCCTCCGAAAAGGTGTTCTTTAGTCGAGTTTCTTATTCAACTTTGGTCGAGTTTATGTGCTTCCTTGCTTGAGTTTCCTGAGTGAACTCGGCCTAGGTTGGCTTTTACAACTTGATTTATTTCTAGTTGGGGTTTTCTAGTCTTCTTACCTCGAGTTTTTGTAAACTTGAGGGTCCTCTTCTAGGACGTCTTTCTTGTCTTGTTCCTTGTTTTCCTTCTTTTCTTACTTTCTTCTTCCTTTAGCTATTTGTTGATGATGATGATGAGAGTGTGACGAGTACTCCTTAGATTGGCATAGATTGGTTCTTTGTGCTCCATTTTAGACCTAAAACGCCTAAAACCACAAAACACATGGGGAGTAGACATTATTTGATACTTTTAAGTATAAGCAAATATGTGAATCTCTTTTTTCATGCAAAACTAAGAAAAAAACACACACATAAAATCTATGAAAATAGTATAAAAATATGCTATTAGTAAAATCAATCCTAAACACTTTTGTAGTTTATTTTTGTCTAAAAATAACTATAGAAATAACATGTTAAGGGAAATTACATATATTATACTAAAGTAAAGGTGGTAATATTTATGTGTCACATTTAACTACGTTTTGCCTACATGTTGAATTGATAATTAATGTTGTTGAATCCATTTTAAATAAATAATAACAATACCTTCTATTTAAATTATTTTTTGATTATACATTATATGTAAATATTACAAAATTTATTTAAATTAGGGTTGTTGATCCAACCAATAAAGATAGTGATGTTAATGTCTTTTTCTTAATCCTGATAGGAATATCATGTAACAAGAGGAAACCATTGTCAACACAATATATCGATAGAAGACAAATAAAATTACGAGTAATGTGGTTGCTAACTGTGAATAGCAAATACAAATCGAGGCTTTGTTTGAAGCCGTCACAAAGTTAAGACATTAAGAGCATTTATTTGGTGAAGGAAATCGAGGCTTTAGTGAGATAAGCATTGCCCTTGCCCACATAAGTATACGTTTAAGGTATGAGATACAATATGAGGAGTTGTACTTCTCTTCTAACGGTTAAAGTATGGCCTAAATTAGGAGCCAACATAAGGAAAGTAAAATTCACTAAGGCTTTGTTTTTAATAAAAGGTCAAAGAAATAGGAGGATTCAAAGAACAAAAACCATTACGATTTAGGGACACTCTTTTGTCGATCGTCTGCTTTTTCCGATCTAGAAGATTGCTTCACGGGTTGTTTGCAACGAATGATAGACAAGAATAAAGAATGAGCATGTTGGAAAAAAGGGAGGTTTATGTATATTACTTGGGGCCAGTCCGTAACACCCTCCTTAAGCCCATATTGGACTTGCTTCGGAATCACCATATCAGCCCACTTCACTGGATCAGGCTTTTGCGACAATGTCGCTCAATCCATCAGACAATCTTTGGTACATGGACACTGGCGCCACCTCGCACATGACGAATGACCCCGGTAAACTCTCGTGTTTTTTTCGTATAATGGTTCTTTAAATTCGATAATTATTGAAAATGGTATGTGAATTCCATCTATAGGTCTTGGTGATGCCGTCCTCCCCATAACCAAAGGACCCCTCCATTTGACCAATATCCTTGTCGGACCCAAAATTGTCAAAAACTTGGTTTCCGTTAGACGTTTTACAACTGATAGCCTTGCTTCCGTAGAATTTGACCCTTTTGGTTTCTCCGTGAAGAATCTGCAAACGGGGACCATGCGTCTGAGATCTAATAGCTCCGGTGAGCTCTATCCGGTTACAAGTCCACCCATCCGTTCTCAACATGCTCTCTCCGTTGAGTCTCCCTTTGTTTGGCACGCCCGTCTAGGTCATCCCGGCACACATGTTTTTCATTTTCTTAGAAATTCTTCTTTTGTTCGATAAGGAGACATCTACTACGCTTTGTCATGCTTGTCAACTAGGAAAATACCATCGATTATCTTTTGATCATTCCACTACTAGTACTTTTGCATCGTTTGACATTATTCATAGTGATATTTGGATCTTTCTTATCCCTAGTTGGGAAGGTTTTAAATATTACTTGCTATTTCTTGATGACTTCTCTCATTGTTTTTGGATTTATCCAATCAAATTTAAGTCTCAAGTCTTTGATCTCTTTGTCCAATTTCATCAACTAGTTAGAACGCAATTTCACATCGATATTAAAAGCTTTCAATGCGACATGGGACGTGAGTTTAACAACACGAATTTTCACAAATTATTTGCTACCTATGGCATCACTTTCCGATTTTTGTGTTTTCATACCTCTCCTCAAAATGGCAAAGCTAGACGTATTATTCGTACTATCAATAACATGATGGGTTCTCTCATTTTTCATGCCTCTATTCTGGTCTCCTATTGGCCCCATGCCTTGGAGACCTCTTGCTATTTTCTCAACATTTTCCCTCTACTACTATTCAAAATAGGTCTCCCACTCAAGTGTTATACCACACAACACCATCCTTTGGTCATCTCCGAGTCTTCGGTTGCCTTTGTTATCCTAACCAAATTGCAACTATTTCCCATAAACTTCAACCTCGCACTTCACCGTGCGTCTTTCTTGTGTATCCTACTCATCATCGGTGGTATAGTTGTCTTGAGTTAGCCATCAATAAAATCATTTGTTCACGTCGTGTCACGTTTGACGAGTCCCTTTTTCCATTCCTTACCCGGAATAACATCTCCCCGGATTATTATGACTCACTCACCACTGATGACGGACACTCCCCTTATCGCCTAGACCATATCCGTGCCAATGCCATCCCAAAGGAACCCACTGCGCTAGGCCCCCAGTCATCTCCTGCAGTCCCTAGCCCAACGCCCTCTCCAAGCCCAATACCCGCCTTGTCCAACCAGCCCAGTCGTGGATCACTGGCCCATTTTCTCCCCACCCATCTCCCGTTGGTCCAGCACTCGACCGTCCGTCTAACCCCATTCAGCAGCCTACTACTAGCCAACACATCCTTATAACCCCCTCTGTGGCCCAGCGTGATATCTTTCCCACCCGGCCCCAAACCCGGAATCGATCCAGTATCGTAAAGCCCAAAACAATCTTCAATTTATCGGTTTCCGCCAATCCCAAACTATTTCTTCTATCCCCAAATCTCACAATTTATCCCTCCAAGATCCGTATTGGACCGTTGTCATGCTCGACGTATATCGAGCCCTTATGCGGAATAAGACTCGGGTCTTGGTTCCTCGACCTAATGATGTTAATATTGTGTGATGCATGTCGATTTTTCGACATAAGTACAAGTCTGACGGTTCCCTTGAGCGGTACAAGGCTTGCTTGGTTACTAATGGGTGTTCTCAATAGGTTGGCATTGATTGTGATGAGACTTTCATTCCGGTTGTTAATTGGAAACTATCGGGACGGTTCTCAACATTGCAGTATCTCGTTCCTGGTCCATCCATCAGCTTGATGTTGAAAATTCCTTTCTTCATGGGAAACTGAATGAGGCGGTATATATATGTTTCAGCAACTTGGATTTCGTGATTCATCTCGGCCTAATCATGTATGTCTTTTGCAGAAGTCTCTTTATGGTCTTAAATAGGCTCCGTGAGCCTAGTTTCAACGTTTTGCAGGCTTCTTGTATCGCATTGGTTTCACCGGGAGGTAGAGTTATTCGTCTCTCTTTATTCAGCGTCATGATCGGATATTGGTTATCTACTTCTCTATGTTGATGACATTGTGCTTACTGCATCTTCCGATATTTTACGCACCCAACTGATTACGCTTTTGGGCAAGGAATTTGCACTTAAGGACTTGGGTGCTTTATCCTACTTCTTAGGCATTTTAGTTCGTCGGAGTGCATCTAGCTTATTCTTATCTCAAGATAAGTACGCTCAGGAAATTGTTGAACGGGCAAAAATGAGTAACTACAAGCCTACCGTCACCTCTGTTGAGACATCGGTTAAGCTCAGTGCTTCGTCTAGCGGTGGTCAGCGATCATACCTTGTACAGGAGCCTTGCTGGAGCTCTTTAGTATCTCACTTTTACCCGTCCTGATATTAGTTTTGTTGTACAGTAGATATGCTTATTCATGCATGATCCTCGAGAACTGCACTTTGCTGCTCTCAAGCGCATCATCAACCACATTGTTGGAACGTTGACTCTTGGTATTACCATCTCTCCTTCACCTAAATCTGACTTTTATTGCCTATACAACGCTGATTGGGGAGGATGCTCAGATACTCATCGTTCTACTTCTAGTTACTGTGTGTTCTTCAACGACACACTAATCTCTTGGTCTGCTAAACGACAGTCAAACGTTTCTCGGTCTAGTGCAGAGGTCGAATACCGAGGTGTAGCTAATGTTGTCTCTAAGTGTTCCTAGTTACGTAATCTTCTTTTGGAGCTTTATTGTCCGCTCCCCAAAGCTTATGTTGTGTACACTGACAACATTTCTACTACCTACCTCGCTAGTAATCCTATTCATCGTCCGCTCTCTGGTGCAACTCTGCTTCTTCTCCTCCTCCTGTGACTTTCTCTATTGTGTTTCTTCTCTACTTCTCTTGCGCTTGTTCTTCTCAACCATAACACCAGTCTTTGGTTTTGAGTTTGCCGTACCCAAGTCCCGACTACCCTTCCCAATACTTCGCGTGCATATATCAATGATTTCCCCTGAATTCTTGGCTTGCGATTTTGCGAAAAAGTATTGTTGAAAATTGCTTCAAAAATCAAAGGCAAAAAAAATTTTAAAAATAATAACTGGACCTGCAAACTGCCTAGGTCAGGGAATCCGACAAGTCCAAAAATGATAGGCAACCCAATTTCCGGACACAGCTCAAGTCCAGCCCCGATAAACGGGCAAATTTTTAATGAATAATCGGCCCGGGTCCGCGCCTAAGTCTAGTCCCAACGCACGCACTCAACAAATAAATATTTAGATCTAAATTTTCAAATGCCTCTAAATTAAATTTTTATCATTTTGTCCAAATTTTTTTGTTAAAACACTAATGCATTTCTAACACGATTCAGCCATTCATCCATAAAAAACACTAGAATGTTCCAAATTAGAATTTCAAACCTAACTTGATCCCTAAAAGCAAAAAACATAATCAATGAAAACATATAGATTTTGATTTGTTTCTAAAGAAAGTATACCTTAAAACCATAGATTGTTTGGTGTAAATGAGTTTTGAGTCCTCAAATACTGAAATATACCAAGATTTGAAGCCTAAATCTCAATCAGTTTGAAGATAGGAGTTTGGAGAAAAGATGAGAGGAAGAGAGAACTAAAAATGAGGATGAACAAACATATCACATAATTACAAAAGTATACCTTAAACATATAGATCATTTGGATAGATGCATTTTGAGTCATCAAACGTCTTGAAGCCTAAATCTCAATTTGAAGAAGGTTGGGAGAAATGATGAGAGGAGGAGAAAACTAAAAATGAAGCTGAAAAAACATGTGACGTAATTACAATAAAAGTAAAAGGCCGCTGTTATTTGGCGCAGCTCCAATTTACTAATCATGCCCATTTGTCCGTGACGGACAAATGGGCATGATTTAGTAATTTGATCCCATTTGTCCGTCACGGACAAATGGGAGTTGTCCGTCACGGACAAATGTCTCTTGTCCGTGATGGACAAACGTATCTTGTCCGTCACAGACAAGAGAACTTAGAGCTTTGTTCCGATTTCCTAACCTCATGTTCAATCTTGACTCCCTATATTACAATAGATTTTGTAATTTATTTTGCGAAATTTGAGGCTCACAATTCAACCCCTCTAATAGCATGAAAACTTCATGCTATGCTTTTGGATGTGTTTTGTGTGTTTTTACCTTTGCATGGAATGGACATTCATATCATAGCTAGAGTTTAAGTTGTCAAAAAAATGCCTACTTCACTTCTTTCATGTCTTTGTAGGTACTTTGGCAATACAATGGAGCTCAAATGAATATATCTAATCACTCAAGTCATCCAAGCATCATACATCAACTCTTCACCCACCTCATAAGCAAAGGAAGGATGAAAAGAAATAAAAGATACAAGCTTGTAGGCCAAATAGTCTCAAGGAACCTCCAAGGAAGAAGTATTGAGTGACCCCAATCTCGGACAAAGAGTAGGAAAAAACTTGAACTAAGAAGCCGCATAGAGGAACTTGTCACTTTCTCTCGTGTGAACCCTAAACTCGAACAAGGAAGGTAGGAAAACTCAAGAGAAGAAGTCATTTCACTCGAGCAAGGAGGACTCTGGTGTGCAGAAAGTTCAACATCTCTTGAGTTAACCTCGAGTGACACTCACTCAGGCAAAGAAACTTCTCAACTCGAGCAAGAAATATAGGAATGCAGATTTAAGATTTCTTAACATCTCTCGAGTTAATCACTTCACTTGAGTAAATAAGACAAGAAAAATCAAGAGAAGAAGAGAAGTCACTCAAGAGAAGAAGATGATCACTAAGTTAGTGGAAGAACTCGAGGTCAAGAAGAAGAAACTCAGCCAAAGTGTATATTCCACTCGAGGGTGTCTTTGCTGAGTTTCTGCATCAGATCCATCTAGGATGTTCATCGTAACTAACTTTGCAACTTGACTTGCTTGCTTCTTAGAGGGACCATGTCTTTGGAGCCCTATATAAGCATATTGGTTGAATGTAATTGTATCATTTCTTCATACAATCTTCAGAATATTCTCTTAGTTACTCTTGTAAATCAAAAAATTTGTTTTGGCAATGATTTGGACGGAAAGTTTGATCAATCAAGAGGAAAAGTTTTGGTGTTCATCGTTGTTTTTGCTAGTTATTCACTACTTTACTTTTAACTTTACGATCACACATATTTTCTTAAGGTTTAGTCATTTATATTATGTTAAGGTTAAGTCATTTATATAGTTATCGTTTATATTTAGTTAAATATAACGCAAAAAGTTAAGTACGAAGTTTAAACATACAACGAAATAATTTTAATTATACACAAAAATGTAGATATAAGATTCAAAAGTTTAAACACACAATACAAACCCAAAAAAAGTGCATACACAAGCCTACTCGTCATCGTCATGACGAGTACCGCTACCCTGTCCATGATGGTAAGAATAATCTCGGAGATCAGGAAAATAATCTACATAACTGCGTAAGTCCTGATGCAGGGAAGTAGGGATAGAAGGATCACCAATATACTCCCTAAATCGTGTAGCGTAATCGTAAGGGTCCAACTGGCCGTCAAAGGTCGAAGGTGGAGGTGGAGGAGGAGGTGGAGGAGAATGCATCTGCTGAGCACCTGAGCGTATAAACCGGTGCGATCGGTCTGTATACCACGCCATATAATCGTCGGTGGCGGTATATCCAGGGCCGTAACGTGCAGCCATCTCCTCAACCGTGACGTGATGGTGCTCCCATCTATCCCACGCCCAGCTACCTCGAGGATAGCCAACTCTGTAGCTCATGGGATCCTCGACCCTAATGGCATAATCAGGCTGTATCAGCGGAGGCGGAATAGTCTGAACGTATCCAAAAGCCCTCATGTTCCTGTATGGATCGTAGGGCTCTGATATGTCCATGAAAGTCAACAGCCCGTGAAACAACGAACGTTGTAACTCTCTATCAGTGAAGTCCAACTGGCCGTATGGCTGCCAGTTCACTTGTTTAAAAAACAGACAACATTGTTAGAAAATAAACACGTTAGTTGACAAAAAGATTACAACTATTCAAATGTAGTGGACTTGCTTGATCAACAGTCATCTCGTCAAGCATCCGTCTATAATCACGGGTGTCCCTCCTGACAGGCCTGATCTCGAATCTTGCCGCCCAAGGCATCCCATGCTCCCAGCCCTCGATAACCTCCGGTGCAAAGCATGGAAAATAAAGGTAGATCCATGCCTCTAACAAAAAAGAAATAAAAATTAGACAAACAATACAAATTAAGTTACGAGAATAATAATATGAGTATAGAGGATATATTTATTTTACCTGCAGCAGCGTTAGACAACCGCACATCTGGCGACAGTCGACCCTAGTGGCCTCGCCCATACGCCTATAGAGGTAGGCGAGTGTCGCCGTACCCCAGGATGTAGTGATCACCTGATCAAGATCCTCCACTAATATCAGTAAATCTGGAGAAATCTTGTGCTGCGATTTGTCGGTGAACAGCGTCGATCCCAGCAGGTACAACAACCACCCGGACGTTGCAGTCGTCGGATACAGATGTGAATATCCGTCACACTGATCCAGTAAAAAAGAATGTGACAGCCCTCGACGACGTACATCTCCGGCAGTCATCTGCTCATCGGTAAAATCAAAAAACTCCTGCACTCGGATGGCAGAATCAGCTCTGGCGATCACCTGAGTAACCGCCGTCCCGGATATGAGAATGCCTAGGATGAGCTGGACATCATGAAGAGCAATGGTCATCTCACCCCAAGGCATGTGCAGCTGGTTCACCTCGGGCTGCCATCTCTCGATAAAAGCGTCCAGTAGACGCACATTCAGATGCCTGTACATAAGACCCTGCAGATGGGTCAGTCAACTGGCGTACGCTAAACCCGACCAAGCCTCCTCATCCAGTGGCCAGGCGTCCAGCTGGTTGGCTCTGGTATGATAGTGAAGCGTATCACGATCCTACATAGAAAAAAAAAATTTAATATATAACTAAAAATATTATAACATTAAAGATGCATTTATTAAACATATTTATTGCGTACTCACCATGCCATGCCAGACGTGGAGAGCGGTGTGAGCCTGGAAACTCCTGAGTATCTCTGGTATACGAGGTCCCCCTCCACAAGGACCTCGAAGATCGGGCTGAAAAGCCTACCGAGTAGGAGGTACTAATCTAGGACGATCGCCCAGAGCACGAGGAAGTACCTCCTCAAGTACCTCCTCCACAGGAGTTGGCGAAGGTGGCCTCCTCCCTCGGCGTCTCCTCTCAGCTGCAGGCTGCTGCTGTGAAGAAGAAGGAACATACTCCTGCTCCCGCTGGGAAGAAGAAGGAGCATCCTGCTGCTCCTGTCGGGAAGAAGAAGGAGCAAACTGTTGCTCCTGCTGGTAAGGAGCACTCAGATCCTCGATCTGAGAATAATATCCGGCACCAAACGAAGCACCACCTCCAGTATAGGAGCTATGTCTGGCTCCGCTAAAAGCATGGTGAGGAGGGCTCAGTGGAGCAATGTCACGCGCAATACCAGATGTACTACGCCGCGTGACTCCCGACTCCTGTGTCGGGAACTGCTCCTCACCTCTAGAGTAAGGAACTGGCTCTCGTGCCTCGTGTCTAGAGTGGACATCCCGCTGTCCCCTCAGAGAACGCATGCCACTGTGGAATACTTTCCTGAAGTATCCCAATCCACTGAACCTCTTGGAGTCCTTGTTTGGGTTCCTTTCCATCTGCAAACAAAAACAACAAATGTTAATAAAAAGGAAAAGAAAAAAAGGAGAAAAATGAAAATTAAAAAAAAAAGGTAAGTTGTCCGTAGCGGACAACTAACTTGTCCACGGACAAGGAAGTTGTCCGTAGCGGACAACTAACTTGTCTACGGACAAGCGTCTTCTTCGTTCAGCAGATCGCGAACGCCAACAATGGCGTTCGCGATCTGCTCAATCAACCTCTCTAAAACAACTAATTAACTTCAACCCTAACTCATATTCATCGATTTTAGTAACATATAAGCCCCTAAACCTCTCTAAAACAACCCAAATCGAACAAATTAAACCCTAAACCTAAACCTAACTAAAACAAACAAATTTAAACGAAACTAAAACGAGAAAGTTATGTTCTTACCTTATATAGCAGCAGAGAATTCGAGAAATGTGGAGAGAGATTAAGAGAGATTGCAGCCGAAGATCGAGCGAGATCGTCGTAGGTGTTCGTCGCGGCGAAGAAAGGAAGAGGAAGAGGAAGAAAGGGAAAGAAAAGAGCGTGGCTGTCCTTAATAGGGCAAATTGGGTTTGTCCGTCACGGACAAACCCAATCCGTCCGTTACGGACAGAACATTCCTTCAACCCTTGGTATTTACAACATATATTTGTATCTTTTAGATCAACCAATAATGTGTACAACTTCATTAAATTAATGAGTTTAATTACCTGTAGTAACATCTTCGTTAAATTTTAATTTAGTAAGATCTTTGAATGAACATAACGAGTTGTAAAGAACATAATGAGATAAAAATATCAACTTAACGCTATTGCCGGGATTATAAATTCCTGTCAATCCAAAATTACGTAACTTTATATCAATAAACGTTTCTTTTGTTCAAAATTTATAGATTTCGTGACAAACAAATAAAGTTTCAAGAAATAAACGTAACTTCATATCATACATATCTACGATCCAATGAAGGTAATGTTATTGAAAGGACTTAAACTTCCTTTTACAAAAGAAGATCAAATCAAAGATATTTTATTCAAAGGATTAACATTTTATTTCAATAAAGAAACCAAACTTACTTACAAACATAACAATTACAAAGGAATCAAAGTTTCAAGATCAATGTTACATTTTTAAGAAATTCAAACATAAACACGATCAAATCAAAATGACGTTATTGAAAACATTTAAACTTTCTGTTAACAAAAGACAATCAAAAGGATTTTAAATTTTTTTCAAACAAACCAAATTTTATAACTTTAATCCAAACACAATTTTCATTTTATACATGTCACTTGTCCGTCACGGACAAGTGACATTTGTCCGTCACGGACAACTTCCATTTGTCCGTGACGGACAACTTCCATTTGTCCGTTACGGACAAATGGAATGAAATTACTAAATCACGCCCATTTGTCCGTCACGGACAAATGGGCATGATTTAGTAATTTGGCATGCGCCAAATAGCCTGGACGACGTAAAATTTGTGGGTTGCAACTTTTAGCTACAAGTGTGTGCTTTTAGGGACGACATTGATGCGATGTGTTAAGAGCAGATGGGGAAGTCCATCAAACGAGTTACAACAAGAACCTTTGAAAGTGCAGAAAAATCAGAGACGGGGTAAAATGAGGTAAGCTGTAAGCGATAAAATGCAAGGCAGCATATGTTTGGGAGTTTGAAGCAAATGATACACAATTGTAAAAGTATGAAAGCCTAACATCGACAATACAAGCATAAAACAATTACTTTACATGGATAAGCAAAGCTCGCATATCCAGATAATACAGGAATCACAAAAAGCTTGTGGCTATTGATAGATCACTCAAGTTTGTTAGGATCTGCGAGCGTGTTGTACCGATCTGCTGGGCTATCTCCACTTGCTCTTCAAACGGCAGCATCTCGTACCTGCACAAACAAGTCAGACCAAAAGCTCCGGCCACAGAAAAGATGCGTGCAACAATACATTAACCAGAAAAGATTCAGCATACGCATAAAACATTTACTCGCTGGGCTCATCATGAATTCTCCACAGGTTATACCCATAATTCATTATTTCAGGAAGAAAGATACAACCATGATGCATGTAGCAATTCCCTAGACCCTTTAAAATCATTTTTTAACAAAGTCACACACCCCTTGACTCATTTAAATGACCTATTTCTTTCTTGTCCTATTTCACATATTTTACTTTTAAGTTACTACGATTACGTTAGATAATTCATTTTGCTAGCATATGAACGACGATTATCCATTTACTTCCTGCTTCTCGATTATAAGGGAAATTTGGTTAGAAACGTGACTCTGCTACCAAATGATTTTGAGAATGGTTTCATGTAATATCGCCATTTACGGGTATATTCTAAGGGTGATTTTGTGTAATTTACCCAAAAATATGACTGTCTATAAAAACACCGAATACTGAATATGGAAAATGAATAAATAATAAATACTTACTGGCAGAGTAGCTCACAGTCTACAATACTGTCTGGTCCAGGTCGATGGGCCTTTCCATTCGACTTGAACTGACGGAATGACCTTGGATTGAGACCAGCAACATGAGGGACAGAATCAACAAGATTTTTCTGTAATGACTGGAGCCTACGAAAGGTGAGCTCATCAAGAGGTGATATGCAACCAATGCTCCCATCAAGTGTCCCAAACAAAAGAGCAAATCTGTTAGTTTTATCATTAGCCGGGGCTGCACCGCTTTTATCAGACGTAGGAAGCATCTGCAATCTCAGGAACTTTGATACATGTGCTCCGACATGGAACTCTGCCCTTGAAAGAAGCTTCTGCCCTTTCCAACTCTCGGACTTGTTAGGTGCATAGTAGAATATCTGTTGCCATATAGGAATTGTCACAACAAGCAAGCTATCAAGAGCTACAATAATGGAAACTGTCGAATATCAACCTGCACATTTTTCTGTTCATCTGAAACAACAAGGCTGAGCGTACTCCCATCAATAAGAAACTCGGTTGCAGAACAGTCAAGTGATCCAAAATCCTTTGCTAATAAGCTAAGTTGAGAACCTTGTTCCTTCCAGCTAAGGAAGTAAATGCTCTTGTGAATGTCACCAATAAGAATAAAATTCTTTACCTACAACTCATAAATAAAATCAACTAATGAATCAGAATGTAATGTTTCTTAGTTAGAAGGATAACAAGACAGGATATATATAACTCAAAGGCCAGGAAGAAAAATCCCCTATATGCAATTCAATTCACCTGGAAGACCAATTTAAGGAAATCCGAAATGACAAAAGATCGGATAAACATCATATTCTATCAAATATAAAAACTCTCATGCAACTGCCAAAGTTCAGTCCTCATTAGTCTCATGATGCAAGGTTATGGCTTGAAAGAATCAATCATTACACGATCATTGTCACTTAGAATAATCTGAGACATGTTACAAGAATAACCCATAGAACTGCAAACCCCAAAATCAAAACCAAACAAATTCTACAAGTCTTTTGGGTACCAAATCTCAAACTAAATCGGATATTCTTCTCACATATACTCGTAACTTACCCTAGCTACTGTATATTTTGAACTAATTGCATTTCCTACATCAAGCTGCTCATAGGTAGCAACACCACTAGCTAACATATTTATATACTTTTAGCTGAACTATTAAGATATTCTGTGAATTTTGTAAAGCCAAACTTCATCCCCATCTACCCTGAGCATTCACAAAAATGGATTCCACTCCCACGGGAATTATAACTGCTTTCCTATTAACATCAGCCGTGAAAAGGAAGGGACAAGCTCTTCATGGGGCCGAATGTGGTGGATGCTAGCACCATCCAGTCCCAGTACAACACCAAGACAAGCCAGCCAAGGTAATCAGAAAAATTTACGATTCAGCTGCAAAAAGAACCTTCACCGTCTATTAAGTGTATTCCTGTTCTTGTATAGGACAGATCAAAACAACAAATAGCTTATACTTTCATAAAATGTGACACCAAGTATTGCCTTTGTAGCTCAAGAACTGTAAGGGGCAATGTTTCCTGTTTCAATTTCAAAGGAGAACTCGGAAACATGGCCATACGGAAACACAAACCCTTATGTAAAACCATGACAACTATGATGTTCTATGTTTTAGTACCGTTTCCTTACCTGTTTCCTCATTTGTTTCCATGCAACATAGGGTAATATAACTTAATTTAAAATAGGTTCAAGTTTGACTCACAATGTTTAAGCTCATAACATAAAGAGGTGGAACATCATAAAATGCAACTCCATTCAACTCTGTCCCAGTCCAGGTGTGTAAAATAATTTTTGGACCAGAGGCTATGAGTAAGTGCCCCTGAATTGAGGCTAGAGCAGAAATTGCACCCTTCAACTCCTTGGAATATACTTCTGAAACCTATAAAGAAAGTTGATGAAATCATACACAAAAGTAAATCATCTCGCGGGCAGTCATTTAAAGGAAAAATGCTTCACACAGTTTGGATCATCAAATATTAGGCTAAGAGAAATTCGGAGTCCTGAAGAGCTACCCCATTTTGAGGATTATCAGATCTTCCTATTGCATACAAAAGCACCCGACCTCTGGCAGCAACATCCTCGCCTTGCACATAAGCAGTTCCAACAGCCAAAAGAGTTTCATTCTCTTTAGTAGTAGTATTCTGCAGAACTAGAAACATTTAAAAGCTGTACTGAACGTCTTACATTGCATAATAGACTTCAAAAAAAAAAAGCTAATCTCCATTTGTCATCCCTAGACTTACAGCTTTGTCTTATTTGGGTCCAAACCCTAATTTGTCCTATTCAAATCCCAGAACTCAAGGTTCTTGTCCCATAGCTTATCCTTCAATTTAGGTGTTTAGCTGTTGTGAACTCGTTTATATGGAAACCACCTATTATCGCTAAGCAAATGTTGTATGATGTAATTAAAACTAATATAACAGTTTAGTTTTACATATTTGTGAACGTTAAAAATTAGAAAACCTAGGACAATTGACTTCATGACAATCCCCAAACAATCATAATTTCACCTCTCCGTAATGCCCAAACAATTGGATAAAATAGTTCAATATTCTGAGATATTTGATAGTATAAGTAGGCTACTTTAGGTATATTAATTCTGCTAGGTATAACGTGTATATTTCCTAGGCTCTTTTAACACATTTTCCTGACTGTAACCCTTGAGCTTCCTTTCTTCTGTATTTTTTCTGAAGCTCTCCTTTGTAAATGATAACACAAAAATTACTTCTTTTTTTCTGTGTTCTCTCAAAAACTATTTAAACAAAAGCAACACAACTGGACTATGATTCAAATGCAGTTGAACTTAACGATGACAAACTTGGTGTCAGTGCATCTCCCAAATTTTGTATTCAACATAACATCCTATCAATATTGAACCAATCACCCTAGATATATCTGGACTGTAATTTAAAATGCAGTTGAATTTCGATTTTAACACACGTCCCATGGATGTTTAAAGACCCAATTTCCCCTCTCTTTTCAAAGAATATGCTTCTTGAAAAAAAAAACAGGCTTCATTTAGCGCAGGATCTTATATGTACTTTTTTCAACACAAATAAGTGTTTGGCTGTGCTGAAAAGGTATGTATAACTTATCAAGAATGAGGGTTCTCTGCCAAACAAAGCTAAAACATGGTTAGGTGGATGACAGGTGTCATTCATCCAGAAGCTAATAAATTCAACACTCAAATTGACAAAAGGATGAACCATGAAACAATACTTTGAATTTTCATAACTTTGAAGAAAATTTAATGAAGCCCAAATAGAGTAAGGATGAAAGTTTAAAGATGATGGATTGATTCTAAATGATTCAGCATAGTAACAAATACTAATAGTAATGACTATGAGGTTGCACACCATTGGATGATATAAACCAATAGTAAACGTGCCATCCCAAGCCTAGACTTATGAAAAACATAATTCCCTTATCACTCCCTCATAGAGAACCCAAAAACCCAGCAAGATAAACCAAGGCAAATATAAGAACTCCAGTGGAAACCAATTCATTATTCATCAATCCAATATTTAAAACAAAGGTGCCTTTTTGGTTGGATAGAACGAATCGCTGCCAAAAGAGAAAAAACCAAAGCTTTTGTATACAAACAGAAATGAGATGATACAAGGAATAACGCCTTCAAATGAGAAACTTACAGACAAGGTAACCATCCTAACAGTAAGCGCATTTTCAGATGTCTGCATTTGTATTGTAGCTTTGGTTTGCCAAGGGACCCCAGATTTTTCTGGTTCCATTATTCGGACCTCATATTCTTCAACAGTGTAAGCTTGTTGCAGATCATCCGAACTCAAATTATCATGGTCTATCTGATGACCACCTTCTGGGTCCGCTAAAGATGAAAGGATCTGATTCAATGGCTTCACAACCTAAGAAAAATAAGAAAAGTTAGACGAGTTAAAATACAATAAAAAGGTCCAGCTTTTAGTTTTCAGTCTTAATGTTGTCTTAGAACTCAAAAAAATTAAGGTAAACAAACCAATGGGTTATACCAAACTATAAATGTTCAGAAGAGAAATATCAAATCCTTCATCGAGAAAAACACACCTGAGACATGTTGGCGGGAAAAGGAGAAAACTAAATTCATAAAGATGTAGAGAAAGGGAACCACTTACAGGAAATGAAACTATAAGAGGATACAAATTTTTCTCTGCAAAATATGTAACTTGATGTGGTGTCCCATTCAAAGGAATCTGCATTCGCAAGCCTCTTACTGTGAGATCATCTTTGCCGACAGTAATTCAGCATACATTTTAGAAGTTACCCAAGGAAACGTACCTTTTGCACAGGCCAATGATTGTCTAAAGATAATCTTGATGGGAACTGGCATATTTTAAGGGCTCCCTATGTACACATATGTATAGATTAGATGTATGTTTTATACTAGTTTTGCAAGAGAAAAGGAGGCACTTTGAGTAATATTACCTGTGCAGTAACATATATGAATCCATGATTACAATTCACATTGTGAAGAACTGTGAAAGCTACGATGGGTCCGTCACAAAGCTGCAAAGCAAGTGAATTATCTATCATACCAATTTGATAGGTAAAACAAATATAGCAAGCTACTATTTTTTTTCTGAATTGATTCCGCCTCCATGCGGCATTTCTTTTTCTAACTAAAAACAACCACCACTTATCAACTGAAAAAATTGGAAAATCATTTCAGATGAAACAAAACTATTAAGAAAATAAATATTAACCCTTATTATTGCATTATTAGGCAACACAAAGAAGAGTCAATGGATTCGTTTAGAACATTAATCACCAATTAGTAATATTGGTTAGTGGAATGGGTACCAAACTTCAGTGTTTTCTCTATAACCTGTTTAGAGTTCTTTGTTGAGGAAGCAAGGAGCCACCCCTATCATATGAGAGTATAAGAGTGTTGTCACACATGATTTATTAAACCTATGTAAGGAATGAGACAAAACTTACAACTAATAAAATGCTGGAATTTGGAGGATGATAAAACAATAAATGAACAGCTTACCTGTGGATGTACACGCACACGTCCTCTAAATATCATAAACCATGTAGGTCTTGATCCAGTAAGAAACAATCCTTGATTACCACAGACATTTTTGAACGCAGTCAGCCTAGGAGGTGTGGTATCACTCGTCATTTCTTCCCTTGTATGGAAGTCCAAACATATACGAACAAATCTCAAGTTCTTCAGCCTAGAAGCACTTGCACTGCTGGGAGTTGCCCAATCATTAGCTGAACCAGGACCCTCATTTTCTGTATGCTCTTGACCTTCAAACAAATATGCATTGTAGCACAGGATCGTCCCATCTGTCAACATGGCAAAAATGGAAGGACCGCTTTGCTGCCCTGACCATCTTTGAACGGTTAATTCAACAACCTTCATGTTCTGTACACTTTCTTTTCTGCCCTGACCGCTCATCTCCTGAGAACTTTTAGCACCCCTATGAAATGGCTCTTTAACAAAGCTATCAACTAGGTAAGCCTTTCCAGAGGCAAACTTCTCCACCGAGAATATACAATTGAAGTTCGGCAAGTCAAACATTTCAAGAGTTCCAGACTCGTAACAGACAATACAATATATGTCACCCAGGTCATGATGTGTTCCATCAGAGCCATCTATGGACTCACTGATACCAGTAGAGAGCCATGCATCAGCACTAGCCTTTCGAAGCCATGGCTCTGGTCCCTTATCATGATACAGGGAACAGGCACATATGCCTTTTCTAGAACCATCAAATACTGAAGGGATACTAAGGGTAAAAGTGCAATTAGAAGGATCTGCAAACAAATTTGAGAATCAGAACATAGCCACGAGTGTATACTGCAACTATATAACATGGGAGCATGACAGCTATATCTTAGAAATATTCGAACTAGTGTTATACCATAGGATCGGAAGGATGATCATTTTCCTTTCACAGCAATAAAAAAAGATTAAATCCTATGGATCTTTTATTTTTGGTCGGAAACACGAGATATTAAGATCGATTGAAGAATCATAAAATTAAAGATTGCATGCTATGTAACGAAAGATCAATCTGATTTTAATACGTTAAATTGAAGCATGCTTGCGGTCTATACCTCCAATCAGAAGCTGGACTGTCCCATCATTCATCCTCAGTAATACATATGGATCAGCTATAGACGCGGAACAAACAGCTAAACTCTCAGAGGTTGATCCTGCCTCAGAGACAGAAGGTCCAAAAGTCACCTCCTGTGTCATAAAGGATCCATCAAGCAAACGAGCTCCGTGAGCATACACCTGGACCACACGGCGCCTAGACAAAAAAATGGAATATTGCTCATTGTTGAATAATACAAAACTAAAACCCAAATTACATAACTAGTTTATATCAGCATATAAATAAATGCAAAACTGCAAATACTTAAAAAACAATTAAATAGCTGTACATATACACAAAATCAGAATTCCTTCAACAAACTGTTTCAAGTGAATGAGAAATGTGATGGCTGCAGTGAAATAGAAAAAGGGAACAACAAATCCCAAACCCTAAAATCTGAAAAACTAGATGGCTTAAGCCCAATTACACACTGCCTAAGGTCAGCCTCGGGGTCTAGAACAGAAGAAACAAAGATATTTAGGTTTCGGAAAAATTATTTAAAAAATGACAGAAGACCCTGCGTGAAACATGTGAAAATTGATCTCTTCAACAAAGAACTCCATGTTCCCACAATAAAGAGAGAAGGGGTGATAGACAATTGGAGAGTCTTTTGTTAATGAATGATAAGCTTGGTCATAGGACATGTATGCACTGTCTGAAATTACTACTTTGCATGCAAATTGCCATAAAACTGAACTCCGAACCAAAGCAATGGAGTATGGAGGAACCAAAAATGCCACACAGAATCATGCAATAGGTACAATCTGACGGACCCAAATGAAAAATGAGTAACACTCAGAAATTTTTAGAATTTAACTAAAACATTATTAAAAATCTAAAAATTCATAACCATCGTGAAAAAGCAGAAAAAACCGTTTAACTCTAGGAAATCAATCTCACATGTGTGAGATTAGCCATTATCCTGATTCTCATCTTTAGGGGATAAGTTTCATAAGAAATCTCTTACATATTCTGCCTTTATGTACTAAAGATATTTTATCGTATATAAGGTAAGACTTTGTAAACATGTGTGCTATATCCGGTGGACATTGATAATCAATTTATGCAGATCTCCGAATGCTCCAAGAATTTAAACTAAAAGGGTATTTCAGTTTAATATACCAGCTGATTAAAACAACCAGTCTCCAACAGTTTATAGCAAAAGGGTATTTCAGTCTAATATACCAGCTGATGAAAAACAACCAAGCATCCCTAGCCTTGAAGTATACAGAAATAAAAATTATAAACACTACCGAAAAGTACTCACCTTCCAAACAAGTTTCCTGCGGCAACTGTACACCCTTGAACGTAATAGTCAACATTTTCAGTCACTTCACCCAGAAGGTCAGCTGTCTCCAATACCTAATAAATGAGACGGGCATCATTGGCTCAGAACAGATACTGTATAATAACCAGAAAATGGAAGAATGGGAAAATCACAGAAAAAATCAAAAACAAGAGAGCACTTGAAAGGAGGATTAAACTACCCCCTGCAAAAGAGAGCCATCTTATATATGCTATACAAACAAATCCTTGTCACAAGCTCATGGATCAAATATTAGAGCAACTTCATCATAGAACATAAATTGATGGATTCTTCTAAAGCTCCACTTAAGAAATTCTCACCAAGATTCATGCAGGCCACAATGAAAACTCACGTCTAAAAAAAAAAGGTACAATGCATATAATGTTTCATATATAATAATAATTAGTTTGACTTTTTCAAACTGCATTCTATAATATAAAAATATTTCTTAAACTTTTTCCGTTTTTTCAAATGAACTTCAATCAGTTTTTTAGAATGGAACCACTTAATTATATGCAGTAGTATTTGGATTCTTACTCCAATTTTATTTCCTGTGAACTGTGTATGCCTTGCACCTCAGGCAAGATAACAAACAGCTCATTTGGGGGGCTCTATCAATCACTATCTTTGGTCCCTACCGCTCATGCACAAACACATGGTGCCATATTGATCAAGACAGAGACATTTAGCCCAAACTATAAGGTTAAAGTTGTAGATTAGAGAAAGTATAGCAGATGATTTCTCTTTTGCATTATCTTCTAAACAAGGCAACTAATTAGTGCACAAATTTGCTAGAAATCTCTGGATGGTTCAAAGCCGAAAATTAGGAATGATCTACATCCAGGCAGCTAGACTGCAATCAGTTGGGAGTATAACCAAGGGAACAACCTAGTGTATTGACCCGAGAGGTCTTCCATCTGCTTGGATTTGAGGAATCCATATTTGGCCTAGAGAATTCCTTTTATATCTCCGGATGCCTAAGCTTGCATTTTCAAGAGTTCTTTGTGCTGATTCTAGATTTTACCTCTACCAATTTCAGCCAACCGATGAAAGTACCAATAACATACCATTGTTCGATTTTCCACACTTATGATCAAGTATGCATGAAACTCATCATCATCAGTGGCTGGCCTTGAAGCATCAGAACTGTGACTTCGTGAACTCTTGTGGTAGACGGTCCACATTTCCTTACAACCTTGCAGCTCAACCTTGAAACAAAGCCAAAAAGGAAACTCTAATTTTGCATTACAAATAGTCCATCTACCTTCAAGAACAATTAAATACATAAACTTCAACACACTACTGGCACAAACATAGTGGATGAATTCAATAACAAGAAAAAAAATGAAATTTAAAAATATACAATTATATCAGTGGATAGATACTAAAGGAAAACTCGTTAAAATCACTTTTGATTAAGTAAATTTATGTTTTATCATTCATTACAAGTACAATCTTACCTGTTATAAACAAGATGTTACTTCATCTACCTTAAACTTATTCCAAACAATGCTGCCATTGGCAATGAAATGGTTTACCTGTAGTCTATTACTCCTGATCAACTTAATGTGTTGTTTTAGGAGTTTGAATTTTACTAATATGTATGATTTAGGTATTTGGGGCTTTCCCAAGGTTTCCTTATTATTTAAAGCTGATTCCAGATCAGTATTCTTTCATTAATCTATTTTATTTAATCGGACACCAACTTGCTTTCTTAACCTAATTTCTCAATCACCTTTCCTTTGATTTTTCGTCTGCCACCTTGGAAAGTAAGAATATTTTTCCCTAGTACTATCAATGGTAAGACTTAAATCCCCACTTATTAGTGATCCACTATCAAATTCCAAAAGACCATGATTGTATATTCATTTTAAAATTATTAATACATTGAAAAGAGAAAACCTCTGATTTTTCTTTTAACATTGTTTCCTCTGAGTAAGAAGTCATTCAACTCTGTAATGAACGGAAGCAAGTAAAGATGACATGATATATGGCCTTTGAGATTACAAGAAGGCAAGTGTGGTGTTATCTTCACAACAAACACGTACAGTGTGTCATACGGTTCTGCAATAGCCTATAATCAACTACTGATTTGTCAATTCTGATATGTTTTATTTCTTTAATTTTGTTATTTAGTTTGTTCAGTTAGTGTGTCAAGTAGTGGGTGAATTAGTGTGTAAGTAGTGGGACAATTAGTGGGTCAATTAGTTATTTAGATTTTCTTTAGAAGAATGCACAACGTCATATTGAATCAGACTTGACTATTGAATTGAATACAAAACTGATGATTCCACAAATTCCTGTGTTAGAGATTCTTTAGCACAAATCCTGCGTTTTGCAAGATTCGTGCTACGCAATCCTAGGAGTGAGATTCTTGCTTCTAGTGGAATTCTATCAGCGTGTGCATACTGCATAGCAGTAGGTATCAACATAAATTAAACAATCTGTAAAATTAACAGAAGGCTTAAACCAAGCAAAATGATGAAATGGAAGAAAAAAGAGATCACCAAAACAACAAACCTCAGTACAAGTATCTGGACGAAGTGACCTCTGAAGAATGCAAAGAGCACCATTTTTTCCATGCCCGGAACAAGAAACCTATAGAACAAACAAGAAGTATATTCCTTAACTGATCAACACAACAAAGGAAACAAGCTACATGTGTTCGGAAAATATTGCCAATGATTAACACGTGTATTGGACATTGAGGATATCTTCATTTTGAAAGTTTGCTTTTAAATTCATAAGCCTACTTAGCATGAGATAGATTGGTTTAGGTTCTCCTCCACAGAATAAACCACAAGGAAAAACTGTTATCAGGGAAACTTAAAATCCAAGAGTCTGAGAAAATGTGAAAGGAAAAAGGAATAAGATATAGGTTGGTCAAGTTATTTTTGAATTTCATTTGCATTTTGTTTTCATGGCTTTTGATTTTTTTTTTACTATACCCTGCTTGTAGATAGGTAAATTAAACAGAGAGGATGGGCATGAATTACAATAGTAGGATCTTAAATCATACCAACTCATAGTTACTTTGTTTAGCAACCCCAGTCGCACTAGGATTTGCACTACTCCTTAAACTGTAGGCAAAATCCTTGATAGGGCCGATATTTATCAAGGTATCTCTGACTGCAAATGAAAATGATTTCTGAGGACAAATAGTTAAATTGTTAGCATAAGCAAAGAAGAAACGGAATCTTCAATATTTTACTGCAAATACATAACATGATTACAACATTCACTACAAAACAAGATACAAATAGAGTGAACAATAACTTTACAGTCAACAACTATAACTAATGCCGTTGAATGACTGAAACAAAATAATATTAATATAACCAAATCTATTCTCTAAGAATAACAAATTCAGAACACGTTCAGATATGTGGAAGAAAAGGTAATAAACATAGAAGCTGACTTACAAGCTTGGGGTGGGGTTGGGGGGGGCTTGATTCTTTTTTAACTACAAAATTACTAATAATTACCACACATATGGAGCATAACTGAGGCACTTTTGCCAAAACTTAAACCAATTAAAAATTAAAAATAAAGGGATAACTTCGCCTCATCACTAACATAACAATTACAGTTTAAACGTAACGGCTGGATCACATTGAACTCAACTCAACCCCTAGTTCAGCTTACTTTTTTACTTCTAGTCAAACTGAAGGACATGCAAAGCTGATTTAATTAACTTTAAAGACAACCACAACAGCAGCAACCCTTGAACCAAGCAACAAAATAACAAAGTAATACAAAGCCAAGAGCAAAGGTTAATCATACCACCAAAATTAAAATATTGTAAAACCAGATTAAACCTGTGATGATTCTGTCTTATTTGGAGCTGAAACGAATAGCGATAGCTCTTCACCACCAATCATCTCTTGGAAAGCATCAGACGACGACCTACGCGGACGCTTTGAAAAAGGAGCATCGCCCTCCATATCACCTACCTGTCCAAAGGATGCATGTGCAACAAACTGAACTTGAACATAAAACAAGATACTTATTCTCGTGTTCTTTTGCATGCCGCAAATAAAGATTCAATTTCACAAGATAAATTCTAGATTTGCTTGGAGAACATTTTTTTTGTTAGAATTTGCTTAGAAAACTGAAGGATGTTGAAACTTATGCAGAAGGAAATGGGACCAAGGCATGCAAATATTTGAAACCACTAGTAAATTTCAAAAGAGAATCTCCGGAGGGGAAAAAAAACAAACTCTTCATAATGTGCCCAACTGCAACAATTGAAGTAATTGTAAAAAGCGAAAGGGCACCTCTTCCTTCAAACTAGATGAATTTGTCGTTCCACAAGTATATTGCACAAGCAGGCTGTCTCCCAAGCGACTGGCCAAAAAGAACATGGAACTTCCAACAGCAGCTATCCCCTAAAGAAACAACAGAATACTTCTCAAATGAGTTTAGTAATGTGTTCATAGGTTGCAAATCACCACAAAACGCCAAAATATATTTAACTTACCGAGGACAGTACTGATGCTCTGGACTTTGAGAGGTCAAGTCTTTGCACAATCCTATAAACCAATTCCAGCCAAAATGAAAGAATAAACATTGATTCCCAATGTAATCATATATATATTTAAAAATCCTCATAATGTGCCTAACTGCAAGATATGAGTAGGTACCATATATAACAATGATAACTAAGAAATGAATATACACTGAAAAGCCAGAAAGCTTCAACAAACCCTACATCAAATACTGAGTATAATAATTGCATCCCATCAGTACAAGGAATGCATCCCACTAGCTTTCTACACTTTATTCTAAGATCCTGAAATTCACTCGTGCTCTTGATATACCGGTGTAACAGAAATCCATTGCAACTATTCATATCAGCAGTCTTGCACACAAACCAAACGCAGCATGCATAAACAATCACTCAATCAGTTTGTGAAGTCCCCTTTGAGGAATTCATCTGCCTACCAGCCACTATGTAGATAACTAAGAACACCTTTAAAGAGTGTTCAAAGAGACCTAATAGAACATGAAAGATGAAGAAAACAACATAGCATATAAATAAGGATCACAAACCTTCCATCATAAATAAGTGTCAAAAGAAGTAATTCCCCAGTTTTGGTAGACAACAAGGCAACATCATTAGCCAGCCAAGTTGCATGAGCTGCATCAAGCTCCACACTAAAACTTGATCTCGGCATCTCTTGACTGAAATGAAAAACAATAACAATTACAAAAAGGATGTTCGACAAGAATCGTGATAATCAACCCAGAAATTATGTGAAGATACAAAAGAGATATCAATGTGAAAGGAAAAGGAGTCATGATATTGCAAGCTATTATAAAAGAAAAAGGAAGAAAGATGCTATCTCCCATGTAAAAACCCAAACAATTAACACAAACATGATGAATCGTGATATTGCAAGCTCTAGCCACAACTATGTGGTGTTTGATCCAAGCATCTCATATGCAGCAATCGTAATTGCATTAAATTAGCAATAGAAACACTTGCAAATGTGATATGTTGATAGAATTTAAAAGAAAGAGAACAGGACAAGCCTACTCTAACAAGACCAAAATGTTCATCAGCAATTTTTGTGGGATCAAGCAGCAACCAACATTATAGATTTCTATTTATCTTGTTGCTCTCAAACTAGGGGCTAGTAGTGCTTATTCCAGGATAATACTTTCCATTTATGTCTAGTCATATATGCTATAGGGAACCATATTCTTCTCCAAATTTATATCTGACAAAATCAATAAAGCTCATGCTTGTAACACAAAATTTATATAGTCCAGAATTGTCTGCTCATATGAAGTGTCAAATTCTGGTGGGTTGCAATTAATCAGTTGATAAGTTACATCATATTTATATCATAAGGGTCGGCCATCCACCTTCTCACACAAAAGCTTATGTTAATGTGCAGGGGGTAATCATGCTTCTTTCCAATTTGTCGATGTGGGACAAGAGTCTCAACCTCTCATGAACATATATGAAACATTTTTGCACGGAATGCAACCATGAAATGAGCCATTTCATACGAATATGACAAGAACGGAGTCCCAGTAAGAGAGAGTAACAGCCACCAACCAAACTATTACAAGTATGAAGGACATTCTTCAACTGAAGGATATAAGTGCCTTAAAGAGAGATTTATAGCCACCTGCTGTCATCTTGAACAATGAAATTGTTGAGTGCCAAAGCACATGAGTTTGACTGCATAAAGACAAAACAGTAACAAATATGTATTCAACTCAATGTCATGGAATAAAAACACCCTTTAAGAGATTGAATATCTAAGACAGGTCAATAAAAAGCTCTAAGGAAGAGGAGTCATAAAGGAACAAGAAACCAAACACAAATTAATGAAGAACAAAAGAAAGATATACCTGGCTGTGATAATATATGGAATTTGTACAGAGTACAAGAACACCACCAATAGGAGAAGGCACTGCAAGAAGCTTGTAAGCATCATGGGGAAGGTTCTGATAGAACAAATCAGTAAGTATTAATCATTTTTTAGAACATAGAAAATATGGTGTAACAGATCTTAGATTTCTATCATTGAAACCTTCAGTGTTTTGAATGTAGCAAGTTTTAAGTCTCTCAATGTAACTGTCAAATGCGATATGCAAGTGCTAAAAGAAGTGTCAGCAGTCATCCCAAAATAACTTAATATTTATAACAAGGTCCACACCTTTTCTTTCTCAGCAGGACCTCGTTTTTTTAGGCTTTTACTATATAATCCGTAGCTATATTCAGGTGGAAGTATCTATCGAAACTACACCTTCTAATCACAAATATTCCAATTTCATGTTCAGCTTCTCAGCCAATAGTGCACATTAAATGACAATGGGGTTTACAAATGTACATAAATATAAAACCGAGAAGTCTCAAAAGAAGCCATACCCAATTTCATCCCCACGCCCCTCGTAGAAAACTTCCAATAACCACCATTTCTTTTCGAATGGATTGGTAGCCTAGGTCACATATTTAAGCTAAAAATTATGTCATCCCATATCTTTCAATTGGCAAAAACAAATCAATTTCTTAGGGTGTGTTTGGTTTATATCAGATAAGCTATTATAAGAGCTTAAAATCTCTTTTCTTCAACACTATGAAGAGATTATAATCGCCACTAATCCATAAGCAGTTTGCGACAAACACAAGCTCAGGATATTCTCAAATCTTATCACGTTCTGCAAGATCTGGATTACCAATAAGTAATAAAGTATATTCAATAGTTTACACTTTGTTCTCACTTCTTGATGTTAAATATACGAAAAGGAATGTGAAAGAATAGTCAACACTAGGGATCATCAAAAACCCAGTAGATGATGGAAACAAGTCCATCTATTAATAGAGGCTGACAGAATAAATTTAACACCACTATATATATGGCAACATTAAAAAAAAAACAATAACAGAAGTTCAAATACACTTACCAAAGCTGACCATATTAGAGGATGTTGCTTCATAGTTGTATTGATACTGTGGGCTGAAATCATGCAAGTATGGTGTTTCCACGAGATCCTCCCCGCCCACGTGAGCTCCCGTTCATGAAGAATCACCAGTACAGGCTCAATGTAGCCTAACGAGATGAGATATAAATCGAATAATGAATATATCATTGCTCAAATCACCGTGATAGAGACATTTTGTATATGTTTTATCATGATATTGATAAATGATGGAGAGGGGGGAGGAATTGCATATTGCAATAAGATTAAATCACGGAACAACTGTTCAAAATGTTTCTTAAACCATTTACTGTTATGTATTTATTAACATAGTATTTCATTTATTTGGCGGTAATAATACTTTCTTCAAGAGAGTCATCAAATCTTATCCTTACCTAGGATACTATTATGAAATTCCAGCACAAATAAAAGTAAAGATTATCTACCATGAAAGCTTAGTAGCGAATGAAAGAAGATCGTGAAAGCAGCGGATTAGCAACATCTATCATGAAAAGTTTTGTTAAGATGCCATTCAAAAATCAAACGGCCATAGAAAATATTGTTTTAACCACATAGTTGACGTAGAGAAGTGATCAGACAAGAAAAGGCAACAAAGGAATGCTTGAACACTAAAAGAAGTTCCGCCTACAGTTGCATATATAGGGAAGGTAATAGATGGGAACTTGGAAGATGTGAATTAACGTGTTATGCTACTCCTTTGGTATGCAACATATACCATAGAAAAGCAATCCTCTTGTGTTCATCTTAAACCAATATAGAAGAATCTAGGTGAGAGTAAGAAAAGCAATCCTCTTGCTTACAAAACCTCATGGCAACAAATAGACCACACTTTAGATTTTACAGACATAAGAATCACATCGCTAGTAATAATTTGCTTGGCATATCCACACTTAAGTAATATTTAGGTAGCATATCAGAATAAATGATTCTATACTTACCAACAGAAATAAGAATACTGTCAAAACTCATGAGTTGTTTATAAGCACATATTAGAGTCAATGGCAACACGATGATGCAGATGACGAGCACTATAGATAGGAGATAACCAGAAAAAAAAACATATCCTTTCTCATCTCTGACCGCTAAGCATGGATACATATTATGTAAATCCTTTCAAGAAATATTATGTCATTTACCATGAACAAAGACAAAATCCTTCACATGCTTCATATCTAAATCCCGCAAGTTAATTATATATGATGCTTCAATACGGGGGGAAACAGGAGTGCCGGCATCAGAACCTTCTCCGTCCACAACTAAACCTGAACCAGCCTGAGCCCAAAAGGAAATACAGAAGATTGAACAAAAATATATTACAATACAAAAGGAGGTGAAAATAACAACACACTAAGAGAGTCCCAAGTACTCAAGAAGACAAGTCAGTCAAAAGATCATAAAATAAGGATTAAAAAGCTGGTGGAAATGGTGGGAAATTACACCCAAATTATCGTTATAGCCGTCTGGATTTATTCATTCAAATTGATAAATGAATTCCACTTGAGGGGCATTCTCAAATTTTTAAAACCAAATAAGATTCAAAGAAATGGTAAGGTGGATAGGAACTTCAGCATGTTTAGGACCTAAACATGACACGAAAATGAACTATCATATATATATACACGATTAGTGGGAATGTTCCTTTCTCAGTTCTCTCCTATAGATTGTGACTCTTCTACATACAAATGTCCCATATGCTTGCTTATTACACTAACAATGTGATTTGCCACCTTAAGTCGTTGCTTAGGCCTTACTTCTTGAGTGAACCCATATCTAGTGATTTCATCAATGTTCGGTGAGAGATTTGACATCAGATGGTTATAGAAGAGACTGTGAGAGGAAGATATTAGGGTTTTTGAGAGGTTACATGTAAAAATGATGCTTTGTGAAGATTAAGAAAGCAAAAGAAGGTGAAATATTATTTATTAAAAAAACAACAGATAAGTTCTAAAGAGACACACACAACTACCTATCCAGTTAACTATTCAGAAACGAAATACATATTCTTAGCATAGATGGGAAAGAGACCTGAACAGTCTTAAGTATACACATTTGGAGATCATAAACAAGAGCACCGCAACACCGGCCCTGAGGATCAACCTTGAGCAATGGGCCTCTAGCAAAGGACTCCTTTCCTCTTTTCAAGTGAAGCCACTCCGGACCTTCAAAACAATGCAATGAGCTGAACAAGTACCAAACATTTGTCAGCTGTATATTACCTAAAAATGCAACTGATCACAACAACTGCAGAGTCACATCCTGTATCAAACCTGAGCATTTCTTACACTCTGCCTATGGCTCATGTACTCAATAAGTATCTCTCACCTCTGCCTATAGCTCATGTAACTACTAAAGGCAATTGTACATTAAGTAATGATATCAACATGCATATACAAGAATATCAAGTATATTGTTAAATGAAAATGAATATTTGCTTTTAATAGCAATCATCTTTTAATTGGAAACCCAAATTTCTATTAATTTTATTCTTCAGAACCCTACTACATGCAGATTGCAGAAAAAATAAGACTTGTATTAATGAAACTTTTCATTCATAAGACTTGTATGTGAATATGTTTGGCAATGGAAAAAGAAAAAGGCAATATAAATAACTTATAACGTAGAGGGAAAGCATCATAAATCCTTTTTTCTCTGCCACAAACATATAGCATAATTAGTTCCATCTTACCTTGGACAAATGCCATGAGTGGCATCATCATACTCCAAAACTGAAACTTTTGCATCTTTGAAAGCCAAGATGATTGAATCCCTTCTTCGAGAACTGTCATCATCAGAAATAGATAGCACTTGCATTGATTCAACATTACCGTGCAACCTGGAATAGAATATCCACGAATTTAGCTAAAACTACCAAAGAGTTAACTTTGGTACAAGTAAAAAAAGGGTCCAGTAGGATACAAAAGCTCATGGCACAATGTAAAGCAAAGAAAATACTACCTCCGTTACATTATAATTGTCCATCTAGGCCCAAAGATATTTTTCAAAATAATTGTCCATGAAAATTCACTTAATGTCAAAAGTTTCTGATGATAAAATTTATACATTTACTATTATTGAAAAATCAAACTTATAGTTATTGTTTTCTTTTGTTTCTTATATATTTTATCCTAATATGTGTGAAGAATAGTAATTATCTCATTTTCTTTTATTTTTAGTTTATATTTTTGTGTTTCTTATTAATATGTGAGAAAAATTGTAGATGGACAAATAATGTGAAACGGAGGGACTACTAAACTAAGCAACAAAACATGAGCATAAGCATGAACATGCAAAAAATAACAGACACATTATGACAAATAGATATTATTTGCATTGATTCAACATTATCATGCAACCTGGAATAGAATATCCACAAACTTAGCTAAAACTACCAAAAAGAGTTAACTTTGTTACAAGTAAAAGAAAGGGTCAAGTAGGCTGGCTAGTAGGATACCAAAGCTCACAGCACAACGTAAACCAAAGAAAATACTAAACTAAGCAACAAAACGTGAACACGCACATGCAAATAAATAACAGCCATAGTCTCTTTTGAACAACTAAAAAGTCTGCTTGTGATAAGTTCAAGCCAGAAAGATATATAAAGGAAAATTTTCTCATGACCATAGTGAAAGGTGGTAAATAAGAGAACAAACAATTTGTTAAACTATTTTCTACCAGAAATACTAGACAACATTTCTAAATGTATTATGACGAGAAAAGGAGTAATTTAGTCAAAACACAAAAGGTCTCGAACTCCCAAAAACTAAACAAAGATGAGACCTCAAGCACTTCAAAGTCTCCTTAAACGTCATATAGGACTTTTGGATGAACCCCCACGAGGAGCCATGTGTGAAGTTAAGACAAGGTGAAAAACTGGTGAATTGTACACCTGATACCAATTTGCACAATCTGCCTAGCAGGAGAGAGCTTTGCAGGGGGGCGTGAGAATTTGCAATAGCTGGTGCAAATGCAAGCATTACAGCCCTCCTGATAGTGTCAATCTCATCCCAGCTTGTTGCATGAAATTTCTTTAAAAGTATTAGTTACATTGGCATAATAACTTTTCATACTTTGATTTCTTCATTTTATACTGACTATTATCACAGTTTTGGGTAGCAAGAACCGACCAAGGTGGCGAGATGTCATTTCCATTATTTAGTAACCATTCTGTATTTTTTGCAAGAATACTGTTAATCCACAAAAATACGAGAGAAGAACTCGTCCAAACTCCGATCACGGATCTCTAGCATTCATAGGTTAGCACATATCTGAACCATAGATAGAGCCATAGAGGGAAAGGAAGTGTGAGGCGCGCTGAGGCGGAGAGGATTGCGTCTCACTAGCCTCCGGGCATTCGCGGATTTTATACACTGTTTGGGCTGTTTTGGTTCATTGGGCCGTTTTGTTTTTCATTTTATCCTCTCTTGTTTCCTCTTCTTTCTCTTTGGTCCTCACTTCACTTCTCATGTTTGTGTCTCGCGTCTTTTAAACTAAGATTAAGAGTAAAGAGGTCAGGGAGATTCAGTCCTTCCAAATTATCCATGCCCAAAACAAACTATTGCCGGTTACACTGACTCACTAGTTCCACTTAGGCTATGTTTGGCAAGTCTGAAAGAACAGAGTGCATCATTCGGCACCGGGGTACAAACGCCACCTGGCTGTTTCCCAGTGTTATCTGGCAAGCATTCAGCTACACTGGAAGTGGTGGAGCCATGTAGCTTGTAACAGTGTGTTCACTCTCTCTGTGATAACTGATGTACCCCTAACTGCTTGCAGAAATTACAGGCTTTACAGACACACATTGACCTTGAACCTTCTTCTCATTTCTTCCTTTCTACCTTAACTCTCTCACTAAAACCATTTTTCTTCTCAGTCGCACTTGGCATCAACAATAGGAAGTTCCCTGTCCCATTGCAGCTACCAACCAAGACACTGCTTCAAATTGCTCGCTCCGTCCCATCTCCTTCTATTTGATCCCCATACTCTACATGAATCTCTTATTTGTACGTTCATTGTTGATTGAATAGAGTTAGGATTCTTCGTCTTATAGATGTTGGATTCCATTTGCACTTCAATAATTCCCCAAGTCACGAACGAAATACTACACTACATCAAACGATACCAATTTCTAAGCTATTCTGAGTTCAGATCTATCTCCAACTCCCAGACCAAATAACAAAAAGTAGAAAAAAATTAAAAGTAGGAGTCGCACCTGTAAAAGCAAACGAGCTCGAGAGTAGCGCCGCAGACGCCAGACATGACTGCAGCGCGTTTGGAGTCGGGAGCGGAGGAGGATTGGTGGAGCCTGACAGAGTAGATTTCGAGGACATTGCCGGCGGTGACAACGAGATTGGGGATGGGGTCGAGGCCACTGACGGCGGGGGTGGAGGAAGGCCAATCGGAGTCGAGATCGTCGGAGTGAATGGGAGGAAGCTGGGATGGGAAATCGGAGGCGGAATGAGTGATGTATCCAGACGCGCATGTCTCTATGCCGGTCGGCCAGTGCATCATCATGTACGCCCCGAAGCTCATTTTCCCACTGCCTTTCCTTCAACGGTCGACCAGAGAGATGTTTTAGGGTTTTGGAGAGGGAGAAAGGAAGCCTGGCCACACACAGAGATCTAGGGGGCGGTTGGGTTTAAGGGCTTTTTGGCAATTGGCGGGATGACGGTGGAGATTGCTTTATAGTTTTAAACAACAAATCAAATTATTCAAATGAGCCTTTAACACAACCAAAAAATAAACAGATATTTATCTTTACTATCTAAAAACACAGGTTTTTCATTGCAACGGTAAATTTTCGTTTCTGTTTAAACCCCTCTTGAAAATTTTTAACATCTGTTGTAAATTGTAATATCCAAAAATTTTATTTTCGTTTATTTCGAATCGAACCTTATTCCAACAACTTTAATTATTTTTTTATGATACTTAGTATCATAAATCAACACTTTTTATTATTTTATGTGGAATTTCTACACACATAAATATATTTATCATATTAGACTTACTCTTGCAAGACTACTAGTAAATGGCTCATTTGATAAGGTCATGACAAGTCATGACAAGCTCATGACAATATCTTGACAAGAGCATCCAAGACCACCTCTCCTTCTCTTTTCAGCCCATCCGTCAACCTCCTAGGGGGTGCCCTAGTTTTGCATGCCCAACTTAGAAGTAGCCCAGCCATCCCTTCTTACCCCTCACGTACAGTAACACCTATCTCCCCTCCTGCATATGAGTTAATCAACTCAACAAAGGAGCATGCTCAACTGTCTCTCCCGCTTGTTTGTTACCCAACCCAACAAGGGAGCGTGAGCTGCCTCTCTCTACCTAGACCGACGCTTGCTATGCCTTGGATTCCTTTCTTCTTTTCTCATCCGTCATTTATGTGGATATGTCTCCTCCTTTTCTCAAACGGCTAGCCAAGGCTCATATCTTGTTGCCTTCTTTAGACCACCAACAAGGTAATTGTGTCCCTCTCTTTGATAGCAAGGATCCTCACTTGCCTTAGCAGTGTAGATGACGCTTATGCTTTTCCCTTATCCCGTCCACATTCATCAGTGAACCACCTCTCTCCCTTATCATCCATTCCTTCTTCTGTAGCCTAGAACCCTAGCCGACTACTTGCTTTTGCCCTTCGCACACAACCTATCTTCTTCCTTCACTTCTTCATCCTTCCATACGTAGCCTCTCCCTTCTCTTGAGACCTCCAACAGTCTTGTTCCTGCGTGCTCTCACAAAGCCAAGCAACAACAGTGATGTAGGGATAAGCCGTAGTTCCTGATCTAGATTGAAAGTTCACAACAAAAGCTACATCTCGGGTGGATAATAGAAATCTCGGGCAAGATTTTGGAAGAACATACCGAGATTTTCAAAAACTCGGAATACGGATTAATGGATGATATGGAAAGATAAGAAGATGAATACGGAATGATAAATGACAGATATAGGAAGATATGAACAAAGATATTCCCGCAAAGAACCTTGACCAATGATGTGTCAAAACCCCTTAACGAAGAGCTTACCTTAACCCTCACTTCTCTAACCTTACACAAGTCTTCTAAGTAAGGCAAGCACAAGGAGGGACTAGAATTGACCAGGAGCACCAACCTTCAAAAAGATTAACACAGACAAGCACAATCTAGCAAAAACTTCACTCAAGGCTCTCTCTTTGATTGAATAGAAATGAATAAAATACAAACTTCATAAGCGAAGTTGTAAGTTCACACAATATGAAGAAAATATATCAAATCTAAACTATCTAACAATCTCTCCCTCTAAGGCTATTTATAAGGGAGATCTCCTATGTAAACTAGGAAAGATATCTTTAAAAGATAATCTAGGAACAATATCTTTAAAACATAATCTAAAAATAATCCTAAAAAATAGGATCCAAAAATAACAATTTCCTTAAGATAGTTTGAGACCATTAAAGAAATAAAATATAAAAGATAATTGCCAAATTTAAAAGATCTTTGGCCGGATCTTCTAGCATGCGTTAGGAACGAAATCTCAGATGAAATCTTGGCCGAGATTTCTGAGTATTGGCCGAGGTTTTGCATCTGCCATGCAATCTTCCATTCTCTCGATTCCTCTCATGGATGCAACTTGTTAGCAACCTTTTCTTGAGTTTCTCTTGCTCCTAGATTAGTGAATGCTCCATGTAGTGTAAGTGTAGATGCTATCAAGGATGGTCTCGCATCATACTCCCCTTCTTGAAAATGATTCGACCTCGAATCATTGTTTTTCTCATTACTAATCACATAATAACTCAAGTATGTTGGCTTCTGATCTAGATCAACTTCATGTAAGAACTCTCCTGGAAGGTCTCTCGAGCTTTGTAATACTCGAGGCTTGACAATCTTCACCAAAACATGCAACAATGAGCAATCTCGATTGATCTTCTCATATCTCGGGCGAGATTTCTGGTTTGGGGCCGAGATTTTCAATGTGACTCCACAATTCGTCTTGAATAGTGAAAGTTGGCTATAATCTTCGAGCTTTTCTTCTCCTAGTTGCAACCAAGCTCGATCTCCTAGTTCAAATGGCACTTCCTTGCGGATTTGAGGATCTTTATCCGCAACTACTTCCCGTTTTTCCTCTAGCTTCGCAAATGATTCCTTATAGACTATTGTGATAACGTTCTCCTGTTTTCCTGCAATCACAATTGCTCGCGCTCCACTAAAGGTAACGGTATAAGATCAAAGAAAGTCATGGATATTAACTTAATCACAAATCATTGTAGTTTAAAGCTAAATGTGGATCATAATACCTAAAGTAAACACAACTAATAGGAGATAACAATAGAGTATCAAAAATGTAGTTACTCCCCTTCTTAGCTTTAGCTAACCTCTCTAGTAAGCTTTATCTAATGTCCTCCCTTGGAGCTCTCTTCGACATGCGTAATTCTTGATCAAAGCTCATAGGACTAACATTAATGGTTGGATGCTCCTTGTTTAACCCTTCCCTAAGGTCAGGAAGGAACCTTGAAGGGTTGGGGTGTGGATCTGCAGATTGTAAGAAAAACAACCTACGACAATGGACAATCTCGGTTAAGAATCTCGGCCGAGATTTCTGGAAATTGACCGAGATTTCTCCTCTGGAATGATTCCGTGCTTTCCGATGCCGAGGTTTTGTCCTTATCATGGCCAAACTTCCTTCATCACACTCCTGCGGCATTACTAGTTCATAGATGGCGTGTATATCATCCTTCTTGACATCCACAACGATAAAATTCACTCGCTTCCTCTTGGGAAACGATGCAAGACTAGGATTTGCAAGACATAAAATGTATCAACAAAGTCATGGACATGCAAAGTATACAACACTCTATGCCATCTCACACTTTCATTAGCAATCTCATGCATAACATACTTCCCATGGTAATCTAACAATGTCACAATGTGAGGATGTACTACATAAAACTTAGGCACATCAGAAGATAGATTACTTGGACTTTGTACTAAAGGACAATCTAAAGATGAATGCAACGACTCATGATCATGCACATCACATTCAAGAGAATGTTCTTCCATACTTCTACTCAATCATCTCGGATCTTCTTTAAGGAATCATCATCCTTAATCGAAGGACCTCTAGGTGGTTCTGCCCTTGGATAAAATTCCTTGTCATGTACAAAACTATTATGTGTTAGAGAAGATTTATATGAATCATAATAGTGTTCCCTCTTGGAACGTTGATCATACCGACGATAATACCTCTCATCCTCGAATTCCTGAAATTCAACATACTTCGGAGCGTTAGGTTTATCATAATATTGATCTGAATATCTCATACCTTGCTCGTAATAGATTCGTGGATGTGGTGTTTCTGGGGCTAGAGTTCTATACGGAACACATGAGCGTTCGTCATCCTCATTCATCGATCTCCGTTGAGGAACGTATTGATTAAACCTTGACTGGGGCAAATCTCGGGTGAGATTTTGCTTTGGGAACCGAGATTTTCTTCTGGGATGATATTCTGGATAATACATCCTACACAATCAAATAAAGTAACAACAAACGCGTGACATTAGTAAAAACAAGGGTTTCTTACTTGTCTTCTCTGGCACTCACACTCTGTTATGAATCACAAGCTGGTTTGATGTAATTGCCTTGGATGGATTAATTCTTCTTTACCAATCTGTGCCTTGGTCTCACTAGAACTCCTTGACTTACTCAAGTAGTCAACTTGGTTCGGATAAAGGTTCTTGTGTTGTGAGATGGTTAAGGAACCTCTGTAGGAAGTTTATTCCACACACGACAAGACAGAAAGAATATTGCGGATAGGACACAATAGTATGTTAGAAAGTATAGATACTAAGTAACACACTCAAAGAATTGACTCAAAGTGTTTACATTAGATGAGGTTAAGAAAAGGCACACAAGAGATTAAGAAGAGAGAAAGAACGTACCTTGAGTTTGTGAAGTTAGAAAGAGAGATAGCCGGGATTGGTTTTGGGTATGGCTAAGACTCTTAATTGTCTCAAAATTGTTACAGAAACTCTTCCTTTGTTGGGCTCTTGCACAAGGTGCACTGGATTCTTCAAATTATGCCTAAGAAATTTCTGGAAAATTGACAATAGTAGCAAATCTCTAGTGAAAATCTCGGCCGAGATTCCCGAGGGTTGGCCGAGATTGTTGAAAAATCGACTCTTTATGTCGACGTTAAACAATCACCTTTGGGGTTGCTACTCCTTAGTTGCCTTGTGATCTTTCACTGCTGGAGACGTGTTTATACGTTGCTTTGACCGGGCTGGATAAGATTTTAACTACTAGAAAAGATCTTAACTTTAAGCTCGAAACTTGACCGCACTTTCCGTAGGGTTGGGCGAAATGGTTGGGACCTTGGGAAGACAGGTTCTGTCATCAGTGCCGTACGAGCAGCTAGACTGATAGCACAGGGATGTGATGCCTTCTGGTTCTATGCCATGAAGGATGGAGAGAGTCCAAATTTAGAGGACATACCAGTGGTCTGCGAGTTTGAAGACATATTTGCTGAGTCGTCGAGCTTGCCGCCTCATAGGAGTGTGGATTTCAGTATCGAGTTGGATCCTGGTACGAGACCCATCTCGAAGGATCCATATCGTATGACGCCTCACTAGTACAAAAATTCCCCTAGACCTCGCTTATGTTGGAGCGGTTTGAAAGAACCGTGATAAAAGGTATTTTCGGACCACGGTTATATGCATAACCGAGGTTAATTGATTTTTCTTTTTCTAAAAAATTTTTTAGACCCCGGTTATATAATTTAACTAGGGTATTAAAATTTCGGAACCCGGTTATATTACTAACCGTGGTAACAAAACGATTTCGGACCCCGGTTCTAAAATAACCGTTGTAAACTATCCTAATAGAACGACGTCATTTTAAGCCCTGCATCTGTGCGTGCAGTTGCGTTTTCCCAGCCCTAACCATCGACTTTCAGTCTCCGACCGCAAGCGGGCGATTTTTCGTTCGGCGTTTCTCCCTTAGACGTCAAACGGACTGCTTCACTCTTCTTCTCCAGTTACTCAACAGGTTAAGGCCACCGGTCATACACTCTTCTCTTCTCCACTAGTTTCACTTCTCAATTCAATTTGGTTCTCCATTCTCGCGTAGAGCGGCAGAAGACCACGGAGTAGTGACGAAAGTATGAAACCTAAATCTCTCGTTGGGGCTGCTTCTCAAACATACTCCTGTAAATAGTAACCACTTCATTGCTTTACTTGAAGCCACAATGTCATCAATTGTGTCTTTCAATGATGCTTATGTACGGTCAGATTATCGTGCACTGTTCACGGCAGCCCAAGATACAATGGAGGTGAGTTTCATTTGGTTATGTGTTTGATTTCAGATCTGTTACTTGTATTTAGACAAGATGATGAACTTCTTCATCTATCTTTGGTTGTAGTTCCTGAGCAAGAAGCAGAAAAATGACTTAAGTGCATGGACTATTAGGGTTGTCCTTGGAAATGACTTACATACAGATGAAAGCTTTGTGGTTACCTTCCCAACTTCACATAATCTTCAGATTTTTTTTCTTGGCTTGATTTGAATGCACACATAATCATATTGCAAATGCAATTACCATCTGTTGAATGCTAGTTGAGTTAAATTGATGGTAAATTTGATCGACTTCAGTTTCATTTATAAGTTGATGAGGTATGGCTGCTAGTTGTTGCTTTCTTTTTTCTGTTGTGTAATGGTATATTGCAATTCTCAAAAGCTGCAGGCCGTTTAAAGGAGTTGATATCCAGTCTACCTATAGCAACCAAAGAAGATGACATCGAGGAAGCTGCAACTCTGAATGACAAATCGGCTACAGAAAATAGACATACCAAGAATAATCCGGATTCATCTTTAGCTACATCATCTGGGGTAGTTAACACAAACGAGGCCGATCCATTTGGGCTTGATGATTTGTTGTCTAGTAAAGTAGGGACAGATGAGAAAACAAAGGGGAAGGATACAATATCCAAAATAAGCAAAGATGAAGAGACCACGACAGATGAGAAAACAAAGGCGACTTGTTTAGATCTGATGTTAGGTTCGCATTTCACTTGTAATGTAAGGCTTCTTTCTCTATAGGAAAATACTTGCAGCTACTATCTTCAAATGGGTAGAAAGAACCAGTCTATGATTTGGAGCTCATACACTAATCAGATTTCAATGTTGAGTTGTTTAACTGCTACTTCCTTTCATAGAACTGAAAATATATTGCTTTGAGCATTCATATCCTCTAGGTTTTTACTTATATGATTTACTGTCTTCCTGTTACTTGAATTTTACAAACTGCAAACATTCGTCTAGGATTTTATGCTTTCAAATAAATAAAAAATGTATAGAAATTTATGACTTCTCTCTCTTTTGGTTCAGTAATGACCAAGGCTTCCAAAGTTGAACGACTTACAAAGTTCCTTATATTTCTTAATTAATTGAAAGATAATCTTTAGTAATGGCCAAGGCTTCCAAAATTCCTTATATTTCTTATTTATCTACTGGCCGGTGTTTCTATTGGAAAAGAAATTGGCATACAACTAAAAAAACATCAGATTTGGGATTCTTGTATCAAAAGATAGTCTTTTGTTGTTCTTGTTGTTGCTTGTTATACTGGATGTTAAGAGACCTTGTTGTTGCAGGATAAATCTAGTGTTGTTGTTACGCTCAGGATGTGTGCACAATAAGCTTTAAATTTATACTCGTTATATTTATCCTAACTCCTAGCGAACCCGCAGTGTACGGGACGTTTGTAGTAGGGATAGTATTCCGAGGTCGAACACAAAGACTAAGGTGAGATTGATTCAATTTATGATTAAGTTTAGTGAAGATCTAGGTTAAGAAAAGAGAAAGAAATAAAGAAATGAAAATCTCAATTGTTTTTGGTTGGTTTTTCGGTGATCAATCAAAGATCACAAATCATGCGAAATGTAATAATCAACTTAAGCTAACAAATCAACGCAACAAACAAGCAAAATATGAGATAATAGATCAAAGGTAGAAAAGCGAATTCTAGGGGTTGGAAGTTCCGGTTATGGCATAGGACTCAAGCTATCTATTCTCTCCTTGGATTAACTATGATGTGTTGGGAAGGAGTGTTTCTAGATTGGGATCAATCACCGGGTAAGTCTCATGATCTACTAATCCGTTCACTAAGGTCTTATCACCGGGTAAGTCTCTAAGAATCCTAGGGACGGAATTCTACACAAACCGGATTGTTACCTAGGGATCTAACCTGTCCTCACCGGGTAAGTCTCGAAAGGGTTAGTCCTAAACAACTATCCTAGCACACTCAATCCAATGGCGGCTTATGAGGCTCACCACTACCTAAGGTTTGTCATCTTTGGAATCTAAGAGTAAGGATTGCCGAGTGAGTCTCTCCTAACACTTAGTTGCTAACACTAGGTCGCCCTAGGATAGGTTTAGCTCAACAAACACTAGGATTTCAACATTCTAACTAACTAAAGCTAGATCCATCGAACAAGGTAAAATCACGGGTTGTTCTACCCTTCCACGGCCGTGGTTTGGCAAGAACTAGCCGTGATTCCTAACAGAAACTACGATCATACACACAAGTCATCAAAGGGCTATTCTAAGTCCATCCTATCATAGCCTTAGCCACAACTATCCTTTCCTTACCCTAGAACCACATCTATTTAGCCTAGAACATTCATAATAGAAATCGAAACAATCAAACATGAAATCATATCATCCATTTGCAAGATAATAAAGAGAAAGAGATGAACAAGTGAACTAAAACAAACCAAGCTGAAATTGGAATTAGAATAACTCACAATCCTTCTTAAAGAAGGTTCAAACGGTTCATACAACTCTAGAAATTTAATCCGAAATTCTTCACTACAAAAGCTCTCTAGGTCTATCAATGGTGTGTCTTCCTTCTTCTCCCCCAAGCTCCTCTCCAATGGTGGCTCTCTTCTACCTTCTTCTTCCCAAGAATCTTCTTGTTGAGAGAATATTTTGATTGGATGATAGTGTCTGATGGAGAGCTGCTCTAAGATGCCTTTCACAGCCAATGCAGGACCACTTTTATACTACAACTTTGCAAGAGCTGGCCAAGAGATCGTGGCACAGCTGTCACGAAAACCTGGCAAAAACCACGGCCAGAAATACGGCCGTGATCTGTCAGTGAACAGTGGTTTGCTCCAGAAACTTTCTTCTAGGCTCGTCAAGCCATGATTTGGTGCATGGCTTGTGTTGTCAAGGTTCCTTGAGTTCTCTTTAGCCTTTAGCTTGCATCCTAATGAGTCCGAGGGTGTGCCATCTTGATGAACGATCCTCAAACGTATCGTTTTAGCTCCTAAATCTCCCAAAATACCTACAAAGCAATGCACAAGTCCGTGTAGACGTCTATCTCGAGAATATTCGTGAATTGAGTGCAAACGCCTATGAATGAGCGAGAAATCTATCTAAATGATTACCTAAATCTAAGTCATAAATCGTGTTATCAAGAATACCCCATACTTAAGGTTTGCTCGTCCCCGAGCAAATTCTCAACTATAGACTACGAGATGACATGATTTATGTATGTAGAAAAATGGAAAAATCTTTTTGGGTTTGTGCTTCTACTATTGGATCACCTTCATAGTCATGTTTCATGGCAAAGGATAAACAATCATGCATCAAACAAGCGAAAACATGGAAAGACAATTGCACTTAACTCGAAAGTATGCATGAAATGTGAAGATGAAGAAGTCAAGAAGATCAAGAGTACATCCAATCTAAATCACTAAATCTTACAAACATGCAAATAGGTCATAAGGTCTTGTGAAATAAAAGGCCAAGAAATGTAGTGACTAGGTGGGAATTTTCTAGGTCATGTGATGCTAATCCGGGAATGGAACTAACTCCACAATCTTGTCCTCGATCAACTTCCCTCAAGTGTATATTTTTCTCTATCTTTCTTTTATTTTCTTTTTCCTTGACTTATTTTTGAGACAATGGCATTGGTGTACAAAAGCCGAAACCTTGGTGATTAGCCATCCTCGGGCTTTTTCTATTTTTCGAGGTGCATCCACACCGGGCACACATACCAAAGCTCGTTAGGACTATTGGTTTATTTGACTTTGGCAAGGCACCAACACCCGATCATGTGAAGTGTACCGAGTTACTTGTCATTTAAACCAACGCCCCCAAACCTATATTTTTGGCTACACTTTCACAATAAATTCAGCATTTTATTCATGACATTCTTTCATCAACATTTTCACCCCACACTTGCTTTTCACACACATCAACACACTAACATGCTCCTATTCCCGGATGGGTCAAAAGAGGTCAATTTATATCAATTGAGGTGTTCAAACAACATGATCAGGATGAGAATTAGAGAAAGATGAATTGTCTCATTCATTCCTAGATGGTATGCAAGAACTATCATGTAATTTCGATCTTCAATACTCAATCCATTCTAGGCAAACATCATGATTACAAATCATTCATAGAATTCAAGAGAAGTACTTCAAGTCCACATATGCATTCATCAATTTAACACATAAGGCCATCCATAGCCAACCCACAAGACAAGATTCATCATTAGGGTCATATCCAAGCCTAAAAAGCACAAAATTTTTTAAATTTTCTGAATTTTTAGGGGATTTTTGAAATGAATATATACAATGCAAGACATGTGAAAATGTTAAACTACCCTAGATGCTCATTATGCAAAGGATCATGCAAACCCCACCCCATACTTAGAAACACATTGTCCCCAATGTGTAAATGAAGTAAAGAAGAGTGAAAGAAGGTTCTCACAATGTAAAAATGGTTTGTTATGGTATTTGAGATTCTCAAGTGGAATTGATGTTGGATGATCCTATCAACCATGGTAGAGAGCTCTAAGTGTTCATCAAAGCGTCGGGACCCGCGCTAGGCACCGCTAGCCGTCCAAGTTCCGCGTCCGCTCCACCCATAAATGATGAGGGGTTCATCATCATCATTCCTATGTCAAGCAAGGCTTCCAATGCCACTAATGTTCTAACACACACAAGAAGCACACGAAACACACACAAAGATAGAAAAAATCAAAAACAAAAGCAAAACAAAAAGGGGAAAATGTTACCAATGGGTTGCCTCCCACCAAGCGCTTCTTTAAGGTCATTAGCTTGACCAAACTCGGGAGCGTCTACTCAAGGTAAAGTGGGGCAATCATATCCACCGGAGCTCCCGGGATATATCTCTTCAACCGGTGCCCATTCACCTTTAAGTTTCCACAATGCTCCCCTCCTATCTCAATAGCTCCATGGGGAAAGATCTTCTTCACCACATATGGCCCGGTCCATCTTGATTTGAGCTTTCCGGGAAAGAGCCGCAGCCTTGAGTTGAAGAGAAGGACAAGATCGCCTTCACTCAACTCCTTGGGGATGATCCTCTTGTCATGCCACCGCTTGGTCCTCTCCTTGTAGATCCGGGCATTCTCGTATGCATCCAACCGGATCTCCTCAAGGGCGTTCATATCAAGCAACCTCTTCTCTCCCGCCTCCTTGAGGTCAAAATTTAGCCACTTGATGGCCCAATGTGCTCTATGCTCTATTTCTACCGGAAGGTGGCAAGACTTGCCATAGACCAACTTGTAAGGAGTAGTGCCAATTGGTGTCTTGAAAGCGGTTCTATATGCCCACAAGGCATCATTGAGCTTCATAGCCCAATCCTTTCTAGTTCTAGATACCGTCTTCTCGAGAATGGCCTTTATCTCCCGGTTGGAGATCTCCACTTGGCCACTAGTTTGGGGATGGTAAGGTGTTGCCACCTTATGGGTTACCCCATACTTAGCCAAAAGTGCTCCAAAGTTCCTATTGGTGAAGTGCTTCCCTCCATCACTTATGATCACCCTTGGTGTTCCAAACCTAGGAAAGATCACTCGGTTGAAGAACCGCGCCACAACCTTGGCGTAATTTGTAGGAGAAGCGATTGCCTCCACCCATCTTGATACATAGTCAACCACCAATAGGATGTAGAGGTTGCCACATGAAGAAGAGAATGGTCCCATGAAGTCCACACCCCACACATCAAATATTTCCACTTCTTAAATGTTGTTCAAGGGCATCTCATTCCTCCTTGAGATGTTGCCCGTTCTTTGGCAAGCATCACAAGCTACCACGAAGCTTTGCACGTCCTTGAACAAGCTTGGCCAAAAGAAGCCCGATTGCAACACCTTTGCACATGTCTTGTGGGAGCTAGCATGCCCTCCACATGGAAAGGAATGACAATGGCGGATCACACTCTCCACCTCATCCTCCGGTATGCACCTTCTAAACATCCCATCCGGCCCCCTTTTGAACAAAAGTGGCTCGCTCCAATAGTAATGCCTCACATCCTTGAAGAACTTCTTCCTTTGGGCATATGTCAAACCGGGAGGCACTTCCTCACACACTAAATAGTTCACAATGTCGGCAAACCATGGCTCGCTTCCTCTAGACACTTGGAACAAGCATTCCTCCACCATTTGCAATTGCTCATCCCGGAATGAATCATCAATCGGGATGTCATCTCTTTCAAGCTCCAATGGTGGGAGTCTACTAAGGTGATCCGCCACAGAGTTCTCGGATCCCTTCTTATCCCGAATTTCCAAATCAAACTCTTGAAGAAGAAGGATCCACCGAATCAACCTTGGTTTGACATCCTTCTTTGTAAGTAGATAACGGATCGCAGCATGATCCGTATAAACTATGACCTTCGCTCCAACAAGATATGAGCGGAACTTCTCAAAAGCATAGACCACCGCTAGCAACTCTTTCTCGGTGGTAGCATAATTGAGTTGGGCATCATCTAGCGTCTTGCTAGCATAATAAATAGCATGAGTGCGCTCATCTTTCCTTTGCCCTAAAACAGCCCCAACGGCTACATCGCTTGCATCACACATGATCTCAAACGGTAAACTCCAATCCGGAGGTTGCATGATAGGTGCGGAGATCAAGGCGTTCTTCAACCTACAAAAAGCCTCAAGACAATCTTTGGAAAAAACAAAATCAACATCCTTCATTAGTAGGTTAGTGAGAGGCTTATAAATTTTAGAGAAGTCTTGAATAAACCTCCGGTAGAAACCGGCATGCCCTAAGAAACTCCTTACCCCTTTCACCGAGGTAGGTGGTGGCAACTTCTCTATCATTTCAATCTTGGCTCTATCAACCTCAATGCCACGGTTAGACACCAAGTGTCCTAACACAATGCCTTCACTTACCATGAAGTGACATTTTTCCCAATTTAAGACAAGATTTGTCTCCTCACATCTTTGCAATACTAATGACAAGTTAGCCAAGCAATTATCAAAGGAAGAACCATAAACAGAGAAATCATCCATGAACACTTCCATGATATTTTCAATGTATTCCGAAAAGATAGCCATCATACACCTTTGGAAGGTGGCGGGTGCATTACACAACCCAAATGGCATTCTCCTATATGCAAAAGTACCCCATGGACATGTAAAGGTTGTTTTCTCTTGGTCATCGGGGTGGATAGGGATTTGGAAGAATCCACTATAGCCATCTAGATAGCAAAAATGAGAGTGTTGAGCTAACCTCTCTAGCATTTGGTCAATGAAGGGGAGAGGGAAGTGATCTTTCCTAGAGGCCATGTTCAACTTCCTATAATCAATGCACATACTCCACCCCATAACCGTCCTAGTTGGGATTAGTTCATTGTTCTCATTAGTCACTACGGTTATCCCACCCTTCTTAGGTACTACATGAACGGGACTAACCCACTTACTATCCGAGATAGGGTAGATAATTCCCGCATCTAGCAACTTAATGATTTCCTTTTTGACTACCTCTTTCATTGTAGGATTCAATCTCCTTTGATGTTCAATAGAGGGTTTGTGGTTATCTTCCATCATTATCTTATGCATGCACAAAGAAGGCTTAATGCCAACCAAATCATCAATAGTATAGCCAATGGATTTCCTATGCAATCTTAGCTCATGCAACAACTTAGCAAGTTCATCATCACTCAAGCATGCATTCACAATCACCGGATATGTAAAATTATCACCAAGGAAAGCATACTTTAAATGAGAGGGGAGGGGTTTAAGTTCAAGTTTAGGAGGACCTTTATCGATTGGAGATGATCCAAACAAGGTTGGATGAGATGAATCCAAAGCAAATGAAGGCTCTCCATGGCTCCTAGAAGCTTGATCACCATCAAGGGCTGATCCAGGGGAAACCACGGCCAACTCCACGGTTTGCTCAAGTTCCACGGCCGTGGAAGTTGCCTGGCTCATTTTCTGTGGCTTTACAGAGAGTTTGACGGCCGTGGAACACAAATCTCGACCGTGGAACCTACAGCTGTTCAGTTCCTCTTCGTGGCCTTCATCTTGAGCCCTTGTCTCCTCTTCCAATGCTTCTAAGGCCTTGATCTCTTCATTGCAAGCCTCCTCAACACCTTCCTCCATCATACTTAAGGTAAGAACTTTCTCCAAGGGATCCTTGATCAAGATCGAGCTTACAACTTCTCTAGATTCCTCTTGCTCGACTATGTTGAAGACATCCTCATCAAGGGTTGGCCCTTTCATCATTGTAGACAGTTTGAACTTGATGTTCTCTTCTCCAATGTTGAAGGAGAGAGTCCCATTCTTGCAATCCACTAGGCATCCGGAAGTGGCGAGGAAGGGTCTTCCTAAGATGATGGGGACCGGATAGTCCGCCGGAATATCCAAGACAACAAAATCGATTGGCACATAGAATCCTCCTAGTTGCACTGGAATGTCTTCTAAGATCCCAACCGGATGAGTGATAGAACGGTCCGCCATATAGAGGGTCATCTTGACCGGTTTCGGCTCTCCTAGCCCAACCTTGTTGCAAAGTGCAAGCGGTATGATGCTTACACTCGCCCCAAGATCACAAAGGGCCTCGTACTTCACATCTCCCACTCCAATTGGGACGCAAAAAGAACCCGGATCTCTTAGCTTGGGAGGCATTTCCTCCTTCATTGTTTGAATCAATTCCGAGGATCTCTTGGTCATTCTTATCTCCCCATACTCTTCCAACTTCCTTTTGTTGGAGAGTATTTCTTTCAAGAACTTGCCATATGCCGGCATTCCTAAAATAGCATCCATGAACGGAATATTAATATGCAATTTAGACATTAGTTCAAGGAACTTACCAAAGTGATTGTCCAAACGAGCTCTTGCTCGTGATTGAGGGAACGGTAGTGGTGGCTTGTATGGAGGTGGTGCCACATAGGTTGGCTCTGCATCCTTGCTCTTGCCTCCATCTCCTTGCAAAGTCTCTTCCTCTATCACCACTTGTTTCCCTTTAGCATTGTCCCTGGGCAAAGGATCTTTCATGCTCAACCCACTCCTTGTCGTGATAGCCAACACTTGGCCTCTTGGGTTGTCTTCGGTTCTTCCGAGAAGCTTTCCCGGATCTCTATGGGCTTCACCCGCCTTTTGGAACACTTGTGTTTCCAAAACCTTTTGAGCTTTAGAAATTGAAGTCACGGTGCTCTCAAGACCACTCAACCTTCCAAGTAATTGCTCAAACATCAATTCGGTCCTATCCTTTGGAGGTTGAGTAAATCCGGGTGGAGGTTCTTGTGAAGCTCTTGGTGGTGGAGTTGTGCTTGAGGAAGCGGGAGGGTTCAAGGCTCCATCCGGGTTTGAATAAGAAAACCCGGGGTGGTTGTGGTTAGGCCGGTAATTGTTGAATTGCCGGTTGTTGTTGAAGTTCCTCGGGCCTTGATAATTGTTGTTGTAGTTGCCCCTTCCTATGTAACTCACATCCTCCTCCTTGGAAGACAAATTGGCTTGTGGAAGCACTTGAGGAGTTGCTTGATTCTTCAAGGTTGTCGCACACAACTCCCTCAAGGACTTCAATTCATTGTTGATGGCGTCAAGCTTGAAATTGTTCATGGTGACTTCACTCACCTCATATGCTCCCGCCTTTCTCCCTTCACTCATTCCTATGGGATTATTTCTCAATCACTAGAGCTTGCTTCTCCACAAACTCCCAAGCTTCATCTACATGCTTCTCCATGAAAGTCCCACCGGAAAGAGATTGAAGCTTGAATTGGCTATCTTCATCAAGTCCCTTGAAGTAGATCTCCAATAGCTCAATCTTCGGTATACCATGGTGTGGGCAATCTAGGAGAAAATCTTTGAACCTTTCCCAAGACTTGAATAAACTTTCTCTATCCTTCATCACGAAGGCATTGATCTTCCCTCTTAACTCGGTAGTCTTGGAAGGTGGGAAGAACTTGGTCAAAAACTCGGTTGTCATCTCCTCCCAAGTACCAACTCGCCCTTGTGGAATAGAATGATACCAAGCCAAGGCTTTATCCTTAAGAGAGAAGGAAAAAGCCCTAAGCTTATGGTTGTTGCTTTCCAATCTTGGCGGTCTAAGAGTCTCCATCAAGATCTCATAATTCATCAAGTGTTGATGAGGAGACTCTCCTTCCATCCCTCCAAATTGATTATGCCGGATCATTTGTAGAACTTGAGGGCGGAGCTCGTAATCATGGGCTGCGGGATCTCCTAAGTTCACACCCGAACGGTGTACTCTTTGTGCCGGATCCATACGTTGCCCCAATGTTTGTGGATCTTCCATAGCAATGGGCACAACCCTAATATTGACCGCCGGCTGCGGTTGATGTGGAGGTGGAGGAGGTTGTTGACGGTTAAGCTCTCTTTGCACAAGAGCTTGCCTAATCTCCTCAATCTCCCTCCTAGTTGCCTCTTGCCTCTCATTGGCAAGTCTCCTTTCATTCTCCAAGGCTTCATCCCTTATCCTAATTTGCTCTAAAGCCTCATCCAATTCAGCTTGGAGATCTCTTCCGGCCATCTCTTTTCCCTTTTTAATGCTCTTGGATCTAGATCTAAGGGTTTTCTCCGGTTCGGGATCGAATGGAGCTAAATCCTTGCCACGAGATCTTCGCATACACCTAAAGAGTGAGATGTCCTGAAAAGCAAAGACACAAACCAAAAAGAGATCAAAAACAACAAGAAAGATCTACACTAATAAACAATCACAAAATAGACTCAATCTAGACCTAGTCCCCGGCAACGGCGCCAAAAACTTGTTACGCTCAGGATGTGTGCACAATAAGCTTTAAATTTATACTCGTTATATTTATCCTAACTCCTAGCGAACCCGCAGTGTACAGGACGTTTGTAGTAGGGATAGTATTCCGAGGTCGAACACAAAGACTAAGGTGAGATTGATTCAATTTATGATTAAGTCTAGTGAAGATCTAGGTTAAGAAAAGAGAAAGAAATAAAGAAATGAAAATCTCAATTGTTTTTGGTTGGTTTTTCGGTGATCAATCAAAGATCACAAATCATGCGAAATGTAATAATCAACTTAAGCTAACAAATCAACGCAACAAACAAGCAAAATATGAGATAATAGATCAAAGGTAGAAAAGCGGATTCTAGGGGTTGGAAGTTCCGGTTATGGCATAGGACTCAAGCTATCTATTCTCTCCTTGGATTAACTATGATGTGTTGGGAAGGAGTGTTTCTAGATTGGGATCAATCACCGGGTAAGTCTCATGATCTACTAATCCGTTCACTAAGGTCTTATCACCGGGTAAGTCTCTAAGAATCCTAGGGACGGAATTCTACACAAACCGGATTGTTACCTAGGGATCTAACCTATCCTCACCGGGTAAGTCTCGAAAGGGTTAGTCCTAAACAACTATCCTAGCACACTCAATCCAATGGCGGCTTATGAGGCTCACCACTACCTAAGGTTTGTCATCTTTGGAATCTAAGAGTAAGGATTACCGAGTGAGTCTCTCCTAACACTTAGTTGCTAACACTAGGTCGCCCTAGGATAGGTTTAGCTCAACAAACACTAGGATTTCAACATTCTAACTAACTAAAGCTAGATCCATCGAACAAGGTAAAATCACGGGTTGTTCTACCCTTCCACGGCCGTGGTTTGGCAAGAACTAGCCGTGATTCCTAACAGAAACTACGTTCATACACACAAGTCATCAAAGGGCTATTCTAAGTCCATCCTATCATAGCCTTAGCCACAACCATCCTTTCCTTACCCTAGAACCACATTTATTTAGCCTAGAACATTCATAATAGAAATCGAAACAATCAAACATGAAATCATAGCATCCATTTGCAAGATAATAAAGAGAAAGAGATGAACAAGTGAACTAAAACAAACCAAGCTGAAATTGGAATTAGAATAACTCACAATCCTTCTTAAAGAAGGTTCAAACGGTTCATACAACTCTAGAAATTTAATCCGAAATTCTTCACTACAAAAGCTCTCTAGGTCTATCAATGGTGTGTCTTCCTTCTTCTCCCCCAAGCTCCTCTTCAATGGTGGCTCTCTTCTACCTTCTTCTTCCCAAGAATCTTCTTGTTGAGAGAATATTTTGATTGGATGATAGTGTCTGATGGAGAGCTGCTCCAAGATGCCTTTCACAGCCAATGCAGGACCACTTTTATACTACAACTTTGCAAGAGCTGGCCAAGAGATCGTGGCACAGCTGTCACGAATACTGGCAAAAACCACGGCCAGAATCACGGCCGTGATCTGTCAGTGAAACGTGGTTTGCTCCAGAAACTTTCTTCTAGGCTCGTCAAGCCATGATTTGGTGCATGGCTTGTGTTGTCAAGGTTCCTTGAGTTCTCTTTAGCCTTTAGCTTGCATCCTAATGAGTCCGAGGGTGTGCCATCTTGATGAACGATCCTCAAACGTATCGTTTTAGCTCCTAAATCTCCCAAAATACCTACAAAGCAATGTACAAGTCCGTGTAGACGTCTATCTCGAGAATATTCGTGAATTGAGTGCAAACGCCTTGAGCTAGTGCTAAACCATGCATGAATGAGCGAGAAATCTATCTAAATGATTAACTAAATCTAAGTCATAAATCGTGTTATCAGTTGTTAAAGAAGTGTGGTTGATTACCTTCCTTGAAAAATGCATTAACTGGTTCAGTAATTTAATCTTTAGTGTCGTTGCAGGATATCATTGAATGACTTACAAAATGGAAAAAGAACATTTTTTTCTCTGAAGAGACAAATATTAACTATGGTTATTCTTTTTATGTATTTTGAGAATATTGAGTTTTAACAGGAGTTGGAGAAACACATATCTCCTAATTGGAATCCACATTGGTAGGAACTTGATTTCATTCTTGTTGTAGGGTTATTTCCAGTCCATGTTAGTTTTTGTTTTCTTTCCTTCTGTACATCTAACCTAATATTGGAGAAATTGAGTATCAGCTTTGCTACAGATCTCTAAGATCACCCTTCTTGCAAGAAATCGAGAAAGCTGCTGAAAAAGGTAAACTTACTGAGCTTGTTCTTCTGGTCATATGGAACCGACTTGATCTTGCTCGACGTGATGTATGTCTTGTTTTCTCTTCTTTACATTTTAACCATTTAACATGAACTGAATATGTTAAGCAAAATGACTATCTAATTGTAAATGAGGTTTCTCGGAGAGATTTATCTTTGATTGATAAACCTATTAAAAATTTTCTATCTTCACTCTATTACTCCCATAACCGCTGAACTGATTTCTGTTTGCAGGATGAGAAAGATGCAATCCGAAGTCTTGATCTTTTATACAGAAGAATTGAGGTATGTTTTTTTGCATGAAACAAATGCCATATAGACCATACCTTTATTTATCTTGTTGCTGGTTGAACATAACATTTTGGCATCAATTTTTATCTACTATGCTTTGTGTGTTTCCAGATTTTGCTGTGATCTATGTCATCTTATTTGACATTCTAGACTGAGACGTGTGAATTTTTTTTCCTACAATGTGATGCTTGTTATTTTTTTCCATATTGTGATGGTTGTTGATTTTTTTCACTCTAGGTTGCAGCCTGTAGTTGAATTCCAATTGAAAACATGGCTGGAAATTGACAACAATGAACATGGTCAGAAACGGTGCGCAAAGAGAAGAGGAGCTCAAGTGTGAGGCTTGTTGTCCTGGTTTGATGAAAGACGAGGAGGGTTGTTGCTTGCTCTTGGTGTGGATGAAGGAACCAGAGGAGAAGGGTGATGGGTGAAGAGGTTCTAGGCGATAGAGGGCTGACATCAACAATAATAGTAGATGTCAAGGATAAGGATAATTATCAGGAATGACCACGACAAATGATGTTTGTGCCATTTTCCCTTTGTGTTAGGTAAGGGCTCTCAGTACATCACCAAGTTACCTATATCACAAAGAAGCAGGTACTTGAAGTGACAGGTCTTCTCTTGTTCATATTCGAGATGTTTGGGTGAATTTGTATAAACTGGTTATATTTGGAGTACCTTGAAGCAGTACAACATGTGAAAGTTTTAATTAATTGAAATTGAATTATCATGAGATTATGCTTAATAGTGGTGTGATTTAAAATTGCAACAATATCATGCAGCCACGGTTCTTTAAAGAACCGTGGTGTTTTTTTTAAAAAAATTTAGAATTGGGACCACGGTTATTTAAAATAACCGTGGTCCGACATTTTTTTTTTAAAAAAAATAAAAATTGGACCCCGCTTATTTATAAAAAACCGGGGTCTGAAAATGACCCTGGTTTTTTTTATAATAACCAGGGTCCGACTTTTACCCCGGTTTTTTAAAATAACCGGGGTCCGACTTTTACCCCGGTTATTAAAAAACCGGGGTCCGAAAATATTAACTCGGTGACATTTACCGGGGTGCGAACGCTCGGACCTCACTCCCTGTTAGCATGAAATATTGTGATACTTTAGACACGTTTTCTAAGCATATTTGATTCATATTGATAGTCTTTGATTGAGCATTGTTGCATAAGTGAGCTAGTTTACCTATATTGTCGATATGGATGTCTACACTAGTTCTATGTTGATTATAGGTGATTGGGAACCATTTCCGAATGGAATTTAGCAAAGAAGAGTTGATTGAGTATGTCCATGGATTGAGGGCATTCTTAGGAGCAAAAATGGAGTTCAACGTGAGGAATGCACGAGTCTAGGGAAGAATCACGTTCTTGCCCTAAACCACGCTCTAAAATACGGCCGTATTACAAACCACGTTCAGAATCACGGCCGTGAAACCCTGCAAGAGAGGCGTGATGCATTCCAGTAACTATTACGGTCGTGGAATCCATGGTTCAAACCGTGACACTTTCCACGCTCTAAATTACGGTCGTGGAATCTTCCACGACCGTGATCTTGGCGATCTTTTTCGCCACATTTCGAAGCCACGATCTTTTGAAGATTGGGCCGGGCCGATATTTTATCTTGCCCTATAAAAAGACGGACGAAGAGAGATTCCATCATCGACGCTTACGCCCGCTTTACATCCTTGCTTAGACGCATTTTACACCACCGTTTAGAGAGATTTTCGCGGTATTTGCTTGGAGGCATTTACATCTCGTTGGAGATCGACGTTCGCGCTTGGATTTGCCCTAATCTCGCACTTTGGTGGAGATTATCGTTGGGATTTCCAGATTTCCCGGATTGACGGAAGATTCGGAAGATTGTGCAAGAAGACTTCTCTTCTTGTTTAGGTTTGATTTAGAAGACGGATTGACATCCCGTTCTTCCTTCTTATCTAAGATTGTGTTGATTGTTCTATCCTGGAATTAGTGACACTATTTGTTCTTGATTGTGACTTTGAGATTAGTTTGGAGTTTATTGGAAGTTTTCGAAAGTTCTCATCTTTCAATCTTATAATTCTTGAATTTGATATCAACATGACTGTTATTGGCTAAAAACCCTTAACAATTCTAAGGTGAAGGGTTGATAGTTGTGGCTTAGATGATGATAGATCGATCGTAATTAGATCAGACCCTGAGAGTTAGAGAGAATCGTCGACGAACCCTAAATCACGGATTGTTCTTGAGTTCCACGACCGTGAAATCTCAAGATCCACCCGTAATTTCCCTTAAGTTTACGAACCTGCTTTTACTTTAATCCAAAGTTAAAGATTTGCTTTAACTTAGTTTAGGCTTGCCTTTTCTAGGTGGTAGTGAAGCCTCAACAACCTCTACCTCGATTATGAGTGTCACAACCTTAATCGGTTAAGTTAGTTTTGACCTTTGGATTATAAGTTTGGGTATTTGACATTAATTCTTATCTTTAGAACCTTTCTATATTGAAGCCTCAACAACCTGTATAGAGAGTGTCTTGTAGGTGAGTCATACAAGGTTTTTGGAACTTCACCGTACGATTACCTTACATTAGCATACCTTTGCATATCTCAATTCTGTCTTTATATCATTAAGTATATCTTGAATCGATTGCCACAGCTGGATACTTGGATCTTTAGGATTGTTGTTTTCCCAATATTTGCAAAACCTCTCATACTTACTCGCTTGATAATCTGCAATTGAATTTGTTCCCACCCAAATCCCTGTGTTCGATACTCTGGAATTCTTGCTTAACTATATCGATCCGTACACTGCGGGTTCGCTTGCTTGATTCTAGTTTTATAAATTTAAAGCTTATTTGCACACACGTTTAGGGGCGAACACTCCCGTTAACCACGCTTCCTTAACCGGGTTCCCATGTACAAAATAACCGGGGTCTAGGAGGGGTATTTGTACTAGTGCCTGTCGAGATGTTGGAGCTGAAGAAGCAACTCGAGGAGTTGGCTGAGAAGGGCTTCATTCGCCCTAGCGTATCCCCCCGGGGAGCACCTGTCCTCTTCGTACGGAAGAAGGACGGATCGAGACTGTGCATTGACTACAAAGATCTGAACAAGGTGACCATCAAGAACAAGTATCCACTACCTCGTATTGATGATCTACTTGATCAGCTTCAGGGGGAGATAATATTCTCCCGGATTGATTTACGCTCAGGATATCACCAGTTGAGGGTGAGAGAGCAGGATGTGCACACGGCATTTCGTACCCGTTATGGACACTACGAGTTTCTAGTGGTGCCTTTTGGGCTGAAGAATGCCCCAACAATCTTCATGGAGTTGATGAACAATATTTTCATCGACTTCCTTGATCAGTTTGTAGTGGTCTTCATCAATGACATTCTGGTATACTCTCGTAGTAGAGAGGAGCATGCCGGTCATCTGAGGACGATTTTGCAGATTTTGAGGGACAGAGAGTTGTATGCCAAGCTCTCTAAGTGCGAGTTTTGGATGTCTGAGGTTGCTTTTCTTGGCATGGTTGATCCGGAAAAGATCGAGCCTGTTGTTGCATGGACGACACCGACGAACGTTAAGGAAGTGCGTAGCTTTCTTGGCCTAGCCGGCTATTACCAACGTTTTCGTGGAGGGATTTTTTGTGATTGCCCGTCCACTGACGAGTCTTTTGAGGATGACTACCAGATTTGTGTGGACTGATCAGTGTGCCTAGAGTTTTGAGGAGTTGAAGAGGCGTTTGACTTCTGCTCCTGTCTTGGCACAAGAGAGGGTTCTGATGATTTTGTGGTCTACAGTGATGCATCCAAGCTAGGCTTGGGATGTATATTGATGCAGAGAGGCAAAGTGATTGCATACGCATCTCGCCAGTTGAAGACGTATGAGGAGAACTACCCGACTCATGATCTAGAGTTGGCAGCGGTAGCTCATGCATTGAAGATCTGGAGATATTACTTGTATGGTGCCACATGTAAGATCTTCACAGACCATAAGAGTCTGAAGTATATTTTTATGCATCAGGAGTTGAATAACCGCCAGCGTCGATGGCTTGAGTTGATCAAGGACTTTGACCTTGAGATTTTGTATCATCCTGGAAAGGCAAATGTTGTAGTTGACGCCTTGAGCACGAAGACGCCTCGAGAGAAGGCGATTTCCAGATTGACCGTCAACCTCAGCTTCAAAGAGATCTAGCTTGGCTAGAGCTGGACATCCAGTTTCCTGATGAGGATGCCTAGTTATATGCTTTAGAGGTTCTTCCTGATCTGTTGGATGAGATCTAGCAAAAGCAAGGAACCTGCCCGACCTTGATGAGGATCAAAGAGAGGATGTCTCGTGAAGAGGCACCACAGTTCTCCATTGGAGCAGATGGAGTGATAAGGCGCCATGACCATTTTTGTGTACCTGCTGATGCAGATTTGAGATAGAGGATCTTACAAGATGCTCACTATACACCTTACTTAGTACATCCAGGTACGAGTAAGATGTATCATGATGTGAGACGCTCATATTGGTGGGGAGGATTGAAGCCCGATATAGCCAAATTTGTGGCACAGTGACCTGTCAGCAAGTCAAGATAGAGCATTGTAGACCTGGAGGTGAGCTTCATCCATTACCAATACCGCAGTGGAAGAGGGAGAACGTCTCCATGGACTTTGTGACCAGTTTGAGGCCCAATAAGAGTTTTGATGCTATATGGGTTGTTGTTGACAAATTGACGAAGACGGCACGTTTCATTCCCATTAGAGAGACGTGGCCAGTGAGTAGATTGGCTGAGGAGTACACTAGGTAGATAGTGAGACTCCATGGTGTACCGAGGACGATCGTCTCTGATCGAGATGGACGGTTTACCTCGAGGTTTTGGTAGTAGATTCAGACTGCTTTGGGGACGAGTCTATACTTTACGACTACGTTTCACCCCTAGATATATGGTCAGTCTGAGAGGACCATCCACACCCTGGAGGATATGCTGCGAGCATGTGTATTGGACTTGGGACACGGATGGTCTGATTACCTTCCACTAGTTGAGTTCTCATACAACAATAACTTGCATGCATATATAGGGATGACTCCTTATGAGGCACTGTATGGACGTACCTTTATGTTAGGATGAGCCTAGTAGTATTAGTGGGATAGCGCCAAAGCAGATTCAGGATGATATGGTTCGAGTAGCGCTGATCAGAGAGAGGATGTTGGCTGCACAAAGTCGTCATAAGTCATATGCAAATAGGAGGCGCCGACCTCTAGAGTTCAGGGTAGGAGCTCATGTTTGGCTGAGATTATCTCCGACGCGTGGCGTCAGACATTTTGGCATAAAGGGGAAGCTGAGTCCCCGATATGTCGGTCCTTTTGAGATACTGGATAGAGTTGGGAGGGCAACCTATAGATTAGCCTTGTCTCCGAGATTAGAGGGTGTTCACCCTGTTTTCCATGTATCTTAGATGAGGAGTACATACTAGATCCGAGGCACATTGTGAGTGTTCGCTCAAAAGTGTGTGCATCTAATTCTTAAATTTATAACTAGAACTTATGCAAAAGCGAACCCGCGGTGTACGGATCAGCTGTAGTAAGGCAAGAAATTCTAGAGTCGAACTCAGGGATTTGGTGAGAATAAAATCGATTTCAAATTATCTAGCAAAGTGCAAAAGCTTTTGCGATTAAGGAGACAAATGTTTCCAAGGATTCAAGTATCCGACTACGGCTTTTGATTCAAGACACTTCTAAAGATCAAAGGACAGAGTTGGGGTTGCCAAGGTTATGTGTTTCGAAGGAAGGCATTGTACGGCGAAGTTCCAAAACCTATACGTCTAACCCAAAGGCTCTCTCTATAAAGGTTGTTGAGGCTGCAATATAGAAAGGTCTACGGACAAGATTAACACTCAAACTAACCACCCAAAACCCAAGGATATGACTCTCGAAGGTAAAGATGGAAAGCACACTCAAACCTTAATAGAGGATGTTGAGTCTCTCTGTTACCCGAATCTCACAAACTTTAGTTATCAAATGAAGAATCAATGATGAAGTCTCTTCTCACACTTGAATAAGGTTAAAAAGGTTAAGCAAGGTTAGGATTTAGGCAAGGGTTAACTTTGGTTAAAGGATAAATCAATTAAAGAACGTCAGAGGAATAAATCGGACTGTTCTTCGTAAAATCGGTCGATTTCCTTAAGAACAGGTCAATTTTCCTGATGTCGCAAAGTTAAATCTCAACTCTCAGGGTCCAAATGGTTAAATGAGTTTAGTCTATCATCATCTAAACCTCAATCATCAACTATTCTCCCCAAAATCACAAGGTTTTTAGCAACCCATTTTCATATTCAAATCAAAATTAAGATTGAATAAAGAAAACCAAATAAAACTCGAACTTTGAATAAAAACCAAATAATCTCCGAATCTGTAATCAAACCTTAAAATATTTCAAAGAATCTCTCAAAACACTCAACAATGTGTTCACAATTCACAAGAATCAGAAGAGAAATAAAAGATCTCACAAACTTCTTGAATCTTGACTTCTTGTTTCTTTCCTTCAATCTTCTCTCCAAGAACCTTCAATCCCGCAAAATCCTGTAAATCTTCCACGTTGCGAACCCCCTATTTTTATTCCTAGGGTTCCAATGTCTACTTTCTCACCAATGGGCCGCTTGGCATATCACTTCTCAGGCCCACAAGTAATGGGCTTTGGATCGTGATATTTTTAGGCGAAAGCTGAAGGAAAATCGTTCGATTAAAAGCAATAAAAACCGTCCGATTTTTGTGTGGAAAATTGTCCGATTTCTAGTGTAAACGACTCGATTTTCTTCAATAGAAAGTGCTCGTATCTTGACTTATTTCTTTCCTTTCTTTAGCGACTCTTTTACACACTTCCTTTGCTCTTCATGACTCCTCTAAGGTTCCTTAAGCTTCCTTATCGACCTTAGATACTCCTTGCTCCACTTTTACTTCCAATTCCACTGAATTCACCTATAATTCAACCAAAACTCGTGTAGACCTCTATTTCCGGAATATAAATGAAATAAACCTTAAAGGTACACAAGTCTCTCCAAATACAAGGTGAATTGAGGTAAAACCTCCACAATATGCATGATTATAATGGTATATAATTCATGTCATCAAAATACCCCATACTTGCCTCTTGCTGGTCCCCAAGTAAGGTTCAAACCTAGAATACAAGATGTCATGGATTATATGATGCAAAAAACTCAAAAACCTTTTCAAAAGTGCTTTTTCTTATCACCCTCAAAGTAATGCTTCAAGACATATGAAGACAAAGTATGCATCAATAATAACCATATCATGAACAAACCATCCTTTCTTTCTCAAAGACACAAATAAAAGACATGATAAAGATGTAAAGATAATCAAAGTCAAACAAATCTAAGCCATGAAGCCTTAAACATGTACACAAAGGTCTCAAGGTCTTCAAATCAAGGAAAAGGTCAAATAAACGTGTTAAGGGTGGGAGATCTTTAAGGTAATGTGATGCTAATCCGGGAAAAAGGAACAACACAATAAAAGCTTTAAGAATACAACTTCGCCACACATGCTTTGCATGTAAAATTTTTGCTTTTCTTTTACTTTACTTTTTGAGAGTATGGACAGCGGTGCACAAAAACCGAAGCCTAGGAGATCGGCGTTTCTCAATTTTCGAGATGCCTCAAACCCTTGATGCACATACCATATCCCGTTGGGACTAGTCTTTCAATCGGACTTTGAAACACCCGGCTATGTGAATGGTGCCGAGTTAATCATCCTCATGTTCAACGTCCCCAAACCTATAATTTGCTAAACTTTCACTTAATACTTTCACAATGGCCCTCCCATATCAAACATGCCTTTTATAACCACTTATCCTAATTCCCGGATGGTCAAAAGGAGGTCAAATATTTCATTGAGGAGCTAGCATGAACAAGATGTGAACAAGAAAAGAAGCGAATTGCCTTGGTCATTCCTATATGATGCAAAAGAACTTATAATATAGCTTCGATCATTATTTCATTCTCCTATTAAGACATCAAGATCATATGAATCATTCATGTATTCAAGTAAGACAATCAAATTCATTCATGCTACGATTAAAATCTCAATATAGCTAAGTCATCTTTTTGCCTTTTCCACATCATAATTCTCATCATAGAGGTCATTTCCATCATAAGAAGCCCTAAATTTTTTTGAAAAACTCACAAATTTTCGAATGAAAACATGCAAATACGAATGTCATAGTGGAAAGCAAATAGTACAAGGTTTATTACAAAACAAATCATCAAGTGCAACACAAAGTACATAAAGTGCAAAAAAGATAAAAGAGATTGTAAGTACCCCCACCCCATACTTAACCTTCACATTGTCCCCAATGTGAGAAGTCAAGCATAAGATGGAGAAAAATACTTACAATGTAAAATGAAGTGGAATCTCAGTCCTCAGCCAGCGGTGGTGGTGGATATATGTACCTCGGAGTTCCGTGATCATAGAAGGTGCCAAATGTATGATAATACATGTCCCTCATCTGGCCATCGTAGGAGGAGTGTGTCGCCTTTGTCTCTTGACGGTACTCCGTGAACTGAGTGCCCAGGGTGGTGTAGTCGGTGTGAAGAGCCTGATAATCGGAACGAAGACCCTGATAGTCAGTGTGTAGACTCTGAATGCCAGAAACCAATGCTCCAATCTATCGATGGAGCCTAGATCCGCGCCCACGTCCTCTACCACGGCTGGGTGCATGTGCAAAGGAATGACGGGGTGACTGCATCTCATCCTCAATCTCCTCTATAGCTCTACTCGTCCTGCTAGGTCCAGCACCATGTGTGTCAGTGTCCATAGCGTCCGTAGCATGGCCACTGTACGTGTCACTCTCAAACTCTAGCATAGATCCCTGGTAAGTTGCATCTCCGTCCTCAAAGTCCTCCTCCTCATCATCATCCTCTCCATCCTCAACATCATCATAATTAGCAGGGGAAGGGGCCATCTCATCAAACATATGCTCGAAGGTCTCCTTCCAGTTCCTCCTATTCCGAATAGTGTATTCGGACTTCCACTCAATTTCAGCCGGCTTCTTGGATGGCTCCTTGCCTATGGCATAGGCACATGCAAAGCTCCCATACCTTTGCGGAATCAAAACCTGTCTCACGACTAATCTTCTCTCCAAGAACCTTCTTCTAGGGCGCTCTCAGCTAAGCTTCAATCTGAAAAGTCAAGCTCCAACGCCTTCGCCACATGAGTGACAAGGCCTCCAGCTCAAATATCACCCTTTGACTTGTTGGCTATCTTCCCAAGATAGCCATCAAGCATAGTAGCGGTGTTCGGAATAGTGTTGGTGGTCATACAGTGAAGGAGATATAGCTCATCCCCCTTCAGCTTCTGTGGCGTCTCTGTGCTTGCAAACAAGGACTCACTAAGGATCTTGTGGGCAATCTTGAAGGAGAAATTATAGATGCTTGCTTCCTTCGAGTTTCCCGGTCTCCACTTATCTCCTCCTGCTTCTTCAATGGAGATAGTCTCCCAGAATGCACTAGCGCTCACACCCCATGGAAATGTGCCTACAGAGGAAGAGGGCAAACCAAACAGATCTCCAAAAGCAGGTATAAACATGGCATGGTCCTCATTCATGAGCCGGAAAGTAACACTCCTATCTCTAGGGTTGTGCTCAAAGGTACTAAGGAACTCATGGGTAATCTCGGTGTAAGAATCTTCCCGAATGAGCGCAAACTAACTCAACCCTTTCCTATCCAACATCATATGTCTTCTCTCACAAATAGCGCGTCCAAGTCATCAAGCACAATGTAACGAGGAAAAGGCCGATCTAAGAGACGTTCATATCTCTTTTTGTGTTTGGAAAGGGGAGGAGGAAGGTTTGGTTTAGCTAGGGAAGGTGGTGGTGGTGTGGGAGGTGCCCTAGAAGAACCCTTCTTCTTCCCTGCATTTCTAGTGATTCTCTTTAAAGTCTCCATTCTGCAGCAAAAAATCGACCTGTTCTTGGCAAAAATCGCCCGATTTTTCTGGGTTGGGTCGATTTTTCTCACGATTTCAACACAAATTACAAATCTGTAAAGTTCTGAGCAATTCAACACCACACAAAGCTTCCTAAGGATGTTTCAAAGCAAAGCCCTCAATCAAACTCAACAATCTAAGAACTTTTAGGCAAGATTCAAGATCGAACGAAATACTTAGGTTTTGGATCGAAAAACTTGAATTCCGGATGAATGAGTAGTTTGCCAAGCTTGTTGATGCTAGATCCTTCTTCCTTGTTGAAAATGCTTCAATTTAGGCTCAAGAATCGTTCGAAACGATTACAAATTTGGGAGATGGGAGGGTAGGCAATTTTTGGCGTTTTGGAGCAAGAGGGAACGAGTTTTGGTTAAGTGTTGAATATGAAAATCTAGTGGAGAAGGCTTTATATAGGCTGTCCAAAATACAAAGAAAATCGACCGATTTATTTGGGCGATTTATTTGTCGGTCCGATTTTTCTTCTCTTTCACAGCTTAATGAAGGAAATTGACCGATTTTTATTGGGGGGTCGATTTTTCAGTTGATTTATCTTTTTGTTGCCAAAAATCGACTTGCTCTGTAGCCTAAATCGATCGATTATCTTATGGTAAGACGATTTATTCCCTTCTTTTCCTTGGAAAGTGTATTTGATCCAATATATGTCAACTTTCTCCATTAATTCCTCAAGATTTCACCTAGTTCCTGCAATTTATGACACAAACAAACCGAGAGCGCATCGAGGAACAAACAAAGCAAAAACAAGACAAGAAAGCAACAAGACAAGAGAGCGCATCAAGGAACAAACAAAGCAAAAACAAGACAAGAAAGCAACAAACCGAGAGCGCATCGAGGAACAAACCGAGAGCGCATCAACTGTTGGCCATTGACCTTGAAACTTCTGCTTTGTTCACCCCATACTTCAACTGCACCATGGGGGAAAACACGTTTAATAACATAAGGTCCTGTCCAACGGGATTTAAGCTTACCTGGAAAGAGTCGAAGCCTTGAGTTGAATAGGAGAACTAGATCTCCTTCTTTCAAGTCCTTTGGGATGGTCACCTCTTCGTTCTTTCCTTGTAGATCATTGCGTTATCGTACGCATTCAGTCGGATCTCCTCTAGTTCATTGATGTCCAATAGCCGCTTCTCTCCGGCTTCTTTCATGCTGAAGTTGAGCCACTTGACGGCCCAATATGCCTTATGCTCTAGCTCTACAAGAAGGTGACAAGACTTCCCATACACAAGGTTGTATGACGTTGTACCTATAGGTGTCTTAAAAGCGGTCCTGTACGCCCCTAATGTATCATCAAGTTTCATTCCCCAATCCTTTCTTGTTCTAGAGACAATCTTCTCTAGAATTCCTTTGATCTCCCTGTTGGATATCTCAACTTGTCCGCTTGTTTGCAGATGGTATGGTGTGGCAATCTTATGGGTTACCCCATACTTAGCTAATAGAGCCTCAAATCGACGGGCTGTGAAATGCGTTACTCCATCACTAATGATAGTTCGGGGAGTCCCGCACCTTGGGAATATCGTTCTAATGAAGAACTTCACCACTACCATTGCATCATTATTAGGAGAAGCGATTGCTTCTACCCATCTTGAGACATAGTCTACGGCTAGAAGTATGTTGAAAACTCCACCTTGATTGAAATAGTTTACAGGTGTTGCTGATGGAAGACTTCACACAAATATAGCAGTTGGATATACTAACAATGTACTTGATTATATTTTTAGATATTTGGTTGGTTTGAATTCAGTGCAGGTTGTATATCTACATGTCAAGGGCCTTGAAGTTGGATTCAAGAACAAGTTCAAAAGGACAAGATCAAGGGCCTTGGACTCTAAGGTGCACGGAATAAGGATTCAAATAAATTGAAGATCTTTGTTGAAGATTCTATAACAAGAAGATCTCATCAACCAAGGATTTTGTCAACCGAAGGAAGATCTCAACTGAAGAATAGAGAATCTTTTCTAGAAGATTTTCTAAACAACAAAACGGCAAAAAATATCTTCTCTCTTATCCAACAGAAAGACAAGAAGATCAAGGAGTAAAAGACTCAACGTGTTCGTAGGGACTGAAGACTTGCAACGTCTACCTTACGATCTTCATGGAAAAGAAGATTGATCTTCAAGCGGTCATCTCTACAACGGCTAGAAGATCTTTCCATAGAAGATATAAATGAAGATGATGGTCGAAGAAGAAGATACACAAGCTTACACAGGAAAACATCTTTGCATCCTCAAGCAACCTAATCATCTTCATTCGTTGTTTTTCTTTTTCTTATTTCGCGCAAAAGCTTTATCCCCTTAGAGAGAGAAAACACTAAAGCTCCATTGGAAAATCTAAAAAGTGTTATACTAGAGTGTGTTACTTTGCGAAGTAACTAGGCTATTATAGCTAGGTTAAGAGTTGGAGCTAGATCGTAGCATTGACCACAGTGAGAGAAGAAGGGGATTTCTTCTAGTTTGTATCTAGGACTCTTTGAAGCTGATAATAGATAGTTAGATCCTACGGGTATACCTTGGGACGGAGAGTAGGCTATTTAGAGCCGAACTTTGTAAATATATCCTCGTGTCAATCTTTTCAATTCCGCACCATATATACTTTACTGTGACTAACTTTGTTTTACAGGAGCAAGAAGTCAAGGCCCTTGAAATAGAGTCTCAAAGCCCTTGAAATCAAAGTTTTCACTAGAAGCACAGATTGACATCAAGACCCTTAAAAGTAGTTTCAAGGCCTTGAGATTTGGTTTGCGAAAAGTTCTCATACTCTATTTAACCCCCCTTCTAGAGTATTATTTATCTTATTTATATCACCTACCGGTTCTTCAATTGGTATCAGAGCTAGAATCACGTTTATTGATTTAACCATCAGTGAGACTAATCATGAATCTTGTAGGTGATGGTGGATTTGCTCAAGGAAGATCCTCATCTCGACCACCACTCGTATGTGGCAACAACTTCGCTCATTGGAGATCACTTATGCGTATGTTCATGATTGACCAGGATATGGAGCTTTGGAGCATTATTCAAAATGGACCAAAAGTTCCAATGACAACGGTTGAAGGCATCCAAGTCCCGAAGTAGGAATCAAACTTCACACAGGCTAACCTGGATAATGTGTCAAAGAATTACAAGACAATGAATCTACTTTAATAAGGATTAGATGCTAATGAATTCAACTGCATCTCATCATGCAAAAGTGCAAAAGAAATATGGGACAAGCTTGTTGTCACTTACGAAGGAACAAGTCAAGTCAAGGAAACAAAGATTAACATCTTTCTCAGACAATACGAGCTGTTCAAGATGAATCCAAATGAACCAGTCAAAGAAATATCCACTAGATTCACTGAGATCGTGAACAATCTAGACTCACTTGGAAAGACCTTCACAAATGAAGAAAAAGTGAGAAAGGTTCTTAAAAGCTTACCTAAAGCCAAGTGGGGATCAAAGATGACTGCTATTGAAGAAGCTCAAAATCTCACTACTCTTCCTCTTGATGATCTACTTGGATAACTCATCACACATGAAATGATTCTTGGTGAAGAAGATGAAGAACTCCCATCTAACTCCAAGAATTTGGCATTAAAATCCAGAAGAAATGAGTTACCTTCTGATGAAGCAAATAATGATGATGATAATGAAGAAGATGCTCTCGCCATGATCTGTAAAGGTCTAGCAAGAACTCTCAAGATAAAGAAACAATCTGCAAACCGATAATTTCCACGAGCATCAAAACCCCGAGGTAAGTTTCCTAACTCTAATAAGAAAACGAAAGTACTGACTTGTTTTGAATGTGGTGAAACAGATCATTTGGTGAAGGATTGTCCACAAAAGAAGAGGACCAACTTCAAGAAGAATGATCGAAAGAAGAAAGCTATGGTTGCTTCATGGAGTAATTCAGAATCAACAAATGAATAAGAAGATGAAAAAGAACAAGCAAATTTGTGTCTTATGGCCTATCATGAAGATGACTCAAATCTGTACATCGACAATATGGTAAGTACAATTTTGTCTCAACTTGAGATTGACCTTAAACAATTCCTTAAGGATATTATCTTAAGTGATAAGGAACATAGAATAAGGATAAATTCTTTCAAAGAAAAGCTTCATGAACAAGATAAACAATTGAGTGAAATGTCTTTGGAGATTGAAAATCTTAACACAGAAAAGGAAGAACTTGATGACAATATCAAGGCCTTGGAATCAGAAAACCTGATTCTCAAGGACAACCTCTCTTCTCTACATCGAAACTATATCGATCTAGAGAAAGAGAAAGTTGATCTGACTTTAATGTGTCAAGACCAGAAGACATCACTCATTAAGTTTACTCGTTCAAAAGCTAATCTGAAAAGAATGATGGGTAAACAACAATCTTCCCTTAACAAAAATGGTATAGGGTATCATAGGAGCTTTCCTACAAAACCTACCACCACTTTTGTTATGGCCAAAGGAAGCATTCATATGCCTACCTGCTTCTATTGTTGTAAAAAGGGTCATGTTAAATCTACATGTCCTTATAGAAGAAATGATCCTTATATCATCAAAAACACCTATCCTTTATGTTTAAGGAAACATGTCAAACAAATCTGGGTTCCTAAAGGTACTAGACCACCAAACATGATCAAGCCTGAGTATGAACCAAAATATGTCATTTGGGCGACCTGAAAAGGTTGATGTTTGCTATTTTGCAGGATATCACCAAGGTAAAGAAGCACAAATGGATATTAGATAGTGGTTGCTCAAGACACATGAGTGGAAAGAGTTCTTTATTCTCAGATTTAAAGAAGCAATCATTTGGAACTATTACTCTTGGTGATAAAGGAAAGTGTGAGATAATTGGCATTGGTAAAATTTGCTATAATTCATCCAACTTTATTGATGATGTTTATTTAGTTGATGGCTTGAAATATAATTTGTTAATTATTTCTCAAATTTGTGATAAAGGCAATAAAGTTATGTTTGATTCAGAAAAATGTGAAGTTCAAGACATAAAGACAGGAGAAGTGTTGCTTACTGCTCCAAGGTGTAATAATGTTTATTCCTTGAGTGCTAACCAAGTTGTAGGAACTAAGCTAAAATGTTTAAAGGCCTTGACTGATGATCCAAGGCTTTGACATAGAAGACTTGACCACGTAAGCATGCACACCATGCAGAAGCTACTTACAAAAGATTTGGTACGTGGTTTGCCAAACCTAAACTTCAAGGTTAATGACCTATGTAAGGCATGTACACAAGGTAAACAAACAAGAGGTTCATTCAAACCTAAGAAAGCTGTAAGTTCTTCTCGACCTATTGAAAACTTTTACATATGGATCTTTGTGGACCTATGCGTGTCAAATCTCCCGGAGGTAAACAATACATCCTTGTTATAGTAGATGATTTCTCTCGATTTACATGGATATCTTTTCTACGAGAAAAATCTGAAGCTTTATTTGAGTTTTCAAAATTGTCTAAGGAGTTACAAAGTTTGAAAAACCTACCAATCGTTTCTATAAGAAGTGATCATGATAGAGAATTTGATCAACTAAAGTTCGATTTGTTTTGTGCAAAATATGATATTTCTCATAACTTTTCAGCTCCTAGAACTCCTCAACAAAATGGAGTTGTGGAACGCAAGAACCGCACTCTTGAGGATATGACTAGGACAATGCTTTTAGAAAATGATTTGCCAAAAAAGTTTTTGGGCTGAAGCAGTGAACACCACAAATTATATTTTAAATAGATGTTTAATTCACCCTATTTTGAAAAAGACTCCTTATGAACTCTTTAAAGGAAGAAAACCAAATATTTCATACTTCAAACCTTTTGGATGTACTTGTTTTGTTCACAACAATGGAAAGGACAATCTCGGGAAATTTGATGCGCGTAGTGATGAAGATATATTCATTGGATATGCTTCAAATAGCAAAGCTTATCGAGTATATAACAAACGTACCAAAGTTGTTGAGGAAAGCATTCATATTATTTTTGATGAAAGCAATGATGGTACTTTGAGTGAGAGTTTTGCAGATTTAAATCTGAATCAAAGAGAAGATCACATTTCGGATGAAGAGGAAGATCCTAAAGGTCAAGACAAGAATATGCAAGAAAAGATTCAAGAAACCAAAGAAAATCCTCAAGACCTTGAAACACACCTTCAAGACCTTGAAACTGGAAACTATGACAGCAGAACTCCACTTCAAGGGCTTGAAACCCAACTTCAAGGCCTTGAGATTGGAACAACAGGTAATACACAAACGGTACCTGAATCTTGATAGACATATACAGCTCAACCTTCTGGATCTACATCATCTGTCAAAAGAAGAAAAGTTCAACATTCCTCATATCATCCACAAGAGAATGTGATCTCAAATCCAAATGTTGGAGTTCAAACTAGATCTAAAGTAAATAATCTTTGTGCCTTCTCCGCTTTTGTATCACTTGTCGAGCCAAAGAACTACATTCAAGCTCTTCAAGAACCAGACTGGATAATTGCCATGCAAAATGAATTAAATGAATTTGAGAGGAACAAGGTATGGAATCTTACTTCAAGACCAAAGCATCAATCACTTATTGGCACGAAATGGGTCTTTCGAAACAAATTGGATGAAAGTGGCAAAGTCATACGAAACAAAGCACGACTTGTAGCACAAGGCTATAACCAAGAAGAAGGTATTGATTATGAGGAGACTTTTGCTCCTGTTGCCAAGTTAGAAGCCATACGTACGTTACTTGCATTTGCATCTTTCATGAGCATAAAACTTTTTCAAATGGATGTAAAATGTGCTTTTCTAAATGGCTTCTTAGAAGAAGAAGTCTACGTTGCTCAACCTCCTGGTTTTGAAAATGATGAATTTCCGGATCATGTTTTTAAATTAGATAAAGCTCTTTACGGTCTTAAGCAAGCTCCTCGATCTTGGTATGAAAGGTTGTCTAAATATCTTCTTGAACACAATTTCAAAAGAGGTTTGATTCATAAAACATTATTTATTAAAACTAGAGGCAACGACATTTTAGTAGTACAAATCTATGTTGATGATATATTATTCGGTGCTACTAATGATTCCCTTTGCAAGGAATTTTCAGATATTATGTGTAGGGAATTTGAGATGAGCTTAATGGGATAATTAAATTTCTTTCTTGGACTTCAAGTTACACAAGCAAAGAAAGGAATTTTCCTCAATCAAAGAAAGTATACTAAAGACTTGCTTAAAAAGTACAAAATGGATCAATCTAAGGTTGCAAAGACTCTTATGAGTTCAACACTTTCACTAGATCATGACAAGAACGACAAAAGTGTAGTACAAAAGGAGTATCGAGGTATGATCGGTTTATTGTTGTATCTAACTGCTAGTCATCCTGACATTATGTTTAGCGTGTGCATGTGTGCAAGATTTCAAGCTGATCCTAAAGAGTCACACTTGATAGCTGTGAAAATAATTTTTCGGTATCTCAATGGCACTAAGGATGTAGGGTTATGGTACCCACGTCAAAGCTCGTTTCATCTTGTTGGCTATTCAGATGCAGACTTTGCAGGTTATAAGGTTGATAGAAAAAGTACCTCTGGATGTTGGCAATTCTTAGGGTCATCCCTAATCAGTTAGAAATCCACAGCTGAAGCTGAATACATAGCTGCAGGAGCTTGTTGTGCTCAATTTCTTTGGATTACTCAACAACTTCGTGACCTTGGCTTTGACTTGAGAGGTATTCCTATAAAATGTGATAATCTTAGTGCTATTTCTATAACCAAAAATCCCGTGCAGCATTCAAGGACTAAGCATATTGATGTAAGGCATCACTTCATACGTGATCATGTTGAGAAAGGTGATGTTTCGATTTCTTTTATCTCAACTAACTTGCAGCTTGCAGATATCTTTACCAAGCCTCTTCCCGAGGAACAATGTAATTTTATTAGACTGGAGCTTGGTATGTTGAACAAGGAAGCATTAACGTAGGGGGAGTAAACGAGTTTTAATCATCCTACGCATACAACCCAATTGATGATTTCAAGAGCCTTGAAATCAAATTCAATGGGCCTTGAAACATAGTTAAAGGGTAAATTGACTTTACGGATCTTTTAAGAATTAATATCTTTTAGATATTTTAATTCTTAAAATATTTTTTAAACCTTTTATTTGACACAGTTTTGATTTTGGTTTTAAAAGCCTGATTTTCTCAAAGATTTTGTCATATCCCTAATAAAAAGGACCTAATTTCTCATCTTTTTATCCTTTCACAAGAAACCCTATTTCAAAATTCTTTGATTTCTATCTCAAACTTTCCTCATGAAACCCAGAAGCAAGAGATTTGCTCCTCCATCTTCCAACAAGAAAGTTGTTCAGAATTCTTCAATCGCTAAAGAAGAAAAACCTTCTGAAGATCTGGATACATCCCAGATTACTGGTCTTCCCTCATCATGGTTCATTAATTTTCAAGCTTCTGGATCCTGGCTTGATGGTTTTCATAATCGACCGCTTTGTATGTGTGATTTGGTGGATACTGAATTTCTCGATACCCTCAAGATACCCTGCATAGACAAGCTGAAGAATTCGATTATCTAGAAGTTTTTAAACCCTGGAGATTTTGCTTTTCCACGGCTCACGAGACTATTCTATGTTAATCTCACCACAAAAAGGGACAAAGGGTGTATTAATCTTGAAACTTCAGTCAAAGGTACTCCAATTTCACTCACTTCTTCTATTCTCAGTGAAATTTTAGGAATTCCTACAGTTGTAGTATTCAACTATCCTTCAAGATTAGAGAGTGTTCGTATTGGTAAGAAGAATTTTATGATTCCAAATTCAAACTCACGTCAACTCACTCATACTTCTCTGACTTTAGAGGCTAAAATAGTGTTCACCATACTGGTTCGATGTGTAGTTCCTCGTGCAAACTCAAGAGAGTTGTTGATTGATCAATCTCTGGAATTAATTCATTTACTTATGTCTGATATGGCCATAGATGTGCCTAATCTGATTCTCAACCATATACTGCATTCTGTTAACTCTAAGAGATCTATTCCTTTGCCTTATGGAAATTTGCTGCCTAAGGTCTTTGATTATTACAGAATTGATACATCCTCTGAGAAAAGACAGTCTATTAACAGCAAAATTGATGAGAACTGCTTAGAACGTCTGGGGATTGGGAAAATTCTTGCAGGAACATGGACTTTAAAAGGAAAATGAGTTACTCAAAATCCAAATGAAGAAGTTAAATCCTCTCCTACTCCATAAATCAGGTTAGAGGGTTGCGAAAACGAAATAACTTGTCTTAATCGTGAATTGTCTGATTTTCAGTTTGACGCCAAAAGGAGAATGGATACAAATTTCGAGTTGCTGGATACCATCAATGCTAAAGTCAATGAGATGTATTTGATGAATGCTCTTACACTAACTACAATGGGAAGTATTTTGCCCATACCTGAAGATGTAGCTCAACATACTCAAGAGCAAGTTGAGAATATGCTGATGAATTGTAAAAGGCGTGTCTAGAATAAATCAATTCTGTACCCAACTCATGAAGAGCCAATGTTCTTGCCCAAAGTTGAGTATGAAGTTATTAAACAGAGAAGAGCTGAAGAAAAGAGAAGACGTTTAGCAGCTGAAATGGATGATTGGCATTATAAGACAATTCATCCAAAGGAAATAGGAAGTTTTTTGAGGAATTTTAAAGCTGACTGGTTTTTTTTCTCTCTGGGTTGAAAATACATTTGTTTTTGGGTCTGTAATCGTATTTTAAGACTTCCTGGTTTGACTGTTTTTTCTCCCTTGTTGAAAGACAAAGGGGGAGAAATATGATCTGACATTTCGATATACTGCATTTTGCATTTTTAGTTTTGAGATTTTCATATGCATTGCTAAACTAACAAATGTAGGTACGAGAATTTGTGTTGTCTTCCATCAAGGGGGAGATTGAAAACTCCACCTTGATTTAAATAGTTTACAGGTGTTGATGATGGAAGACTTCACACAAATATAGCAGTTGGATATACTAACAATGTACTTGATTATATTTCTAGATATTTGGTTGGTTTGAATTCAGTGTAGGTTGTATATCTACATGTCAAGGGCCTTGAAGTTGGATTCAAGAACAAGTTCAAAAGGACAAGATCAAGGGCCTTGGACTCTTAGGTGCACGGAACAAGGATTCAAATAAATTGAAGATCTTCGTTGAAGATTCTGTAACAAGAAGATCTCATCAACCAAGGATTTTGTCAACCGAAGGAAGATCTCAACCGAAGAATAGAGAGTCTTTTCTAGAAGATTTTCTAAACAACAAAACGGCAAAAAATATCTTCTCTCTTATCCAACAGAAAGATGAGAAGATCAAGGAGTAAAAGACTCAACGTGTTCGTAGGGACTGAAGACTTGCAACGTCTACCTTATGATCTTCATGGAAAAGATGATTGATCTTCAAACGGTCATCTCTACAACGGCTAGAAGATCTTTCCATAGAAGATGTAAATGAAGATGATGGTCGAAGAAGAAGATACACAAGCTTACACAAGAAAACATCTTTGCATCCTCAAGCAACCTAATCATCTTCATTCGTTGTTTTTCTTTCTCTCATTTCACGCAAAAGCTTTATCCCCTTAGAGAGAGAAAACACTAGAGCTCCATTGGAAGATCTAAAAAGTGTTATACTAGAGTGTGTTACTCTGCGAAGTAACTTGGCTATTATAGCTAGGTTAAGAGTTGGAGCTAGATTGTAGCATTGGCTAAAGTGAGAGAAGAAGGGGATTTCTTCTAGTTTGTATCTAAGACTCTTTGAAGCTGATAATAGATAGTTAGATCCTACAGATATACCCTGGGACGGAGAGTAGGCTATTTAGAGCCGAATTTCGTAAACATATCCTCGTGTCAATCTTTTCAATTCCGCACCATATATACTTTACTGTGACTAACTTTGTTTTGCAGGAGCAAGAAGTCAAGGCCCTTGAAATAGAGTCTCAAAGCCCTTGAAATCAAAGTTTTCACTAGAAGCACAGATTGACATCAAGGCCCTTGAAAGTAGTTTCAAGGACTTGAGATTTGGTTTGCGAAAAGTTCCCATACTCTATTCAACCCCCCTTCTAGAGTATTATTTATCTTATTTATATCACCTACCGGTTCTTCATATGTATTGGTTTCCACAAGACGATGGGAATGGTCCCATGAAGTCTACTCCCCTTATGTCAAATATCTCTACTTCTTGTATGTTGTTGAGAGGCATCTCATTCCTCCTTGAAATATTTCTTGTCCTTTGACAAGCATCACAAGCAACAACATAATTCTGCACATCTTTAAACAAGGTAGGCCAAAAGAAGCCAGATTGGAGTACCTTAGCACATGTCTTTTGAGAACTGGCATGTCCTCCACAAGGTAATGAATGGAAATGACAGATAATGCTCTCTACTTCATCCTCCGGAACACATCTTCTGTACATGCCATCGGGACCTCTCTTGAAGAGTAGAGGTTCATTCCAATAGAAGTGTCAGACGTCTCTAAAGAACTTCTTCCTTTGAGCATATGAAAGTCCGGGTGGGAGTTCCTGACAAACAAGGTAATTGACAATATCAGCAAACCATGGGTCATTACCTTTCGAGATTTGTTGAAAACATTCTTCAATCTCGTGTAGCTGCTCGTCGGGGAATGAGTCGTCAATATGCATCTAAACATTCTTTCGAAAACTCGAAAGTTATGTCCTTCATCAAAAGATTAGTCAAAGATTTTGAAATCTTAGAAAAATCCTTTATGAATCTCCTATAGAAACCTGCATGTCCTAAAAAGCTTCTAACTCCTTTCACCGAAGATGGAGGAGGTAGCTTCTCTATAGTTTCAATCTTAGCTCTATCAACTTCTATTCCTCTATTCGAAATCAAATGACCTAACACAATTCCTTCGGTGACCATAAAATGACACTTCTCCCAGTTTAAGACTAGGTTAGTGTCTTCGCATCTCTTAAGAACAAGGGAAAGGTTAGAGAGACAGTTATCAAAAGAAGAACCATATACCGAAAAGTCGTCCATGAATACTTCCTTGATATTCTCCACATATTCTGAAAAGATTGCCATCATACACCTTTGGAAGGTGGCTGGAGCGTTGCATAAACCGAATGGCATCCTTCTATAGGCAAACGTACCCCAAGGGCACGTGAAAGTTGTCTTCTCTTGATCGTCCGAGTGAATGGGAATCTGAAAGAAATCGCTATATCCATCTAGATAACAAAAGGAAGAGTGTTGGGCTAACCTTTCCAACATTTGATCAATGAAAGGGAGGGGAAAGTGGTCCTTCCTTGTTGCAACATTCAGTTTACGGTAGTCGATGAACATTCCCCATCCCGTAACTGTCCTTGTAGGAATAAGTTCGTTGTTCTTGTTTGCAACAACGGTTATGCCTCCTTTCTTTGGAACTACTTGTATGGGGATCACCCATTTGCTATCAGAAGTAGCAAAGATGATACCTGCATCAAGTAGCTCAAGGATTTCTTTCTTCACGACCTCTTTCATGATCGGATTGAACCGTCTTTGAGGTTGACGTGAAGGTTTGTAATCCTCTTCCATCAAGATCTTATGCATACAAAGAGAAGGTTTAATGCCTACTAAATCATCAATGATATAACCTAAGGCTTTCCTATGTTGTTTCAAAACATTCATAAGCCCAAGGAATTTGCACTAACTATAACAAGATATGTTGAGTTAGGCCCAAGGAATGCATACCTTAAATGTGTAGGAAGTGGTTTCAACTCCAATGAGGGTGGTGCTTTGGTTGATGATTCTTGATCACCGGGTGTCATTGGAGAAGCCTGTGAAGGTGGAGGAAGTGTGCTTTTACAGTTAAGAACAACTGCACTCAAGTTTGTAGAAGTTGGAGAAATTGCCGAATAATCGACCTCCCCTGACGTAAATCGGTCGATCTCCAGTCCGATTTTTCTTTCTGTTGTTAAAAATCGACTTGCATTATCAGAAATCGGGTGATTTTCTTTGTGTAGGTCGGTTTTTTCAACAGTTTCCGGGGCTCTTTTCAGCTCTTCAAATCTTGCCTCCGGTTCTTCCTTTGCATCTTCCAATGCTCGAATCTCATCATCACAGTCATGTTCCACCCCTTCTTCAATGATACTCATGCTAAGAACCTTTTGAACTGGATCTTTGATCAAGATTGAACTCACCACTTCTCTAGACTCTTCTTCATCAAAGATGTTAAAAACATCTTCTCTCAAAGCTGGTTCTTTGATCAAGGAGGAGAGTACAAATTCCACTTTCTCTTCTCCTATATTGAAAGATAGTTGTCCATTTTTGCAATCAACCATACAACCGGAGGTTGCAAGGAATGGTCTCCCAAGTATGATGGGAACTGGATAATCTACAGGAATGTCAAGAACGACAAAATCTATAGAAATGTAAAACTTACCAAGTTTCACGGGAATGTCCTCTATGATTCCAACAGGTCTAGTTATGGAACGATCAGCCATGTAAAGTGTCATCTTCACCGGTCTAGGCTCTCCTAGACCAACTGCCTTGCACAAAGCAATTGGTATAAGGCTTACGCTTGCTCCAAGGTCACAAAGTGCATCATATGTGACTTCTCCTAAGGTGATGGGTATGAAAAATGATCCTGGATCACGCAGCTTGGGTGGCATGTTCTCCGTCATTGTCTTGATAAGTTCGGATGACTCCATACTCATCTTGACTTCACCGATGTCTTCTAGTTTCTTCTTGTTAGAGAGGATCTCCTTTAAGAACTTCCCATAAGGTGGCATACCTAAAATTGCATCTATAAAAGGTATATTAATGTGCACCTTACTCATAAGATCAATGAACTAACCAAAGTGTTTATCTAGACGCGCTCTTGCTCTAGATTGGGGAAAAGGTAGAGGTGGTTTGTAAGCGGGAGGAGGAACATAGACATCTTCCTTCTCTTTTTCCTTTTCAGCGTGGGCTTCAACTAGTTTGGGTTATGGATCGGTGGTTGTTACACCACTCCTAGTAGTAATCGCCATTATTCGCCCCTTTGGATTGTCTTCCGTCTTTCCGGGAAGCTTCCCTTGATCTCTAGGAACTTCTCTAGCCTTGTTGAATACTTGATTCTCTAAAGTTTTTTGTGCTTTATCAATCGAAGTAATATGACTATCCATTCCTTGGAGCTTTCCTAAGATGTTCTCCATCATTACATCGAACCTGTCCTTCTCCGGCTTGCTCGAGCCATTCGATGTTTGACCATGGCTTTTCAAAGGAGTAGAAGAAGATGGAGATGTTAGTGCATTTTCAGCATGTGAATAGGGATTACCGGAGTTTTGTTGGTTGGATCTCCAATTATTGTTGTTGGAGTTCCTGTTGTTGTTGTTGTTCCAGTTATTGTTCCGGTAGTTGTTCCTATTACCTTGGTTTTTGTCCCTTCCTAGGTAGCCAACATCTTGCTCCTTCGTCCTTTGAAGGCTAGTTTTTATGACTTCTTCAACTCCTTGATCTCATTGTTGAGGGAAAATATTTGAGTTTGTGCAGCAAGAGTTAACTTTGCTCCTGGGTCTCCCAAATTCCGATTCCCACCATCAATCTTCCTATGGGAATACCTCTCAATCACTTGGGCTTGCTTCTCAATGAAGTCTCAAGCATCATAATCTCTCATATCCATGAATGTACCACAAGAAAGATATTGAAGTTTGAATTGTGTCTCCACATCCAATCCCTTGTAGTAGATCTCCAACAATTCCAACTTTGAAATGCCATGGTGTGGGCAATCCAATAGAAGATCTTGAAACCTTTCCCAAGATTTAAACAAACTTTCGTTAGGTTTCATAGAAAAAGCATTTATCTTACCTATTAATTCCGCCGTTTTGGATGGCGGAAAGAACTTAGTGAGGAACTCCGAAGTCAAGTCCTTCCATGTGTTGAGCTTTGCAGCCGGAAGAGCTTGATACCAAGCTAAGGCTTTGTCCTTCAAAGAGAAGAAGAACGGTCTCAACTTGTAGTTGCTGTTGTTAACCCTTTGAGGTTTCAAAGTTTCCATGAGAGTCTCAAAATTTTGCAAGTGTTGATGCGGAGATTCAGCTTCCGTTCCACCAAACTGATTTTGGCGGATCATAGTGATGACTTGTGGACGCATCCCAAAGTCATGATCATCTTGCTCTCCAAGAATCACACCTAGACGGCGTGGTTGTTGAATCGGGTCCATTCGTTGCCCAAGGGTTTGTGGTTCAGCCATGACATCAGCAGCTCTCGCCTCTCTAGCACGAGGGAGAGAATTTCAACATAAGCCGGAGGATTAAATGGTGGTATGTTCTCTAGCTCTGGCATCTCATCATCATCGGATAATTCAGCTATAGATGCTTTAGCCTTCTTCTTCTTCTTAGCGTCATTCCTTTCCAATTTCATGTCCAGAATCATCGCCCTGAGCTCATCTATTTGAAACTGATTACGCTCTTTTTCCTCCAAGCGAGCCTTCTCACTCAATTGGAGTTGAGCTCGAGCTTCATCCAACTCCTCTTGGATGTTCCTCATATTATTTTCAGCCATCTTTTTCTCTTTTAGCTTTCTCCTTACAATTTTCTCTAATTCGGGATCAAAAGGAACGAGATCTTTGGTAGATCTAGTCCTTCGCATATACCTAAAGATTATGCAAAAATCACTCAAGTAGACAAATCAAATCACAAGAGCAAAAGCTCCCAAGCCAGACAACCGAAAACCAAATTTGGTCTAAACCAAATCCCTGGCAACGGCGCCAAAAACTTGTTTGCTCAAAAGTGTGTGCGTCAAAGTCTTAAATTTATATCTAGAACTTATGTAAAGCGAACCCGTAGTGTACGGATCAGCTGTAGTAAGACAAGAAATTCCAGAGTCGAACTCAGGGATTTGGTGAGAATAAAATCGATTTCAAATTATCTAGCAAAGTGCAAAAGCTTTTGCGATTAATAAGGAGACAAATGTTTCCAAGGATTCAAGTATCCGACTGCGGCTTTTAATTCAAGACACTTCTAAAGATCAAAGGACAGAGTTGGGGTTGCCAAGGTTATGTGTTTCGAAGGAAGGTATTGTACGACGAAGTTCCAAAACCTATACGTCTAACCCAAAGGCTCTCTCTATAAAGGTTGTTGAGGCTGCAATATAGAAAGGTCTACCGACAAGATTAACACTCTAATTAACCACCCAAAACCCAAGGATATGATTCTCGAAGGTAAAGATGGAAAGCACACTCAAACCTTAATAGAGGATCTTGAGTCTCTCTATTACCCGAATCTTACAAACTTTAGTTATCAAATGAAGAATCAATGATGAAGTCTCTTCTCACACTTGAATAAGGTTAAAAATGTTAAGCAAGGTTAGGATTTAGGCAAGGGTTAACTTTGGTTAAAGGATAAATCAATTAAAGAACGTCAGAGGAATAAAACGGACTGTTCTTCGTAAAATCGGTCGATTTCCTTAAGAACAGGTCGATTTTCCTGATGTCGCAAAGTTAAATCTCAACTCTCAGGGTCCAAATGGTTAAATGAGTTCAGTCTATCATGAAGAGCAAAGGAAGTGTGTAAAAGAGTCACTAAAGGAAGGAAGGAAACAAGTCAAGAGACGAGCACTTTCTTTTGAAGAAAATTGAGTTGTTTACACTAGAAATCGGACGATTTTCCACACAAAAATCGGACAGTTTTTATTGCTTTTAATCGAACGATTTTCCTTCACCTTTCGCCTAAAAATATCACGATCCAAAGCCCATCACTTGTGGGCTTAAAAAGTGATATGCCAAGCGGCCCATTGGTGAGAAAGTATACATTGGAACCCTAGGAACAAAAATAGGGGGTTTGCAGCGTTGAAGATTTACAGGATTTTACGGGATTGAAGGTTCTTGGAGAGAGGATTGAAGGAAAGAAACAAGAAGTCAAGATTCAAGAAGTTTGTGAGATCTTTTGTTTTCCTTCTGATTCTTGTGATTTGTGAACACATTGTTGAGTGTTTTGAGAGATTGTTTGAAAGATTTTAAGGTTTGATTACAGATTTGGAGATTATTTGGTTTTTATTCAAAGTTCGAGTTTTATTTGGTTTTCTTCATTCAATCTTGATTTTGATTTGAATATGAAAATGGTTGGCTAAAAACCTTGTGATTTTGGGGAGCATAGTTTATGATTGAGGCTTAGATGATGGTAGACTGAACTCATTTAACCATTTGGACCTTGAGAGTTGAGATTTAACTTTGCGACATCAGGAAAATCGACCTGTTCTTAAGGTAATCGACCGATTTTACGAAGAACAGTTCGATTTATTCCTATGACGTTCTTTAATTGATTTATCCTTTAACCAAAGCTGAAGGAAAATCCTTTTCTCTTCATGACTCCTCTAAGGTTCCTTAAGCTTTCTTATCGATCTTAGATACTCCTTGCTCCACTTTTGCTTCCAATTCCACCGAATTCACCTATAATTCAACCAAAACTCGTGTAGACCTCTATTTCCGGAATATAAATGAAATAAACCTTAAAGGTACACAAATCTCTCCAAATACAAGGTGAATTGAGGTAAAACCTCCACAATATGCATGATTATAATGGCATATAATTCATGTCATCAGTGAGTTATGATGATTTGGTGGTAGAGCCAGACCACACCTTTGCTGAGCATCCTATTGCAGTCTTAGAACGAGGTGTGAGACGCCTGCGTTCGAAGGACATCCCTATGCTGAGGATACAATGGTCTAGACGAGGACCTGAGGAGGCTACATGGGAGACTAAGGATAGTATCTAGAGGAACTATCTAGAGTTTTATGCCGAGATAGATGCACCTGTAGGATCACCGAGTAGATATTAGTGCTATCTTGGTGAGTATGTGATTATGTGCTTATATGCTTTGACGTGTTTATTCCATGCTAGCTATGATGTGATTTATGATCTTATTAGATCTTGATGTGCTAGCGTGATGTATGATTATAGCTGGAGATGGTTCTTTCCTCCATGCTACCTTGATGGACATAGTTTCATTGAAGATGTTATTTGTCCATGCGTTGTGTATGAGTATGTTTGTCTAGAGATGTGCTTCCTCTATGCCTTGTGATGTGATATGGTGAGAGAGGCAATTCCTCTACGCCTTTGGGTAGCATTATGGCCCTGTTTTCTGGAGTTGATGATTTCCTCCATGTTCTTGATTGAGATTATAGATTGGTATAGGTTATGACCTTCTGAGTGGAGATGTGATACCTCCGATAGAGAGAGAGTATACCTCGGCTTATGGGTCCGAGAGGATTTGAGATTTTGCAAGTTTCGGGACGAAACTTGTTTTTAGGGGGGTGAGGTGTAAGAGCCTTAGTCTTCGAGAGATCCCGCACCTGCGCCTCAGCTGAGATGCAGCTGCTGTGTACCTTTGGAACTGCAGAGAGCCGCCCCTGTGCCCTGGCTGGCCGCCCCTGCGGGCCTGTGAGCCGCCCCTGTGGCCAAGCCAGGCGCCCCTGCGGTTTATGGCGGGCTGCAACCATCTTCTTTGACCCGAGCGCTTGCTTTTTGACCCTTCATCCCTTTATAATCTCTTCTTCTCTTCCAGGTGAGGGATTACCTCATTCTCTCTCATGTTCCGTCTCTCTCACGATCTTCTTCTCCTCTCATCTCTCCTTGGATCATCTTTGATCTTTCTTGTGTTCTTGGAGCTTTGGATGAGCTTCCTTTTGAGTTTGGTTGATAAGCTTGATGCTTGGTGTGTGACTGAGCCTTGTGTGAGCCATCCTTGTATTGTGGTATGCCCCTCTGTAGAAGTGAGCTTGGTAAGCTTCCATGGCTTCCTTCCTTCATTCTTTCATATTTTCTTCTCTTCTCTTAGTCTAGCTTAGATTCCCTTAGATTGGATCTTATTCTAGCCATGATTGGCATATGTTAATGTATATATATGTGTGTATTTATGAATGTATCTGTGTTGGTTGAAGGAGTGGAGGAATCGAAGGAAGGAGTGAAGAAGGGGCTGACTTGGTGTCCACTGCTGTCCAGCCGCCCCTGCGCCACTTGCAGTCGCCCCTGCACTGGCCAGAGTCCGCCCCAACGCCTTCTGGAACCACCCTTGCGGCCATCTACAGTCTAACCTTGTGTTGGCCTTGCTTTGCAGGTGTGTGTTGCTTCTAGGCTTGCTTTAGGATGCCTTTGTTCCCTCCTTTCCTAGTGTGAGTGTATAGGTTCATGCTAGATGTGTGAGGATGTGTTTTGATGAGGTTATGATCGGTATATGCCATGTATGGCCTTTGAGGTTTAGTATGTTAGGTTGAGGATGATCCTATGGATCCCTTTGGGTCTAGGTGTGACCCTTGTGTTGATAGAAGAGTGATATATCTCTTTATACCTTGTTTATAGGCTTTGTTGTTCCTCCAGTGTTGAGGTGATCGAGTTGTGGTTGAGTGATATACGAGGTTGAGGTAAGTCCGTAGGACTTACTTAGCTACCATCCTTGTATTGGGTGTTTGCATGAGTGGTGTGTGTATTATATGTTTGCTATGATAGCATGAGATGCCGTTATTACCGACCTATGTTTTATTGATTACCCCGTATGCGTGGCTATGATAACCTTTCCCTTTCATTCCGCCGTGGAGTCTTGGAGGTTCTCTGATGTCAGGCCGGACTGACTTTACAAGAAGGGCGCAATCCACTCCCATATGGTACACGGATTGTGTGACCGATACTAGTATAGCTGGCTAGCAGGCCCAGAGGCGAGGATGTATCGGTCCTCGTGTCACATACTTTCATCTATCTATATATACACGATTTGAGTGATGGACTATTATATAAATATGATAAATGGGTAAATGTGTGATAGCATCCTGATGTGTTTATCTTTCATGATTGTTTTTGTGATTATGCATTACCTTATATATGTATGGTTAGCTAATGATTTTATACCATGTTGTAGATGTCCTACATGATCGGCGTGCTGCTGAGTGATCTGGCAGGGTGGTAGGCCGAGGACCTCTCGTACATAGGATGGTTATGGTCTTTTGGGGTTGTTATGTTTCCCTCTTGCGTGAGGATGATCTTTTGTTACCTCCTGTGTGAGGATGTTGTTGTTTATACTCGGCTATGATGTTGTTACCTTTTGGTTGTACAACTTATGTAGTTTTATGCATTTGTTTTATATTTGTCAATGCCATGTTGTAAGGTCCAGTGAACTTGTTGTTAGGCTAGGGTCAGGATCCATTGTGAGATTCTAGCCCAATGTGGCACTCCGAGTCCCGCGGATTCGGGGTGTTACAGTTTGGCCAAGCTTAGAGTATCTTCCTGCGGGAAACTGAGTGCAGTTTATATTGGGTTGTTCATTTGAGACAGGTAAGTCCTCAGACTTACTTAGCTACCTTCTGCGTATTAGTTTGACCATGATGGTTATGTGTTTAATTATGATTATAACGACAAACCGGACTAGGACGACCCTTTTATATATATATATGTATATATTAATTTGACCCAAGTGTATTATAACCGGGCGGTTACCACTTGCCCAGTTCAAAATAGGGAAACTAGGAGGTGCTCTACGACCAGTCCAACAGGTAACGGAGGGGTGCACCACCTCTATCCCTGTTGGTGAAAGGGGACAGAGGCGAGTTTCGGGGATTCTCGTGTGACAACATAAGTTGAATTAGAAAAAGGGATAACGTAAATAAAAGATAATAACCGGATTATGTGCAAGCATGTTTGTGTGTTTATAGTACCTTGTGTGTGAATGTGCCCTTATCATTATTCTAATATTTAGAATCTTAGCTAACGGTTTGAAACCAATGTTGAAGATGTCGTGCAGGTTAGGGATGCCGCCGAGTGACTCGGAGGAGTGGGCAGCTGGGGTTCCCGTACATTATAGGACTGGGATTGGTTTTTATATTATTGTTGTCGTATTCACTTTCGTATTATCGATGTATGTTGTTTTAAAAACTCGGTTGGACTTTCTGTTTTGGGTTGTATTTCGGATCATGTCATATTGCATTAAACCTATTTCGTTTTTCCTTTTATTTGTGCGTTGTTGCAAGATCCGGTGAAATTATTGTGAGGATAAGGGTCGGGACCCATTGTGAGGTCCCAGCCCGTAGCACCCTGAGTTCCGTAGATTCGGGGTGTTACGATAGGAACCAATATATTCCCACAAAGAACCTTGACCACTTATGTGTTAAAACCCCTTAACAAAGAGCTTACCTTAACCCTCACTTCTTTAACCTTACACAAGCCTTCTAAGTAAGACAAGAATAAGGAGGGACTAGAATTGACCAGGAGCACCAACCTTTAAGAAGATAAACACACAAGTACAATATAGCAAAGACTCAAAACGATTCAATCAAATGCTCTCTCTTTTGATTGAATAGATGAATAAAACACTAACTTTGTGAGCGAATCAGAGAGTTCACACGATATAGTTGAAATAATAATCAAATTCAGACTACCTAATAATCTCTCCTTCTAAGGCTATTTATGGGTGAGATTCTAAGAAAAGATAAAATCTACTACTAATGAGATAATGGATGGATCTTATAACTCTCGACAGGAGAAAATCTCAGTCAATAGTTATTAATCTCGGGCAAGATTTTGGTCCTCAAGGCCAAGCTTTCTTCTCTAGAGCTCGTTCTTCATTCTAGCCACCTTCTATGCTTGTTGGATCTTCATGACCCTTGCTTGGTCCTTCCATGGTGGTAAAAAATGTCACCAAAGGAGACCTAAGTGTGAGTAGGGCTCTTTGAGTGTACATGTTTCTAACAAGTTAGCAACTTCATTTTGGATGGCCTTTGCTCTTATTCTAGTGATGACTCCTTCCAATATGGGGCTTGAAGATGTTGTGGTTGTCTTGTCCTTCAATGCCTTAACCCTTGATCTAGTAGTTGATCTTGAAGATCGTGTTGGGGATGATTCCTCATCATTTGCATTACCTTTATATGTGTGCGTCCAAACGAACAACAAAAGGATGAATTCAGAAAAATGTGAGTAATCACATCATCTCAAATTTATTTCCTACTCTTTTAAACATGTTTGACAAAAAGGGGGGCACACCAATGTCAAATAACAAACTCAAAAGACTATGAGCCCGTTTGGTTTTAACTCCGGAATTGGAAACGGAATGAAAACGAATCTAGTCCATATGTATACTCTTGTTCATGAAAGTTTTTGGAATCATTCCGTGTGGTTTGAAGTAATTGGAGTTGAATTTGATTACTTTTGATACCCTATAGGGAAATAAAATGTGGGGAGGCAAGTGCATTTTGCATAAAACCACAAGGAATGATTCCATAAAATTTCATGAATAATGATATACATATGGACTAAATTCGTTTCCATTCCGTTTTCGTTTCCGGAGTTGGAACTAAACGAGCCCTATATATATCTTCACCCAACAATGTAATATGACTAATTTAACAACAAAGGCTGGAGGAAACATAAAGAGGGTTGATAGCATGTATTATAGTCTATATTTAGGGATTGGTTTAGACGTTTTTTCTTCATAAATCTGCATGTATGGATGTATATTCTTTGATTATATTGTTGTTTTGTCTACCTTTGCTGGAATCGAGGTCTACACCTAGTTTCGTTGTAATTGTAGGGAAAATGGCACGTTTTGGACCAAAATGGAGCTAAGGAAGCTAAGGAGTCATTAGAGCTACATTCTGGAGCATTGTAGAGTTATAAGAAGAGCTCGGGAAGCATGGAAATGATTTAGAAGATTGATTTTGGACCAGATCAGAGAGATTCATTCTCAACTGAGACTCACCTCGGTCAGCTACAGTACCACCTTGACCGAGGTGATCTTCAGGAGCGTATGAACCGAGGCGAAGTGATGACCGGACACGAGATCTTTATTTTTGGCTGAGATCTTCTATTTTTGGAAAGAGAATATCACATATTTTTGGCTGGATTTTTAGAAAAAAGATATCTTTTTGGCTGATATATTTTGGAAGATATGGAGATATATTTTAAGGAAATTATCTTTTTAAGATATTTTATCGTTGGAAGATAATTCTCCTATATAAAGGGTTGGATTTTCTACAATTCAATCATCCAGGGAATCTTGGAAATTCCGTATCAGAGGAGCAGTAGCTTTCCAGAGTTGAAGGAAGGTTTGAAGGAAGTTTTGAAGGTTGAAGTTCAAAGAAGGAAGGAATCAAGTTTTGAAGGCTTCGAAGGAAGTTTGTAAGATTTTGTTAGTTTGGTTTGGTTTTGTTGTCTTTTCTGATTTGTGATTGAGGAACGCTGATTGTTGTTTGTTTGATTCATTCAGTTATTGAAACCTTTGTGTTAAGGTTTTCTTGTTTGAATATTGATTCATTTCTCATAAATTTGATTATTGTTATCATGATGATTGTTGGCTACGTTCTTTATGCGATTCTAGGGTGATTGGTTGAAAGTTGTGGGAAAGACAATGACAGAATGATCTTAACCCCAGTGGACCCTGAAAGCTCGAGCCTTTACCTTAACCGACGAAGACCAGTCATTGAACATCTCGACCGGGATGGGATATAATTGAGCGAGGTGAACCTTTCCTGAACCTTATCTGAGTTGAGGTTTTAGTTTGTCAAATCCTATCCTTGTTATACCTTTCCTAGTTCAACGCAAGCCTAAGATGAGACTTACCTGGTGATTCCTTTGTTTGTTTACCCAAGATCATGAGTGTAGGTAATAAAAGTTTATCCTTTATTGGGGTTTGAGTGTGCCTTCATCCCATCTTTGAGAGTTAGCTTGAGACTTACCCGGTAAAGGTTGATTCTATACCCTTGGGTGGTGTGTTGGTTTGAGATTTTAGTTCCTTTCCTTAGTACCTTGAGACTTACCCGGTAAAAGGTTCTTTGGTTTGGGATAGTGAGTAGTGATACTTACCCGGTGATCTATTCCCACCTTAGAAACACCTTCCCTTTGCAAACCTCAACTTTGATAGCTTTGATTTGTTACTTATGGTATATTGACAAACTGAATTACCGTTCTTTGTTTTACCATAGTCCTTGTGTTCGACCCTGGAATTCTTGCTTATATTACAATCGATCCGTAGACTGCGGGTTCGCTATTTGCAACTATTCTTGGTATAAATATTAAAGCTTGCACACACCTTTTGGAGCGAACAAGTTTTTGGCTCCATTGCCGGGGACTTGGTCAAGACCAAGTTCGGTTTCAGTTGTCTTTCGGGGCTATTGCCCTTGTTGCTATTGACTACTTTACTTGAGTGATTTTGCAGGATCTTTCCTTAGGTTTATGCGAAGAACTCGTGCTGGAAAGGAAATCGTTCCTTACGATCCCGAACCAAAAAAGACTCACAAGAGAAGATTGAAAGAAGCTAAGATGACCGATCAAGACAATCGTGATCTTGAAGCCGAATTGAAGGATGCATTGGAACAACTGCGCCTCAGTAAGGAAGAACTGCAGCGAGAGAGAGACGAGACTCGCGCAAGAACAGAAGGAATTGAAGCTGATATGGCCGCTCTAAGGGCTCAGTTTCTGATAGCATGAACTATAGTTTATATTTTGGGACCTGTTTAGACGTTTTATCTTCAATAATCTGCATGTTTGAATGTATATTATGTGATTATATTGTCGTTTCATCTACCTTTACGGGAATCGAGGTCTACACCAAGTTTCGTTGTAATCGTAGGTAAAATGGCACAATTTGGACTAAAATGGAGCTAAAGGAGCTAAGGAGTCATTGGAGCTACATTCGGGAGCTTAAGGAAGAATCCAGGAAGCTTGGAATTAACAAAGAGATTCATTTTGGACCAGATTTGAGAGATTTCACATTCAGTTTAGAGTCACCTCGGTCAGCTACAGTACCATCTCGACCGAGGTGATCTTGAGGAGCGTCTCGACTGAGGCGAATACCCTGACGCGGCGAGATCGTTTATTCTTGGCTGAGATCTTTTATTTTTGGAAGGAGAGATCTTATATTTTTGGGCTGGATTTCTGGAAGGAAGATTATATATTTTAGAGATCTATTTTAGAGATTAAGATATATTTTATTAGGAAAATATCTTTTCAAGAAATTTTATCTTTGGAAGATAGTTTTCCTATATAAAGAGTTGGTTTTTCCAAAAATTCAACAACCCGCTACCATCGCATCACTTGGGGGATTGAAGAAGCTGCAGTTAGGAAGGATTTTTGGAAGGTTGAAGGAAGATTGAACGAAGGATTGATAGCTTGTTATAGCTTTTGTGAAGGGTTTTGTAAGACTTTCTTAGATTCCCTTCTTGTTGATTGTCTTGTTGGATTGTGATCCAAGGAACGCTTATTTGTGATATTTGATTCAGTTATTGAAGCCTTGTTTTTAAGGTTTTTGTGTTTGAATATTCATTCTCTTCCCATATATTCGATTATTGCTTGCATGATGATGAGTGGCTAATTTCTTTGTGCGATTCTAGAGTGATTGGCTGAAGGTTGTGGGAAAAACAATGATAGAATAATCTTAAATCCAATAGGACCCTGAAGGCTCGAGTCTTTATCCTTAAGCCTAGAGCATCTCATTCAGTCGATGAACATCTCGGCCGGGGGTGGAACTTGACTGACCGAGGTGACTTTTCTTATCCGAAACTGAGAGTTAAGTGTTAAGGTTTGTCAAATCCTATTCTTATTATACCTTTCCTGGTTCAATGCAAGCCTAGGATGAGACTTACCCGGTAATTCCTTTGTTTGTTTACCTAAGATCATAAGTGTAGGTAATAAAGGTTTATCCTTTATTGGGGTTTAAGTGTGCCTTCATTCCATCTTTTTGAGTTAGCCTGAGACTTACCCGGTAAAGGTTAATTCTATTCCCTTATTTGGTTTGTTGGTTTGAGATTATAATTCCTTTCCTTAGTACCTTGAGACTTACCCGGTAATAGGTTCTTTGGCTTGGGATTGTGAGTAGTGAGACTTAACCGGTGATCTATTCCACTTTAGAAACACCTTCCCTTTGCAAAATCTCAGCTTTGTCCGCTTACCTTGAGATCTTGAGTTGGAACCACAACTAGATGCTTTAATCCCTAGAATTTGCATATTTCCTTAATTGACTATATTATCATCTTTTGATTGCTTTAATTGATTTTGTGGTTAATTGCAATATTGACTACCTATATTGGTTTTGTTTAACCTAAGTCCCTGAGATCTACACCCCGGAATTCTTGCTTTTACTACGATTGACCCGTACACTGCGGGTTCGCATCCTTATTTTAAGCATACATCTTGGGTTATAAATTTAAAGCTTGCACACACCATTTGGAGCGAACAAGTTTTTGGCGCCATTGCCGGGGACTTGGTCTAGACCGAGCCGGTTGCGGCAGTCTTTCGGGGCACTTGCCCCTGTTGCTACTAATCACTCTACTTGAGTGACTTGCGCAGGTTCTTTCTTGTAGGTTTATGCGAAGAACCCGCGCTGGGAAGGAAATCGTTCCTTACGATCCCGAACCAGAAAAGACATACAAAAGACGCTTGAAAGAAGCTAAGATGGCCAGTCAAGAGAATCGCGATCTTGAGGCCGAATTGAAGGAGGCATTGGAACAACTACGCCTCAGTAAAGAAGAATTGCGACTGGAAAAGGAAGAAACTCGCGCAAGGACGGAAGCGATCGAAGCAGATATGGCGACTTTACGGGACCAATATCTACCTCGACCAGATCCACCTCCTCGACCGAGCTCAGACCCAGCTCCAGCTGCCCCGGCCAAGATACTTCCACCTCGGATGCCAGTCCGAGATGCTCTTTTTGCAGGTATTCCACAGACCCTAGGGCAGAGGATGGACCCCAACCAGCAATTGAGGCGAGTCAACCTAGGTGATCCAGCGGACCATGACTATGAGCTTCGACCGCAAGTTCTTTCCATGATTCGCCAATGCCAGTTTGGAGGGCTAGAGAGGGAGTCTCCGCATCAACATCTGCAGAACTATGAGATCTTGATGGAGACCTTGAGGCCTTCAAGGCTGGAAAACAACAATTACAAGCTAAGGCCTTTCTACTTCTCTTTGAAAGATAGGGCGCTTACTTGGTATCAATCTCTCCCTCCAGGAAAAATCAACACATGGGAGAAGATAACGACGGAGTTCTTGACTAAATTCTTTCCCCCCTCTAAGACCGCTGAAATGAGAGGAAAAATCAATGCATTCATCATGAAGGACAAGGAGAGTTTGTCCAAGTCATGGGAGAGATTTAAAGACATCCTTTTGGATTGCCCACATCATGGGATTCCAAAGATAGAGTTGTTGGAGATATACTTCAAGGGACTGGACGGAAATACCTTGTTCAACCTTCAACTACTATCCGCCGGCACGTTCATGGACATGCCGATTGACGAAGCTTGGGAGTTCATAGAGAAGCAAGCTTTGCACATGGAGAAATACTCCCACCAAGGAGCTGAAGGTGGAGTTAAAAGAGTCAACTTCTAAGAAGCTCCATCAAACAATGATCAACTCACCTCTTTGAAGAACGATGTGAAGCAATTGAAAGACCTTTTGGTTGCTCAAACCAAGAAAGAAGATGAAGAATATCAAAGCAACAATGGTTACCGGAACAACAACAACGGTTTCCGGAACAACAACTACAACAACAATAGAGGATCCAACATCAATAATTGGAGGCCAAACAATCAAAATTCGGGTAACTCTTACTCTAACTCCAATTCGAACAACTCTTCTAATCCTTTCCTCTCTTCTTCTTCTTCTTCTTCTTCTTCTACTCCATTGAAGAGAAGGAGCCTGGATCAAGCTCATCCCAGCCGGAAAAGAAAGATGCGGTGTTGGAGGCTATCTTGATCAAGCTCAATGCTATGGAGACGTCCATGACTTCATTTTCGAAGGCACAAAAAGCCTTAGAGAAACAATTCTTTAACAAGGCGAATGAAGCGCCAAGAGATCCAGGGAAGCTTCCAGCAAGGACAGAAAGCAACCCTAAAGGACAGATCATGGAAATAACGACGAGAAGTGGACTGAAAACTGCAGATCTAGTGCCTCGGTCGATGCCAGTACAGACGAAGACCACCTCGGTCCAAGTACAGTCGAAGAACACTTCGGCCGAGGTGCCAACCGAGGTTGAGCCTCAGAGAGCGTCGGACGAAACTGAAGTTTATGTCCCACCTCCTGCATATAAACCACCACTTCTATTCCCCCATTCAAGGGCCAGAGCACATCTAGACAAGCATTTTGTTAAGTTCCTTGACTTGATGAATAAACTACATATTGACATCCCTTTCCTTGATGCTATTCTAGGGATGCCCGCCTATGGGAAGTTCTTAAAAGAAATTCTATCAAGGAAGAGGAAGTTGGAAGACTTTGGTGAAGTAAGGATGACATCTAAATCCTCAGAGCTTATTCAAATCATGAAGGAGAAGATGCCACCCAAGTTGAGAGATCCCGACTCATTTTGCATTCCCATTCAAGTTGGGGATGTCACTTGTGAGGCGTTGTGTGATCTAGGAGCCAGCATGAGCATCATCCCGCTGGAACTATGTGTGAGGATCGGACTTGGAGAGCCCAAGCCGGTGAAGATACGATTGTACATGGCGGACCGCTCCATTACCCATCCCGTGGGCATTTTGGAAAACGTTCCGGTTAAGTTAGGTAACTTCTATTTACCTATAGACTTTGTTGTGCTTGACATTCCCGCAGATTATCCCGTTCCTATCATTCTCGGGAGACCATTTCTAGCAACTTCAGGTTGCAATGTGGATTGTAAGAACGCCAATTTGCAATTCAACATTGGCGGTGATCAAGTTGAGTTTGCATTGCTTGCGGCCATGAAAGGAGAGCCGCTGGGAGATGATATCTTCAGCATATATGATGAAGAAGAATCAAGAGAATTGGTGAGCTCTATCCTTATTAATGATCTACTTGAGAGAGTTATTAGTTTTAGCTTATTGGAGGAAGGTATAGATGCTTCTTGTGATGCAGATATACGGAGCTTAAAGACGCTGGAAGAAGATCCAGGAGCTAAAGTTGAAAAATTAATCCAGGAGGAAAAGATCTCCAGTTTCGGTCCCAGCTGCAGTACCTCGACCGAGGCACTTTCTGGACCAAGCGAGGTGTTCTTGACTGAAGAACATCTCGGTCACCCACTCTGGACCTCGACCGAGGTCGAAAGCAAGATGATGTCAACTGAGACTTCTGAATGTCCAGTTCTTCGATCTAAGTCTACTCCACTGGAAGGAAGAAGCAAAGATCCACCTCAGAAAGCACCCCCAGTTGTGGAGCTTAAACAACTCCCAAGTCACTTGAGGTATGTTTTTCTTGGATCGGATTCTATTTATCCCGTCATCGTTAGTGCTTCCCTCTCCGAATCTAAATTATCTAAACTAATGCATGTCCTGAGGAAGCATCAAAAGGCTTTGGGTTATACTATTGATGATCTTATTGGCATTCAGCCTTCTTTCTGCATGCATAGAATACTAATGGAGGACGATCATAAGACTTCACGGGAACCTCAAAGACGGTTAAATCCGATCATGAAAGAGGTTGTGAAGAAAGAAATTCTTAAGTTGTTGGATGCAGGTATCATATTTCCTATCTCGGACAGCAAGTGGGTGAGCGCAGTGCATGTGGCTCCGAAGAAAGGAGGGATGACCGTTGTGACGAATAAGAACAACGAGTTAATCCCAATTAGGACCGTCACGGGCTGGAGGGTGTGCATCGATTATAGGAAGCTGAACGTGGCCACTCGGAAGGACCATTTTCCACTTCCCTTCATCGATCAAATGCTCGAACGGTTAGCCCAAAGTTCACATTTTTGCTATTTAGATGGTTACAGTGGCTTCTTTCAGATTCCTATCCATCCGGATGATCAAGAGAAGACCACTTTCACTTGTCCATGGGGGACATTTGCTTATAGGAGGATGCCATTTAGATTATGTAATGCACCCGCTACCTTCTAGCGATGCATGATGTCTATCTTTTCCGAGTATATAGAGGAGATCATGGAGGTATTTATGGATGATTTTTCTGTATATGGTTCTTCTTTTGATGATTGACTATCTAACCTTTCTCTAGTGCTACAAAGATGTGAAGACACTAATCTCGTCTTGAATTGGGAGAAGTGTCATTTTATGGTTAATGAAGGCATCGTGCTAGGACACCTCGTTTCCAATCGAGGTATTGAGGTCGATCGAGCTAAGATCGAGACTATTGAGAAACTTCCTCCCCCTTGTTTTGTTATGGGAGTGCGGAGTTTTCTCGGGCATGCAGGTTTCTATAGGAGATTAATCAAGGACTTCTCGAAGATTTCTAAACCACTAACTAAAATTTTGAATAAGGATGTTGTTTTTGAGTTTTCGCAAGAATGTCTTGCTGCATTTTACAAGATTAAGGAAGCGTTGATCTCCGCTCCCATTATCCAGCCTCCGGATTGGACCTTGCCCTTTGAGATCATGTGCGATGCAAGTGATGTGGCAGTAGGAGCGGTGCTTGGACAAAAGAAGGATGGGCAGACCACCGCCATTTACTATGCTAGCAAGACGCTAGACGAAGCCCAGCGTAACTACGCCACCACCGAAAAGGAGCTTTTGGCGGTTGTATATGCTTTTGAGAAATTTCGTTCTTACTTAGTAGGGGCGAAAGTTATTGTTTACACTGACCATGCAGCTATTCGTTACTTACTTGCTAAGAAGGATGCCAAGCCGCGACAAGAAGGGATCCGAAAATTCTGTTGTGGATCACCCCAACCGGCTACCTCCCTCTTCACGCGAGAAGGACGAACCACCCATAGATGATTCATTCCCCGATGAGCACTTGCACTTGCTGGAGCGTTTGATAGACTTCCTTATCTCACCCCATGATGAAGGTGAAGTATGGGGTGAGGATACTTTCCAGCATGTTTAAGGGATACCGTACGGTCCAGCTAGCGACCTTAAATCAAGCGCTTGTTGGGAGGCAACCCAAGGTATTGCTTTCTTTCCTTTTTCTAGCTTAGCTTTAGATAGTTTGCTTTTGCTTTGCTTTGCTTTGTTTTTGGCGTCCTAGACAGACAATCGGTAACCTCTAAGGAAGGAATACAACCCAGGAGCAACACTGGAAGGACAGATGTTCGAGAAATCGAGAAGACGGAGTTTGACTAAGACACATCTTGATTGCTGTCACAACACCTTGACCGAGATGATTATTGAGCATCTGAGGCGACTAGGGTTACTGAAGATCCACCTCGGTCCGTATCACCTCGGTCCGGTCGAGACCATCTCGACTGAGGTGACTGTAGTTCCAGAAAAGGGTATAAAAGGGGGTTCGAATTCTCTCTCTTCCCCCTCTCACCTTCTCGACCGCGGCGCAAGGATCCATCTCGTTCTCCGATTTTCGATCGATTTCGACGATTCTTGCTTCCAAACTGCAAGGAAAGAGTAGAGGAATGGTTTGCAAGCGACAATCTGCAACAAAAATGCTCCGAATCAACCGAATCTGGGGTAAATCGAAAAAACCCTAACTCCCTCTTCTTCCACTATTTCGATCAAATTGGGCTTTGGTTGCCCCTGCATTGTGTTGAAAAAGGCTTAAGTACCCCATAAGAACAATTGGTAGTGATATTGGGGGAAAATAATTGGATTTCTGAGACTTACGATCGAACAGCCTTCTACCTCGGTCCAGTCGACCTGCGTCTCAACCGAGGTGTTCTTGAGATCTGACAATCGACCAAAGTGATTCTGACCGATCGAGGTGTAGTACTTCGGTTGACTCAGAACATCTCGACCGAGGTGGTTTAACTGAGATAGTTTTCGAAACGATTTTGTGCTTCTTATCTAGATATGACCTCAGTGATGATTCTGTTTACAGATTGGTTTTGAAATCTTTATATGTTTGAAAGGTTTTATGATATGTTTAAGTTGCTAAATGCTTTGTTTGAAACTTGTGGCATGTTTAATACTTTGTTTTTATCCAAATTATGTTGAATTTGAAGGTTGACACCACATGATGAGTTCTCTCGCTCTCTTCCTGGAAAGACCAAGGCAATTCATTCTCTTCTCTTCTTCTTCTTGATCATGCTTAGCCCCTCATATACATATTTGCCTTCCTTTACCAATCCGGGAATTTGGAAGCAAGCAAGTGAAAAGCAAGTGAAAGAAAAGTTGAGACGTTGGCTGAAAGTTAGAAAGAAACAAATAGGTTTGGGGAAGTCAATCATGATGATGAGTAACTCAGCACCATTCACATAGCCGGGTGTTTGTGTCTTGCCAAAGTCGAATTGAGCGATATTCCTAACGGGTCATGCTATGTGCATCAAGGGTTTGAGGCATCTCGAGAAATTGATGATTGCTGATCTCCTAGGCTTCGGTTATTGTGTACCTCTGTCCATGCATCTCAAAAAGTAAAGTAAAAAGTAAATAAGCAAAGCTTATTGGTGGAAGATGTTGAAGTTCAAAGGAAGTGAAGTAAAAGATCCTTTTCCCGGATTCTAGCACCACATTCCCTATATACATCCCACCCTCACACGTTTCTTGACCTCTTTTGAAAGCCCTTGAGACCTCGAGCTTGTTGATTGACTTGGTGGTTTAAACTGGATTATACATGATTAATTTCGATAATTATGATTTCTTATGCATTCTATGATTTTATGCAAAGATGAACAACTTTCTTATATTTATAAAATGTTTTGAGCATGTTTTGATTTTAAATTCCATGAAGCATTCTATTAGAGTGATCTATGATTGGAGCACACCACAAAAAATGTTTTGAAATTCTTTTCATTGATCTTTATGACTTATAATCCATTCTATCTTGTACTTCAGATTTGGAACTTGCTTGGGGACAAGCAAGGGACAAGTATGGGGTATTTTGATAGCATGAATTATAGCTATATTTTGGGACCTGTTTAGACGTTTTATCTTCAATAATCTGCATGTTTGAATGTATATTATGTGATTATATTGTCGTTTCATCTACCTTTACGGGAATCGAGGTCTACACCAAGTTTCGTTGTAATCGTAGGTAAAATGGCACAATTTGGACTAAAATGGAGCTAAAGGAGCTAAGGAGTCATTGGAGCTACATTCGGGAGCTTAAGGAAGAATCCAGGAAGCTTGGAATTAACAAAGAGATTCATTTTGGACCAGATTTGAGAGATTTCACATTCAGTTTAGAGTCACCTCGGTCAGCTACAGTACCATCTCGACCGAGGTGATCTTGAGGAGCGTCTCGACCGAGGCGAATACCCTGACGCGGCGAGATCGTTTATTCTTGGCTGAGATCTTTTATTTTTGGAAGGAGAGATCTTATATTTTTGGGCTGGATTTTTGGAAGGAAGATTATATATTTTGGAGATCTATTTTAGAGATTAAGATACATTTTATTAGGAAAATATCTTTTCAAGATATTTTATCTTTGGAAGATAGTTTTCCTATATAAAGGGTTGGATTTTCCACAAATTCAACAATCCGCTACCATCGCAACACTTGGGGGATTGAAGAAGTTGCAGTTAGGAAGGATTTTTGGAAGGTTGAAGGAAGATTGAAGGAAGGATTGATAGCTTGTTATAGCTTTTGTGAAGGGTTTTGTAAAACTTTCTTAGATTCACTTCTTGTTGATTGTCTTGTTGGATTGTGATCCAAGGAACGCTTATTTGTGATATTCGATTAAGTTATTGAAGCCTTGTTTTTAAGGTTTTTGTGTTCGAATATTCATTCCCTTCCCATATATTCGATTATTGCTTTCATAATGATGAGTGGCTAATTTCTTTGTGCGATTCTAGGGTGATTGGCTGAAGGTTGTGGGAAAAACAATGATAGAATAATCTTAAATCCAGTAGGACCCTGAAGGCTCGAGTCTTTATCCTTAACCCTAGAGCATCTCGTTCAGTCGATGAACATCTCGGCCGGGGTGGAACTTGACTGACCGAGGTGACTTTTCTGATCCGAAACTGAGAGTTAAGTGTTAAGGTTTGTCAAATCCTATTCTTATTATACCTTTCCTGGTTCAATGCTAGCCTAGGATGAGACTTACCCAGTAATTCCTTTGTTTTTTCTTACCTAAGATCATAAGTGTAGGTAATAAAAGTTTATCCTTTATTGGGGTTTGAGTGTGCCTTCATTCCATCTTTGTGAGTTAGCCTGAGACTTACCCGGTAAAGGTTGATTCTATTCCCTTATTTGGTTTGAGATTATAATTCCTTTCCTTAGTACCTTGAGACTTACCCGGTAATAGGTTCTTTGGCTTGGGATTGTGAGTAGTGAGACTTACCCGGTGATCTATTCCACTTTAGAAACACCTTCCCTTTGCAAAATCTCAACTTTGTCCGCTTACCTTGAGATCTTGAGTTGAAACCACAACTAGATGCTTTAATCCCTAGAATTTGCATATTCCTTAATTGACTATATTATCATCTTTTGATTGCTTTAATTGCTTTTGTGGTTAATTGCAATATTGACTACCTATATTGGTTTTGTTTCACCTAAGTCCCTGAGATCGACACCCCGAAATTCTTGCTTTTACTACAAATGACCCGTACACTGCGGGTTCGCATCCTTGTTTGAAGCATACATCTTGGGTTATAAATTTAAAGCTTGCACACACCATTTGGAGCGAACAGTTTCTACCTCGACCGAGGCAAGACCCACTCCTATTTGCCCCGGCCGAGATACACCCACCACCTCGGATGCCAATCGGAGATTTTCTTTTTGCTAGAGTTCCACGAACCGTAGGATAGAGGATGGACTCCAATCAGCAAATCAGGCGTCCAAGAGTCAACCTAGGTGATCCAGCTAAGCATGATTATGAACTTAGACCTCAAGTTCTAACTATGATTCGACAATGTCAATTTGGAGGTTTGGAGAGAGAGTCTCCGCATCAGTATTTGTAAAACTATGAGATTCTGATGGAGACTTTAAGACCATCAAGAGTGGAGAATAACAACTACAAGTCGAGGCCTTTCTATTTCTCTTTGAAAGACAAGGCGCTTGCTTGGTATCATTCTATTCCGGTTGGAAAAATCAACACTTGGGAAGAGATGACAATGGAGTTTCTTACTAAGTTCTTTCCCCCTTCTAAGACCACTGAATTGAGGGGCAAGATCAAAGCTTTTATCATGAAGGACAAAGAGAGTTTGTCTAAGTCATGGGAGAGATTTAAGGATCTTTTGTTGGATTGCCCACATCATGAGATTCCAAAGATCGAGTTGCTGGAAATTTACTTTAAGGGTTTGGATGGAGATATTAAATTCAAGCTCCAATTACTTTCCGCCGGCACCTTCATGGGTATGCCGATAGATGAAGCTTGAGATTTCATTGAAAAGCAAGCATTACACATGGAGAAGTACTCTCATCAAAGAGTTGAAGATGGATCAAGGAGACTTAGCTTCCAAGACACATCATCAAATGGAGCTCAACTCAGCTCGCTTAGCAATGAAGTGAAAGCACTAAAGGAGCTTTTAGTAGCTCAAACGAAGAAGGAGCAAGACGGTAGCTACCAAGGAAGAAACAACTATCAAGGGCCGCAGAATTAATTATGACAACAACAACAACAAATACTCCAATAACAACAATTGGAGATCTAATCCACAAAATTCCAGTAACCCTTATTCTCATGCTGAAAATGCTTTTAATGCCCCTCTTCTTCTTCTTCTTCTCCATTGAGAAGCCAGGAGCCTGCATCAAGCTCGTCCCATCCACCAAAGAACACAAATGTTGTGTTGGAGGCAATATTGATCAAGCTCAACGCTATGAAGATGTCTATGAATTCATTTTCGAAGGCACAAAATGCCTTAGAGCAACAATTCTTCAACAAGGCAGATGAGGCGCCAAGAGATCCAAGGAAGCTCCCAACAAGGACAAATAGTAACCCAAAAGGACAGATCATGGCTATTACAACACGTAGTGGATTGAAGGCTGCAGATCCAGTATCTCGGTCGATGCCCGATCAGATGAGGAACACCTCGGACCAAGATCAGATGAGGAACACCTCGGTCGAGGTGCCAACCGAGATGGAGCCCCAGAAAGCGAATGAAAAATCTAAAGTTTATGTTCCACCTCCAACTTATAAACCACCACTCCCATTCCCTCAGTCAAGGGCTAGGGCACATATAGACAAGCACTTTGGTAAGTTCCTAGACCTTATGAATAAGCTACATATTAACATCCCTTTCCTTGATGCCATTCTAGGGATGCCCGCCTATGGGAAGTTTCTGAAAGAGATCTTATCAAGGAAAAGGAAGCTGGAGGATTTTGGTGAAGTAAGGATGACATCTAGATCTTCGGAGCTCATTCAAATCATGAAGGAGAAGATGCCACCTACATTGAGAGATCCAAGTTCATTTTGCATTCCCATTCAAGTTGGGGATGTCACTTATGATGCACTATGTGATCTAGGAGCCAACGTGAGCATCATTCCGCTGGAGCTTTATGAGAAAGTCGGACTTGGAGAGCCCAAGCCCGTGAAGATGACGTTATACATGGCGGATCGCTCCATAACCTGTCCCGTCGGTATTTTGGAGGACGTTCCCATCAAGTTAGGTAATTTCTACATACCTATAGACTTTGTTGTGCTTGATATTCCTGCAGATTATCCCATCCCTATCATTCTCGGGAGACCATTTCTAGCAACTTCGGGTTGCAACGTGGATTGTAAGAACGCCAAGTTGAAATTCAACATTGGTGGTGATCATGTGGAGTTTGCATTGCTTGCTGCAATGAAGGGAGAGCTGCTGGATGATAACATCTTCAACATCTATGATGAAGAAGAATCTAGAGAATTGGTGAGCTCTATGCTTATTAAAGATCCTCTTGAAAAAGTTCTTAGTTTTAGTTTAATGGAGGAAGGTATAGATGTCTCTTGTGATGCAGATTTACGAAGCTTGAAGGCATTGAAAGCAGATCCAGGAGCTATATTTGATAAACTGATTCAGGAGAAGAAAAGCACATTAGGTTTCGGTTCCAATTCCAGTACCTCGACCGAGGCACCTTCTCGACCAAGCGAGGTTTTCTTATCTGAAGAACATTTCGGACACCCACCTCGGATCTCGACCGAGGTAGCAAGCAAGATGATGTCGAATGAGACTTCTGAAAGTCCAGTTCTTCGATCTAAGTCCACCTCACTGGAAGGAGAATGCACAGATCCACCTTAGAAAGCACCCCCAATTCTAGAGCTTAAACCACTTCAGAGTCACTTGAGGTATGCTTTCCTTGGTCCGGATTCTACTTATCCCGTTATCCTTAGTGCTTCCCTTTCTGAAACTGAATTATCTAAACTGATGCATGTTCTGAGGAAGCATCGAAAGGCTTTAGGTTATACTACTGATGATCTTGTTGGTATTAAGCCTTCTTTTTGTATGCATAAGATACTAATGGAGGACGATCATAAGACTTCACGGGAACCTCAAAGACGGTTATATCCGATCATGAAAGAGGTTGTGAAGAAGAAAATTCTTAAGTTTTTGGATGCAGGTATCATATTTCCCATATCGGATAGCAAGTGGGTGAGCCCGGTGCATGTAGTTCCGAAGAAAGGAGGGATGACCGTTGTGACGAATAAGAACAACGAGTTGATTCCAACTAGGACCATTACGGGCTGGAGGATGTGCATTGATTATAGGAAGCTGAACGTGGCCACTCGGAAGGACCATTTCCCGCTTCCCTTCATGGACCACATGCCTTAACGGTTAGCTCAACACTCTCATTTTTGCTATTTAGATGGTTATAGTGACTTCTTTCATATTCCTATCCATCCGGATGATCAAGAGAGGACCACTTTCACTTGTCCATGGGGAATATTCGCTTATCGGAGGATGCCATTCGGATTGTGTAACGCACCTGCTACCTTTCAACGTTGTATGATGGCTATCTTTTCCGAGTACATTGAGGAGATCATGTAGGTATTCATGGATGAATTTTCGGTATATGGTTCCTATTTTGATCATTGTTTGGCTAACGTTTTTCTAGTGCTACAACGTTGTGAAGACACTAATCTTGTTTTGAATTGGGAGAAGTGTCACTTTATGGTTAGCGAAGGAATTGTTCTAGGACACCTCGTTTCCAACCGAGGTATTGAGGTCGATCGAGATAAGATCGAGACTATTGAGAAGCTTCCTCCCCCTTGTTCTGTTAAGGGTGTGCGGAGTTTTCTCGGGCATGCAGGTTTTTACAGGAGGTTCATCAAGGATTTCTCTAAAATCTCTAAACCGCTCACTAATCTTTTGAATAAGGATCCTTCTTTTGAGTTTTCGCAGGAAGACCTTGATGCTTTTTACAGGATAAAGGAAGCATTGATTACCGCTCCCATCATTCAACCTCCCGATTGGACCTTGCCCTTTGAGATCATTTGTGATGCTAGTGATGTGGCCGTAGGAGCGGTACTAGGACAAAAGAAGGATGGCCGGACCAACGCCATTTACTATGCTAGAAAAATGCTAGATGAAGCTCAACTGAACTACGCACCACCGAAAAGGATCTTTTGGCAGTTGTTTATGCTTTTGAGAAATTTCGCTCTTACCTAGTGGGAGCGAAAGTTATTGTTTACACTGACCATGCAGCTATTCGTTACTTGCTTGCTAAGAAAGATGCAAAGCCGTGCCTCATTCGTTGGATTCTCTTGCTTCAAGAGTTTGACCTAGAGATTCGCGATAAGAAGGGGTCGGAGAATCCTGTTGCGGATCACCTCAGCCGGCTACCTCCCACCTCGCTCGAGAAGGATAACCTACCCATTGATGATTCGTTTCCCGATGAGCACTTGCATTTGTTGGAACATTGGATAGAATCCTTTGTTTCACCCCATGATGAAGATGAAGTATGGGGTGAGGACACCTTCCAGCTTGTTTGATGATGACGTACAGACCAGCTAGCGACCTTAAACCAAGCGCTTCTTGGGAGGCAACCCAAGTTATTGCTTTCTTATCCCTTTTCTAGTTTAGTTTAGATAGTTTGCTTCGTGTTTTGTGCTTCCTCCTAGACAGGAATTAGGTACTCTCTAAGAAGAAATTACAACTCAGGAGCTACATGGAAGGAGTGATGTCGAGAAGTTGAGAAAACGGAGCTTGACTAAGATATATCTCGGATGCTGTCAGAACGCCTCGACCGAGATGTTCTTCGCCAATCAAGATGATCTTATTTTGGAGCTGTTTATTATATCTTTATGCAATTCGGCTATGTCCGGTGAGTATTTTGATTCTAGACTTGTATTTGATCCATTGGGACAATGTGTCCCAAGTATGGGGTATTTGGATGTATTTATGTGACTTATGTGCTACTCTTGTATGACTCTTGCGGATATTATCGTTTATTTGGCTCTATGTGCTTATCTGTCATTACATGCATGCCTACATGTTTTTGTTTGAGAAAAGGTCAAGAACCAGTTTGAAATTTTTTTTATGACCTCGACCGAGACGTTCATGGCCGATCGAGGATGAACACCTCGGATGAAGCCAGAAGACCTCGACCGAGATGGACTTTTAACTGAGAGTTTTTCGAAAACGTTTTGTGCTTCTTCTTTGGATATGACCTCGATGATGATTCTGTTTGCAGATTGAATTTGAAATCTTTATATGCTCGAAAGGTTTTATGATATGTTTAAGTTGCAAAATGCTTTTTTTGAAATTCTATCATTTTTAATACTTTATTTATATCAAATTTATGTTGGATATGAAGGTTGACACCACATGATGAGTTCTATCACATTCTTCCTGGATGATTAAGGCAATTCATTCTCTCTTCTTCTTCTTCTTGACCATGCTTTAGCCCCTCATATACATAATTGTCTCCCTTTACCTATCCGGGAATTTGGAAGCAAGTGACAAAAAACAAGTGAAGTGAAGTTGAGATCTTGGCTTGAAGTGTTAGAAAGAATGAATTAGGTTTTGGGACGTTGATCTTGATGATGAGTAACTCGGCACCATTCACATAGCCGGGTGTTTGTGTCTTGCCAAAATCGGATTGATCGATAGTCCTAACGGGTCAATGTATGTGCATCAAGGGTTTGAGGCATCTCGAGAAATTGATGATAGTTGATCTCCTAGGCTTCGGTTGTTGTGCACCTCTGTCCATGCATCCCAAAAAATAAAGAAAAATAAGCAAAACTTATTGGTGGAAGATGTTGTGATTCAAAGAAAGTGAACTAAGATCATATTCCCGGATTTTAGCACAACATTACGCTATATACATCCCACCCTGACACGTTTCTTGACCTCTTTTGGAAGCCCTTGAGACCTCCAGTATGTTGATTGACTTGGTGGTTTAAACAGAATTATTCATGATTGATTTTGATAAATATGATTTATTATGCATTCTATGATTTTATGCAAAGATGAACAACTTTCTTACATTTATAAAATGTTTTGAGCATGTTTTGATTTTAAATTCCATGAAGCATTCTCTTAGGGTGATCTATGAATGGAGCGCACCACCAAAATGTTTTGAAATGTTTTCATTGATCTTTTTGATGACTTATAATCCATTCTATCTTGTATCTAAGATTTGGATCTTGCTTGGGGACAAGCAAGGGACAAGTATGGGGTATTTTGATAGCATGTATTATAATCTATATTTTGGGATTGGTTTAGATGTTTTATCTTCATAAATCTGCATGTATGGATGTATATTCTTTGATTATATCGTTGTTTTGTCTACCTTTACTAGAATCGAGGTCTACACCTAGTTTCGTTGTAATCGAGGTCTACACCTAGTGGGAGCGAAAGTTATTGTTTACACTGACCATGCAGCTATTTGTTACTTGCTTGCTAAGAAAGAAGCAAAGCCGCGCCTCATTCGTTGGATTCTCTTGCTTCAAGAGTTTGACCTAGAGATTCGCGATAAGAAGGGGTCGGAGAATCCTGTTGCGGATCACCTCAGCTGGCTACCTCCCACCTCGCTCGAGAAGGATAACCTACCCATTGATGATTCGTTTCCCGATGAGCACTTGCATTTGTTGGAACATTGGATAGAATCCTTTGTTTCACCCCATGATGAAGATGAAGTATGGGGTGAGGACACCTTCCAGCTTGTTTGATGATGACGTACGGACCAGCTAGTGACCTTAAACCAAGCGCTTCTTGGTAGGCAACCCAAGTTATTGCTTTCTTATCCCTTTTCTAGTTTATTTTAGATAGTTTGCTTCATGTTTTGTGCTTCCTCCTAGACAGGAATTAGGTACTCTCTAAGAAGAAATTACAACTTAGGAGCTACATGGAAGGAGTGATGTCGAGAAGTTGAGAAAACGGAGCTTGACTAAGATATATCTCGGATGCTGTCAGAACGCCTCGACCGAGATGTTCTTCGCCAACCGAGATGATCTTATTTTGGAGCTGTTTATTATTTCTTTATGCAATTCGGCTATGTCCGGTGAGTATGTTGATTCTAGACTTGTATTTGACCCATTGGGACAATGTGTCCCAAGTATGGGGTATTTGGATGTATTTATGTGACTTATGTGCTACTCTTGTATGACTCTTGCGGATATTATCGTTTATTTGGCTCTATGTGTTTATCTGTCATTACATGCTTACCTACAGGTTTCTGTTTGAGAAAACGTCAAAGACTAGTGTGAAAATTTTTTTATGACCTCGACCGAGACGTTCATGGCCGATTGAGGATGAACACCTCGGATGAAGCCAGAACACCTCGACCGAGATGGACTTTTAACTGAGAGTTTTTCGAAAATGTTTTGTGCTTCTTCTCTGGATATGACCTCGATGATGATTCTGTTTGCAGATTGATTTTGAAATCTTTATATGCTCGAAAGGTTTTATGATATTTTATGTTGCAAAATGCTTTGTTTGAAATTCTAGCATGTTTAATACTTTGTTTATATCAAATTTATGTTGGATTTGAAGGTTGACACCACATGATGAGTTCTATCACATTCTTCTTGGGATGATTAAGGCAATTCATTCTCTCCTCTTCTTCTTGACCATGCTTTAGCCCCTCATATACATAATTGCCTCCCTTTACCTATCCGGGAATTTGGAAGCAAGTGATAAAAAAACAAGTGAAGTGAAGTTGAGATCTTGGCTGAAAGTGTTAGAAAGAAACAATTAGGTTTGGGGACGTTGATCTTGATGATGAGTAACCCGGCACCATTCACATAGCCGGGTGTTTGTATCTTGCCAAAATCGGATTGATCGATAGTCCTAACGGGTCATGGTATGTGTAATAAGGGTTTGAGGCATCTCGAGAAATTGATGATAGCTGATCTCCTAGGCTTCGGTTATTGTGCACCTCTGTCCATGCATCCCAAAAAGTAAAGTAAAAATAAGCAAAACTTATTGTTGGAAGATATTGTGATTCAAAGAAAGTGAAGTAAGATCCTATTCCCGGATTTTAGCACCACATTACCCTATATACATCCCACCCTGACACATTTCTTGATCTCTTTTGGAAGCCCTTGAGACCTGGAGTATGTTGACTGACTTGGTGGTTTAAACTAGATTATACATGATTGATTTCGATAAATATGATTTATTATGCATTTTATGATTTTATGCAAAGATGAACAACTTTCTTATATTTATAAAATGTTTTGATCATGTCTTGATTTTATTTGGCATGAAGCATTCTCTTAGGGTGATCTATGAATAGAGCACACCACCAAAATGTTTTGAAACGTTTTCATTGATCTTTTTGATGACTTATAATCCATTCTATCTTGTATCTAAGATTTGGATCTTGCTTGGGGACAAGCATGGGACAAGTATGGGGTATTTTGATAGCATGTATTATAATCTATATTTTGGGATTGGTTTAGACGTTTTATCTTCATAAATCTGCATGTATGGATGTATATTCTTTGATTATATTGTTGTTTTGTCTACCTTTGTGGGAATCGAGGTCTACACCTAGTTTCGTTTTAATTGCAGGGAAAATGGCACGTTTTGGATCGAAATGGAGCTAAGGAAGCTAAGGAGTCATTAGAGCTAAATTCTGGAGCATTGAGGAGTTATAAGAAGAGCTTAGGAAGCATGGAAATGATTTAGAAGATTGATTTTGGACTAGATCAGAGAGATTCATTCTCAGCTGAGACTCACCTCGGTCAGCTACAATACCACCCGACCGAGGTGATCTTTAGGAGCGTCTGGACCGAGGTGAAGTGATGACCGGACACGAGATCTTTATTTTTTGTGGAGATCTTATGTTTTTTGAAAGAGAATATCACATATTTTTGGCTAGATTTTTGGAAAAAAGATATCTTTTTGGCTGATATATTTTGGAAGATATGAAGATATATTTTAAAGAAATTATCTTTTTAATATATTTTATCTTTGGAAGATAATTCTCCTATATAATGGGTTGGATTTTCTACAATTCAATCATCCAGGGAATCTCGGAAATTCCGGATCAGAGGAGCAGTAGTTCTCTAGAGTTGAAGGAAGTTTTGAAGGTTGAAGTTTAAAGAAGGAAGGAATCAAGTTTTGAAGGCTTCGAAGGAAGTTTGTAAGATTTTCCTAGTTTGGTTTGGTTTTGTTGTCTTTTCTTATTTGTGATTGAGGAACGCTGATTGTTGTTTGTTTGATTCATTCAGTTATTGAGACCTTTGTGTTAAGGTTTTCTTATTTGAATATTGATTCCTTTCTCATAAATTGAATATTGTTATCATGATGATTGTTGTCTAAGTTCTTTATGCGATTCTAGGGTGATTGGCTGAAAGTTATGGGAAAGACGATGATAGAATGATCTTAACCCCAGTGGACCGTGAAAGCTCGAGCCTTTACCTTAACCGAGGAACACCAGTCATTGAACATCTCGGCCGGGATGGGATATAATTGAGCGAGGTGAACCTTTCCTGAACCTTATATGAGTTGAGGTTTTAGTTTGCCAAATCCTATCATTGTTATACCTTTCCTGGTTCAACGCAAGCCTAGGATGAGACTTACCCGGTGATTCCTTTGTTTGTTCACCCAAGATCATGAGTGTAGGTAATAAAGGTTTATCCTTTATTGGGGTTTGAGTGTGCCTTCATCCCATCTTTGAAAGTTAGCCCGAGACTTACCAGGTAAAGGTTAATTCTATACCCTTGGGTGGTGTGTTGGTTTGAGATTATAGTTCCTTTCCTTAGTACCTTGAGACTTACCCGGTAAATGGTTCTTTGGTTTGGGATAGTGAGTAGTGAGACTTACCTAGTGATCTATTCCCACCTTAGAAACACCTTCCCTTTGCAAACCTCAGTTTTGTCCACATTATCCCTTGAGATCTTGAGTCGGAACCACAACTGGATGCTTTAATCCCTAGAATCCACATTCTCTTTATCTGACTTTTATATCATCTTTGATAGCTTTGATTTGTTGCTTGTAGTTTATTGACAACCTGAATTACCGTTCTTTGTTTCACCATAGTCCCTGTGTTCGACCCAAGTATTCTTGCTTTTATTATAATCGATCCGTACACTGCAGGTTCGCTATTTGCAATTATTATTGGTATAAATATTAAAGCTTGCACACACCTTTTGGAGCGAACAAGGGTGATCATAATACTTTTGTGAAACTAGACAAAGCTATGGCACACCCTGAAATATTTCAAGCATACCCTCAAGTCTTCACTTGGAATCACACATTTACAACTTCGGACCACTGTCGCATCCTGGAGCTCCGCAACTCTACACAACGCATAAAAATAAACCCTTCCGCTATGAGATGATGTGGACACAAATAAAGGATTGTGCGAACCTTCTTAAACAAAGTTGGAGAACTTAATATCAAGGTACTCAGATGTACAACTTTTTTAAAAAATTGGCCTACTAAAAACAAAACTGAAAATCTGGAATAAAGCTAAATTCAGAAACATAAATAGACAAGCAAGGAAGGTTTACAAAGAAATTGAAAAATTAAAAGTACTAGTCTTTAGGAACTATATGACACAAAATAACGCTAAACTTAACAAACTCAACAAAAAAAGAGAATGCTTAAATGAATGTAGCCCCCCGAGTCCGTAGGACCCGGAATGCTAATGGGTTAGGACCTCACAATGGGTCCTGACCCTATCTTGACCACAAGTTCATCGAATCTTACAACAACGCACATATAAATATAAACAACCTTTATAAAACATAAACATCGCGTATCATATTACATACAAAACCCCATAGGCGAGGATAAAAAAGTCAACAACATACACATAACGCAACCCAAAAGCCCATAACACCCCACATGTACGGAAGTCCTCGGCTAATCACTCCTCCAAATCACCCTGCAGTCTTCCTATCATGCAAAGGATCTGCAACACGGTATGAAACCGTTAGCTAACAATTCATATATTAGATAATGCATAAGCACACACACACATCAAGGCATAATAAACACCAAGCATGCTATCACACATTTACCCGTTTAATTATCTTTAAAACGTTACACACTCAAACCATATTTATAGATGTGACACGAGAAGTATATCATTCTTGCATGTGGGTACAATAGCCATCTTGAAGTGGAATCCGGTACACGTCCCCCTAGGCCATATGATATGGGGATGTATCGTATTTGGCCCGTATACCAGGTATGGCATGACCTCAAAGAACCTCTCAGACACTTTCAGGATGAAAGATAAAGGTTATCACTGCCCATTGTAAGGGGGCCAATCGCACGTCAGTAATAATCAATATCGTATGCTAATAAGCACATATCAATCACCACTCATGCATACATCCAATATAGGAATGCAACTAAGTAAGTCCCAAGGATTTACCTAAATCCAAATATACTAGCCTAGGAGGTCAAACATGCTCATTATACTCGAATCCAACAAACCACAACAAGCCTTAAGGGCTCCTAGGTTCACAACCACTAGATGGCATTCACAACTACCCTAGGTCCACCCTAGGCATCCTACTAAACATGTATCAACCTCTAAACAAAGGAAAGAACGAAGAAGGAAGGAGGAGAGAAGCCTATTGTTGAAGAAACGCAACCGCGGAAACAAGCTGGCGCGCCTGCGGAAGAGCTGTCGCCGACCATGCGGCCTCTAGCACCGCCCCTACAGTGGCCTATGTCCTCCCCTGTGGCTCTGAAGATCCGCCCCGCGTTCGTACAACAGAAGGTCCGTCTTCTTCGATTCTTCGACTCTGAACTTCCTTCAAAGCCTTCCTTCTCTTGTTGGGTCTTCTCCACACATCATCCACAACATCCAAGATCTTTTCCACGACCTAAACTAGCTAGGAAGGCATGCATGCAAAGGATCAACAAGAAACCTCTTCCTAAGCTTCATCTATAACCATGAAGAAGGAGAGAAGAAGAAGGGGAGGTTCAGTAGGGAAGAATAAGAGAGGGAGAAGAAAGAGAATGCTCCAAACTGAATCCTACAGCTTCTCACTATTGTCCACAATCCAAGAGCTCCAAGGAGAAGAGAGGGAAGAGAGCACAAGGATGGATAGGGAGGAAAAACCAACGTGAATGAGAAAGTGATCGGAGAGAGAGAACTAGACTGAAAAGGTGGGAGGGGGACAAGGGGTCAGCTGACCTCCTTGTCAACTCATCTAGGAAACGAGGGGTCCGAAAGGTAAATGTGAGGTAACGAGGGGTCGGGACGGGATTTTGGAATAAATCCCGTTACTCAGCATCTCGTTCCGGCGGAAAGACTAAGCCATGCACGCGGGAAGATCGATAAATCACTCAATAACCAGAATAAAATTTCCGGACGTTAAAACTAATCCCCCTAAAAAGGACGAAACTTGCTAAACGTAAAGCTCAAGATCAAACACGTCTCGAAAACTGCACGGAACACATAACGTCATCTATCGGCCCTCTAATCCGAAGGTCACTCACGCAATCACAACAAGACCTAGCAAGGTACATACAAATACTCATACAAATCACACAAAACACATCACATCTTAAATCACATAAGTACAACCAAGGAAAGATATCGGACTAACCCGACGGTCCTGTCGATGTCGCTAAATCTGCGTAAAACTCGGGATAGTTCCTCCGGATACTATCCTCGGTCTCCCACGTAGCCCCCTCGGCTCCTCGTCTAGACCACTACACTCTCAACATCGGTATCTCCTTCGACCGAAGACGTCTCGTACTGAGCTCCAAAACCGCCATCGGGTGCTCCACGAAAGTATGGTCCGGCTCAACTACTAGGTCCTCGTGGCTAATGATGTGCCTTGGGTCGTGTATGCACTCTCTCAGTTGAGATACTTGAAACACTGGGTGTATACCTTCCAACCTCGGTGGCAATGCTAACTTGTATGCCACCTCACCGACTCTCTCCAAAATCTCAAATGGACCATCATATCGGGGGCTTAACTTCCCCTTAATGTTGAATCGTCTGACATCACATGTCGGTGATACCCTTAACCAAACCCGAGCTCCTACCCTGAACTTGAGAGGTCTACGTCTCCTATCCGCATACGAACTTTGATAGCTCTGCGTAGCCAACATCCTCTCTCGAATCAAAGCAACTCTAGCCATGTCGTCCTGTACCTGATTTGGAGCTACAACGCTAGATATCCCCGACTCGTCCCAACATAGGGGAGTACGACATCTCCATCCATACAATGCCTCATATGACGCGTTCCAGCTATTATTATATGATAACTCCACCAACGAGAGGTGGTATGGCCATACCTGGCCCCAATCTAGTACACATGCCCGCAACATGTCCTTCAAGGTCTGAATAGTCCGCTCAGACTGGCCATCGGTTTGTGGATGGTATGCGGTTATGAATGAAGACTCAAACCTAGGTGGCGTGTACCTACTGCCAGAACCTCGAGGTAAAATGCCCGTCCCTATCTGAGATGATGGTCTTCGGCATTCCATGTAGTCTATCAATCTGTCGGGTGAACTCCTCGGCCAAACGACTCACCGGCCACATTTCCCAAATAGGGATAAAACGTGCGGTCTTCGTCAGCCAATCTACTACCACCCATATCGCATCAAAGCTCCTACTCGGTCTTATACCAATAACGAAATCCATGGATACGTCCTCCCACTTCCACTGTGGCACGGACAGTGGGTGGAGCTCTCCTCCGTCTCTCTAGTGCTCGATCTTGACCTGCAGGCAGGTCCCGCATCAGGCCACATATCTAGCTACAACGGGCTTGAGCCCACCCCACCAATAAGATCTCCTAATATCCTGGTACATCTTACTCGTGCCTGGATGCACCGAGTAAGGTGTGGAATGGGCCTCATGCATAATCCGCTCTCTCAACTCCCATTACTCAACATCTCGTGCCTACAAAAAGACTGAGCCGCGCATGTGGGAAGATCGATAAACCGCTCAATAACCGGAATAAAAATTCCGGACGTTACAAATCTCAATTCTAATCCCAATTTAATTAATTAACATTTAATTAATTAATTAACTTTCACCAGAATAACGTTTTGCCCGCAGGCAATTTGTTAACCCACTTGTCAATAGATTCCATCAAACAAACAACATTTAATCACTAGAATAATATAACGATCATAATGGAACTTCCAATCATCCATTTTGTCAAGCTAAGGTCAATATAGGCCAAATCGCAATACGAAAAAATGATTAAATTCATAACTTATTCGTTACTAGCCCGATTGACGATCCGAAAGAAGATTCGGAATCACAACGACGCAAGCTATTCTTGGACACTATCAAATTCACCGGAATCGGAGCGACAGAACCGGATACGTATCATATATGCTCGACCAAGTCATTATTTGCTCGGAAATGCAGAAACTTTGCACCAAAATGAAGAGAATGAAGAGAGACATCCAAAAACTCAAACGGATTTGAAATCAAACTAGAAACGGAGAGTAGATATGAGTTTGAAGGTTGAGAGAAATCAAAGCTTTTACGAGGAAACGTGAAAGGAAATGAATTAATAAACGATTTTCCGCTATATATAGTGAATACGATAATTATCCTTTAGCGAAGTCGATGATTATTCTTTCACCGATCCAAAGACGGGTTGAAACCCCTTCTCCAAACTTTTTGAAATTGGAATAATAAATACGGAATATTGTAGGGATAATTATTCCACAACTGCTTCGAAAAATGCGTATTCCTAAGCCGTCTTTATTAGCCGCTAATAAACGAAAGAGCGACTCTTTTGGCCGTTTTGTCCTTCTATGTTATTTCATATCTAGGACATCTCTCAACAACATTTTTATTAATTGAAGCTCCCAAATGCTCCAAATAACACCGGAGGGTAAAAATAATTACCTTGGGAAAAAGTAAAAATTTCCCATAAGTCCAAAATTACGCCAGGAACATAATGGCGGGACTCGTACTCATCACTTACTCACTATTCACGAGTTATGTGTTAATTACTATCGATGATTAAGTTAATCAACATTAATCATCGTTAATTAGGATTTTAAAATCCTAGCTCTTACATCACACACCCCTTAAGAACAAGTTTTGTCCCGAAACTTTAGACAAATCCAAATCCTCTCGGTCCCATATGCCAAGGTATAAACACTCACTCACACGGAGGCATAACATCTTTAATAATCTTAAACTTATCCCAAAGGCACGGAGGTAGAACATCTCCGCCAAATCTAAACTCATCACAAAGGCACGGAGGTAAAACATCTCTGGAAAACCATAATCATAACCTAAGAGCATGGAGGAAGTACATCTTCAACAACTATAACCACAACAATAACATGGAAGAAGAACATCTCCAACTACTATAATCACAATGATAGCATGGAGGAAGAACATCTCCAGCAACTCACTACTCGATAGCATGGAGGAAGAACATCTCTAGGCACAGGAATCACAACGATAGAAGAAGAACATCTCCATCAAAACATAAAGACAACATGGAGGAAGAATATCTCCAACAAAGCACACTATCACAACTCAAATTAGGGAGGAAAAAAAATCATCTCTAACTATCCTAATCTCACTCTATAGCATGGAGGTAGAACCATCTCCTACTATACTAGCATCATAACTCAATAACATGGAGGTAGAGCAATCTCCATCTATAATCGCAAATCATGCTAGCACAATAAGATCACACATCACAGTCTAGCACGACAATAATAACACATATCAAATCACAAAATCACATAAGTTTTACAAGAACTACCAAAACTCTCTCTTGTCAATCTCGTAAGGGCAGTTATTCCTGCATAAAACTCTGGGTAGCTCCATTGGATACTACCCTTCATCTCCCATATGGCCACATTGGCTATCCATCAAAATCACCGAATCCACACTATCTGGACGTCCTTCGAGCGTAAGTATCTAGTACCTACTCTAGGACCGCTATTGGATGCTCAACAAACATGTGGTTTGGCTCAACCACTAAATCCTTGTAACTGATAATGTATCTCGGATCTGGCGTATACTCCTCCAGTTGAGACACATGAAAACGGGGTAAACATCCTCTAGTCTGGTGGCAAGACAAGTGTAACATCCGGAATTTTATTCCGGGTGTTTAGAGGTTTAACGACCTTCCCGCAGGCGCAACTCAGTTTTCCCGCAGACACGAAGTTCTGAGCGTCGGGTTTATTCCAAAATCTCGTTCCGACCTCTCGTTTTTCACCCTCGCTTTGGACCCCTCGGCTCCTAGCGTTTTTTTAGGAGAATGGGTTAGCTGACCCTTGAGCTCCCTCTTTTTGTGACAACCCTCTTTCCTTCTCTCTCCCTCTCCTTTTCATTTGTCTCTTTCACGTGTGATGCTCCTCTTCTTCTTTGGCTTCATCTCCTTCTTTTACCTTCCATGGTTCTTCCTCCTTTGATGTGTAAGCTGACCCTTTTGGATTTGTGATGGAAGCAGAAGATCCTAGCCAAGCTGTTGTAGGTAATCTTCTTCTCCCCCTTCCATCTTCTTCTTCCTCCTCAAGCTTCAATGGTGGAAGCCATAGCTTAACCTTGTTTCTTTTTCTTCCCTTTGACTTGCATGTGATTGGGATCGAGTTTGGGATGCCTTGTATGATGCTATTGTGTGTGGAGAACATCTATGGTGGAGCAAGGAAGCTAGGAGGCATCAACACATCAAGGATCTACCGAAGAAACCATGGCGGAATCGGCCACTGCTGTTCGACCGCGGGGCGGCCAGCTTGAGCCGCAGGGGCGGCCAGCCCAGGCCGCAAGGGGCAGCTAGACCAGGCCGAGGGGGCGGCCAGACCAGGCTGCAGGGGAGGTTGCAGCTTCTATCGGCCTCCCCTTGCGGTCTTCTTTCCCCTTTCGCGGTTGCTCTTCTTCCTTCCGATCCCGTGCCTTTGCTTGGTGAGTTCCCTACCTTGAGTATGTATTCTTAGATGATCTTAGAGAGTGTTGATGATAGTATCATGCTAGGATTGGACCTAGGATTGATGGGAATGCCAAGTAGTGGCTTGCACCTTAGGTGAGTGTTCGAGGACCTTGTTATGCTCTAAGATTGGTTGACGTATGTTCTGAGTTGACTTGTTGGATGAGTGTAGGCTATTTCTTGTGGGACTTGTGAGAGTGAGAGGGTGAGTTTGTGGTTGTGAGGTTGTGGACTAGGATATGCGTATCCTAGCGTAGAGTGTTACCTTTGACGTTGTTGAGACTAGGCATGTTATCCTAGCGGTGTTGTGGGTTTTGATCTTGCGACATCCGAAGGTTTAGAAGTCTTAGGACTTCTAGCTTGATGAGTGTGATGTGAGCATGAGGGATTCTAGGATGCGGTCCTAGAATTTGAGAGTCAAATGGTCTTGCATTGATCATTTGTATAGAAGTCTTAGACTTCTATTGTGAGTGAGTGGTTGTTGATATAGTTATCTTCTTGTGAGCAGGTTATGGTCTTCCTCCCCTAAGGACAACGAGTTGATTCCAACTAGGACCGTTACGGGCTGGAGGATGTGCATTGATTATAGGAAGCTGAACGTGGCCACTCGGAAGGACCATTTCCCGCTTCCCTTCATGGACCAAATGCCTTAACGGTTAGCTCAACACTCCCATTTTTGCTATTTAGATGGTTATAGTGGCTTCTTTCATATTCCTATCCATCCGGATGATCAAGAGAGGACCACTTTCACTTGTCCATGGGGAATATTCGCTTATCGGAGGATGCCATTCGGATTGTGTAACGCACCTGCTACCTTTCAGCGTTGTATGATGGCTATCTTTTCCGAGTACATTGAGGAGATCATGTAGGTATTCATGGATGACTTTTCGGTATATGGTTCCTATTTTGATCATTGTTTGGCTAACGTTTTTCTAGTGCTACAACGTTGTGAAGACACTAATCTTGTTTTGAATTGGGAGAAGTGTCACTTTATGGTTAGCGAAGGAATTGTTCTAGGACACCTCGTTTCCAACCGAGGTATTGAGGTCGATCGAGATAAGATCGAGACTATTGAGAAGCTTCCTCCCCCTTGTTCTGTTAAGGGTGTGCGGAGTTTTCTCGGGCATGCAGGTTTTTACAAGAGGTTCATCAAGGATTTCTCTAAAATCTCTAAACCGCTCACTAATCTTTTGAATAAGGATCCTTCTTTTGAGTTTTCGCAGGAAGACCTTGATGCTTTTTACAGGATAAAGGAAGCATTGATTACCGCTCCAATCATTCAACCTCCCGATTGGACCTTGCCCTTTGAGATCATTTGTGATGCTAGTGATGTGGCCGTAGGATCGGTACTAGGACAAAAGAAGGATGGCCGGACCAACGCCATTTACTATGCTATCAAAACGGTAGATGAAGCTCAACTGAACTACGCACCACCGAAAAGGAGCTTTTGGCAGTTGTTTATGCTTTTGAGAAATTTCGCTCTTACCTAGTGGGAGCGAAAGTTATTGTTTACACTGACCATGCAGCTATTCGTTACTTGCTTGCTAAGAAAGATGCAAAGCCGCGCCTCATTCGTTGGATTCTCTTGCTTCAAGAGTTTGACCTAGAGATTCGCGATAAGAAGGGGTCGGAGAATCCTGTTGCGGATCACCTCAGCCGGCTACCTCCCACCTCGCTCGAGAAGGATAACCTACCCATTGATGATTCGTTTCCCGATGAGCACTTGCATTTGTTGGAACATTGGATAGAATGCTTTGTTTCACCCCATGATGAAGATGAAGTATGGGGTGAGGACACCTTCCAGCTTGTTTGATGATGACGTACGGACTAGCTAGCGACCTTAAACCAAGCGCTTCTTGGGAGGCAACCCAAGGTATTGCTTTCTTATCCCTTTTCTAGTTTAGTTTAGATAGTTTGCTTTGTGTTTTTTGCATCCTCCTAGACAGGAATTAGGTACTCTCTAAGAAGAAATTCCAACTCGGGAGCTACATGAAAGGATTGATGTCGAGAAGTTGATAAAACAGAGCTTGATTGAGATACATCTCGGATGCTGTCAGAACGCCTCAACCGAGATGTTCTTTGCCAACCGAGATGGTCTTATTTGGGAGCTGTTTATTATTTCTTTATGCAGTTCAACTATGTCCGGTGAGTATTTTGATTCTAGACTTATATTTGACCCATTGGGACAATGTGTCCCAAGTATGGGGTATTTGAATGTATTTATGTGACTTATGTGCTACTCTTGTATGACTCTTGCGGATATTATCGTTTATTTGGCTTTATGTGTTTATCTGTCATTACATGCTTACCTACAGGTTTCTGTTTGAGAAAACGTCAAAAACTAGTTTGAAAACTTTTTTTATGACCTCGACCGAGACGTTCATGGCCGATCGAGGATGAACACCTCGGATGAAGCCAGAACACCTCGACCGAGATGGACTTTTAACTGAGAGTTTTTCGAAAATGTTTTGTGCTTCTTCTCTGGATATGACCTCGATGATGATTCTGTTTGCAGATTGATTTTGAAATCTTTATATACTCGAAAGGTTTTATGATATTTTAAGTTGCAAAATGCTTTGTTTGAAATTCTAGCATGTTTAATACTTTGTTTATATCAAATTTATCTTGGATTTGAAGGTTGACACCACATGATGAGTTCTATCACATTCTTCCTGGGATGATTAAGGCAATTCATTCTCTCCTCTTCTTCTTGACCATGCGTTAGCCCCTCATATACATAATTGCCTCCCTTTACCTATCCGGGAATTTGGAAGCAAGTGATAAAAAAACAAGTGAAGTGAAGTTGAGATCTTGGCTGGAAGTGTTAGAAAGAAACAATTAGGTTTGGGGACGTTGATCTTGATGATGAGTAACCCGGCACCATTCACATAGCCGGTTGTTTGTGTCTTGCCAAAATCGGATTGATCGATAGTCCTAACGGGTCATGGTATGTGCAATAAGGGTTTGAGGCATCTCGAGAAATTGATGATAGCTGATCTCCTAGGCTTCGGTTATTGTGCACCTTTGTCCATGCATCCCAAAAAGTAAAGTAAAAATAAGCAAAACTTATTGTTGGAAGATGTTGTGATTCAAAGAAAGTGAAGTAAGATCCTATTCCCAGATTTTAGCACCACATTACCCTATATACATCCCACCCTGACACGTTTCTTGACCTCTTTTGGAAGCCCTTGAGACCTGGAGTATGTTGATTGACTTGGTGGTTTAAACTGGATTATACATGATTGATTTCGATAAATATGATTTATTATGCATTCTATGATTTTATGCAAAGATGAACAACTTTCTTATATTTATAAAATGTTTTGATCATGTCTTGATTTTATTTGGCATGAAGCATTCTCTTAGGGTGATCTATGAATGGAGCGCACCACCAAAATGTTTTGAAACGTTTTCATTGATCTTTTTGATGACTTATAATCCATTCTATCTTGTATCTAAGATTTGGATCTTGCTTGGGGACAAGCAAGGGACAAGTATGGGGTATTTTGATAGCATGTATTATAATCTATATTTTGGGATTGGTTTAGATGTTTTATCTTCATAAATATGCATGTATGGATGTATATTCTTTGATTATATTGTTGTTTTGTCTACCTTTGCTAGAATCGAGGTCTACACCTAGTTTCGTTGTAATTGTAGGGAAAATGGCACGTTTTGGACCGAAATGGAGCTAAGGAAGCTAAGGAGTCATTAGAGCTACATTCTGGAGCATTGAGGAGTTATAAGAAGAGCTCAGGAAGCATGAAAATGATTTAGAAGATTGATTTTGGACCAGATCAGAGAGATTCATTCTCAGCTGAGACTCACCTCGGTCAGCTACAATACCACCTCGACCGAGGTGATCTTCAGGAGCGTCTGGACCGAGGCAAAGTGATGACCGGAGACGGGATCTTTATTTTTGGCTCAGATCTTCTATTTTTGGAAAGAGAATATCACATATTCTTGGCTGGATTTCTGGAAAGAAGATATCTTTTTGGCTTATATATTTTGGAAGATATGGAGATATATTTTAAGGAAATTAACTTTTTAAAGATATTTTTATCTTTGGAAGATAATTATCCTATATAAAGGGTTGGATTTTCTACAATTCAATCATCCAGGGAATCTCGGAAGTTTCGGATCAGAGGAGCAGTAGTTATCCAGAGTTGAAGGAATGTTTGAAGGAAGTTTTGAAGGTTGAAGTTCAAAGAAGGAAGGAATCAAGTTTTGAAGGCTTCGACGGAAGTTTGTAAGATTTTCTTAGTTTGGTTTGGTTTTGTTGTCTTTTCTGATTTGTGATTAAGGAACGCTAATTGTTGTTTGTTTAATTCATTCAGTTATTGAAACGTTTGTGTTATGGTTTTCTTGTTTGAATATTGATTCCTTTCTCATAAATTTGATTATTGTTATCATGATGATTGTTGGCTACGTTCTTTATGCGATTCTAGGGTGATTGGCTGAAAGTTGTGGGAAAGACAATGATAGAATGATCTAGACCCCAGTGGACCCTGAAAGCTCGAATAAACACAGAAACGGTCTAGCTACGGACCCAAAACAAGTGCTTCTTGGGAGGCAACCCAAGGTATCGCACTTACGTTTTTGTTTTTCTTTCTTAGAGTAGTTTAGTTTAGTTTAGTTGTTTTTGCTTTGTTTTTCCCTCGATACCTCCGGTATGTTATGTTTTTGGATGTAGAAATAAGGATTGGGCAAAAGGAAAGATGCAAAAGTTGGAAGGAATTGACGAAACTTGGATGTTGGCACACAACAGAGACTTCCACGCCGTAAACCACGGTCGTGGAAGTAACAAGTGACCGTAATTCCCCAAAATAAGCAAAAATTCATCAAAACCACGGCCTCCGTACATTTCCACGGCCGTGGAAACCCCCGAGTGACCGTGATTTTCCAAAAACATACGGGCCACTATATAAACCACCTTCCTTCATAAAAACACCACAAAACCCAAATTCCACGCCCCTTTCCACGCCCTAATCGCTAAAAATCTTCCCCAACTCGCAATTCTTCGTTTGAAGTCCGATTCAAGCAATTCTTTGGCCTAATGTGAAGCATTTTCAATCCTCTACAAGATCCAAGCAACCAATCAAGTGAACAATCCACTCAGCAAAAGGAATTTGGCTTTTAAAGATCCAAAACCTAGGTTTTTCTCTACTTTCTCTACTTTGTCAATTCGGCTCTATTTTTTGCAAGAATTTAGAAGAACTGCATAGAATTGGAATTGGAATTAGCCTAGGACTGTGATTGCTGAGTTTGGTGTGGATTTGTTGAGATTTGAGTGAAACAGAGAGAAACCACGGTCCCTGGGAGTTCCACGGCCGTGGAAAAGGAAGAACAGGCCGTGATTTTTTCTGTCGTTGAGAAAATATTTAGGAGAAAGTCTAGTAGGAATAAGAAGCAAAAGGGAGATGGTTCTTCCTCTTCCCAACCCCCTCCTAACCAACCACCATCACCACCCTCTCCAAAAATCCCAACCATCCATGAGGATTACTTAGGAGCTTTAGAAAGAATCGAGAAGAGGCCGGTCATAGGACATCATTACTTAGTCCTTGAGGAGGTTGAGCCTCTAAACATAGTGAATGATTTGACTTGGCTCTTGGATAGATCCGGACTGATTGTCTTCTCCGCCATTAGAGAGGACGCTTATGAGGAAATCACTAGGGAGTTTGTCACCTCCTTTGAGCATAGCCACATGAACTGAACCGTATCTTTTAGGCTAATGGAGCAAGACAACGAGTTCTCCATTGTTCAGTTTGGAGCCTTCTTTGGGTTCCATGAGAGTTTTAATGGTAGATTTCCTAGTGGTGTGTACCCTAAGGACTTTTGGGAGGAGATTGCCATGATTTATGCTAGTGAGGATCGTTGGCAACCGGCCGACACCAAGGCTAAGCTCATCTACCACTTAGCCTTGAAGGTAGCTCATATGGTCCTTTCCGAGTGTCTCTTCCCTAGGACCGAGACCCCACAGAAAATCAAAACCGACGAGCTTTTCCTCCTCTACTGCATGCTTACCGGTAGACCCACTGATTGTGCCACTCTCCTAGCCTCCACCATGAGTAAACTGAAAAATAAGAGAGCCGGGAACATAGTATATGGAGGCATGGTTACTCACATAGCCACACAGCTAGGGATAGACTATTCCGCTTGCACTAGGATAGCGGCGAGACCTTTGGGTCTCAACAGCCTTATGACTAGAGACATTATCTTTCCCCGCCACCAAGATCCACCTACCGCAACCATGCCATGGGAGGATAGAGGTGGTAGAGGTATCCCTTGGCTACCCGAGTACTCCATTATGGCCGGACGCCATAACTAGAAGGCGACATTCACAACTATGCATGCGAATAGACTAGTAGCCCCTCCTTATGTCCCGGATGAGGTCCTAGCTGCGGGTGTTGATGATGAGATGAGAAGTGATGATTATGAGGTAGGAGGTGATGAGCATGAGTTTGGTACGTTTCCGGATCAGCCGGCGCAGTTTCCCGACCCTCCTAGACGTTCTCCCCGACCTTCCGATTCCTCTTCCTCTCGCCGTGCTAGCGTGAGTGAGAGGCCGACTTGGATGGATGCACCTCCCACTTGGTATGGAGAGCAACCATCATGGATGGGAGCTCCTCCTCCATGGTACGAGCAGGCACTGGCGGCACCGACTCCTCAAGACGCACCAGCATGGTACGGACAGCCACCAGCTTGGTACGAGCAGCTACTGGCATGGGCCACCGATCTATCTAGGAGAGTGGGAGATCTAGAGATCCGCCAGGACACTCGTGATGTACGGGCTGAGGAGCATGATCAGATGATGAGAGACACATACCACCAGCAGTTTGGGCGGAACTTCAGCTCCGAGTTCCGTCCATTTCCTCCACCGCCCCCTCCACAGTGATGACGAGATGACCGCTGGTTCGAGCCGTCCCACCACCGTCTAGTGAGTTTCTTTGTTTTCCCTTCTTTTCTTTATTTCTTTTGAACATTGAGGACAATGTATGTTTCAAGTATGGGATGGGGTGTGACTATGGTTTGTAATAACTCTACTTACTTTGCTTGGATGATTCTATGAACACTTGCATTTTTCCTTTCATTGTCACACGTTTCATTATTGCATTGCATGAAAAAGACTTTGAAAACTCCATAAAAAATTTGAAAATTTTGAAAATATTTGTGCTTCTAAGATTAGAGATGATTTCTATGATAAAAACTACTTGTGAAATGAGTTTTTGATGACAATTGTATGCTTGAATGAATTATGAATTGTGGGGAAATTGAGTATGTTGTTTATCCTTTCTTGCAAATTTCATAATGTGAAGGTTTTATCTAAATCATATTGAGAAACAAAGGTTGAAATCACAATATAAGTTCTTATACAACTTTATGAAATGATTAAGGCACCTCGATTTTCTTACTTCTTTCTTTGATCATTTAGCCCCTCAATGAAATAATCGCCTCCTTTGCCTATCCGGGATTTAGGAAGAGTTGAATTTGGCATGTTTGATGTGGGAGGGCCATGAAAGCAATTGTTTTCAAAGTGTAGAAAAATTCTAGGTTTGGGGAAGTCAATCATGACGATGAGTAATTCGGCACCATTCACATGGCCGGGTATTTGTGTCTTGCCAAAGTCAGATTGAGGGATATTCCTAACGGATTATGGTATGTGCATCAAAGGTTTGAGGCATCTCAAAATTGAGAAACGCCAATCTCCTAGGCTTCGGTTATTGTGCACCGCTGTCCATAACTCCAAAAGTAAAGTCGAAAAATTTTGTGCAAAAAGTCTAGAGCAAAGCTCTAAGTTGGTGGAAGTTCAAATGGTAAAAAGAAAAGAGTTTGTGTTGTCCTTCTTCCCGGATTCATACACCACATTCCTTTACAAGTTTCCCACCTTCTTCCGCATTCTTGGCCTTATTTGAAAGTCCTTGAGATCATAAGAGTGTTATTTGACTTGGTAATCCAAATTGAAGTTTCACATGCTTGATTTTGACAATGCTTGAAGGTTATGATGTTTGCCTTGAAGTATTTGCAATTTATGAAGTTTCCTTGTTTTTCATATTTTGGTTTATGGATATAAGCGTTTTCAAGGATGAATGAAACAAGGTTTGAGGATGATATATTGACTAGAAGCACACGAACCAAAAAGATTGTTTTGTTTTGTTTTGCGTTCATATTTCATTCTACCTTATGTTCTAAGATTTTAAAAACCTTGCTTGGGGACAAGCAAGTGGCAAGTATGGGGTATTTTGTTAGCATGAAATATGACGATATTTTAGGCATTTGTTTTAGTTGCTTTTCCCTCTTTATAGTGTTCTTAGATATGTGTTTGAAGCAATTGTGAGATAGTTCATTCACTTTGTCGATATAGAGCTCTACACTAGCTTCATTGTGTTTTTAGGTGAATAAAGCTTGGATTGGAGAAAAATAAGGAAGGAAAGGAGTGTTTGATCACTTTTGATGGCAAGGAGATGCATTGGAGAGGCTAAGGAAGGAGCATGGATAAATGATTGCACGAAACAAAGGCAAAGAAAGAGGAAAAGCAAGTTCACGCCCTGAATTATGGTCATGGAGAAGGAAATTGAAGTCCACGCTCTAATCCACGGCCGTGGATTTGGCATCATTTGGCATAATGAACGTGGAAGAGAGTTTGGAGCATTCCAGAGAGTTACACGGTCAAAACCACGGCCGTGGAAATCCTATGGCACCGTAAATTGGGTCCACGTTCTAAATTACGGCGGTGGAAAGTACTACATGACCGTGATCTTGGCAAATATTATGACGTATCTTATTTGCCACATCATCAAAGTAAATGGGCTTTTATCGTAACCCTTCCTCACTCCATAAAAGGAGTAGAGAAAAGAGTTTTCGGTATCTCCGCTTACCGGGTGCTATCCGTGCTTATCCTTGCTTAGGGTTTCGAAGCCAACAACGATAGTTTTGGAAGATTGAAGATTATTTGCAGCGGAAGTTGGTGATTTCTTAGGTTTGATTCCAAAAACGATTGACAACCGTTTTCCGTTGTTTGCCTGAGATTATAGTGAGGATTCTTATTCCATATTCTAAATCCAATTAAACATCGAGATTGACATTGAGTTTTATTTGAGTTTTCGAGGGTTTTTCATCTTTTATTCTTCTTAATTTGAATAATTTGATATCATGACAATGATGTTGGCTAAAACCCTTTAGCAATTCTAAGGTGAAGGGTTGATAGTTGTGGCTTAGATGATGATAGATCGATCGTAAATTGATTGGACCCTAAGAGTGCGAGAAATGTCGTCGACGCCCTAAATCACGGGCTGTTCTTGGTTTCCACGGCCGTGATTCTCAAGATCTAGCCGTGATTTCCCCTGGTTTACGAACTTTGCTTTTGCTTTGATCCAAAGTTAAAGATCAGCTTTAACCTAGCCTTGGCTTGCCTTTCCTAGGTAGTAGTGAGACTCAACATCCTCTATTTCGGTTTCGAGTGTCACAACCTTAACCGTTTTGGCTTGTCTTTGATTTCTTGGGTTTGGGCATGGGTATTTGAGATCAATTCTTACCTTTAGATCCTTTCTATACTGCAGCCTCAACAACCTTTATAGAGAGAGTCTTTTGGTTAGACATATAGGGTTTTGGAACTTCACCGTACATTACCTTACTTTAGTATACCTTTGCAATTCTCAACTCTGTCCTTATATATATAGTATATCTTGAATCGATTGCCACAATTTGATACTTGGATCTTTAGGGTTGTTGTTTTCCCAATATTTGCAAAGCTTCTACAGTCTTATTTGCTCGATTACTTGAAACTGATTTTGTTTCACCAATTCCCTGAGATCGATACTCTGAAATACTTGCTAATCTACGCCGATCCGTACACTGCGGGTTCGCTTACTTTTATTCTAGTTTTATAAATTTAAAACTTATTTGCGCGCACGTTTTAGGGCGAACACTTTACACATGGAGAAGTACTCTCATCAAAGAGTTGAAGATGGAGCAAGGAGAGTTAGCTTCCAAGACACATCATCAAATGGAGCTCAACTCACCTCGCTTAGCAATGAAGTGAAAGCACTAAAGGAGCTTTTAGTAGCTCAAATGAAGAAGGAGCAAGACGGTGGCTACCAAGGAAGAAACAACTATCAAGGGCCGCGGAATTAATTACAACAACAACAACAGAAACTCCAACAACAACAATTGGAGATCTAATCCACAAAATTCCGGTAACCCTTATTTTCATGCTGAAAATGCTTTTAATGCCCCCTCTTCTTCTTCTTCTCCTCCATTGAGAAGCCAGGAGCCTGCATCAAGCTCATCCTATCCACCAAAGAAACCAGATGTTGTGCTGGAGGCAATATTGATCAAGCTCAACGCTATGAAGACGTCTATAAATTCATTTTCGAAGGCACAAAATGCCTTAGAGCAAAAATTCTTCAACAAGGCGGATGAAGCGCCAAGAGATCCAGGAAAGCTCCCAGCAAGGACAGAGAGCAACCCAAAAGGACATATCATGGCTATTACAACACGCAGTGGATTGAAGAGTGCAGATCCAGTACCTCGGTCGATGCCCGATCAGATGAGGAACACCTCGGACCAAGATCAGACAAGGAACACCTCGGTCGAGGTGCCAACCGAGATGGAGCCCCAGAAAGCGAAAGAAAAATCTAAAGTTTATGTTCCACCTCCATCTTATAAACCACCACTCCCATTCCCTCAGTCAAGGGCTAGGGCACATATAGACAAGCACTTTGGTAAGTTCCTAGACCTTATGAATAAGCTACATATTAACATCCCTTTCCTTGATGCCATTCTAGGGATGCCCGCCTATGAGAAGTTTCTGAAAGAGATCTTATCAAGGAAAAGGAAGCTGGAGGATTTTGGTGAAGTAAGGATGACATCTAGATCTTCGGAGCTCATTCAAATCATGAAGGAGAAGATGCCACCTATATTGAGAGATTCAGGTTCATTTTGCATTCCCATTCAAGTTGGGGATGTCACTTATGATGCGCTATGTGATCTAGGAGCCAGCGTGAGCATCATTCTGCTGGAGCTTTGTGATAAAGTCGGACTTGGAGAGCCCAAGCCCGTGAAGATGACGTTATACATGGCGGATCGCTCCATCACCCGTCCCATCGGTATTTTGGAGGACGTTCCCATCTAGTAAGGTACTTTCTACATACCTATAGACTTTGTTGTACTTGATATTCTTGCAGATTATCCCATCCCTATCATTCTCGGGAGACCATTTCTAGCAACTTCGGGTTGCAACGTGGATTGTAAGAACGCCAAGTTGAAATTCAACATTGGTGGCGATCATGTGGAGTTTGCATTGCTTGCTGCAATGAAGGGAGAGCCGCTGGAGGATAACATCTTCAACATCAATGATGAAGAAGAATCTAGAGAATTGGTGAGCTCTATCATTATTAAAGATCCTCTTGAAAAATTTCTTAGTTTTAGTTTAATGGAGGAATGTATAGATGTCTCTTGTGATGCAGATTTATGAAGCTTGAAGGCATTGGAAGCAGATCCAGAAGCTATATTTGATAAACTGATTCAGGAGAAGAAAAGAACATTAAGTTTTGGTTCCATTTCCAGTACCTCGACCGAGGCACCTTCTCGACCAAGCGAGGTTTCTTATCTGAAGAACATTTCGGTCACCCACCTCGGATCTCGACCGAGGTAGCAAGCGAGGTGATGTCAAATGAGACTTCTGAAAGTCCAGTTCTTCGATCTAAGTCCACCTCACTGGAAGGAGAATGCACAGATCCACCTCAGAAAGCACCCTCAATTCTAGAGCTTAAACCACTCCCGAGTCACTTGAGGTATGCTTTCCTTGGTCCGGATTCTACTTATCCCGTTATCGTTAGTGCTTCCCTTTTTGAAACTGAATTATCTAAACTGATGCATGCTCTGAGGAAACATCAAAAGGCTTTAGGTTATACTATTGATGATCTATTTGGTATTAAGCCTTCTTTTTGCATGCATAAGATACTAATGGAGGACGATCATAAGACTTCACGGGAACCTCAAAGACGGTTAAATCCGATCATGAAAGAGGTTGTGAAGAAGGAAATTCTTAAGTTGTTTGATGCCGGTATCATATTTCCCATATCGGATAGCAAGTGGGTGAGCCCGGTGCATGTAGTTCCGAAGAAAGGAGGGATGACCGTTGTGACGAATAGCAACAACGAGTTGATTCTAACTAGGACCGTTACGGGCTGGAGGATGTGCATTGATTATAGGAAGCTGGACGTGGCCACTCGCAAGGACCATTTCCCGCTTTCCTTCATGGACCAAATGCTTGAATAGTTAGCTCAACACTCCTATTTTTGCAATTTAGATGGTTATAGTGGCTTCTTTCAGATCCTATCCATCCGGATGATCAAGAGATGACCACTTTCACTTGTCCATGCGGAACATTCGCTTATTGGAGGATGCAATTCGGACCGTGTAACGCACCTGCTACCTTTCAGCGTTGTATGATGGCTATCTTTTCCGAGTACATTGAGGAGATTATGTAGGTATTCATGGATGACTTTTAGGTATATGGTTCATCTTTTGATAATTGTTTGGCTAACCTTTCTCTAGTGCTACAACGTTATGAAGACACTAATCTTGTTTTGAATTGGAAGAAGTGTCACTTTATGATTAGCGAAGAAATTGTTCTAGGACACCTAGTTTCCAACCGAGGTATTGAGGTCGATCGAGCTAAGATCGAGACTATTGAGAAACTTCCTCCCCCTTGTTCTGTTAAGGGTGTGCGGAGTTTTCTCGGGCATGCAGGTTTATACAGGAGGTTCATCAAGGATTTCTCTAAAATCTCTAAACCGCTCACTAATATTTTGAATAAGGATGCTGCTTTTGAGTTTTCACAGGAATACCTTGATTCTTTTTACAGGATAAAGGAAGCATTGATTACAACTCCCATCATTCAACCTCCCGATTGGACCTTGCCCTTTGAGATCATTTGTGATGCTATTGATGTGGCCGTAGGAGCGATACTAGGACAAAAGAAGGATGGCCGGACCAACGCCATTACTATGCTAGCAAAATGCTAGATGAAGCTCAACTAAACTACGCCACCACCGAAAATGAGCTTTTCGTAGTTGTTTATGCTTATGAGAAATTTCACTCTTACCTAGTGGGAGTGAAAGTTATTGTTTACATTGACCATGCAGCTATTCGTTACTTGCTTGCTAAGAAAGATGCAAAGTCACGCCTCATTCGTTGGATTCTCTTGCTTCAAGAGTTTGACCCAGAGATTTGCGATAAGAAGGGGTCCGAGAATCCTGTTGCGGATCACCTCAGCCGGCTACCTCCCACCTCGCTAGAGAAGGATGACCTACCCATTGATGATTCGTTTCCCGATGAGCACTTGCATTTGTTGGAACATTGGATGGAATCCTTTGTTTCACCCCATGATGAAGATGAAGTATGGGGTGAGTACACCTTCCAGCTTGTTTGATGATGACGTATGGTCCCGCTAGCAACCTTAAACCAAGCGCTTCTTGGAAGGCAACCCAATGTATTGCTTTCTTTTCCCTTTTCTAGTTTAGTTTAGATAGTTTACTTCGTGTTTTGTGCTTCCTCCTAGACAGGAATTAGGTACTTTCTAAGAAGAAATTACAACTCAGGAGCTACATGGAAGGATTGATGTCGAGAAGTTGAGAAAAAGGAGCTTGACTAAGATATATCTCGGATGCTGTCAGAACGCCTCGACCGAGATGTTCTTCGCCAACCGAGATGATCTTATTTTGGAGCTGTTTATTATTTCTTTATGCAATTCGGCTATGTCCGGTGAGTATTTTGATTCTAGACTTGTATTTGATCCATTGGGACAATGTGTCCCAAGTATGGGGTATTTGGATGTATTTATGTGACTTATGTGCTACTCTTGTATGACTCTTGCGGATATTATCGTTTATTTGGCTCTATGTGCTTATCTGTCATTACATGCATGCCTACAGGTTTTTGTTTGAGAAAACGTCAAAAACCAGTTCAAAATTTTTTTTATGACCTCGACCGAGACATTCATGGCCGATCGAGGATGAACACCTCGGATGAAGCCAGAACACCTCGACTGAGATGGACTTTTAACTGAGAGTTTTTCGAAAACGTTTTGTGCTTCTTCTTTGGATATGACCTCGATGATGATTCTGTTTGCGAATCTCTAGGTCAAACTCTTGCTTCAAGAGTTTGACCTAGAGATTCGCGATAAGAAGGGGTCGGAGAATCTTGTTGCGAATCACCTCAGCCGGCTACCTCCCACCTCCCTCGAGAAAGATAACCTACCCATTGATGATTTGTTTCCCGATGAGCACTTGCATTTGTTGGAACATTGGATAGAATCCTTTGTTTCACCCCATGATGAAGATGAAGTATGGGGTGAGGACACCTTCCAGCTTGTTTGATGATGACGTACGGACCAGCTAGCGACCTTAAACCAAGCGCTTCTTGGGAGGCAACCCAAGGTATTGCTTTCTTATCCTTTTTCTAGTTTATTTTAGATAGTTTGCTTCATGTTTTTTGCGTCCTCCTAGACAGGAATTAGGTACTCTCTAAGAAGAAATTCCAACTCAGGAGCTACATGAAAGGATTGATGTCGAAAAGTTGAGAAAACAGAGCTTGATTGAGATACATCTCGGATGCTGTCAGAACGCCTCAACCGAGATGTTCTTCGCCAACCGAGATGGTCCTATTTGGGAGCTGTTTATTATTTCTTTATGTAGTTCAGTTATGTCCGGTGAGTATTTTGATTCTAGACTTATATTTGACCCATTGGGACAATGTGTCCCAAGTATGGGGTATTTGGATGTATTTATGTGACTTATGTGCTACTCTTGTATGACTCTTGCGGATATTATCGTTTATTTGGCTCTATGTGTTTATTTGTCATTACATGCTTACCTACAGGTTTCTGTTTGAGAAAACGTCAAAAACTAGTTTGAAAATTTTTTTATGACCTCGACCGAGACGTTCATGGCCGATCGAGGATGAACACCTCGGATGAAGCCAGAACACCTCGACCGAGATGGACTTTTAACTGAGAGTTTTTCGAAAATGTTTTGTGCTTCTTCTCTGGATATGACCTCGATGATGATTCTGTTTGCAGATTGATTTTGAAATCTTTATATGCTCGAAAGGTTTTATGATATTTTAAGTTGCAAAATTCTTTTTTTGAAATTCTAGCATGTTTAATACTTTGTTTATATCAAATTTATGTTGGATTTGAAGGTTGACACCACATGATGAGTTCTATCACATTCTTCCTGGGATGATTAAGGCAATTCATTCTCTCCTCTTCTTCTTGACCATGCTTTAGCCCCTCATATATATAATTGCCTCCCTTTACCTATCCGGGAATTTGGAAGCAAGTGATAAAAAACAAGTGAAGTGAAGTTGAGATCTTGGCTGGAAGTGTTAGAAAGAAACAATTAGGTTTGGGGACGTTGATCTTGATGATGAGTAACCCGGCACCATTAACATAGTCGGGTGTTTGTGTCTTGCCAAAATCGGATTGATCGATAGTCCTAACGGATCATGGTATGTGCAATAAGGGTTTGAGGCATCTCGAGAAATTGATGATAGCTGATTTCCTAGGCTTCGGTTATTGTGCACCTCTGTCCATGCATCCCAAAAAGTAAAGTAAAAATAAGCAAAACTTATTGTTGGAAGATGTTGTGATTCAAAGAAAGTGAAGTAAGATCCTATTCCCGGATTTTAGCACCACATTACCCTATATACATCCCACCCTGACACGTTTCTTGACCTCTTTTGGAAGCCCTTGAGACCTGGAGTATGTTGATTGACTTGGTGGTTTAAATTGGATTATACATGATTGATTTCGATAAATATGATTTATTATGCATTTTATGATTTTATGTAAAGATGAACAACTTTCTTATATTTATAAAATGTTTTGATCATGTCTTGATTTTATTTGTCATGAAGCATTCTCTTAGGGTGATCTATGAATGGAGCGCACCACCAAAATGTTTTGAAACGTTTTCATTGATCTTTTTGATGACTTATAATCCATTCTATCTTGTATCTAAGATTTGGATCTTGCTTGGGGACAAGCAAGGGACAAGTATGGGGTATTTTGATAGCATGTATTATAATCTATATTTTGGGATTGGTTTAGACGTTTTATCTTCATAAATCTGCATGTATGGATGTATATTCTTTGATTATATTGTTGTTTTGTCTACCTTTGTTGGAATCGAGGTCTACACCTAGTTTCGTTTTAATTGTAGGGAAAATGGCACGTTTTGGACCGAAATGGAGCTATGGAAGCTAAGGAGTCATTAGAGCTAAATTCTGGAGCATTGAGGAGTTATAAGAAGAGCTTAGGAAGCATGGAAATGATTTAGAAGATTGATTTTGGACCAGATCAGAGAGATTCATTCTCAGCTGAGAATCACCTCGGTCAGCTACAATATCACCCGACCGAGGTGATCTTTAGGAGCGTCTGGACCGAGGCGAAGTGATGACTGGACACAAGATCTTTATTTTTGGTGGAGATCTTCTGTTTTTTGGAAGAGAATATCACATATTTTTGGCTAGATTTTTGGAAAGAAGATATCTTTTTGGCTGATATATTTTGGAAGATATGAAGATATATTTTAAAGAAATTATCTTTTTTAGATATTTTATCTTTGGAAGATAATTCTCCTATATAATGGGTTGGATTTTCTACAATTCAATCATCTAGGGAATCTCGGAAATTCCGGATTAGAGGAGCAATAGTTCTCCAGAGTTGGAGGAAGTTTTGAAGGTTGAAGTTCAAAGAAGGAAGGAATCAAGTTTTGAAGGCTTCGAAGGAAGTTTGTAAGATTTTCCTAGTTTGGTTTGGTTTTGTTGTCTTTTCTTATTTGTGATTGAGGAACGTTGATTGTTGTTTGTTTGATTCATTCAGTTATTGAGACCTTTGTGTTAAGGTTTTCTTGTTTGAATATTGATTCCTTTCTCATAAATTGAATATTGTTATCTTGATGATTGTTGTCTAAGTTCTTTATGCGATTCTAGGGTGATTGGCTGAAAGTTGTGGGAAAGACGATGATAGAATGTTCTTAACCCCAGTGGACCGTGAAAGCTCGAGCCTTTACCTTAACCGAGGAACACCAGTCATTGAACATCTCGGCCGGGATGGGATATAATTGAGCGAGGTGAACCTTTCCTGAACCTTATCTGAGTTGAGGTTTTAGTTTGCCAAATCCTATCATTGTTATACCTTTCCTGGTTCAACGCAAGCCTAGGATGAGACTTACCCGGTGATTCCTTTGTTTGTTCACCCAAGATCATGAGTGTAGGTAATAAAGGTTTATCCTTTATTGGGGTTTGAGTGTGCCTTCATCCCATCTTTGAAAGTTAGCCTGAGACTTACCCGGTAAAGGTTAATTCTATACCCTTGGGTGGTGTGTTGGTTTGAGATTATAGTTCCTTTCCTTAGTACCTTGAGACTTACCCGGTAAAAGGTTCTTTGGTTTGGGATAGTGAGTAGTGAGACTTACCCAGTGATCTATTCCCACCTTAGAAACACCTTCCCTTTGCAAACCTCAGCTTTGTCCACGTTATCCCTTGAGATCTTGAGTCGGAACCACAACTGGATGCTTTAATCCCTAGAATCCACATTCTCTTTATCTGACTTTTATATCATCTTTGATAGCTTTGATTTGTTCCTTGTAGTTTATTGACAACCTGAATTACCGTTCTTTGTTTCACCATAGTCCCTGTGTTCGACCCAAGTATTCTTGCTTTTATTATAATCGATCCGTACACTGCGAGTTCGCTATTTGCAATTATTATTGGTATAAATATTAAAGCTTGCACACACCTTTTGGAGCGAACAAGGGTGATCATAATACTTTTGTGAAACTAGACAAAGCTATGGCACACCCTGAAATATTTCAAGCATACCCTCAAGTCTTCACTTGGAATCACGCATTTACAACTTCGGACCACTGTCGCATCTCCTTGGAGCTCCGCAACTCTACACAACTCATAAAAATAAACCCTTCCGCTATGAGATGATGTGGACACAAATAAAGGATTGTGCGAACCTTCTTAAACAAAGTTGGAGAACTCAATATCAAGGTACTCATATGTACAACTTTTTTAAAAAATTGGCCTACTAAAAACAAAACTGAAAATCTGGAATAAAGCTAAATTCAGAAACATAAATAGACAAGCAAGGAAGGTTTACAAAGAAATTGAAAAATTACAAGTACTAGTCTTTAGGAACTATATGACACAAAATAACGCTAAACTTAACAAACTCAACAAAAAAGAGAATGCTTAAATGAATGCAGCCCCCCGAGTCCGTAGGACCCGGAATGCTAATGGGTTAGGACCTCACAATGGGTCCTGACCCTATCTTGACCACAAGTTCATCGAATCTTACAACAAGACACATATAAATATAAACAACCTTTATAAAACATAAACATCGAGTATCATATTACATACAAAACCCCATAGGCGAGGATAAAAAAGTCAGCAACATACACATAACGCAACCCAAAAGCCCATAACACCCCACATGTACGGAAGTCCTCGGCTAATCACTCCTCCAAATCACCCTGCAGTCTTCCTATCATGCAAAGGATCTACAACACAGTATGAAACCGTTAGCTAACAATTCATATATAAGATAATGCATAAGCACACACACACATCAAGGCATAATAAACACCAAGCATGCTATCACACATTTACCCGTTTAATTATCTTTAAAACGTTACACACTCAAACCATATTTATAGATGTGACACGAGAAGTATATCATTCTTGCATGTGGGTACAATAGCCATCTTGAAGTGGAATCCGGCACACGTCCCCCTAGGCCATATGATATGGGGATGTATCGTATTTGGCCCGTATACCAGGTATGGCATGACCTCAAAAAACCTCTCAGACACCCTCAGGATGAAAGATAAAGGTTATCGCTGCCCATTGTAAGGGGGCCAATCGCACGTCGGTAATAATCGATGTCGTATGCTAATAAGCACATAACAATCACCACTCATGCATACATCCAATATAGGAATGCAACTAAGTAAGTCCCAAGGATTTACCTAAATCCAAATATACTAGCCTAGGAGGTCAAACATGCTCATCATACTCGAATCCAACAAACCACAACAAGCCTTAAGGGCTCCTAGGTTCACAACCACTAGATGGCATTCACAACTACCCTAGGTCCACCCTAGGCATGCTACTAAACATGTATCAACCTCTAAACAAAGGAAGGAACGAAGAAGGAAGGAGGAGAGAAGCCTACTATTGAAGAAACGCAACCGCGGAAACAAGCTGGCGCACCTGCGGAGGAGCTATCGCAGACCATGCGGCCTCTAGCACCGCCCCTACAGTGGCCTATGTCCTCCCCTGTGGCTCTGAAGATCCGCCCCGCGTTCGTACAGCAGAAGGTCCGTCTTCTTCGATTCTTCGACTCTGAACTTCCTTCAAAGCCTTCCTTCTCTTGTTGGGTCTTCTCCACACATCATCTACAACATCCAAGATCTTTTCCACGACCTAAACTAGCTAGGAAGGCATGCATGCAAAGGATCAACAAGAAACCTCTTCCTAAGCTTCATCCATAACCATGAAGAAGGAGAGAAGAAGAAGGGGAGGTTCAGTAGGGAAGAATAAGATAGGGAGAAGGAAGAGAATGCTCCAAACTGAATCCCACAGCTTCTCACTGTTGTCCACAATCCAAGAGCTCCAAGGAGAAGAGAGGGAAGAGAGCACAAGGATAGATAGGGAGGAAAAACCAACGTGAATGAGAAAGTGATCGGAGAGAGAGAACTAGACTGAAAAGGTGGGAGGGGGACAAGGGGTCAGCTGACCTCCTTGTCAACTCATCTAGGAAACGAGGGGTCCGAAAGGTAAATGTCAGGTAATGAGGGGTCGGGACGGGATTTTGGAATAAATCTCGTTACTCAGCATCTCGTTCCGGCAGAAAGACTAAGCCATGCACGCGGGAAGATCGATAAATCACTCAATAACCGGAATAAAATTTGCGGACGTTAAAACTAATCCCCCCTAAAAAGGACAAAACTTGCTAAACGTAAAGCTCAAGATCAAACATGTCTCGAAAACTGCACGGAACACATAACGTCATCTATCGACCCTCTAATCCGAAGGTCACTCACACAATCACAACAAGACCTAGCAAGGTACATACAAATACTCATACAAATCACACAAAACACATCACATCATAAATCACATAAGTACAACCAAGGAAAGATATCGGACTAACCCGACGGTCCTGTCGATGTCGCTAAATCTGCGTAAAACTCAGGATAATTCCTCCGGATACTATCCTCGGTCTCCCACTTAGCCCCCTCGGCTCCTCGTCTCCTCGTCTAGACCACTGCACTCTCAACATCGGTATCTCCTTCGACCGAAGACGTCTCGTACTGAGCTCCAAAACCGCTATCGGGTGCTCCACGAAAGTATGGTCCGGCTCAACCACTAGGTCCTCGTGGCTAATGATGTGCCTTGGGTCGTGTATGCACTCTCTCAGTTGAGATACTTGAAACACTGGGTGTATACCTTCCAACCTCGGTGGAAATGCTAACTTGTATGCCACCTCACCGACTCTCTCGAAAATCTCAAATGGACCATCATATCGGGGGCTTAACTTCCCCTTAATGTTGAATCGTCTGACGTCACATGTCGGTGATACCCTCAACCAAACCCGAGCTCCTACCCTGAACTTGAGAGGTCTACGCCTCCTATCCGCATACGACCTCTGGCAGCTCTGCGTTGCCAACATCCTCTCTCGAATCAAAGCAACTCTAGCCATGTCGTCCTGTACCTGATTTGGAGCTACAACGCTAGATATCCCCGATTCGTCCCAACATAGGGGAGTACGACATCTCCATCCATACAATGCCTCATATGGTGCCATCTCGATCGATGCGTTCCAGCTATTATTATATGATAACTCCACCAACGAGAGGTGGTATGGCCATACCTGCCCCCAATCTAGTACACATGCCCGCAACATGTCCTTCAAGGTCTGAATAGTCCGCTCAGACTGGCCATCGGTTTGTGGATGGTATGCGGTTATGAATGAAGACTCGAACCTAGGTAGCGTGTACCTACTGCCAGAACCTCGAGGTAAAACGCCCGTCCCTATCTGAGATGATGGTCTTCGGCATTCCATGTAGTCTATCAATCTGTCGGGTGAACTCCTCGGCCAAACGACTCACCGGCCACAATTCCCAAATAGGGATAAAACGTGCGGTCTTCGTCAGCCGATCTACTACCACCCATATCGCATCAAAGCTCCTACTCGGTCTTATACCAATAACAAAATCCATGGATACGTCCTCCCACTTCCACTGTGGCACGGACAGTGGGTGGAGCTCTCCTCCGTCTCTCTAGTGCTCGATCTTGACCTGCAGGCAGGTCCCGCATCAGGCCACATATCTAGCTACAACGGAGAGTAGATATGAGTTTGAAGGTTGAGAGAAATCAAAGCTTTTACGAGGAAACGTGAAAGGAAATGAATTAATAAACGATTTTCCGCTATATATAGTGAATACGATAATTATCTTTTAGCGAAGTCGATGATTATTCTATCACCGATCCAAAGACGGGTTGAAACCCCTTCTCCAAACTTTTCGAAATTGGAATAATAAATACGGAATATTGTAGGGATAATTATTCCACAACTGCCTCGAAAAATGCGTATTCCTAAGCCGTCTTTATTAGCCGCTAATAAATGAAATAGCGACTCTTTTGGCCGTTTTGTCCTTCTATGTTATTTCATATCTAGGACATCTCTCAACGGCATTTTTATTAATTGAAGCTCCCAAATGCTCCAAATAACACCGGAGGGTAAAAATAATTACCTTGGGAAAAAGTAAAAATTTTCCCATAAGTCCAAAATTACGCCAAGAACATAATAGCGGGACTCGTACTCATCACTTACTCACTATTCACGAGTTATGTGTTAATTACTATCGATGATTAAGTTAATCAATATTAATCATCATTAATTAGGATTTTAAAATCCTAGCTCTTACATCACACACCCCTTAAGAAAAAGTTTCGTCCCGAAACTTTAGACAAACCCAAATCCTCTCGGTCCCATATGCCAAGGTATAAACACTCACTCACGCAGAGGCATAACATCTCCAATAATCTTAAACTCATCCCAAAGGCACGGAGGTAGAACATCTCCGCCAAATCTAAACTCATCACAAAGGCACGGAGGTAAAACATCTCTGGAAAACCATAATCATAACCTAAAAGCATGGAGGAAGAACATCTTCAACAACTATAACCACAACAATAACATGGAAGAAGAACATCTCCAACAACTATAATCACAATGATAGCATGGAGGAAGAACATCTCCAGCAACTCACTACTCGATAGCATGGAGGAAGAACATCTCTAGGCACAGGAATCACAGCGATAGAAGAAGAACATCTCCATCAAAACATAAAGACAACATGGAGGAAGAACATCTCCAGCAAAGCACACTATCACAACTCAAATTAGGGAGGAAAAAAAATCATCTCTAACTATCCTAATCTCACTCTATAGAATGGAGGTAGAACCATCTCTTGCTATACTAGCATCATAACTCAATAACATGGAGGTAGAGCCATCTCCATCTATAATTACAAATCATGCTAGCACAATAAGATCACACATCACAGTCTAGCACGACAATAATAACACATATCAAATCACAAAATCACATAAGTTTTACAAGAACTACCAAAACTCTCTCTTATCAATCCCGTAAGGGCAGTTATTCCTGCATAAAACTCTGGGTAGCTCCACTGGATACTACCCTTCATCTCCCATATGGCCACATTGGCTATCCATCAAAATCACCGAATCCACACTATCTGGACGTCCTTCGAGCGTAAGTATCTAGTACCTGCTCTAGGACCGCTATTGGATGCTCAACAAACATGTGGTTTGGCTCAACCACTAAATCCTTGTAACTGATAATGTATCTCAGATCTGGCGTATACTCCTCCAGTTTAGACACATGAAAACGGGGTAAACATCCTCTAGTTTGGTGGCAAGACAAGTGTAACATCCGGAATTTTATTCCGGGTGTTTAGAGGTTTAACGACCTTCCCGCAGGCGCAACTCAGTTTTCTCACAAGCACGAAGTTCTGAGCGTCGGGTTTATTCCAAAATCTCGTTCCGACCTCTGGTTTTCACCCTCGCTTTGGTCCCCTCGGTTCCTAGCGTTTTTTTAGGAGAATGGGTTAGCTAACCCTTGAGCTCCCTCTTTTTGTGACAACCCTCTTTCCTTCTCTCTCCCTCTTCTTTTCATTTCTCTCTTTCACGTGTGATGCTCCTCTTCTTCTTTGGCTTCATCTCCTTCTTTTACCTTCCATGGTTCTTCCTCCTTTGATGTGTAAGCTGACCCTTTTGGATTCGTGATAGAAGCAGAAGATCCTAGCCAAGCTGTTGTAGGTAATCTTCTTCTCCCCCTTCCATCTTCTTCTTCCTCCTCAAGCTTCAATGGTGGAAGCCATAGCTTCACCTTGTTTCTTTTTCTTCCCTTTGACTTGCATGTGATTGGGATCGGGTTTGGGATGCCTTGTATGATGCTATTGTGTGTGGAGAACATCTATGGTGGAGCAAGGAAGCTAGGAGGCATCAACACATCAAGGATCTACCAAAGAAATCATGGCGGAATCGGCCACTGCTGTTCGACCGCGGGGTGGCCAGCTTGAGCCGCAGGGGTGGCCAGCCTAGGCCGCAAGGGGCAGCCAGACCAGGCTGCAGGGGGCGGCCAAACCAGGCCGCAGGGGAGGCTGCAACTTCTGTCGGCCTCCCCTTGCGGTCTTCTTTCACCTTTCGCGGTTGCTCTTCTTCCTTCCGATCCCGTGCCTTTGCTTGGTGAGTTCCTTACCTTGAGTATGTATTCTTAGATGATCTTAGAGAGTGTTGATGATAGTATCATGCTAGGGTTGGACCTAGGATTGATGAGAATGCCAAGTAGTGGCTTGCACCTTAGGTGAGTGTTCGAGGACCTTGTTATGCTCTAAGATTGGTTGATGTATGTTCTGAGTTGACTTGTTGGATGAGTGTAGGCTGTTTCTTGTGGGACTTGTGAGAGTGAGAGGGTGAGTTTGTGGTTGTGAGGTTGTGGACTAGGATATGTGTATCCTAGCGTAGAGTGTTACCTTTGACGTTGTTGAGACTAGGCATGTTATCCTAGTGGTGTTGTGGGTTTTGATCTTGCGAGATCCGAGGGTTTAGAAGTCTTAGGACTTCTAGCTTGATGAGTGTGATGTTAGCATGAGGGATTCTAGGATGCGGTCCTAGAATTTGAGAGTCAAATGGTCTTGCGTTGATCATTTGTATAGAAGTCTTAGACTTCTATTGTGAGTGAGTGGTTGTTGATATAGTTATCTTGTTGTGAGCAGGTTATGGTCTTCCTCCCCTAAGGACTTACTTAGCTCGTATTCTTTGTATTAGCGTTATTGTGTGTTGGGTGGTGTGTGTTTATTATTTATTGTTTATAACAACTAAACCGGAAATAGGATTACCGACCTTTATATTGTTTGGCCCAAGTGTATGATAACTGGCGGTGACATCACTGCCTAGCTCTTGCCAGAGCTAGGAGGTTCTCGGCGACTGGCCCGTGCTAGTTAGACGGTCGGAGGCATCCGAACCGTTCCATTGCCGGAAGAAGGGACCGAGGCGAGTTTCGGGAGATTCTCGTGTCACAAAAGAAGTTGAATTAGAACGGGATATGACTTAATAATAATAAAGATAATAAACCGGATTTGTGTGCTTTTGAGTATGTTGTGTGACTATGTTGAATTAATTGTGTTTGTGCCTTTCCCTTTAATTCTAATGCTTGGAATGTGAGCTAACGGTTTTATACCGAATGTTGTAGTTTGCCTTGCAGGTTAGGCATGCTCCGAGAGATCCGGAAGGGTGGGCAGCCGGGGTCCGTACATTTTAGGAAGGGTTTTGAGTTGGAGTTATCTTGTGATTTGTCTTTTGGTTATTATGTTTCGTGTACCGCTTGTTTTGTGTTTGGTTGTAGTTGTACCTCGGCTGAAGTTGTTGTTGCATTCTTTCGGGTTTCTTATCATTTGCATTAAGATTGATTTACGATTTTGCTTTTATTTGTTCCATGTTGGAAAGGTCCGGTGAAATTTTTGTCAAGCTAAGGGTCGGGACCCATTGTGAGGTCTCGCCCGTAGCATCCCGATATCCCGCAGATTCGGGGTGTTACAACAAGTCGGTATACCATCACCTCAACTCGCTTCAAAACCACACACAATGTGGCGTATCAAGGATTCCATTTCCCTCAATGTCGAAACTTCCGATGCCTCGTGCCAAAGTCATTCTCATCTAGGTATGAGGTCCGACTCGGAACTCTAGAGGTCCACACCTCTTAACTGTTCATAACAACAGGCAGTTTTATGCTATCAGTATCCACTCTTAGATCACATCATTATGTACTTTCTCAGGTTTACACCATTAGCACCATTCGGTTCATTGCATCATAAAATATCTCCTTCATACAACACTTCATATAAAGGTACTCTGACCAACACATGTTAATTATCGTTCCACGGTCTTAACCATAATTGGTAATTTTACCATACCAATATCCAAATTAGCGTGCAAGATCTTAACAACCTTCTTCTAGTGGGTATAGGTACAATTCAGTCGGTATAGCCATCCTTCCAAGGATGACCGGTTATCACAATAAATAAACTCCTACTTACGATTGCATGTAGTGGTTGTAAAATCCTTAAAGATCTCATCCATCTCTATTGGAGATAATAAATCTCATTATCCCAAGAAATCTCATTATCTGCCTGTTGAATTCCTCACCAGCCGAATCACCAATCACGCGTTTCCTTTGTGGAAATAACACGTGCCGGACTAGTCAATGTATCTCCCACAGCTCAAGTAATAAAGTTTGTAACGTCCCAAATTTTGGTGCGTTTTTGATATTTATTTTTTTCCGACTTATATCGATATTTTCTTTTATTAGCTTAAATATTTTATTAAAAGTATTTATACGGCGTAAGTTATTCTTTTCAAGTATTTATATATTGGGTACGTTCACGTATATCCGTGTTATTATTTTCAGAAAAGTCGGAAAAGTTTTCCGATTTGAAAATCCCGATCCGAGTGTTTCGATCGAGTTCTTTTCCTTTTTCTATTTCTATATGGAAAAATAAATTTTTATGAATATATATATATATTTTATAGATATTTTTCCGTATATTATTTTACGGAAAATTTCCCGTTCCGGGTATTTTGATCAAATTTAACTTAATTTCCGGATACTACTTATATATATAAATATATTTTGTTATTTTTATTTTCTTTCTTCCTTACCTGCTTTGGGTTTCCGGCCCTTCAGTCTTGCTGTTGCTTGGCCTCACGCGCAAGCTTCACCTTTGACCTTCTGCGTAGGAAACATGTGCTACAGGCATCTTCAATCTCTCTTCACCAACCCCACCTTCATCTCAGCTCTCCTCTTGCAGCAACCGGCAAGCCCTTATTGGACCAATGGCCTCCTCTGTTCTCACTACTTGAACCTCACCGTCACCTCCTCTTCCCGATCTCCCTTTGGACAGTCACTAGTGGCCCCTCACTCTCTTCTTCTTCACCCATTGCCACTCTTCCCCAGCCTCTCCCGCAACTTCCCTCACCTTCGCCGTCTCCTCTCCAACGACACCACCGGAAGACCGCCTGCAACCTTTGCTCTCACCTCCGATCTCTCTTTTCGACTCCAACCTACAACTCTCTGGATTCCACGCCTCCTGCTACCGTTCGTCGCCGGAGATCGGGACAAGCCTCCTCTGTTGCGCCTTCACCAGTAGCCATGGGAAGAGTCGTTGTCTTGCTGCCGCCGCTTCACCGCCTCCGTCGCCATCGAAGCCAGCCGGGGAGTGCTCCGCCCTTGCTTCGCCCAGCCTGCCGGAGCCAGCACGTTCCAGCTGCCGCCTGTGTCGTCTTCACCATCACGTTGAAGAAAGCCCTTTTGGGTATTTACAATCGCCCCCCCTCAGTTTTGGTTAATTATAAATATGACCCTCTGTTGTGTATTTACAGTTTTTACCACATTTTTGGAAGTTGCATATATACCCCTGCTGGACTTATTTACTGATTTGACCCAGATTTTTATTACAAAGAATGACTCATATTTATAAAATTGGATAGAATTGCCACGGAAAATGTGATAGCGGTTTTTAACCTTGGTTTTAATTACGGGGATATCCTTATGTTTTTATACACTATATATTATGGCTTGGTTGGGTTAAATTCGTTTTATGACTCAAGATTAATTGTGGTTTATGACCAAATTTCCATATTTGTATGATTGCCTTGAAAAAAGGTTTTAACGAGTTTTAACCTTGGTCATGAAAGCGAGTTTTCCTTAAGACTTTTATAAGTTAAATCTCCGTTCAAATTTAGCGTATAAGCTAAATTTGTTTAGTTTTGGTGTTAGGTTCGGAAGCGCCCCGATAGAGGCCCAACGAATCCTTTCTCGACATCCTTAGATTGTCTTTCGTCTTTTGACGTCGTGCTAGTTTTCTTTTTCCTCGATTTAGTTATGTTTAGTATTAGTATCATGCTAGGTTGTACCTAGCATAACTTAGAGTGAATACCAAGTAGTGGTTGGACGTTAGGTGATTTTTTAGGATTGTCGATTGTTGTAAGACATTGAGTGTTTAGTTGATCTTGTGAGTATCCGAGGCTTGAGGTTGTGGTTATATGGTTGTTGAGATTATAAGCTAGGATATGCTTATCCTAGCATGGTGTTGTTACCGTTGAGTTGGTTTGGGCTAGGCATGTTTATCCTAGTATGTGCTATAGGTTATGATCTTGCGAGATCGTAGGGTCTAGAAGTCTAAGGACTTCTAGCTTGTGTTGAGTGAGATGTAAGCATGAGAGATTCTAGGATGCGGTCCTAGAATGAGAGTCAAATGATATTGCGTAGATCATTTGTGTAGAAGTTTTAGACATCTTGAGTTAAGCGAGTTGTTGATATGGATATCTTGTTGTGAGCAGGTGTAGACTTCTTCCCAAGGGAAGCGGGAGTGTTGCGTGAGTTAGCATTTGGGACGAGGTAAGTCTCCGGACTTACTCAGCTCATATTCCTTGTATTAGCATTGATGTGTGTTTGGTGGTGTGTGTTTATTGTTTGTTGTTTATAACAACTTGAAGAACCGATATATGATATAATAATATAGATAATACTCTAGAAGGGGGGGGGGGGTTTAATAGAGTATGGGAACTTTTCGCAAACCAAATCTCAAGGCCTTGAAACTCCTTTCAAGGGCTTTGATGTCAATCTGAGCTACTAGTGAAAATCTGATTTCAAGGACTTTGAAACTCAATTTCAAGGGCCTTGACTTCTTGCTCCTGCAAAACAAAGTTAGTCACAGTAAAGTTTATATGGTGCGGAATTGAAAAGATTGAAACGAGGATATGTTTACGAAGTTTGGCTCTAAATAGCCTACTCTCCGTCTCAGGGTATATCCGTAGGATCTAACTATCTATTATCACCTTCAAAGAGTCCTAAATACAAACTAGAAGAAAATTCCCTTCTTCTCTCACTTGTAGCCAATGCTACGATCTAGCTCCAACTCTTAACCTAGCTATAATAGCCTAGTTACTTCGCAGAGTAACACACTCTAGTATAACACTTTTTAGATCTACCAAAGGAGCTCTTGTGTTTTCTCTCTCTCTAAGGGGATAAAACTTTAACGTGAATGTGAGAAAGAAAAACAACGAATGAAGATGATTAGGTTGCTTGAGGATGCAAAGATGTTTTCCGATGTAAGCTTGTGTCTATTCTTCTTCGACCATCATCTTCATTTATATCTTCTATGGAAAGATCTTCTAGCCATTGTAGAGATGACCATTTGAAGATCAACTTTCTTTTCCATGAAGATCGTAAGGTAGACGTTTGTACATCTTCGGTCCCTACGAACACGTTGAGTCTTTTACTCCTTGATCTTCTCGTCTTCTGTTGAATAAGAGAGAGAAGATATTTTTTCCGTTTTTGTTGTTTAGAAAATCTTTTCGAAATGATTCTCTATCCTTCGGTTGAGATCTTCCTTCGGTTGATGAGATCTTCTTGTTACAAAATCTTCAACGAAGATCTTCAATTTATTTGAATCCTTGTTCCGTGCACCTTAGATTTCAAGGCCCTTGATCTTTATCCTTTTGAACTTGTTCTTGAATCCAACTTCAAGGCCCTTGACATGTAGATATACAACCTGCACTAAATTCAAATCAACCAAACATCTAGAAATATAATCAAGTACATTGTTAGAAAACCAACTGCTATTTTTGTGTGAAATCTTCCATCATCAACACCTGTAAACCATTATAATCAAGGTGGAGTTTTCAATCTCCTCCTTGATGGAAGACAACACAAAGTTTCGTACCTGCATTTGTTAGTTTAGCAATGCATATAATAATCTCAAAACTAAAAATGCAGAATGTAGTATATCGGAAATGTCGGATCATATTTCTCTTCTTTGTCTTTCAACAAGGGAGAAAAAGTAGTCAAACCAGGAAGTCTTAAAAACTGATTACAGACCGAAAAACCAAATGTATTTCCAACGAGGAAGAAAAAGATTAGTCATCTTTAAAATTCCTCATAAAACTTCCTCTTTACTTTGGATGAAGTTTTCTTATAACGCCAATCATCCATTTCAGCTGCCAAACGTCTTCTCTTTTCTTCAGCTCTTCTTTGTTTAATAACTTCATACTCAACTTTGGGCAAGAACATTGGCTCTTCATGAGTTGGGTACAGAATTGATTTATTCTGGACACGCCTTTTACAATTCATCAGCATATTCTCAACCTGCTCTTGAGTATGTTGAGCTACATCTTTCGGTATGGGCAAAATACTTCCCATTGTAGTTAGTGTAAGAGCATTCATCAAATACATCTCATTGACTTTAGCATTGATGATAGCCAGTAACTCAAAATTTGAATCCATTCTCCTTATGGCGTCAAACTGAAAATCAGACAATTCACGATTCAGACGAGCTATTTCATTTTCACAACCCTCTAACCTGATTTCTGGAGTAGGAGAGGATTTAACTTCTTCATTCGGATTTTGAGTAACTCCTTTTCCTTTCAAAGTCCATGTTCCTGCAAGAGTTTTCTCAATCCCTAGACGTTCTAAGCAGTTCTCATCAATTTTGCTGTTAATAGACTGTTTTTCCTCAGAGGATGTATCAATTTTGTAATAATCAAAGACCTTAGGCAGCAAATTTCCATAAGGCAAAGGAATAGATCTCTTAGAGTTAACAAAATGCAACATATGGTTGAGAATCAGATTAGGCACATTTATGGCCACATCAGACATAAGTAAATGAATTAATTCCAGAGATTGATCAGTCAGCAGCTCTCTTGAGTTTGCACGGGGAACTACACATCGAACCAGTATGGTGAACACTATTTTAGCCTCTAACGTCGGAGAAGTATGAGTGAGTTGATGTGAGTTTGAATTGGGAATCAGAAAATTCTCTTTAGCAATACGAACAGTCTCTGACCTTGAAGGATAGTTGAAAACTACATCTGTAGGAAATTCCTAAAATTTCACTGAGAATAGAAGAAGTGAGTGAAATTGGAGTACCTTTGACTGAAGATTCAAGAGTAATACACCCTTTTCCCTTTTTGTGGTAAGATTAACATAGAATAGTCTCGTGAGCCGAGGAAAAGCAAAATCTCCAGGGTTTAAAACCTTCCAGATAATCGAACTCTTCAGCTTGTTTTTTTTTTTTTTTTTTTGATAGTAACTCTTCAGCTTGTTTATACAAGGTATCTTGAGAGTATCGAGAAAGTTAGTATCCACCAAATCACACATACAGAGCGGTCGATTGTGAATGCCATCAAGCCAAGATCCAGAAGCTTGAAAATTTATAAACCATGATGAGGGAAGACCAGTAATCTGAGATGTATCCAGATCTTCAGAGGGTTTTTCTTCTTTATCGATTGAAGAATTCTGAACAACTTTCTTGGTGAAAGATGGAGGAGCACATATCTTTCTTCTGGGTGCCATGAGGAAAGTTTGAGAGAGAAATCAAAGAAATTTGAAATAGGGTTTCTTGTGAAAGGATAAAAAGATGAGAAATTAGATCCTTTTTATCAAGGATATGACAAAATCTTTTGAGAGAATCAAGCTTTTAAAACCAAAATCAAAATTGTGTCAAATAAAAGATTTAAAAAATATTTTAAGAATTAAAATATCTAACATATATTAACTCTTAAAAGATCCATAAAGTCAATTTACCCTTTACTATGTTTCAAGATCCCTTGAATTTGATTTCAAGGCCCTTGAAATCATCAATTGGGCTGCATGCGTAGGATGATTAAAACTCGTTTACTCTTCCTACGTTAATGCTTCCTTGTTCAACATACCAAGCTCCAATCTAATAAAATTAAATTGTTCCTCAAGAAGAGGCTTGGTAAAGATATCTGCAAGCTGCAAGTTAGTTGAGATAAAAGAAATCGAAATATCACCTTTCTCAACATCATCACGTATGAAGTGATGCCTTACATCAATATGCTTAGTCCTTGAATGTTGCACATGATTTTTGGTTATAGAAATAACACTAGTATTATCACATTTTATAGGAATACCTCTTAAGTCAAAGCCAAGGTCACGAAGTTGTTGAGCAATCCAAAGAATTTGAGCACAACAAGCTCCTGCATCTATGTATTCAGCTTCGGCTGTGGATAGGGCAACATAATTTTGCTTCTTGGAGTGCCAACTAATTAGGGATGACCCTAAGAATTAACAACAACCAGAGGTACTTTTTCTATCAACCTTATAACCTCCAAAGTCTGCATGTGAATATCCAATAAGATGAAACGAGCTTTGACGTGGGTACCATAACCCTAGATCCTTAGTGCCATTGAGATACCGAAAAATTATTTTCACAGCTATCAAGTGTGACTCTTTATGATCAGCTTGAAATCTTGCACACATGCACACGCTAAACATAATGTCAGGACGACTAGCAGTTAGATACAACAATGAACCGATCATACCTCGATACTCCTTTTGTACTACACTTTTGTCATTCTTGTCATGATCTAGCGAAAAAGTTGAACTTATAGGAGTCTTTGCAACCTTAGATTGATTCATTTTGTACTTTTTAAGCAAGTTTTTAGTATACTTGCTTTGATTGAAAAAAATTCCTTTCTTTGCTTGTGTAACTTGAAGTCCAAGAAAGAAATTTAACTCTCCCATTAAGCTCATCTCAAATTCCCTACACATAATATCTAAAAATTCCTTGTAAAGGGAATCATTAGTAGCACCGAATAATATATCATCAACATAGATTTGTACTACTAAAATGTCGTTACCTCTAGTTTTGATAAGCAATGTTTTATCAATCAAACCTCTTTTGAAATTGTTTTCAAGAAGATATTTAGACAATCTTTCATACCAAGCACGAGGAGCTTGCTTAAAGACCGTAAAGAGCTTTATCTAATTTAAAAACATGATCCGGAAATTCATCATTTTCAAAACCAGGAGGTTGAGCAACGTAGACTTCTTCTTCTAAGAAGCCGTTTAGAAAAGCACATTTTACATCCATTTGAAAAAGTTTTATGCTCATGAAGGATGCAAATGCAAGTAACATGCGTATGGCTTCTAACCTGGCAACAGGAGCAAAAGTCTCCTCATAATCAATACCTTCTTCTTGGTTATAGCCTTGTGCTACAAGTCGTGCTTTGTTTCGTATGACTTTGCCACTTTCATCCAATTTGTTTCGAAAGACCCACTTCGTGCCTATAACTGATTGATGTTTTGGTCTTGAAGTAAGAGTTCATACATTGTTCCTCTCAAATTCATTTGATTCAATTTGCATGGCAATGATCCAGTCTGGTTCTTGAAGAGCTTGAATGTAGTTCTTTGGCTCGACAAGTGATACAAAAGCGGAGAAGGCACAAAGATTATTCACTTTAGATCTAGTTTGAACTCCAACATTTGGATCTGAGATCACATTTTCTTGTGGATGATATGAGGAGTGTTGAACTTTTCTTCTTTTGACAGATGATGTAGATCCAGAAGGTTGAGCTGAATAGGTCTGACTTGATTCAGGTACCGTTTGTGCATTATTTGTTGTTCCAATCTCAAGGCCTTGAAGTTGGGTTTCAAGCCCTTGAAGTGGAGTTTTGTTGTCACAATTTCCAGTTTCAAGGTCTTGAAGGTGTGTTTCAAGGTCTTAAGGATTTTCTTTGGTATCTTGAATCTTTTCTTGACCTTTAGGATCTTCCTCTTCATCCGAAATGTGATCTTTTCTTTGATTCAGATTTAAATTTGCAAAACTCTCACTCAAAGTACCATCATTGCTTTCATAAAAAATAATATAAATGCTTTCATCAACAACTTTGGTACGTTTGTTATATACTCGATAAGCTTTGTTATTTGAAGCATATCCAATGAATATAGCTTCATCACTACGAGCATCAAATTTCCCGAGATTGTCTTTTCCATTGTTGTGAACAAAACAAGTACATCCAAAAGGTTTGAAGTATGAAATGTTTGGTTTTCTTCCTTTAAAGAGTTCATAAGGTGTCTTTTTCAAAATAGGGCGAATTAAGCATCTATTTAAAATATAATTTGCGGTGTTTACTGCTTCAGCCCAAAAACTTTTTGGCAAATGATTTTCTAAAAGCATTGTCTTAGACATATCCTCAAGAGTGCGGTTCTTGCGTTCCACAATTCCATTTTGTTGAGGAGTTCTAAGAGCTGAAAAGTTATGAGAAATACCATATTTTGCACAAAATAAATCGAACTTTAGTTGATCAAATTCTCTACCATGATCGCTTCTTATAGAAACGATTGGTAGGTTTTCTTAGGTTTGAATGAACCTCTTGTTTGTTTACCTTGTGTACATGCTTTACATAGGTCATCAACCTTAAAGTTTTAGGTTTGGCAAACCACGTACAAAATCTTTTGTAAGTAGGTTCTGCATGGTGTGCATGCTTACGTGACCAAGTCTTCCAAGCCAAAGCCTTGAATCATCAGTCAAGGCCTTTAGACATTTTAGCTTGGTTCCTGCAACTTGGTTAGTACTCAAAGAATAAACATTATTATACCTAGGAGCAGTAAGCAATACTTCTCCCGTTTCTATGTCTTGAACTTCACATTTTTCCGAATCAAACATGACTTTATTGCCTTTATCACAAATTTGAGAAATACTTAGTAGATTATATTTTAAGCCATCAACTAAATAAACATCATCAATAAAGTTGGATGAATCATAGCAAATTTTATGAATGCCAATTATGTCACACTTTCCTTTATCACCAAGAGTAATAGTTCCAAATGATTGCTTCTTTAAATCTGAGAATAAAGAACTCTGTCCACTCTTGTGTCTTGAGCAACAACTATCTAATATCCATTTGTGCTCCTTTACCTTGGTGATATCGTGCAAAACAGCAAACATCAACCTTTTCGGGTCGACCAAATGGCATATTTTGGTTCATACTCAGGTTCGATCATGTTTGGTGGTCTAGTACCTTTAGGAACCCAGATTTGTTTGACCTGTTTCCTTAAACATAAAGGATAGGTGTTTTTGATTATATAAGGATCATTTCTTCTATAAGGACATGTAGATTTAACATGACTCTTTTTACAACAATAGAAGCAGTTTGGCATATGAATGCTTCCTTTTGCCGTAACAAAAGTGGTGGTAGGTTTTCTAGGAAAGCTTCTATGATACCCTATACCCTTTTTGTTAAGTGAAGATTGTTGTTCACCCATCATTCTTTCCATATTAGCTTTTGAACTAGTAAACTTAATGAGTGATGCCTTCTGGTCTTGACACATTAAAGTCAGATCAACTTTTTCTTTCTCTAGATCGATATAGTTTCGATGTAGAGAAGAGAGGTTGTTCTTGAGAATCAGGTTTTCTGATTCCAAGACCTTGATATTGTCATCAAGTTTTTCCTTTTCTGTGTTAAGATTTTCAATCTCCAGAGACATTTCACTCAATTGTTTATCTTGTTCATGAAGTTTTTCTTTGAAAGAATTTATCCTTATTCTATGTTCCTTATCACTTAAGATAATATCCTTAAGAAATTGTTTAAGGTCAATCTCAGGTTGAGAAAAAATTGTACTTACCATATTGTCGATGTAAAGATTTGAGTTATCTTCATGATCGGCTATAAGACACAAGTTTGCTTGTTCTTGTTCATCTTCTAATTTATTTGTTGATTCTGAATCACTCCATGAAAAAACCATGGCTTTCTTCTTTCGATCATTCTTCTTGAAGTTGGTCCTCTTCTTTTGCGGACAATCCTTCACCAAATGATTTGTTTCACCACATTCAAAACAAGTCAGTACTTTCGTTTTCTTATTAGACTTAGAAAACTTACCTCAGGGTTTTGATGCTCGTGAAAATTCTCGGTTTGCAGATTGTTTCTTTATCTTGAGAATTCTTGCTAAACCTTTAGAGATCATGGCGAGAGCATCTTCTTCATTATCATCATCACTAATTTCTTCATCAAAAGGTAACTCATTTCTTCTGGATTTTAATGTCAAATTCTTGGAGTTGGATGGGAGTTCTCCATCTTCTTCTCCAAGAATCATTTCATGTGTGATGAGTTTTCCAAGTAAATCATCAAGAGGAAGAGTAGTGAGATTTTGAGCTTCTTCAGTAGCAGTCATCTTTGGTCCCCACTTGGCTTTAGGTAAGCTTCTTAGAACCTTTCTCACTTTTTCTTCATTTGTGAAGGTCTTTCCAAGTGAGTCTAGATTATTCACTATCTCAGTGAATCTAGTGGACATTTCTTTGACTGGTTCATTTGGATTCATCTTGAATAACTCGTATTGTCTGAGAAAGATGCTAATCTTTGTTTCCTTGACTTGACTTGTTCCTTCGTAAGTGACAACAAGCTTGTCCCATATTTCTTTGTACTTTTACATGATGAGATGCGGTTGAATTCATTAGCATCCAATCCATAGTAAAGTAGATTCATTGCCTTGTAATTCTTTGACACACAGTCCAGGTCAGCCTGTGTGAAGTCTGATTCCTTCTTCAGGACTTGGACGCCTTCAACCGTTGTCATTGGAACTTTTGGTCCATCTTGAATAATGCTCCAAAGCTCCATATCCTGGTCAATCAGGAACATACGCATAAGTGATCTCTAATGGGCGAAGTTGTTTCCACATAAGAGTGGTGGTCGAGATGTGGATCTTCCTTGAGCAAATCCACCATCACCTACAGGATTCATGATTAGTCTCACTGATGGTTAAATCAATAAACGTGAGTCTATCTCTAATACCAATTGAAGAACCGTTAGGTGATATAAATAATATAGATAATACTCTAGAAGGGGGGGTTGAATAGAGTATGAGAACTTTTTGCATACCAAATCTTAAGGCCTTGAAACTCCTTTCAAGGGCCTTGATGTCAATCTGAGCTACTAGTGAAAATCTGATTTCAAGGACTTTGGAACTCAATTTCAAGGGCCTTGACTTCTTGCTCCTATAAAACAAAGTTAGTCACAGTAAAGTTTATATGGTGCGGAATTGAAAAGATTGACACGAGGATATGTTTACGAAGTTCGGCTCTAAATAGCCTACTCTCCGTCCCAGGGTATATCTGTAATAGCTAGGATTTTCGAATTCTAATTAATGTTGATTAACTTAATCAGTGATACTAATTGACATATAACTCGCGAAGATTGCGTAAGTGTTGAGTATAAGGCCCATCGTTATGTTCCTGGCGTAATTTCGAGCTTATGGTGAAATTTTTACTTTTTTCCCCGGGTAATTATTTTTACCCTCCGGTATTATTTGGAGCATTTGGGAGCTCCAATTAATAAAAATGCAGTTGAGAGAAATGATCAGGACATCGGACATGTCCTAGATATGAAATAACATGGAAAGACAAAACGGCCAAAAGAGTCGCTATTTCGTTTCTTAACAGCTAAGAAAGACGGCTTAGGAATACATGTTTTCCGAGGCAATTGTGGAATAATTATCCCTACAATATTCAAGATTTATTGTTCCAATTTCGAAAAGTTTGGAGAAGGGGGCTCAACCCGCCATTGGATCGGTTAAAGGATAATTATCGACTTCGCTAAAGGATAATTATCGACTTCACTATAAATAGCGGAAAATCGTTTAGTAATTCATTTCCTTTCACGTTTTCTCGTAAAAGCTCTGATTTCTCTCAAACTTCAAACTCAAATCTACTCTCCGTTTCTAATCCGATTTCAGTTCCGTTTGAGTTTCTGGATTCCTCTCTTCATTCTCTTCATATCGGTACCAAGTTTCTGCATTTCCAAGCAGATAAGGACCTGGTCGAGGATATATGTCACTAGGACAGTTCCGTCGCTCAGATTCCGGTGAATTTGACGTTGTACATGCGTAGCCTGCGTCGTTGTGATTCCGAATCTTCTTTCAGATTGTCAATCAGGTTAGTAACGAATAAGTTATGAATTTATTCGTTTTCCGTACTGCGATTTGTCCTAAATTGACCTTAGGCTTTTCAAAATGGATAATTAGAAATTCCATTATGATCATTATATTATTCTGGTGTTTATGGGTTGTTTGTTTGATGAAATCTTATGACAGGTGGGTTTAGAAATGGCGTGCGTGCAAAACGTTATTCTGGTGAAATTTAATTAATTAATTAAAGGTTAATTAATTAAATTAGGATTAAATTTGAGATTGAGGAATACTGATTAGATGCATGCTAGGTGTTAGAATGAGTTGAGGATTATGATGATGTTATCGATATCGATTATGGCTTTAAGGTTTAGTATGTGTACGAGTATGATGAGATGTTATGTTGAGGATATGCCTTAGGCATTTATGAATGTGTTGAGGATCTGAGGTTTAGATTTGAGATATAGTTTGGTTGTTGTTAGTGAGACGAGTCTCCTAACCTTTGCAGTGTGTGATTGTGTGTGCCTTGCTTTTGCAGGCGTTGATTACTTCTCCAAGGGGAAGCTGTGACATGATGCAGGTTACGAGTATATCAGGTAAGTCCATAAGACTTACTTAGCGTGCAGTTATGGATTGTATGATTATGATGGTTGTGTGTGTTCATATGATTGTACATTTATAACCTAAACCGGACTAGGATGATCATTTATTACATTTTTTGGCCCAAGTGTATTATAACGGGCGGTAACCACCGGTCTCCGCCTTCTAGTTAGGAGGAGGTTCTTGGAAGCCAGTAACACAGGGGGGACGAGTGACGATCACCCCCAATGCAAACCCCTGTGTTAACGGGAAAAGGGACGAGGTTCGTTAGGTTCCTCGTGTTACAAAAGAAGTTGAATTAGTAATGAAATAACGTAATGAAAGATAATAAATGAATGTGTGTGGCATTGCATGTATGAGATATTGATATGTGGTTGTGCTATTACTTTCATTCTTTTCATTGCTGTAGCTAACGGTTTCGTACCGTGTTGTAGATGATCTGCAAGTTAGGAAGACTGCAGGGTGAAACAGATGGTGTGGCCAGCCGAGGACTTCTGTACATTAGGATGCGCGGGATATGGGATATTTTGTATCAGATGTTGTGGTTTGATGTTTTGTACTCGGCTCTGAGTTTATAAACTCTTTTGATGCATTATATACAACTTTTATGTATTTGGTTTTAATCTACCTGTGCCTTGTTGTAAGATTCAGTGAACTTGTTGTCAGGCTAGGGTCAGGATCCATTGTGAGATCCTAACCCAATGTGACACTCAAAGTCCCGTGGATTTGGGGTGTTACAAAGTTGGTATCAGAGCCTTAGGTTGACAACAACGGCATTTGTTATCTGCAATAAAGGTAGAGTGGATAAATAAACAAAACCCACATGGGGTCTGACGTTTTAAAGGATTTTGGTTTTAAAGCGAGTACAAATGTTTTGGGATAGTATGTACAGAAGTCGTCACCCATCTGAGGATCTCGACAGTGTAGATATATATATAGATATCTTTTATGTGCTGATGTGTATGCATGTAATAATTAGTATTATATATATATATATATATATATATATATATATATATATATATACAACCTTATAAGTTAGGAGCGTATATTCTACAGATGGCTCAGACTAGAACAATATCTGTAGTGGGACAAGATAGGGGTACAACCCCTCTTCCTCCAATAGCGTCAAGTCAAGGACCAGTATCCGCTGCTGTGTTGCCTATGGAAAAGAACGAGTTTGAAGAGGTTGATCGTGTCTCCATTAGTAGATTTGAGTTTCAAGAGTATATGCAGCAAGTATATAAGGCGGTGATAGCGAGTAGACCTACACCGGATTTACCAACATCTGTAAGATCAACTGAAGCTTCTAGATTAAAGAAGAAACAACGGGTTGAATCAGTGAAAGACGAGGTTGGATCTTCGGGTTGCAAACCCAACCCAACTTGTGGACGTCCGAGTACTTCTCGTTTCACACGGACTTCTGGTGAGACGAGGACCTATTACAACTGTGGGAAGCCTGGACATAAACGACCATAATGTCCAAGATTGTCAGTGGCTTGCTTTACCTGTGGTAGACAGGGTCATAGAGCTGTCTTCTGTAAGCAAACTAGAGTGGCATCGCGACAGGGTTTTACTTCTGCTAGTGTGACGGGAGGTGGTCAAAAGACACCTCGGCAGCAGATGCGGGGACAACAGAGAGTCCCAGATCATCCTTTTACTCAGGGATCCGTTCCCAGGCTGAGTAGAGGTAAGGGTCGTGGTAGGAGTACCACGGATACTAGAAGAGCTCATGGTAGAGCCTTTGAGCTGGGAAGTGCAGAGGAGCCACCCGTACTAGTGGCAGGGATGAGACGTATATGTCTCAAATGTGGTTATCCAGATCATGTGCGCTCTGAGTGCCCCATGGCACCGATAGCTTGCTTCACATGTGGTGAACTAGGCCATCTGACCCCTTTCTGTTAGCAAGATAGTGTTTCTTCTCATCCAGACCTTCCTCTTTCCGATGCAGAAAGAGTGGAAGTGGAGGCTATGGCGATGACCTCAGTGATACTTGAGGAGCATAGGTCTGAGATTGAGTAATGATATGTAGTAGAGCTTCGGGCGTTAGCTGTTACAGGTACCATTCTTGTTAATAGTTTACCTAGTGGAGTTTTGTTTGTTGTGAGTGCTATGCACCTCTTGTCTTTCGATGCATGTGTTAATAGTTAATTGTGGTTACAGTAGAAGATAGATCTTCCTTTATAGGATTACGAGTTACGGGTCTTAGGTACCCGCAAGATATGTGGTTGTTCTCTTTGTTCAGGGACTTGTGTATGGCTTGAAGACTTCTTTGTCATGCCTTAGGTGCATGAGAAGGTCTTTATGTGTGTGGTGGACGAATATATATCATGTTGGTTTAGATAGTAGTAGGAGGACTATTATAGTCTCTACTGAGATCGACTAAGTAGAGGTTTTCCGAGGTTATGACCTTTGAGGAGGTGAGTTGTCTTTAGTGACGTATGAGCCGCGAGGTTGATAACACCAGAGGGTGATGTTTTTTTATGTTGTGCCATGAAGGAAAGAGATAGTTCCACGCTGAAGAGTATTCTAGTGGTATATGATCTTATAGACGTGTTACTGAACCGTCTAATCTATCGCCTCAGCGGAATGAAGACTTTGATATTGCGTTAAAGTATGGTACGAGACTGGTTGGGAGAAGGCCTAAGAGATAGTTCCACGCTTGTTGAGTTGTTAGAAATTGAAGAAGCAACTTGAAGAGTAGTTTGAGACGGGCTCCGTTCGCCCTAGCACGTTCAATGCTACGTATGGACGACTTGTTAGATCAACTAAGAGAAGCAATTGTGTTTTTAAGATTTCCGTATGCTTAGGATATCATCAGCTAAGGATGAGAGAGCAGCGTGGGCATAGGACAACATTCCATACCCGTTATGGACACTACGAGTTGTAGTGCTGTCATCTGAGTTGAGGAACGTCCTAGTAGTCGTTATAGGAGTTGATGAACAGTGTCTTCATCTACTTCCTTGGTCAGTTGGTGGTAGACCTTATTGATGACATTTAGTGTACTCTCACAACGGAGAGGAACGTACCGATTATTTGAGGACGGTTTTGCAGAATCCGAGGGATAGAAGCCAGTGTGCTAATAAGAGTACTCACCGGATAAATAGCTGAACTGCATAAAAATATAATAACCTGTAAATATGGGGTATTCGATGTACTTATTTGATGACGATTTGATGTACTTATTCGATGACTTTGATGATTATTTGATCGGATATTTTATATTTATGCTTCACTGATGCATTTATATGTTTATGTGAGATTGCATGCATATTTACCCAAAAACTTGTTCGCTCCAAACGGTGTGTGCAAGCTTTAAATTTATAACCCTAGACTTAAGCTTAAAACAAGGATGCGAACCCGCAGTGTACGGGTCAATCGTAGTAAAAAGCAAGAAATTCCAGGGGTCGATCACAAGGACTCGGTGAAACAAAGTCAATAACGGTAAGCTTCGTGAATACTAACTACAAAGAGCAATCAACACAATCAAAGATGAATAAGAAGTCAATAAAGCAAACATGCAATTCTAGGGATTAGAGCATCTAGTTGTGGTTCCAACTCAAGATCTAAGGATAAGCGGACAAAGCTGAGGTTTTTGCATGGGGAAGGTGTTACTAAAGTGGAATAGATCACCGCGTAAGTCTCACTACTCACTAATCCTAAACCGTAACTCCTATTACCGGGTAAGTATCAAGGAATTAAGATAAAGAACTATAACCTCAAACTAACACACCATCTAAGGGAATAAAATCAACCTTTACCGGGTAAGTCTCAGGCTAACTCACAAAGATGGGATGGAAGCACACTCAAACCCCAATAAAGGATAAACCTTTATTACCTACACTTATGATCGTTGGTACACAAACTAAGGAATTACCGGGTAAGTCTCATCCTAAGCTTGCATTGAACCAGGAAAGGTGTAATAAGAATAGGATTTGGCAAACTCTAACACTTAACTCTCAGTTTAGGATCAGATAAGTCACCTCGGTCAGCCAAATTCCACCCCGGCCGAGATGTTCATCGACTGAGCGAGATGCTTAGGGTTAAGGTTAATGACTCGAACATTCAGAGTCCTACTGGAATCTAAGATTATTCTATCATTGTTTTTCCCACAACCTTCAGCCAATCACCCTAGAATCACACAAGGAAATTAGCCACTCATCATCATTATGCAAGTATAAATCAAATATATGGGAAGAAGGTGAATATTTGAACAAGAAGAATTCAATGAAAGACTTCAATAACTGAATCAAATATCACAACAAAAGCGTTCCTTGGATAGCAATCCAACAAGACAAGACAACAAGGAAGGGAATCAAAGACAATCTTACAAAACCCTCCAAAAAACTATAAAAGCTAAGATCTTCAATCTCCCTTCAACCTTCAAATCTCCCAAATGGAGTATGGCTGCTGCGTATGTATGCTGGATCTTGCAGCCTTCAATGGTGTATAACGTGCTAAGCGGGCTGTTCCGGCTGTATACAGGATGTTGGATTCGTGGAAATCCAACCCTTTTTATAGGAAAATACCCCCCCAAAGATAAGATATCTTAGAAAGATATCTCCCCATAAAAATAGGTAAAATATAAGATCTTCTTCCTTCCAGGAGCCAAGCCCAAAAATATAAGATCACTTTCCAAAGATAAAAGATCTCAGCCAAGAATAAAATATTCTCGCCGCGTCCTAGGTATTTGCCTCGGTCGAGTCGGCTTCTCTGGATCACCTCGGTCGAGATGAATCTCTGGTCAACCGAGGTGAGTCACAACTGAATGTGAAATCTCTCAAAACTGGTCCAAAGTGAATCTTTAATCCATGGCTATGCTTCCTGGATGGTTCCTTATGTTCCTCAATGTAGCTCCGATGACTCCATAGCTCCTTTTGCTCCTTTTTGATGCAAAACGTGCCATTTTACCTACAATTACAACAAAACTAGGTGTAGACCTCGATTCTTGAAAAGGTAGATGAAATGGTGATATAATCACATAATATACATACAATCATGCAGATTATGAAAGATAAAACGTCCAAACAAACCCCAAAATATAGACTATAATTCATGCTATCAAAATACCCCATACTTAGCCCTTGCTTGTCCCCAAGCAAGTTCCGCATATAGAAGACAGGATAGAATGGATTATAAGTCATGAAAATCAATGAAAAGTCTTTCAAAAACATTTTTATGGTGTGCAATAATCATAGATCACTCTAAGAGAATACTTCATGGAATTTAAAATCAAAATATGATCAAAATATTTTATAAATATAGAAAAGTTGTTCATCTTTGCATAAAACCATAGAATGCATAATAAGTCGTAATTATCAAAATTAATCATGTATAATCCAGTTTAAACCACTAAGTCAATCAACAAGCTCAAGGTCTCAAGGGCTTCCCAAAAGAAAAGGTCAAGAAACGTGTAGGGTAGGGATGTATGTAAGGTAATGTGGTGCTAGAATCCGGGAAAAGGATGAACTTCACTTTCACTTTGACTTGCAACATCTTCCACCAATAAGCTTTGCTTATTCCACACTTTTTCTTTTTACTTTACTTTTTGGGATGCATGGACAGAGGTGCACAATAACCGAAGCCTAGGAGATCCGCAATCATCAATTTCTTGAGATGCATCAAACCCTTGATGCACATACCATGACCCGTTAGGAATATCGCTCAATCCGACTTTGGCAAGACACAAACACCCGGCTATGTGAATGGTGCCGAGTTACTCATCTTCATGATTGACTTCCCCAAACCTAAAGTTACTTTCTAACACTTTCACTTCCAGCCAACTTCTCAACCTTAACTTCACTTGCTTTTACCACTTCGCTTGCTTCCAAATTCCCGGATAGGTAAAGGGAGGCTAAGTGTATATGAGGGGCTAAGCATGAATAAGAAGAAGAAGAGAGAAGAATGAATTGCCTTGGTCTTTCCAGGAAGAAAGTGAGAGAACTCATAACGTGGTGTCAACCTTCAAATTCAACATAATTTAGATAAAACAAAGTATTAAACATGCCAATAATTTCAAACAAAGCATTTAGCAACTTAAACATATTATAAAACCTTTCAAACATATAAAGAATTTAAAACCAGTCAGTAAACAAGATCTTCACTAAGATCATATCCAGATAAGTAACACAAAAATCGTTTTCGAAAACTCTCAGTTAACCCACCTCGGTCGAGGTGTTCTTGGTTCAACCGAGGTGAAACGCCTCGTTTGGCCAAGACTGACTCGGTCGAGGTCAAAAAAACTTTTTAAAACCATTTTTTTTTAGTTTCGACGTTTTTCTCAATCAAATAACCTGTAAATATGCATGCAATCTTAGATAAACATATAAATGCATAAGTGAAGCATAAATATAAAATATCCGATCAAATAATCATCAAAGTCATCGAATAAGTACATCAAATCGTCATCAAATAAGTACATCGAATACCCCATACTTGGGACACACTGTCCCAGTGGGTCAATTTAAGTCTAAAAATAAGAGTACTCACCGGATAAATAGTTGAACTGCATAAAAATATAATAAAGAAAGTCCTGCAGCTCATCAGTAGTCGCGATCCGGTGGTGGTGGTGGTGGCACGTATGGATACTGAGTCGGGTCGAATGGATGATCCATGATACGCTCGAACTGAAGCTGGGCCATGATGTGCTGATAATGCTGCCGCTCCTGCATCTCGCGGATATCCAGCGACAAAGCAGCATACGAATCAATAACCTGATCCGTCAGGTCATCGATCCGTCTGTGAGCATCTGGATCCCTCACTCTGCGCCTCCTGCGTCTAGCAGGTCTAACTGGAGAAGTATCAGCTGGTGTAGGCTCAGTCTCATCATCATCATCATCCAGATCTATAATCGGTGGCGCGCTCGTCCCTGCAGTATCTGTACTTGCAATGGGATCTTCTACCCTTCAATCGTAGTTTGGAAGCGGAAATCTTCGAAAACGAGCAAGATTCGAGGAAGCGAGGTGGAAAGGCGCCAAGGTCGAGTCGAAGTGGGTAAATCAGCAAACAAGAAAATTTTCCCCCTTTTATACTGTTCCCGGAACTACTGTCACCTCGGTCGAGATGGTCTCGACTGGACCAAGGTGGTACGGACCGAGGTGGTTCTGCAGAAACCCTAGTCGCCTCGGTTGCTCAAGAATCAACTCGGTCGAGGTGGCCTCGACTGGACCGAGGTGTCTCAGTCAAACTTCGTCTTCTCGAATTCTCGAACTTTTGTACTTCTAGTTATGCTCCTTCCTTAGATGTCTCCTGTTATCCGTCTAGGACGCCAAAAACAAACAAAACAAAGCAAAAGCAAACTATCTAAGCTAAACTAGAAAAAGAGAAAAGAAAGCAATACCTTGGGTTGCCTCCCAAGAAGTGCTTGGTTTAAGGTCGCTAGCTGGACTATGATGCGTCTCAGATATGATGGGAGGTGCCCTCACCCCATACTTCACCTCCATCGTGGGGTGAAGTAAGTAAATCTATCAAACGCTCCAACAAGTGTAAGTGCTCATCGGGGAATGAATCGTCTATGGGCGGGTCGTCCTTCTCACGTGAAGATGCAGGTAGCCGGCTGAGGTGATCCGCAACGGAGTTCTCGGATCCCTTCTTATCGCGGATCTCTAAGTCAAACTCTTGAAGCAAGAGAATCCATCGAATAAGGCGTGGCTTGGCATCTTTCTTAGCAAGCAAGTAACGGATGGCAGCATGGTCGGTGTAGACAATGACTTTCGCCCCGACTAAATAGGAACGAAACTTCTCGAAAGCATATACAACCGCCAACAACTCCTTCTCAGTAGTAGCGTAGTTGCGCTGGGCTACATCTAGTGTCTTGCTAGCATAGTAAATGGCGGTGGTCCGGCCATCCTTCTTCTGTCCAAGCATCGCTCCTACGGCTACATCACTAGCGTCACACATGACCTCAAAGGGCAAGGTCCAATCAGGAGGTTGGATAATGGGAGCGGAGATCAACGCTTCCTTAATCCTGTAAAAAGCATCAAGACACTCCTGCGAAAACTCAAAAACAACATCTTTATTCAAGAGGTTAGTTAGAGGTTTAGAAATCTTAGAGAAGTCCTTGATAAATCTCCTGTAGAAACCTGCATGTCCGAGAAAACTCCTCACACCTTTAACAAAACAAGGAGGATGGAGTTTCTCAATAGTCTCGATCTTAGCTCGATCGACCTCAATACCTCGATTAGAAACGAGGTGTCCTAGCACAATGCCTTCACTAACCATAAAATGACACTTCTCCCAATTCAAAACGAGATTTGTGTCTTCACATCTTTTAAGCACTAGCGAAAGGTTAGATAAGCAATCATCAAAAGAGGAACCATATACAGAAAAATCATCCATGAATACCTCCTTGATCTCCTTTATGTACTCGGAAAAGATAGCCATCATGCATCGCTGGAAGGTAGCGGGTGCATTGCACAATCCGAATGGCATCCTCCTATAAGCAAATGTCCCCCATGGACAAGTAAAAGTGGTCTTCTCCTGATCATCCGGATGGATAGGAATCTGGAAGAATCCACTATAGCCGTCCAAGTAGCAAAAGTGTGAATGCTGGGCTAACCGTTCGAGCATTTGATCGATGAAGGGAAGCGGAAGATGGTCCTTCCGAGTCGCCGTGTTCAGCTTCCTATAATCAATGCAAACCCTCCAGCCCGTAACGGTCCTAGTTGGGATCATCTCGTTGTTCTTATTCGTCACAAGGGTCATCCCTCCTTTCTTCGGAACTACATGCACCGGGCTAACCCACTTGCTGTCCGAGATAGGATAAATAATACCTGCATCCAACAACTTAAGAACTTCCTTCTTCACAACCTCTTTCATGATCGGATTTAACCGTCTTTGAGGTTCCCGTGAAGTCTTATGATTATCCTCCATTAGAACTTTATGCATGCAGAAAGAAGGCTTAATGCCAATAAGATCATCCGTGGTATAACCTATAGCCTTTCGATGCTTTCTCAGGACATGCATTAACTTAGACAATTCCGATTCGGAAAGGGAAGCACTAACAATAACGGGATAAGTAGAATCCGGTCCAAGAAAGACATACCTCAAGTGACTAGGGAGTTGTTTAAGCTCCACGACTGGGGTGCTTTCTGAGGGGGATCCTTGCTTCCTCCTACTAGTGGAGTGGATTCAGAAACTGGACTTTCGGAAGTCTCAGTTGAAGCCGTCTCGCCATCGACCTCGGTCGAGGCGCAGAGGCGTTGAACGAGATGTTCTTCAGTCGCCTCGTTCAGTCCAGAAGGTGCCTTGGTCGAGGTACTGCAACTGGAACCGAAACTGGAGATCTTCGTCTCCTGGATTAGCTTCTCAGTTTTAGCTCCTGGATCTTCTTCCAGTGCCTTCAAGCTCCGTATATCTGCATCACAAGAAGCATCTATACCTTCCTCCATTAAACTGAAGCTAATAACTCTTTCGAGTGGATCATTAATAAGGATAGAGCTCACCAATTCTCTTGATTCTTCTTCATCGTAGATGTTGAAGATATCATCGGTTAGCTGTTCCCCTTTCATGGCTGCAAGTAGTGCAAACTCCACCTCATTGCCACCAATGTTGAATTTCAACTTGGTGTTCTTGCAATCCACGTTGCAACCCGAAGTTGCTAGAAATGGCATCCCGAGAATAATAGGAACAGGATAATCTGCGGGAATGTCAAGTACAACAAAATCTATAGGTAGATAGAAGTTACCTAACTTGACCGGAACGTCCTCCAAGATGCCCACGGGATGGGTGATGGAGCGATCTGCCATATAAAGTCGAATCTTGACCGGATTGGGCTCTCCAAGTCCGATCTTCATACATAGCTCCAGCGGGATGATGCTCACGCTGGCTCCTAGATCACAAAGGGCTTCACAAGTGACATCCCCAACTTGAATGGGAATGCTAAATGAGTCGGGATCTCTTAATTTAGGTGGCATCTTCTCCTTCATGATCTTGATAAGCTCCGAGGATTTAGATGTCATCCTAACTTCACCAAAGTCTTCCAATTTCCTTTTCCTTGAAAGGATCTCCTTTAAGAACTTCCCATAGGCGGGCATTCCTAGAATGGCATCAAGGAAAGGAATCTTAATATGCAGCTTATTCATCAAGTCAAGGAACTTACCAAAGTGCTTGTCTAGATGTGCTCTGGCCCTTGACTGGGGGAATGGAAGTGGTGGTTTGTATGCAGGAGGTGGAATATAAAATTCAGTTTTCCCCTCCGCTTTCTGTGGTTCCACCTCGGTTGGTATCTCGGTCGATGTGTTCTTCAACTGGATCTGGACCGAAGTGGTCTGCGTCGAACGAGGTACTGGATCTGCAGTTTTGAGTCCACTCCTCGTCGTTATGGCCATGCACTGGCCCTTAGGGTTGCTTTCCGTCTTTGCTGGAAGCTTCCCTGGATCTCTTGGCGCTTCATTCGCCCTACTTGCAAGTTGTTGTTCGAAGGACTTTTGGGCCCTCGAAAATGAAGTCATCGAAGTCTCCATAGCACTAAGCTTGATCAAGATAGCCTCCAGAACTGCGTCTTTCTTTTCCGGCTGAGACGAACTTGATCCTTGCCCCTAGCTCTTTAATGGAGTAGAAGAAGAAGAAGGAGAAGAGAGGAAGGGGTTAGAGGAATTATTAGAGTTGGAGTTAGAATAATTGTTACCAGGATTCTAGTTGTTTTGATTGTTCGTCCTCCAATTGTTGCTATTGGACCCTCTATTGTTGTTGTTGTAGTTGTTGTTCCGGGAACCGTTGTTGTTGTTACGGTATCCATTGTTGTTGTTCCTTTGTCCTTGCTCTTCCTTCTTGGTTTGAGCAACCAAGAGTTCCTTCAATTGCTTCACGTCATTCTTCAAAGACGTGAGTTGATTGTTGTTGGATTGAGTCTCTTGAAAGTTGACTCTTTTAACTCCACCTTCAGCTTCTTGGTGGGTATATTTCTCCATATGCAAGGCTTGCTTCTCGATGAAGTCCCAAGCCTCGTCAATCGCCATGTCCATGAAGGTACCGGCGGAGAGTAGTTGGAGATTGAACTGGGTGCTTCCGTCCAGTCCTTTGAAGTAGATCTCCAACAACTCGATTTTTGGAATCCCATGATGTGGGCAATCCAAAAGGATATCCTTGAACCGCTCCCAAGATTTGGACAAGCTCTCCTTGTCCTTCATAATGAAAGCATTGATCTTCCCTCTCATTTCAGCTGTCTTTGAGGGGGGAAAGAATTTGGTCAAGAATTCCGTAGTCATCTCCTCCCATGTGCTAATTTTACCTGAAGGAAGAGATTGATACCAAGTAAGAGCTCTATCTTTTAAAGAAAAGTAAAAAGGTCTTAGCTTGTAGTTGTTATTTTCAATTCTGGAAGGTCGCAAGATTTCCATCAAGATCTCGTAGTTTTGAAGATGTTGATGTGGTGATTCCTTCTCCATCCCTCCGAATTGGCATTGGCGAATCATGGATAGAACTTGCGGTCGAAGTTCGTAGTCATGGTCCGCTGAATCTCCTAGGTTGACTCCTGGACGCCTCAATTGTTGATTAGGGTCCATCCTTTGACCTAGGGTTTGTGGAATTCCTGCAAGAAGAACATCTCGGACTGGCATCCGAGGTGGAAGTATCTCGGCCGGGGCATCTGGTACTGGGACCTGCCTCGGTCGAGGGTCAGCAACTGGAACCTGCCTCGGTCGAGGGTCAGCAACTGGAACCTGCCTCGGTCCAGCATCGGGAATTGGGTTGTCCCTTGGTCGAAGTAGAATCTGGTCTCGTATGACGGCCATTTCTGCTTCGATGGCTTCAGTTTTGGTGCGAGTTTCTTCCTTCTCTTGCCTTAGTTCTTCCCTGCTGAGGCGTAGCAGCTCTAACGCCTCTTTCAATTCGGCCTCAAGATCGCGGTTGTCTTGTTGGGCCATCTTCGCTTCTCTTAAGCGTCGCTTGTATGTCTTTTCTGGTTCGGGATCGTAAGGAACGATTTCCTTCCCAGTGCGGGTTCTTTGCATATACCTAAGAAAGAACCTGCAAAAGTCACTCAAGTAGAGTGGTTAGAAGACACGGGGGCAAGTGCCCCAAGAGAAAACCGTACCAGCTCGGTCTAGACCAAGTCCCCGGCAACGGCGCGAAAAAATTGTTCGCTCCAAACAGTGTGTGCAAGCTTTAAATTTATAACCCTAGACTTAAGCTTAAAACAAGGATGCGAACCCGCAGTGTATGGGTCAATCGTAGTAAAAAGCAAGAAATTCCAGGGGTCGATCACAGGGACTCGGTGAAACAAAGTCAATAACGGTAAGCTTCGTGAATACTAACCAAAAAGAGCAATCAACACAATCAAAGATGAATAAGAAGTCAATAAAGCAAACATGCAATTCTAGGGATTAGAGCATCTAGTTGTGATTCCAACTCAAGATCTAAGGATAAGCGGACAAAGCTGAGGTTTTTGCATGGGGAAGGTGTTACTAAAGTGGAATAGATCACCGGGTAAGTCTCACTACTCACTAATCCTAAACCGTAACTCTTATTACCGGGTAAGTATCAAGGAATTAAGATAAAGAACTATAACCTCAAACTAACACACCATCTAAGGGAATAGAATCAACCTTTACCGGGTAAGTCTCAAGCTAACTCACAAAGATGGGATGTAAGCACACTCAAACCCCAATAAAGGATAAACCTTTATTACCTACACTTATGATCGTTGGTACACAAACGAAGGAATTACCGGGTAAGTCTCATCCTAAGCTTGCATTGAACCAGGAAAGGTGTAATAAGAATAGGATTTGGCAAACTCTAACACTTAACTCTCAGTTTAGGATCAGATAAGTCACCTCGGTCAGCCAAATTCCACCCCGGCCGAGATGTTCATCGACTGAGCGAGATGCTTAGGGTTAAGGTTAAAGACTCGAACTTTCAGGGTCCTATTGGAATCTAAGATTATTCTATCATTGTTTTTCCCATAACCTTCAGCCAATTACCCTAGAATCACACAAGGAAATTAGCCACTCATCATCATTATGAAAGTATAAATCAAATATATGGGAAGAAGGTGAATATTTGAACAAGAAGAATTCAATGAAAAGACTTCAATAATTGAATCAAATATCACAACAAAAGCGTTCCTTGGATAGCAATCCAACAAGACAAGACAACAAGGAAGGGAATCAAAGACAATCTTACAAAACCCTCCAAAAAGCTATAAAAGCTAAGATCTTCAATCTCCCTTCAACCTTCAAATCTCCCAACTGGAGTATGGCTGCTGCGTATGTATGCTGGATCTTGCAGCCTTCAATGGTGTATAACGTGCTAAGCGGGCTGTTCCGGCTGTATGCAGGATGTTGGATTCGTGGAAATCCAACCCTTTTTATAGGAAAATAACCCCCCAAAGATAAGATATCTTAGAAAGATTTCTCCCCATAAAAATAGGTAAAATATAAGATCTTCTTCCTTCCAGGAGCCAAGCCCAAAAATATAAGATCACTTTCCAAAGATAAAAGATCTCAGCCAAGAATAAAATATTCTCGCCGCGTCCTAGGTATTCGCCTCGGTCGAGTCGGCTTCTCTAGATCACCTCGGTCGAGATGAATCTCTGGTCAACCGAGGTGAGTCACAACTGAATGTGAAATCTCTCAAAACTGGTCCAAAGTGAATCTTTAATCCATGGCTATGCTTCCTGGATGGTTCCTTATGTTCCTCAATGTAGCTCCGATGACTCCATAGCTCCTTTTGCTCCTTTTTGATGCAAAACGTGCCATTTTACCTACAATTACAACAAAACTAGGTGTAGACCTCGATTCTTGCAAAGGTAGATGAAATGGTGATATAATCACATAATATACATACAATCATGCAGATTATGAAAGATAAAACGTCCAAACAAACCCCAAAATATAGACTATAATTCATGCTATCAGAATGTGTAGTTCTCGGCCCAGCCGATTGCTACCAACGCTTTGAGGAAGGATTATATGTGATTGTGCATCCATTTACGAATCTTCTGAGGAATACCACCATAATTGTGTGGTTGAAGTAGTATGTCGAAGCTCTGAAGAGTAGAGGAAGCATTTGACCTCTGCTTCTATTTGGTGATAATCAGAAGATTCTGGGAATCACGTGACTACGGTGCGAAGAACGTATGAGGAGAACTACCCGACTCATGATTTCGAGTTAGTGGTGGTAGTTCAAGTTCCAAGATTTGAAGATAATACATGTGTGACATTTCGTGTCAGAGTTTCACAGATCATAGGAGGTTGAAGCATATTTTTATGCAATAAAGGTTGAATAACTGCTAGTGTTGATGGTTTGATTTGATCAAGGACGATGACCTTGAGATTTGTACCATTCTGGCAAGGAGAATGTGGTCACTGATGCCTTGAATAAGAAGACGCCTCGAGAGAAGGCGATTGTTGGAATTGCTGTACAGTCTCGGTTTCAAAATGATCTAGCTTGGTTAGAGTTGGACCTACAACTACTAATAAGGACGTTAGTTTCATGTTTAGGGATTTTACGTGGTTTGTTGGATGAGTTCCAACAAAAATAGGGAACTTGCCTGATTCTGAGGGAACTTGATGAAAAGATGCCTCATGGCGAGACATCACAGTTCTATAATGGAAAAAGGAGTATCAGGCACCGCAACTGCGTCAGTATAACTGCTTATACGGAGTCGAGTGGAGAAGATTACAGTACACTCATAGTACACCTTCTTTAGTACATCCATGTACAAATAAGAGGTACCATGAAGTAGTAAATCAGTTTAAAGTGTTACTGACCTGGAGATGAGCTTATCCACTACTAGTGCTGTAGTGGAAGTGAGAGGACTTTTCTGTGGACTTGTGATGGGATTGAGACCCAGTAAGAGTTTTGGTGTTATCCAGATTATTAGTAACAGATTTACGAAGGCGACACGTTCCATCTCTACAGAGAGACGTGACCAGTGAATGAAGTAACAAAGGAGTACACTAGACAGATGGTGGGACTCCATAAGTGTACCGAGGACGGTCAACTATGATTGTAGTAGACGGTTTACTTTGAGGTTTTGATAGCAGATTCAAACTTATTGGGGAACGCATCCACATATCATGATTGAGTTTTACATCAGACAGACGGTCAGTCTGAGAGAACCCTCCAGATCGTAAAGGACATGTTGTGAGCTTGTGGGATGGATTGGGAACAAGGACGATCTGTTTATCTCCCACTTATTGAGTTCTTATACCACCACCGTTGGTATGCATCTATAGGGATGGCCCCTATGAGGCGTTGTGTAGACATAGGTGTCATACACTTTTATGCTGGGAGGAGCATAGCAGTACTAGTGGGATAGCGCCAAAACAAATTCAGGATGATATGACTCGAGTAACGCTGTTAGAGAGAGGATGTTGGCTGCACAGAGTCGCTAGAAGTTGTATGTAGATAGGAGGCGTCGACATCTAGAGTTCAAGGTAAGAGCTCATGTCTGGTTGAGAGTAACTCTGACGCGAGGCGTTAGACGTTTTGGCATAAAGGGGAAGCTGAGTCTCCGATATGTCAGTCCTTTCGAGATACTGGATAGAGTTGGGAGAGCAGTGCACAGATTGGATTTGCCACCGAAGTTAGAGGGTGTTCACCCTATATTTCATGTGTCTCAGCTGAGGGAGTACATTGTAACACCCCGAATCCTAAAGGACTCGAAATGCTACGAGTTGGGACCTCACAATGGGTCTCGGGCCTTAGCCTGACAACAACTTCATCGGACCTTACAACACGGCACAAATACAAAGGCAAAACATATAGTTTTATATCATGAGCGAAATGAAAAGTCCAAATCTGAAAACAATACAGCCAAGTCTCAAAACCAAAATGACAACATCAATCTCAACAGTCGGGAAATAAAAGATAATAGTCCCGTCCTATAATGCACGGAACCCCGGATGCCCACTACCGCCGGATCACTCGATCGCCTCCCTAACCTGCAAGGCATCTACAAGCGGTATAAAACCGTTAGCTAACAATCTATGCATAAGTATAAAGGTAAAAGCATAAACACGCAACATACACAATCAACATGCAACACTCATTCCTTTTGATATCTTTAATTAAGTGGTACGTCATTACTAATGATACTTATTTTGTGACACGAAGGATTCCTAAACCTCGCCCATGTCCCCGTTTACCAACGCGGAATGGTACTAATGCATTTGACCGTCTACCTAACTGGGTTGGTCGCAGGGAACCTCCTAGACTCTCGCAAGAGCTAGGCAGATGATGTCACGACCCGTAATCATACACTTGAGTCAATTATACAATATACTAAAGTCAGCCTATTCCGGTTTCGTCATTTATCTTAACTATCAAACACCACTCATACACATCACACACATGCAAGAAGCTAGCTAAGTAAGTCCGTGGACTTACCAGAATCAAATCTCGTCTCTCTTAACACCACTCAATCGGTAACTGCAAAAACTCATTTGCCTGTCAAAGGAGGCACGTGGGTCAATACATTTCCCTAGGTACTTAGAAGTCTGAAACTCCTAATTTGTAAGATCCTATTTGGACAAAATTTATTACAGTACTTGTTTGAGGTAACATGACGATTTTACCCTTGGTCCCGAGACTTCCAAGAACTCATACGTACTTAGATTCTTCCTTGAGGCTAACTAATCGTATTCTACTCCCTAGGATTATTTTAGGTAAAAACTAGAGAAACTACCCACTTTGCTATATCCCGAAAAGTCACTAAGGTCCAACTACAACTTCAAATATGAAATTTTAATAAATTTATAAAAAGTCTAAAATAAATCTCTAAATCATCTATGATATCTAATCTACTCATAGGAGCAAGAATTTCCTAAAACTGTTCAATTATCACTTCTACAAAACTCCTTAAAGTTCGCTACTACACTAATCAATGCTGGAAAAACAGCTCAACTACTCCACTTTGAGACCCTATAACTTTCAATCCGACCGTTCATTTATTCTTAAATTTTAACACAGTAAACTACATATATGTACCTATGATCTGTCAAAAAGTCAACGGTGGATCTTTAATATAACGCCCTAACATTGGTCTACAATATTGATAGTTTTAAACTTCTCAAAACTTAAGAAACACCATTATTTACAGAAAATTTGTTTTCTACTATTTTTATCACCCTCTTCTAACCCACTAATTATTGATCCTAATGTCCTAAGTTCATCAGCTGTACACAGTACACCCTAACTTAATCGATTAAAGAAGATACGTATTCAAGGGAGGGAGAAAAGATCTAATTACCCCTTATTGAGACCTTTATTGCAACTTAGGAAAGATTTTGGTGATGGGGAAGGCTCTCTATTTGTAAAATAGCAGGGAGGAAAAATAAACTTTTTCCCAATGTGTGACTGAATAGAAAGAGGACAACAAGGGAGTAAGAGGCCAACCGAACTTATGCAGAAACGTCCTCAATGCTATGCTGAATACAGTCCGCAACAAGGCTTCGATTACCACTGTAGAAGGGGACGTTCAGATGGGTAGAGACGGCAACTAGTAGGGGAAGAGAGGGTCGAGAGATTAGACGTATGAGCCGCAGTGTGAAGGCTCTTGTTCCCGACATTCAAGTGCACAAATGGGGCTGTTGCTGTTCCGATGGGCTGCTGCTGTTTCGATGGGCTGCTGCTGTTTCGATGGGGCTGCTTAACACCGATGGGGCTGCTGAAAACCGAGAATCAAGACTGAAGGAGGGGAGGCGTGTTTTACGTAAATCTAGAAGAAAGGAGAACGTTGCAGCCTTCTCTTCTGGCGTGAAATCCTTTGACCATTAAAGCTCTTTTAATGCTTCATTTAATCGGCTGTTACAAGCAGATGGGGACATAGGCAGTTGAAGGTTTTGACGTGAATCCCTTGGGCTGCTCCTGGCTGGGCTGGAAGCAATGGCTAGAAACTGGGCTGAAACTAAGTAAAAATAGTGGGCTGAAAGTTTGTCAAAACTCGTCATGGCTTTGTCAGGCCCATGCATGACCTCGTCACAGAGTTGTCGGGGTTCGTCATGACCTCGTCTCAGCTCTGTCATGGTCTCGTCACAGCTTTGTCACAGTCTCGTCTCAGCCTTGTCATGATCTCGTCTAAAGTCGTCGTTAAGAATTAATTATAAGAATTAGGGTTTGATATAATTCTATAATTTTATGTGAAATAAATTCTACATAAAATGATAAAAAATTATAAGAATTAGTGTTTGATATAATCCTATCATTTTATGTGAATTAAATTCTACATAAAATGATAAACTTTATGAAGAAAGAAATACTAGATAAAATGGGAAACTGTCAACAGCTCGAAGTCCGATTTGATTCGGAACTAAAGGGAATAAAAATTCCGGATATTACATCAGCACCCCTTAAAATAAGTGTCGTCCCGAAACTTAGAACAAGGTACTTAATTAAACGACTTCCATAATTAAACTTGTATGTCCTAGTGTTACTAAATTTTAATTTCGTTTTCTAAACTTCTCTAACTTTATCAAAGCGTAACAAAAAAAACGGTCATTACATCAAATCCCCTTCAAAATAAGTTTCGTCCCGAAACTTAGGTGTAGTTCCCGAGATCATAAAACTTAAGCTAGCCCTATGACTAACAAGTTACTACATCAAGACTACTTATGGTTCACACACAAGCATATCAAACATATTACACATACAATCACTGCAAACAACCAAACAAGGATGTAGAACTACTTGACGGTCCTATAGACGTCTCTATATCCACATAAAACTCGGGATTGTTCCGCCGGATACTATCCTCCGTCTCCCAAATGGCCTCGTCGATCCCTTGTCTCGACCACTGCACTCTCAACATGGGTATTACCTTCGATCGAAGGCGTCTCGTACCTCTCTTCAAAACTGCTATCGGGTGCTCTGCAAAAGTATGATCTGACTCGACCACTAGGTCATCATGGCTCACTATGTGTCTCTGGTCATGCACATACTCTCTCAACTGAGACACATGGAAAACTGGATGGACTCCCTCCAATCGGGGTGACAATGTCCGCTCAAGGATCTCAAAGGGCCCGACGTATCGGGGACTCAACTTCCCCTTAATGCCGAAACGTCGAACACCCCTCGTCGGTGACACCCTCAACCATACCTGGGCGCCAACCCTGAACTCCAGAGGCCTGTGCCTCTTATCAGCATAAGATCTCTGACGGCTCTGTGCGGTCAACATCCGCTCTCGGATCAATACTACCCGAGCCATCTCATCCTGCACCTGCTCGGGCGCCACACCACTCATCCTCCCAGGCTCATCCCAACACAGAGGTGTACGACACCTCTGTCCATATAGTGCCTCGTAAGGAGCCATCCTAATGGTCGCGTGCCAACTATTGTTATAAGAAAACTCCACCAAAGGGAGATGGTCGGGTCATACCTGACCCCAATCAAGCACACATGCCCTCAACATGTCCTCAAGAGTCTGAATAGTCCTCTCAGACTAGCCGTCCGTCTGAGGATGGTATGCCGTGGTGAACTGTAAGCTCGTGCCTAAGGCAGCGTGTACATGCTGCCAGAACCTCGAGGTAAAACGCCCATCCCTATTTGAAATGATCATCCTCGGCACTCAATGGAACCTCACAATTTGTCGGGTAAACTCCTCGGCTAAACGAGACATCAGCCACGTTTCCTTAATAGGAATAAATCGTGCCGTCTTCGTCAAACGATCCACTACAACCCATATCGCATCAAAGCCTCTACTCAACCTCAAGCCAATAACGAAGTCCATGGAAATGTCCCCCCACTTCCACTGTGGAACCGGAAGTGGTTGGAGCTCTCCTTCGGGCCTGTGGTGCTCGATCTTGACCTGTTGACAGGTCGCACACTGGGCTACATATCTAGCCACGTCGGGCTTGAGCTTGCCCCACCAATAAGATCGTCTTATATCCTGATACATCTTACTCGCGCCGGGGTGGACGGAGTAAGGTGTAGAATGGGTCTCCTACAGTATATGTTGCCTCAACTCTCTATCAGAGGGTACACATATGCGCTCTTGGCGCCTCAAAATCCCATCTGCACCCACCATAAACTGTGGTGCCTCCCCTCTGGACATCCTATCTTTGATCCTCGTCAGTGTTGGACAACCCTCCTGTTTCTGCCGGATCTCTTCCGTCAGATCCGGTCAAACCTCTAACGCTGACAAATGACCGTCAATATCCGGAAACCGGATGTCTACCTCCAACTAAATCAAATCTCTCTGCAACTAGGTCTGAACAATCAATCTAGCTATCGCGGCCTCGCGAGGTGTCCTCCTACTAAGGGCATCGGCGACCACATTCGCCTTCCCCGGATGATAAAGGATCTCTAAGTCAAAATCCTTAATCAGCTCTAGCCATCTCCTCTGGCGGTTATTCAACTCCCGTTGAGTGAATATGTACTTCAGACTCTTGTGGTCTGTGAAGATCTGACAGGTGGCCCCGTAGAGGTAATGACGCCAGATCTTCAAGGCATGAATGACTGCAGCTAGCTCAAGGTCGTGAGTAGGGTAATTCTCCTCATACATCTTCAGCTTTTGAGACGCATACGCAATGACCCTACCCCTCTACATCAGGACGCATCCCAAGCCTAGCTTAGATGCATCACTATAAACGACGAAGTCCTCAACGCCCTCTGGCTGTGCTAACACTGGAGCGTGTTCGCTCCAAACGGTGTGTGCAAGCTTTAAATTTATAACCCTAGACTTAAGCTTAAAACAAGGATGCGAACCCGCAGTGTACGGGTCAATCGTAGTAAAAGCAAGAAAATTCCAGGGGTCGATCACAGGGACTTAGTGAAACAAAGTCCAATACGGTATGCTAGTGTTAATGCTAACCACAAGAGCAAGTATACAATCAAAGATGAATAAGATGTCAAATAAAGCAAACATGCAATTCTAGGGATTAAAGCATCTAGTTGTGGTTCCAACTCAAGATCTATAGATAAGCGGACAAAGCTGAGATTTTTGCATGGGGAAGGTGTTTCTAAAGTGGAGTAGATCACCGGGTAAGTCTCACTACACACTAATCCCAAACCGTAACTCCTATTACCGGGTAAGTCTCAAGGAATTAAGATAAAGAACTATTGCCTCAAACTAACACACCATCTAAGGGAATAGA
>BSUD01000007.1:91636726-91689390 GCA_033239045.1 Fagopyrum esculentum | reverse complement strand
ATGATTCTGCATATCTCCTTCCTTCTAGAAGCTCAGCCCAAAAATATAAGATCACTTTCCAATTTTAAAAGATCTCAGCCAAGAATAAAATATTCTCGCCGCGTCCTAGGTGTTCGCCTCGGTCGAGTCGGCGTCTCTGGATCGCCTCGGTCGAGATGAATCTCTGGTCAACCGAGGTGACTCATAACTGAATGTAGAATCTCTCAAAACTGGTCCAAAGTAAATCTTTAATCCATGGTTGTGCTTCCTGAATGTAGCTCCAAATGACTCTTGACTCCTTTTGCTCCTTTTTGATGCAATACGTACCATATTACCTGCAATTACAACGAAACTAGGTGTAGACCTCGATTCTCGCAAAGGTAGATGAAATGGTAGTAAAATCACATAATGCACATACAAACATGCAGATTATGAAAGATAAAACGTCCAAACAAACCCCAAAATATAGACTATAATTCATGCTATCAGAGCGGAAGTCAATCTCTCCTTCAGCTCCTCAAAACTCCGCTGACAGGGCTCGGTCCATGCAAATCTGATGGACTTCCTTAACAAGGAAGTGAGTGGCCTGACAATCACCAAAAAAACCCTTCACGAACCTACGCTAGTATCCGACCAGACCTAGAAAACTGCGTACCTCCTTGACCGTCTTAGGGGGCGGCCATGATGCAACTGAATCTATCTTTGCCGGGTCCACCTTGACTCCCTCGGCGGAGACAATGTGGCCAAGGAAGGCAACCTCTGGCATCCAGAACTCACACTTAGTGAGGTTAGCATAAAGCTCACTATCCTGTAAAACCCACAACACCGTCCTCAGGTGTCCGGCGTGCTCCTCCCTACTCCGGGAGTATACCAAGATGTCGTCGATGAAAACTACCACAAACTGATATAAGAAGTCAATGAAGATGCCATTCATCAACTCCATGAAGACAACAGGAGCATTGGTGAGCCCGAAAGGCATCACCACGAACTCATAATGACCGTATCTGGTCCAAAATGCCGTCTTGGTATGTCCTCCTCCCGTACTCTCAGCTGATGATATCCTGACCTCAAGTCAATATGTGAAAACACCGTAGCTCCCTGTAACTGATCCAACAGATCATCAATACGCGGCAACGGGTACTTGTTTTTTACGGTGACTTTGTTCAACTCTCGATAGTCGATACAAAGCCTCATGGATCCGTCCTTCTTTCTGACGAAGAGGACTGGCGCACCCCAGGGAGACACACTGGGTCGGATGAATCCACTCTCTGCCAAATCCTCGAGTTGCTTCTTAAGCTCAAGCATCTCGACTGGTGCCATGCGGTATGGAGCCTTGGAGATCGGCCTCGTGTCGGGCTGTAACTCAATCCCAAAATCTACGCTCATCTACGGTGGTAAGCCAGACGGCTCGCCAAAGACATCCTCGAACTCACAAGCTACCGGGGTCTCTGCTAAAGATGATCCCGTCTCCTCCTTCATGGCGTAACACCAGAAGGCCTCGCATCCCTGACCTATGAGCTTTGCAGCTCGGACCGCACTAATGACTGTCCCGATCTTTCCGAGGTCCCACCCTCGAAAGACCTCCTCCTGCCCCGACTCCGTAGTGACTGTCACTGTCCTCTTACTAACGTCCAGAACAACTCTATGGCAGTCCATCCAGTCTATCCCGAGTATGACCTCTTCATGCACTAAGTGCATGACGTGGAAAGGTTCCCCCTCTACCGTATCTAAGGTCAACCTATCTATGCAATCATCAGATATGAAAGAGCGCGTCACACCTGTATCAAAAAGTACTCGGACTAGAAAGCCATGAATCGTGATAGTACTTGTGGCAGCAGGCGTTGTTGGCTCTACGACGCTCATCAACTCAAAGACTCAAGCCTGAGTACCCCTAGTCTCTGAAGTGCCTCCACCACGCCCTCTACCTCTACCTGGAATCTGAGCAGAACCTTGTGAATATGCCTGACCAGGGGTTCGCTGCTGCTGATCCCGGGCCTGATACTGAGACTGCCTTTGTCCTCCTCCTGAGGTACCAACAGGTGAGGATCCCTGTTGTGATGTTACCTTGCCCTGTCAGCAGAAGGTAGCTCTATGGCCCAACTGGCTGTAAGTAAAACATGTAACTGGTGGCCTCCTACACTTTGGGTTAATGTGTCCCTGCTCCCCACAGTTGTAGCACTGACGTACTCTAGACCCCGTCGGCGGTACCACCTGGTAACTAGAACGGCCCTAGGACTGACCACGCCTATGACCTGAACCTCCTACTCTAGTACTGACTGGTCCGGTCCTCTGTCTCTTGTCTGACCCTCTAGACTACATAGTTCTCCTGTGACCCAGGCAGTCCCTTTCATACGCTAAAGCCCGATCCTGATAATCAGCTAAGGAATCATAGCGGAACCCTGCTAGATAGGAGCGGGTAGTCTCCCTCCGTCTCCGGGAGAACAAATACACGTGCTGATCCACAGGCGGTGCAGCAGGACCCAGTAGTGACAACTCCTCCCGGAACTTCCTAATGGCCTCAGCTATCGGAACATCTTCAAATCCTACCTCCAAGAAGTCCTGCACTCGGTCTCTTCTCAAAAAGGTAGGGCAAAAAGTCTCCCGCACGAGACTCGGCAACTGCTCAAATCGGGACAATCCGCCCCGCACTGTCCTCCACCAGTACTATGCCTGGTCCCTAAACAAGGTCTGGACCAGCTCCTTCTTACGACTCTCAGGACAGCGAATCGCCTCTAGCGCGGACTCCACATGACTGATCCAATGCTCCACCTCAAGTCCAACGTTCCCGTCGAAGGTGGGAACTCGCTGATGGTTGAAAGTCTTCAACCATTCATCCGGTCTCGGTACCCTCAGCTCGTCTCTCACTCGGTCATCCTCGACAACCCTCACTGGTGCAGCTACCACGGGTGGAACTACCACCTGAGTTACCTTCTTAGAGACCTCTGCTGACCTAGCTAGCACTGGCGGTGCTGGAGGTGGTGCTCCGGCCCTATATGCCTCTTGCACCTGCTGGACATAAGTTCGATACTCCGATGCTCCATTCGATAAATGGACAAAATCAGCAGGCCCTGCACTCCGTACTTCGGACCTAGCAGTGGTCCCGTCCCTAACCTCTGGAACAATACTCTAAACCACCTCCTCAACAGGTACATCCGCAGCTGGTAGATCTACAATAGGAACACGTCCCCGACCTCGGCCCCTTTGAGGCCTACCCACACGTCCCTGTCTTTGAGCTCCTGGAGGAAGGGGAGGTCGGCCCTCTCCTCGTCCAATGTAAGATGTCGCTCTCGTACGTTCCATCTGGTAGAGACATGATCAATATAAGACTACTTTAGTTCCTAGTAAGGACATAACTATCTTATTACTCTAGGTCACTTCTAAAGGTCACAACTTAACTAAAATTACAAGTTATAACAAAAGTCCAATAAACTATGCTATCGAGTTCAGCGGAGGTAGTGGCGGTCCATACATTCTATCCCAACCCGTTTATGCTCATGGTTTTGAAAAAAAAAATTCATTTTAAAAGTTCGGAACCCTTGCGGTTTCCGTTAATTTGTTTATTCGGCCTTTTTTAAGATAGCGAGCGCCGTTGTTGCCAACCTAGGGCTCTGATACCATATTATAACACCCCGAATCCTAAAGGACTTGAAATGCTACGAGCTGGGACCTCACAATGGGTCCCGACCCTAAGCCTGACAACAACTTCATCGGACCTTACAACACTGCACAAATACAAAGGCAAAACATATAGTTTTATATCATGAGCGTAATGAAAAGTCCAAATCTGAAAACAATACAGCCAAGTCTCAAAACCAAAATGACAACATCAATCTCAACAATCGTGAAATAAAAGATAGTAGTCCCGTCCTATAATGCATGGAACCCCGGCTGCCCACTACCGCCGGATCACTCGATCGCCTCCCTAACCTGCAAGGCATCTACAAGCGGTATAAAACCGTTAGCTAACAATCTATGCATAAGTATAAAGGTAAAAGCATAAACACGCAACATACACAATCAACATGCAACACTCATTCCTTTTGATATCTTTAATTAAGTGGTACGTCATTACTAATGATACTTATTTTGTGACACGAAGGATTCCCAAACCTCGCCCATGTCCCCGTTTACCAACGCGGAATGGTACTAATGCATTTGACCGTCTACCTAACTGGGTTGGTCGCAGGGAACCTCCTAGACTCTCGCAAGAGCTAGGCAGATGATGTCACGACCCGTTATCATACACTTGAGTCAATTATACAATATACTAAAGTCGGCCTATTCCGGTTTCGTCATTTATCTTAACTATCAAACACGACTCATACACATCACACACATGCAAGAAGCTAGCTAAGTAAGTCCGTGGACTTACCAGAATCAAATCTCGCCTCTCTTAACACCACTCAATCGGTAACTGCAAAAACTCAGTTGCCTGTCAAAGGAGGCACGTGGGTCAATACATTTCCCTAGGTACTTAGAAGTCTGAAACTCCTAATCTGTAAGATCCTATTTGGAGATAATTTATTACAGTACTTGTTTGAGGTAACATGACGATTTTACCCTAGGATTATTTTAGGTAAAAACTAGAGAAACTACCCACTTTGTTATATCCCGAAAAGTCACTAAGGTCCAACTACATCTTCAAATATGAAATTAAAATAAATTTATAAAAAGTCTAAAATTAATCTCTAAATCATTTATGATATCTAATCTACTCATAGGAGCAAGAATTTCCTAAAACTGTTCAATTATCACTTCTACAAAAATCCTTAAAGTTCGCTACTAGACTAAAATGTTCTTATACTTAGTCAAAAATCAATGTTGGAAAAACAGCTCAACTACTCCACTTCGAGACCCTATAACTTTCAATCCGACCGTTCATTTATTCTCAAATTTTAACACAGTAAACTACATATTATCTATCTACAATATATCAAAAATTCAACGGTGGATCTTCAATATGACGCCCTAACATTGGTCTGCAATATTGGTAGTTTTTAACTTCTCAAAACTTAAGAAACACCATTATTTACAGCAGATTTGTTTTCTACTATTTTTATCACCCTCTTCTAACCCACTAATTATTGATCCTAATGTCCTAAGTTCATCTGCAGCATACGGTACACCCTAACTTAATCGATTAAAGAAGATACGTATTCAAGGGAGGGAGAAAAGATCTAATTACCCCTTATTGAGACCTTGATTGCAACTTAGGAAAGATTCTGGTGATGGGGAAGGCTCTCTATCTGTAAAATAGCAGGGAGGGAAAATAAACTTTTGCCCAATGTGTGACTGAATAGAAAGAGGACAACAAGGGAGTGAGAGGCCAACCGAACGTATGCAGAAACATCCTCACTGTTGTGCTGATACAGCCCGCAACAAGGCTTCGATTACCACTACAGAAGGGGACGTTCAGATGGGTAGAGACGACAACTAGTAGGGGAAGAGAAGGTCGAGAGATTAGACGCATGAGCCGCAGTATGAAGGCTCTTGTTCCTGACGTTCAAGTGCACAAATGGGGCTGCTGCTGTTTCGATGGGGTTGCTGAACACCGATGGGGCTGCTGAAAACCGAGAATCAAGACTGAAGGAGGGGAGGAGTGTTTTACGTAAATCTGGAAGCAAGGAGAACGTTGCAGCCTTCTCTTCTGGCGTGAAATCCTTGGGCTGTTACATCTCTTTTAATGCTTCATTTAATCGGCTGTTACAAGCAGATGGGGAGATAGGCAGCTGAAGGTTTTGACGTGAATCCCTTGGGCTGCTCCTGGCTAGGCTGAAGCAAGAGCTGGGCTGGAAGCAATGGCTAGAAACTGGGCTGAAACTAAGTAGAAATAGTGGGTTGAAATTTTGTCAAAACTCGTCATGGCTTTGTGAGGCCCATGCATGACCTCGTCACAGAGTTATCGGGCTTCGTCATGACCTGGTCGCAGCTCTGTCATGGTCTCGTCATAGGTTTTTCACAGTCTCGTCTCAACCTTGTCATGATCTTGTCTAAAGTCGTCGTTAAGAATTAATTATAAGAATTAGGGTTTGATATAATTCTATAATTTTATGTGAAATAAATTCTACATAAAATGATAAATAATTCTAAGAATTAGGGTTTGATATAATCCTATCATTTTATGTGAATTAAATTCTACATAAAATGATAAAATTTGTGAAGAAAGAAATACTAGATAGAATGGGAAACTGTCAACAGCTCAAAGTCCGATTTGATTCGGAATTAAAGGGACTAAAAATTCCGGATATTACATACATACCAGACCTGAGGCACATTGTGAGTTATGATAATCTAGTGGTTGAGCCGGACCACACTTTTGCAGAACAACCTTTTGTAGTTCTAGAAAGAGAGGTGTGAGACGCCTGCATTCGAAGGATATTCCTATGATGAGGATACAGTGGTCAAGACGAGGACCGGATGAGTCTACCTGGGAGACAGAGGATAGTATCCAGAGGAAATATCCAGAGTTCTATGCAGAGTTAGAGGCACCCGTAGGATCCACGAGTAGATCTTAGTACCTTTTTGGTGAGTGCTTGTATGCTATGTGCTTATGTGATATGATGTGTTTTCGTTCTAGCTTTGATATGTGCATCTGATCTGTTGGATCTTGTTTCCTAGCACGATATAGGTATAGCTGGAGATGGTTCTTTCCTCCATGCTATTGTAATATGTTTAGGATTAGCCAGAGATGGTTCTTTCCTCCATGCTATTATTGATGGACATAGTGTGAGTGGAGACGGTTTTCCTCCGCATAGTTGTGTTACGAGTACGATTGGCTGGAGACGGCTTTCCTCCATGCCTTGTGACGTGGTTAGTAGTTGGCTAGAGATGATTTTTCCTATATGCCTTTGGATAGCGTTATGATCTTGTTGCTAGAGTTGGTGATTCCTCGATGTTGTGTTTTGAGGTTATAGAGTGTTATAGGTTGATACGTTTGAACGGAGATGTGATACCTCCGATAGAGAGAGTGTCTATACCTCGGCGTATGGGTCCGAGAGGATTTGGGAATTGTTCAAGTTTCGGGACTAAACTTTTTCTTAAGAGGTGTGTGATGTAATAGCTAGGATTTCCGAATTCTAATTAATGTTGATTAACTTAATCAGTGATAGTAATTGACATATAACTTGCGAAGATTGCGTAAGTGTTGAGTATAAATCCCACCGTTATGTTCCTGGCGTAATTTCGGACTTATGGTGAAATTTTCACTTTTTCCCCCAGGTAATTATTTTTACCCTCCGGTATTATTTGGAGCATTTGGGAGCTCCAATTAATAAAAATGCAGTTGAGAGAAATGATCAGGACATCGAACATGTCCTGGATATGAAATAACATGGAAAGGCAAAACGGCCAAAAGAGTCGCTATTTCGTTTCTTAACGGCTAAGAAAGACGGCTTAGGAATACACATTTTCCGAAGCAATTGTGGAACAATTATCCCTACAATATTCAAGATTTATTGTTTCAATTTCGAGAAGTTTGGAGAATGGGGCTGTTCGCCCCTAGAGGTGTGTGCAAATAAGCTTTAAATTTATAAAACTAGAATCAAGCAGCGAACCCGCAGTGTACGGATCGAGGTAGCTAAGCAAGAATTCCAGAGTATCGAACACAGGGATTTGGGTGGGAACAAATTCGATTTCAGGTTATCAAGCAATAAATATGAGAGTTTTGCAAATATTGGGAAAATAACAATCCTAAAGATCCGGGTATTCAGTTGTGGCAACAGATTCAAGATATACTAAATGATATAAAGACAGAGTAGAGATATGCAAAGGTACACTAATGTAAGGTAATCGTACGGTTGAGGTTCCAAAAACCTTATGTAACTCACCTAAAAGATACTCCTTATACAGGTTGTTGAGGCTCAATATAAAGAGGTTCTAAAAGCAAGGATTAGTATCAAATACCCAAACCTATAATCTAAAGGTCAAGACTAACTTATCCAATTGAGGTTATTGAGGCTCACAATCGGGGTAGAGGTTGTTGAGGCTTCACTACCACCTAGAAAAGACAAGTCTAAACTAAGTTGAAGCAGATCTTTAACTTTGGATTAAGGTAAAAGCAGGCTCGTAAACTCATGGAAATTACGGTTGGATCTTGAGGTTCCACGGCCGTGGAACTCAAGAACAGCCCGTAATTTGGGGTTGTCGGCGACACTTCTCTAACTCTCAGGGTCTAATCTGTTCGCGATCGATCTATCATCATCTATGCCACAACTATCAACCCTTCACCTTAGAATTGTTAAGGGTTTTTAGCCAATAACAGCCATTTGATATCAATTCAAGATTTATAAGATAGAAGATGGAAACTTTCAAGAACTTTCAATAATCTTTCAAACGAATCTCAAAATCACAATCGAAAACAAGTGTTTGTCAAGAGATTCAAATCAAACAATCAGTCACAATCTTAGGAAAGAAAGGAAACGGGATGTCAATCCGATCCTAAATCAAACCTAAGCAAGAAGAGGAGATTTCTTGCAAAATCCTCCAAGAACTTCGATCTTCCTCAACGCGAAGATCGCCAACAGCAATTCTCTAATCACGAACTTTGATCTTCAATGAGATCTCCCAAGAATCGCCTCCAAGAATGAAGACTTGTGTGTTGCTAAACTTGCGTTCTTGCCGCCCCACTTAGGGTTTGAAACGTCGTAAGCTAAGTAGCGGGGTAAGGCGAGGTGATAGCGAGATGATGGAATCTTGCCTCATCCGTCCTTTTTATAATGCAGGGCAAAATGTCGGCCCGGCCCGATCTTCAAGAGATCATGGCTTCGAAACGTGGCGAAAGAATTCTCCAAGATCACGGTCGTGGAAGATTCCACGACCGTAATTTAGGGCGTGAAGAGGAATACGGTTGTGTTCCACGGCCGTAATATCCCCTGGAATGAACATCGAATTCTGCATCACAATCCACGGCCGTAATCTAGGGTCAAACCGTGATTTTTGCCTTCCTTCGTGCATTCCTCAATCTAATACTTCAAATTGCTTCCAAAAGGTGTCCTAAATCTGGAAGTACACCAACTCAACTCTCCTTCGCTCGATTTCGTTCGGAAATAGCTCCAAATTACCTATAATCAACATAGAACTCGTGTAGACATCCATATCGACAATATAGGTAATACTAGCTCATATATGCATAAAGTTCCATCAAAGACTATCAATATGAATCAAATACGATTATAAAACGTGCCTAAAATATCACAATATTTCATGCTAACAGGGGCTCAACCCGCCACTGGATCGGTTAAAGGATAATTATCGACTTCGCTAAAGGATAATTATCGACTTCACTATAAATAGCGGAAAATCGTTTATTAATTCATTTCCTTTCATGTTTCCTCGTAAAAGCTCTGATTTCTCTCAAACTTCAAACTCATATCTACTCTTTGTTTCTAATCCGATTTCAATTCCGGTTGAGTTTTTGGATTCCACTCTTCATTCTCTTCATATCGGTACCGAGTTTCTGCATTTCCAAGCAGATGAAGACCTGGTCGAGCATATATGTCACCAGGACAGTTCCGTCGCTCAGATTCCGGTGAATTTGATGTTGTACATGCGTAGCCTGCTTCGTTGTGATTCCGAATCTTCTTTCAGATCGTCAACCGGGTTAGTAACGAATAAGTTATGTATTTATTCGTTTTCCGTACTGCGATTTGGCCTAAATTGAACTTAGGCTTTTCAAAATGGATATTTAGAAATTCCATTATGATCATTATATTATTCTGGTGTTTATGGGTTGTTTCTTTGATGAAATCTGATGATAGGTGGGTTTAGAATGGCCTGCGAGCAAAACGTTATTCTGGTAAAATTTAATTAATTAATTAAAGGTTAATTAATTAAATTAGGATTAAATTTGAGATTGAGGAATACTAATTAGATGCATGATAGGTGTCAAAATGAGTTGAGGATTATGATGATGTTATGGATATCGGTTATGGCTTTAAGGTTTAGTATGTGTACGAGTATGATGAGATGTTATGTTGAGGATATGCCTTAGGCATTTATGAATGTGTTGAGGATCTGAGGTTTAGATTTGAGATATAGGTTGGTTGTGGTTAGTGAGACAAGTCTCCTGACCTTTGCAGTATGTGATTGTGTGTGCCTTGCTATTCAGGCGTTGATTACTTCCCCAAGGGGAAGCTGTGACGTGATGCAGGTTACGAGTATATCAGGTAAGTCTATTGGACTTACTTAGTGTGTAGTTGTGGATTGTATGATTGTGATGGTTGTGTGTGTTCATATGATTGTGCATTTATAACCTAAACCGGACTAGGATGACCATTTATTACATTTATTTGGCCCAAGTGTATTATAACGGGCGGTAACCACCGGTCTCCGCCTGCTGGTTAGGAGGAGGTGCTTGGAAGCCAGTAACACAGGGGGGACGAGTGACGATCACCCCCAATGCAAACCCCTGTGTTAACGGGGAAAGGGATGAGGTTCTTTAGATTCCTTGTGTTACAAAAGAAGTTGAATTAGTAATGGAATAACGTAATGAAAGATAATAATGAATGTGTGTGGCATTGCATGTATGAGATGTTGATGTGTGGTTGTGCGATAACCTTCATTCTTTTCATTGCTGTAGCTAACGGTTTCATACCGTGTTGTAGATGATCTGCAGGTTAGGAAGACTGCAGGGTGAGACAGATGGTGTGGCCAGCCGAGGACTTCTGTACATTAGGATGGGCGGGATATGAGATCTTTTGTATCAGATGTTGTGGTTTGATGTTTTGTACTCGGCTCTGAGTTAGTAAACTCTTTTGATGTATCTTATACAGCTTTTATGTATTTGGTTTTAATCTACTTGTGCCTTGTTGTAAGATCCAGTCAACTTGTTGTCAAGCTAGGGTCAAGATCCATTGTGAGATCCTAGCCCAATGTGACACTCCAAGTCCCGTGGATTTGGGGTGTTACAATATCCGTAAGATCTAACTATCTATTATCAGCTTCAAAGAGTCCTAGATACAAACTAGAAGAAATCCCCTTCTTCTCTCACTTGTAGTCAATGCTACGATCTAGCTCCAACTCTTAACCTAGCTATAATAGCCTAGTTACTTCGCAGAGTAACACACTCTAGTATAACACTTTTTAGATATATCAATGGAGCTCTTGTGTTTTCTCTCTCTCTAAGGGGATAAAACTTTTACGTAAATGTGAGAAAGAAAAACAACAAATGAAGATGATTAGGTTGCTTGAGGATGCAAAGATGTTTTCCGATGTAAGCTTGTGTCTATTCTTCTTCGACCATCATCTTCATTTATATCTTCTATGGAAAGATCTTCTAGCCGTTGTAGAGATGACCGTTTGAATATCAACCTTCTTTTCCATGAAGATCGTAAGGTAGACGTTTGCACATCTTCGGTCCCTACAAACACATTGAGTCTTTTACTCCTTGATCTTCTCGTATTCTGTTAGATAAGAGAGAGAAGATATTTTTGCCGTTTTTTTGTTTAGAAAATCTTCTCGAAATGATTCTCTATCCTTCGGTTGACAAAGTCTTTGGCTGATGAGATCTTCTTGTTACAAAATCTTCAACGAAGATCTTCAATTTATTTAAATCCTTATTCCGTGCACCTTAGATTTCAAGGCCCTTGATCTTCGTCCTTTTGAACTTGTTCTTGAATCCAACTTCAAGGCCCTTGACATGTAGATATACAACCGGCATTGAATTCAAACCAACCAAACATCTAGAAATATAATAAAGTACATTGTTAAAAAACCAACTGATATTTTTGTGTGAAGTCTTCCATCATGAACACCTGCAAACCATTATAATCAAGGTGGAGTTTCCACAACTAAACCGGAATTAGGATTACCGACCTTTATATTATTTTGGCCCAAGTGTATGGTAACGGGCGGTGACAACTTGCCTAGCTCCTCCGAGAGCTAGGAGGTTCTCGGCTACTATCCCGTGCTGGTAGATGGTCCGATGCATCAGTACCATTCCATGCCGGTAAGTAGGGACCGAGGCGAGTTTCGGGGACTCTCGAGTCACAACCTAAGTTGAATTAGAACGGGATACGACTTAATTGTAATAAAGATAATAAACCGGATTGGTGTGCTTTTAAGTATGTTGTGTGCTTGCGGTAATCTACTTTTGTATGTGCCTTTCCAATTAATTCTAATGCTTTAAATATGAGCTAACGGTTTTATACCGATTGTTGTAGATTACCTTGAAAGTTAGCAATGAGGCCAAGAGATCCGGAACAGTGGGCAGCCGGGGTCCGTACATTTTAGGAAGGGTTTTTGGATGGAGTTGAGTCGTGTTTTGTCGTTCGATTGTTGTGTTTTGTATGCCGTTTATTTGGCGTTCGGTTTTTGTGTTGTATCTCGGCTGAAGTCTTATGTTTTTTTCCTTCGGGTTTATTATCATTTGCATTAAAATGAATTTCGATTTTTCCTTTATTTGTGCCATGTTGGAAAGGTCTGGTGAAATTGTTGTCAAGCTAAGGGTCAGGACCCATTGTGAGCTACCAACCCGTATCATCCCGCGTCCCGCGGATTTGGGGTGTTACAAAGTTTTTGCTCGTCTCAAACTGATAAAAAAGTTTATGAAGATAACCTCCCACTTCCATTACAACACTAGTAGTGAATGGAGTTCTGATACGGGTCTACAATGCTCTATCTTGATCTATTGACAATTTGCATCCTAGGCCACAAACCGGCCATGTTATGTTTTAGTCCATCTAACCAGAACGAGCACCTCACATCCTGATACATCTTACTTGCACCTGGGTGCACTGAGTAAGGAGTGGTGTGGGCCTCCTGCAGAATCCTCTGTCTCAACTCCGCATCAGCGGATACACAAACACACTCGCGGCGTCCCATTACTCCATTAGGGAACCGAATGTCCATCTCTAACCACACTAGATCTCTCTACAACTAGGGTTGAACCGTTAGTCTTGCAATAGCCTTCTCTCGAGGTGTCTTCTTGCTAAGGCATCGGCGATTACATTTGTTCTACCGAATGACACAAGCATTCAAGGTTACAATCCTTAATCAACTCAAGCCATCAATTGACAATTAATCAATCCTTGCTGAGTAAAACTAAACTTCAGACTCTTATGGCCTCGGAAGATCAAACATGAAACTCCATACAAATAATGTCGTCGGGTCTCTAAAGCATGAACTACTGCAGCTAACTCAAGGTCATGAATCGGGTAATTCGCTTCATACGTCTTCAGCTTCCAAGATATATAGGTGATTACCCTACCTCGCTGCATCAATACACATTCCAAGCCTTGCTTGAATGTATAACTATACACTAAAAAATTCATTAATGCCCTCCGACCGTGCAAAAATAGGAGCATAAATCATTCTCTTCTTCAGCTCCTCAAAACTCTGAGTACATGGCTCGGACTATACAAACTGGGTAGTCTTCCAAAAAAGACTAGTAAATGATCGGGCAAACACATAAAATTCTTCCATAAAACCGGCAGTAACATCCAACTAATCCAAAGAAGCTACGAACTTCCTTGACATTCGTCGGTGTCATCCACGTTGCTACAAACTCAATCTTAGCCGGATCTACCTTGATCCCTTCAACGAAAATCTCATGACTAAAAAAGGCCACCTCAAACATTCAAAACTCGTACTTAGAGAGCTTAGCATAGAACTCCCCATCCTACAAAACTCGTAAAACCCGTCCTCAAATATCCCGTGTGTTCCTCTCTACTACGAGAGTACAACAAAATATCATCATTGAAGACCACCACAAACTGATCCAGAAAGTCGATAAAGATGCTATGCATTAACTCCATAAAGACGAAAAGAACATTCGTGAGCCCAAATGGCATCACTACAAACTGGTAGTGGCCATACCGAGTCCGAAATACCGTTATGGGCACATCCTGCTCTCTCACCCTCAACTGGTGAAATCCGGATCTCAAATCTATTTGGAAAAACACTGAAACTCTCTACAATAGATCCAACGGATCATCACTGCAGGACAATGACTTCTCTTTCTAGATTGTCATCTTATTTAACTCTTAATAATCCATGCACAACCTCATCGATATGTTCTTCCGCACGACAAACATTGGCGCACCCAATGGGGAAACGCTATGGCGTATTAAGCCATTCGCTGCTAAATCTTCGACTTGCTTCATCCACTCTAAAAACGCCATATGATATGGTGCGTTCAAAATCGGTCTCATCGCCGACTCTAACTCGATGTCAAAATCCACGCTCTTCAATAACAATAAACTGGTTGGCGTATCAAAAACATCCACTAACTCGTATACCACCCAATATCCTCTAACATCGGACTCTCACCATCATTATAGCATAACACCAGAAGGCCTCGCAAGCTTTGGCAATCAGCATCGCCGCTCGGATTGCACTGGTAACAATACTCGTCTCTTCAATATCCTTACTTCAACAAACAATCTCAATCTATCTATCGCAGTAGCGACCGACGCGGTCCGTCTACCAATATCTAAGACCACACCATGGCGGTCCATCCAATCCATACCTAAAATGACTTCTTCATGTTCTAATGGCATGACAAAGAAATCATGAGTCCCTAAATAAGTGGGACAAACACGTATCTCGCGGGTACCTATGATCCCACTACCATCGGGTAACCATATAATAAAGGGTATCCCCTCTATCATATCTAACACCAAACACTCAACACATAACACAAACTAATAAGTGCATAGTACTTGTATCACAAAATCTCTAACAGGTAAACCATGAATCTGAATGGTACCTGCAACAACTGACGATATCGGCTCTTCAACTCAAACACTCACAAATGAGTTTCTTAATTATTCACAATACTATTCACACATCCACTATCAAAACTTCGTCTCGGTACATCTCACGGGGGAAGATATCATATAAAAGGAATAACCTGTTCGTTCCTGTATCGAACCTCGTCATAATCAGAAGCATTATTCCCAATACTGGCATACTCTAATCCATGCCAATTCTTTTGCTTATTATACCGAACAACCTTTCTGATCAAGTCCTCACATCGTCGACAGTCTCGGAAATTACATCCTCAACATCTTCCATAACTTGGTCTTCCGCCTTTGGCAAATCAGGAATGGGTACTCGACCCCGACCTCTCGTTACTGGAGGTCCACCAACTTGTCCACGACCTAGGACAACCGGAGATAGAGGTGTTCTACCTCTTCCCCGGTCTATAGCAAATGTTGGTCTAGTTTGAGTCATCAACGGTATACTCGTATCGAGTATATAAGGATAACTAATATCATATATAAATAACAATTCAATCCTATACACATACGCAGTCTAGTATATACATACATATATATAACTAAACTACTGAGATCCATAGGAGTGATGACTTCCCGTACATTATATCCCAAATCGACTGTGAACCGGGTTTAAAATCAAAACTGCTTTCGAAAACTGAGATTCCTTTCGGGTTTTGTTTATTAATCTATTCGGCCTTTCAAGAAGATTGCAAGTGCCATTGTTGTCAACCAAAAACTCTGATACCATATTTGTAACACCCCGAGTCCGTAGGACCCAAAGTGCTACTAGATTAGGACCTCACAATGGGTCCTGACCTTAGCCTAACAACAAGTTCACTGGATCTTACAACAAGGCACAAATAAATATAAAACAACCTTTATACAAAATAAACATCGAGTATCATATTATATACAAAACCCCACAGCCAAGGATAAAACGTCAACAACGTACTCATAACACAATCCAAAAGCTCATAACACCCTAGATGTACGGAAGTCCTTGACTAATCACTCCTTCAGATCACCCTGCAGTCTTCCTATCCTGCAAAGGATCTACAACACGGTATGAAACCGTTAGCTAACAATTCATATATAAGATAATGCATAAGCACATACACAAATCAAGGCATAATAAACACCAAGCATGCTATCACACGTTTACCCGTTTAATTATCTTTAAAACGTTGTACACTCAAACCATATTTATAGATGTTACACGAGAAGTATATCATTCTTGCCTGTGGCTACAATAGCCATCTTGGAGTGGAATCCGGCACACGCCCCTGTAGCCCATATGATATGGGGAGGTGATGTATCCGGCCCGTATACCAGGTATGGCATGACTTCAGAGAACCTCTCAGACACCCTCAAGATGAAAGAGAAAGGTTATCACTGCCCGCTGTAAGGGGGTCAATCACACGTCGGTAATACTAATAATCAATATTGTATGCTAATAAGCACATAACAATCACCCCTCATCCATACATCTAATATAGGAATGCAGCTAAGTAAGTCCCAAGGACTTACCTGAATCCAAATATCCACAACAATCGATCAACCTCGAATTCCCGTACGAATAATCACCACGTCTGATAAACAAGGCATAAACATCAATCATCGGAACACATACTAGAAGACTCTACTACTATCCTCATAGATTCTCAAAGATCATAACTATCAATCCATAAACTCAACATCTCATACTTAAACCTCTCAAGATATCATCTAATCAACATTCCTTAATCTCAATTTCTAATCCCAATTTTCAATTAGTTAATTAACTTTCACCAGAATCACGTTTTGCCCGCAAAAAAATTTTTGAACCCAACTATCAACATATTTTATCTAACAAATAACCCATAATCACCAGAATAATATAACGAGCATAATGGAACTTCCAATCATCCATTTTGTCAGGCCTAAGGTCAATATAGGACAAATCGCAATACGGAAAATGAATAAATTCATAACTTATTCGTTACTAACCCGATTGACGATCAAAAAGAAGATTCGGTATCACAATGTTCGCTCTCAGATGTGTGTGAATAATGAACGAAATAACTTTAAATTTATAACCTAAAATAAATGCCTGAATGAAATGCAAACCCGCATTGTACGGATCAATCGCAATATGGCAAATACTCCAGGGTCGAACACAAGGACTATGGTGAAATAAAGCATGATAAATATCAGGTTGTCAATCAAGAACAAAGCAGCAAAACAAAGATGATGTATAAATCAAATAAATGAATGCAGATTCTAGAGGTCAAAGCATCTAGTTGTGGTTTTGACTCAAGATTTCTAAGGATAACGTGGACAAGCTGAGGTTTGCAAGGAAAGGTATTTATAAGGTGGGAATATATCACCGGGTAAGTCTCACTACTCAATATCCCAAACCAAAGATCCTATCACCGGGTAAGTCTCAAGGAACTAAGGAAAGGAACTATAATCTCAAACCAACACACCACCTAAGGGATAGAACTAACCTTTACCGGGTAAGTCTCAAGCTAACTCTCAATGGTAGGATGAAGGCACACTCAAACCCTAATAAAGGATAAACCTTTATTACCTAACACTCATCATCATAGGTATACAAGTAAGGGAATCACCGGGTAAGTCTCATCCTAGGCTTGTGTATAAACCAGGAAAGGTACAACAAGGATAGGATTTGGCAAACTATAACCTAAACTCAGGATAGATCGAATTAGGTCCACGTCTCGCTCAGTTCTTATCGATCTCGACCGAGATACTCCACGAACCAAAAGAGGCGAGGTGCAGTTTGGTTACAACTCGAGCTTTCAAGATCCACTAAGGTAAAGGTTCACTCTTTCATCGTCTATACCACAACCTTAGCCAATCACCCTAGAATCACAAGGGAATTTATCCAACAATCATCATAATAAGAATCAAATATATAATTGAAGAAGCAATAAGAGAACAGGAAAACCTTAACAAAAAGGTCTCAATAATCAAACAAACAAACAATCCAAACAAGCAACAAACTGGGTTCCTCAAAGATGGAATCAAAAGACAACAATCAACGTTCCCTAAGAAAACCATACAACTTTCCATCAAACGTTCGCTCCAAGCAATCTTCCTTCAATTTCCTTCTCTTCCTTGGAATAAATTCCGTTCCAAAGATAATCAGCCGTCCTTCCATCCATAAATTATCTTCAATATTATAGGAAAATCATAGGCCAAAAATAAAATATCTCATTGGGCTGCGGGCCGGCCGTCTCGATCCAGGCCTAATTAGCCATCTCAACCGAGGTGCTAACATAGTGAACCGAGATGGTCGAACTGTTACATTCAAATCTCCATAACTGGTCCTATATCTCATTTTTATCCAACTTCCAGGGTTCCTATGCGTTCCTTGTAGCTCCTTGATGATCCATAATGCATCTCCCATGACTCCTTAAATCCTTTGGCTCCATATCGATCCATAACGTGCCGTTTTTCCAACAATTAAAGCAATACTAGGTGTAGACCTCGATTCTTGCAAAGGTAAACAAAATGACATAATCATCGAGAATATATAGCCATGCATGCAGATTTATGATGATAAAATATCCAAACCAATCTCAAAATATAGACTATAATGCATGCTATCAAAATACCCCAAACTTGTCCCTTGCATGTCCCCAAGCAAGATTCAAATCTTAGATACAAGGTAGAATGGATTACAAGTCATCAAAAGACAATGAAAAACATTTTTCCATAACTTTTGGTGGTATGATTCCGCTCGTAGATCACCCTAAGAGAATGCTTCATGGAGAATAAAATCGATACATATCCAAAACTTTTGGTGGTATCAATCATGTATAATCCAATTTAAACCACAAAGTCAATCAACATACTCAAGGTCTTAAGGTCGTTCAAATAGAGGCCAAGAAATGTGTTAGGGTGGGATGTATATAGGGTAATGTGGTGCTGAAATTTTGGAATAGGATCTTTACTTCACTTCCTTGAATTCCAAACATCTTCCACCAATAAGCTCTGCTTATTCTGTTTTGCATACTTTCACCTTTTTACTTTATTTTTGAGAAAATGGACAAAGGTTCACAATAACCGAAGCCTAGGAGATCAGTAATTCTCAATTTCTCGAGATGCCTCAAACCCTTGATGCACATACCATGACCCGTTAGGACTATCGATCAATCAAACTTTGGCAAGACACAAACACCCGGCTATGTGAATGGTGCCGAGTTACTCATCATCAAGATCAACGTCCCCAAGCCTATTTTTCTAACACTTTCAACCATAATCTCAACTTCACTTCACACACTTTTCATCAACTGCATCCATATTCCCGGATAGGTCAAGGAAGGCAAATATATATATGAAGGGCTAAAAGCATGATGAAGAAGAAGAAGAAGAAGAGAAGTGAAGTGCCTTAATCATTCCATGAAGAATGTGAGAGAACTTATAGGATGGTTTCAACCTTCAAATTCAACATGATTTTGATAAAACAAAATACTAAACATGCTAGAATTTCAAACAAAACACTCAACAACTTAACCATATCATAAAATTCTTTGAACACATAAAGATTTCAAAGCTAATCTGCAAGCAAATATCATCATCGAGGTCATATCTGGATTAGAAGCACAAAACGTTTCGAAAATTTATTCAGTTTGAAAGCTAATTCGGTCAAGGTGGTTTGACAACACCCGAGATGATCGACCGAGGTGAACCTCAGTTGTCTCAATCTCGTTTTGCCATGTCGTCTCGGTCGAGGTCAAAAATATTTTCAAATCAGTTTTGACATTTTGTCAATCAAAAATCCTTATGCAACGCATGTAAAGACACATATAGGCACATGTAGGCAAATAAGATCATAAGCAAAATCATAAAACCAAGTCAACAATTATTACAGATTACAGATCCAAGCAAGTCAAATACCCCATACTTGAGACACATTGTCCCAATGGGTTAAATATAAGTCAGAACAAGGTACTCACCGAATGAAAAAGCAGATTATCAATAGAAATAAGAACATGATCCGGAATAAGCTCAATCATCAGCCGGATGTGGAATGTATGGATACTTAGTAGGATCGAAAGGATACCCCTTCTGTTGCTTGAACATCAACATCGCCATCTGACGCTGGTGGTGTTGGCTCTCTTGTATCTCCTGCGTCCAAGTCCGAATAGAGCGAGTCTGAACGGCAAAGCGTGAGGTCATGTCAGTCCGTAGAGCTTGGAAAGACTTTGTCATCTACTGAGTCAGATCATCAATCCTCCTATGCGCCTCGGGATCACGGAGGCGGAGAGCTCGCTGCTGCTGTGATGTTTGAGGAATCTCCACCGGAGCAGTTGGTGGCTCTCGCTCATCCTCAACAGCCTCATCATCAAGGTCGACGGTGGGAATACTACGAATAAACTGTATAAGTACACGTGTCCATCGCAACGGGTCCACCAACGCCATCATCATAATCATCAGATCCTAACTCCGGATCTATAGCAGCCTCCTGCATGATACGATACCAAATTGGTCGACCAATTCTGACGGTTGAAGTTCTGACGGTTGAAGATGGTGAACTGTGGCGACCATGTAATGCCTCTAGGAAATTTCGTTTCCTAAGGCATGGCCACATAAGGGGGCCAAGACCACGAGGAACGAGAACTCTACGCGTAATAAACTCCTACAGTCCAAGCGGCTTTGCCGCCGCCACCAAACTGCAAGCCGACAGATCTAGATCCATGAAGGTGGCGATATGAGTTACCAATCCCCCAAAGTAGATATCACCCTTCTTCTTCCCCTTAACCTTCTGAAGCTCCTCATGCAACATGGCAGAGAAGTCCGGAATAGCACCTATAACCATGCAAAACATAGCAAGCAAACTGACCCTGGCGGACCTTCTAAGGCGTCTCAGTACGCGCCAGAAGCATCTCGCTGAAGATCCTATGGGTGATGCGGAAGGCGAGATGGTAAATGATGCGCTCCCTGGAGTCCCCGGGCTGTCATCTGTCTCGGTGGGAGGTGATGTGAGCAATGCTCTCCCAGGAATTAAGAGCACGCCGGTGGGACGGGAAATCTGTAGCGGTAGGAGGATGGAACCCGAAGATCTCTCAAAACTGTTCGATGGGGATAGCATAATTCTTGTTGAGCAGCCGGAACTTGATTCCCTTCTTCTCCAGCACATACGTAACAGAGCTCAAAAACTCGTACGTCGGCTCCAGATAAGCCGGCGCACGAATGGCTAGAAAGGTCTTCAGTCCGACCAAAGATACCATCTTCTGTAGATCATCAACAATGTGCAAACAGTCAAAAACACCAATGTCTACATACAACGCCGCAATGACGGTGCGGCCACAAATGCGATCAAAGTCCTCTTGGAATCTCTCATGGATAACCGGGACCTGTGGCTGCAGGGGAGGTGAAGGAGAAAGCTGTCGAGAGGTAGGACGATCTCTGAGAGCCAACTGACGATTGGAACGACGCAAATTATCCATTTCTGAGGGTGATCTCGGTCGGTTCTTGTTGTATCTCGGCCGAGATGCACATAGTGGACCGAGGCAAAAAAACTACGTCGATCGAAGCTCCAAATTTGCAAACGTTTCCCCCTAATCTCACTACCAAAGGCTTCCTAAGGGGTACTTAAGCAGTTTCCAACAACAAATAGCAAAAAATATCCTCTAATATTAACAAAATCAAACCGAAACAGAACATGAAGGGTTTCAAATGAAATACCCGAATTTCTATAGAGTGGGGCAGTTTGGAGCGCGATTTGATGTTGAAAATCCTTGTGTTGTGCTTCTCCCGATGAATTAGAGCCAAAAATCGAGCAAAATGGCTTAGATTTGTGGATTTGGGAGAAGGAGGCGTTGGCTCGGTCGAGGCGAGGAGAGAGAGTAGGTTAGGAAGAAGAGGGAGAAAGTCTTTCCCCTTTATACCCCTCGAAAATTTTGATTTCATCTTGGTCGAGGTGGTCGCTTGAACAAGGTGCCAGAAGGAGGTGATTCCCATTTAACCTCATCTCGTTTGCTTCAAAAGTCATCTCGGTCGAGATGCTTTGACAACATCCGAGATGTGTCTCAGTCGAACTTCGTTCTAAAATTCTCGAACATCAATCCATCCATGTGTTTCCTGAATTGTTTTTCTTTTTCTTGGGTAATTCCTGTCTAAGAGGACACACAAACACGAAGCAAACTAACTAAGCTAGTCTAGAAAGTGGAAAAAGAAAGCAACACCTTGGGTTGCCTCCCAAGAAGCGCTTGGTTTAAGGCCGCTAGTTGGACCATACGTCACTCTAAGCAAGGTGCAAGGGTGCAATCTCCTCAGCTGGAACTTCCGGTTGATATATCTTCAACCTATGACCGTTGACCTTAAAGCTTCCACTAGTTTCACCATATACTTCAACTGCACCATGGGGAAAACATTTTTTACAATGTAAGGTCCCGTCCATCTAGATTTTAACTTACGTGGAAAGAGGCGGAGGCGGGAGTTGAAGAGTAGAACAAGATCCCCCTCTTTGAGCTCCTTAGGGATGATGTGCTTGTCATGTCATTTCTTAGTTCTCTCTTTATAGATCTTGACATTCTCATAGGCTTTCAAGCATAACTCTTCCAACTCATTGATATCCAAAAGCCTCTTCTCCCCAGCTTCCTTGAGGTCAAAATTGAGCCATTTGATCGCCCAATACGCCTTATGCTCCAACTCAACGGGAAGATGACAAGCTTTCCCATTACCATATTGTAAGGGGTGGTACCTATGGGAGTCTTGAATGCGGTCCTGTACGCTCAAAGAGCATCGTCCAACTTAATAGACCAATCTTTCCTTGTTCTTGAGACGGCCTTCTCCAAAATTGCCTTGATTTCTCTATTAGAGATCTCCACCTGCCCACTAGTTTTAGGATTATTAGGGTCGCTACCTTGTGGGTTACCCCATACTTCGATAGAAGTGCATCAAACTTTCGGGTTGTAAAATGTGTTCCTCCGTCGCTAATGATGATTCGAGTCGTTCCAAAGCATGGAAATATAGTCCAATTGAAGAACTTCACAACAACCATGACGTCATTAGTGGGAGAAGCAATGACTTCTACTTATCTAGAGACGTAATCAACTGCCAAGAGAATGTAGACATTTCCTGCAGATAATGGGAAAGGTCCCATAAAATCGACGCCCCACACATCGAAGATCTCGACTTCCTGAATATTGTTAAGAGGCATCTCGTTCCGCCGTGATATATTTCCTGTTCTTTGGCATGCATCACAAGAAGCAACAAATGTTTGCACATCCTTAAATAATGAAGGCCAAAAGAAACCGGAACGTAATACCTTAGCGCACGTTTTGTGAGCGCTAGCATGTCCTCCATAAGGAAGTGAATGACAATGCCGTATGACACTTGTAGTCTCGTCATCCGGAACACAACGTCTAAGCATCCCATCCGGTCCTCTCTTGTAAAGTAGAGGATCGTTCCAATAGTAGTAACGTACGTCTTTGAAGAACTTCTTTCTTTGGGCGTATGCCATTTCTGGAGGTATTTCTTGACAAACAAGATAATTAACAATATCAGCATACCAAGGTTCATTATCATTAGAAATTTGGTGAAGTCAATGCTCCACCAAATGCAATTGCTCATCGGGAAATGAATCATCAATGGGGAGATCGTCCCTTTTGAACAAGTCAAATTCTTGAAGCAAGAGAATCCAGCGAATAAGACGGGGCTTCGGTTCCTTCTTGACTAACAAGTATCGAATAGCTGCATGGTCAGTGCAGACAATAACTTTCGCTCCCACCAAGTAAGAAGGAAACTTCTCAAATGCGAAGACAACTACTAAGAGCTCTTTCTCGGTGGTGGCGTAGTTCAGCTGAGCCTCATCTAGAGTTATGCTAGCATAGTAAATGGCGTTGCTCTGGCCATCTTTCTTCTGTCCAAGAACCGCTCGTACAACCACATCACTAGCGTCACACATGATCTCAAAGGGCAAGGTCCAATCAGGAGGTTGAATGATGGGAGCGGAGATCAACACTTCCTTTATTTTCTAAAAAGCATCAAGGCATTCTTGCGAGAACTCAAAAACAACATCCTTATTCAATAGATTAGTAAGCGATTTAGAGATCTTAGAGAAATCCTTGATGAAGCTCCTGTAGAAACGTGCATGCCCAAGGAAACTCCGCAAACCTTTAACAGAACAAGGTGGGGGAAGTTTTTCAGTATTCTCGATCTTAGCTCGATCGACCTCTATACCTCGATTTGAAACGAGGTGCCCTAGAACAATTCCTTCGCTAACCATGAAGTGACACTTCTCCCAATTCAAAATGAGATTAGTGTCTTCACAACGTTGTAAGACTAGAGAAAGGTTAGCCAAACAGTTATCAAAAGAGGAACCACAGACTATAAAATCATCCATGAATACCTCCATGATCTCCTCAATATACTCGGAAAAGATAGCCATCATACAACGCTGAAAAGTGGTAGGTGCGTTACACAATCTGAATGGCATCCTCCGATAAGCAAATGTCCCCCATGGACAAGTGAAAGTGGTCTTCTCTTGATCATCCGGATGGATAGGAATCTGAAAGAAACCACTATAACCATCTAAATAGAAAAAATGGGAGTGTTGTGCTAACCGTTCAAGCATTTGATTAATGAATGGAGGAGGAAAATGGTCCTTTCTCGTTGCCAAATTCAATCTTCGATACTCAATGCGTATCCTCCAGCCTATAACAGTCCTTGTGGGGATCAACTCGTTGTTCTTGTTGGTTACAACGGTCACCCCTCCCTTCTTGGGAACTACATGTACCGGACCCACCCATTTGCTATCCGATATGGGAAATATGATTCCTGCATCAAGCAACTTTAGAATTTCTTTCTTCACAACCTCTTTCATGATCGGATTTAACCGTCTTTGAGGTTCTCGTGTAGGCTTATGATCATCATCCATTAGTATCTTATTGATGCAAAGAGAAGGCTTAACACCAACAAGATCATCAATAGTATAACACAAAGCCTTTCTATGTATTCTCAGCTCATGCGTTAACCTAGACAGCTCATCTTCAGTAAGAGTAGCACTAACAATGACAATATATGTAGAATCCGTACCAAGGAAAGCGTACCTTAAGTGATGTGGAAGAGGTTTAAGCTCTAAGATAGGAGGTGCCTTAAATGTTGAAATCGTACCTCCCTCCTCTATGGAAGAGGATTTGGAAACTTCAGAAGAGATGAAAGAAATATTTGCATCATCTAATAAGAAAACGTCCTTTGAAGAAGTAGAGATGTTGTTTGCCCTAGGTTGGACTCGGTCGAGGTGCTTTGGTTCCAACCGAGATGATGAACTGAAGTGATATCCAGTTGACCTCATCTCAATTGCTTCAGAAGCCTCGGTCGAGATGTTGGATGATGGACCGAGGTAAGTTCTAGTTAACCTAATCTCGTTTGCTCCAGAAACTATCTCGGTTGAGATGCTTGGAGATGGAACGAAACCTAATGTGTTTTTCGGCTCCTTGACGAGTTCTTCTAATCCAGCTCTTCGATCCTCTTCCAAAGCTTCCAAGCTTCGTATATCTGCATCACATGAAATATCTACACCTTCCTCCATCATACTAAAGCTCAAAACTTTCTCAAGAGGATCTTTAATTAAGATAGAGCTCACCAATTCTCGAGAATCCTCCTTATCATAGATGTTGAAGATGTCTTCTTCCAAGGGTTGTCCCTTCATTGTGGCTGAGAGTGTAAACTCAACATGATCATCCCTAATATTGAATGACAATGTGGCTTTTTTATAATCAACCATACATCCCGAAGTTGTAGGGAATGGTCTTCCAAGAATAATGGGAATAGGATAATCTGCAGGAATGCCCAACACCACAAAGTCTATGGGTATGTAAAACTTACCTAGCTTGACGGGAATGTCCTCCAAGATTTCAACGGGACGAGTAATGGAACGATCTGCCATAAATAGAGTCATCTTCACGGGCTTAGGTTCTCCACGACCGATCTTCTCACAAAGCGCTAGAGGAATTATGCTCACGCTTGCTCCTAGATCACAAAGTGCATCGTAAGTCACATCCCCAACTTTGATGGGAATGCAAAAAGAACCGGGATCCCTTAGCTTTGGTGGCATATTTTCTTTCATGATTTGAATGAACTCCGAAGATCTAGAGGTCATCCGTACTTCACTAAAGTCTTCCTGCTTTCTTTTCTTTGATAAGATTTCTTTCAGAAACTTCTCATAGGCGGGCATACCTAAGATTACATCAATGAAAGGTATGTTAATATGTAGCTTATTCATAAGGTCTAGAAACTTACCAAAATATTTGTCTAGATGTACACGCGCCCTAGACTGAGGGAATGGAAATGGAGGCTTGTAAACAGGTGGTGGAACATAGACAACGGATGTCTCTTTCACCTTAACTAATTCTGTCTCGACTGGCATCTAGACCGAGGTGTTCTTCAACAGATAATTGTACGACCCAGGTACTGGTTCATTTGTTCTCAATCCACTCCGTGTGTTGATTTCCATGACTTGCCCTTTTGGGTTGTTCTCCGTCCGTCCTGGGAGTTTACCTAGATCTCTAGGTGCTTCATTCCTTGTTGAAAACTTGATGTTCCAAAGCTTTTTGTGCCTTTGAGAATGTATTTATAGAACTTTCCATGGCATTGAGCTTGGTCATTATTACTTAGAACACAACATCCGTCCTTTCCTTAAGCTGTTGGGACGAGCTCGAAGATGGATCTTGACTCTTCAATGGAGTAGAAGAAGAAGATGGGGGAGTTAGAGCATTTTCATCATGAGAATAAAGGTTACCGGAACTGTTTTGATTTGATCTCCAATTGTAATTGAAATTCCCATTGTTGTTATTGTTGCAGTTGTTATTCCTTGGCCCTTGATAGTTTTCTCGCCCTAAGTATCCAACATCTTGCTCCTTGGATGCTCCTTTATCTTGAGATAATTAGAGCTCTTTTAAAGCCTTGACTTCATTGTTGAGGGTAGTAAGTTGAGCAACGCTAGAAGTGGTGAGATTCAGCTCCGGAGGTCCAACTCTTTTCTTCCATCTTTAACCTTTAGATGAGAATACTTCTCCATATGTAAAGCTATCTTCTCAACAAACTCCCAAGCTTCATCAACCGGTGTATCCATGAAAGTGCCCGCAGAAAGTGATTGGAGTTTGAATTGAGTTTCCTCATCCAAACCCTTGAAGTAAATTTCTAGCAACTCAATCTTCGGAATCCCATGGTGAGGGTAATCCAATAAAAGGTTCTTGAACCTTTCCCATGACTTGAACAAGCCTTCTTTATCCTTCATGACAAAAGCATTAATCTTACCCCTCAACTCCGCAGTTTTGGATGGTGGCAAGAATTTAGTGAGAAACTCCGTAGCCATTTCTTCCCATGTGTTAACTTTTACGGATGAGAGATATTGATACCAAGCAAGTGCTTTATCTTTCAAAGAGAAGTAGAAAGGCCTTAACTTGTAGTTGTTGTTCTCCACCCTTTAAGGTCTCAAAGTCTCCATAAGAATCTCATAGTTGTACAAGTGTTGATGTGGAGGTTCTCTTTCTAAGTAAACCCCCGGACGCCACACTTGTTGATTCGGGTCCATCCTTTGACCTAGGGTTTGTGGTTCCCCTACGAACGGGTTGACTCGGCCAACCCTTGCTAGCAACCGAGGTGCTGGAGGTGGTATCTCGGCCGGTGTAGGTAGGTTAGGGTTAACCCTTGGCTCGACAGCCGCATCGGGTCGAGGTCGTATATCGACCTGTAATTTGGCCATATCAGCTCAGATCTCCTGCGTTCTTGCACGAGATTCCTCTCTTTCTCTTTGTAAAGCTTCATTACTAAGCCGAAGTTGTTCTAGTGCGTCTTTCAATTCAGCATCAAGATCTCGATTATCTTGTTCTACCATCTTAGCTTCTTTCAATCTTCTTTTGTAGGTCTTTTCTGGTTCGAGATCGTAAGGAACAATTTCTTTCCCAACACGAGTTATTCACATAAACCTAAAGAAAGATCCTGTGAAACCACTTAAGTAAAGCAACTAGTAGTAACAAGAGCAGCAACCCCGAATGAAAACAAAATACCGAACTTGGTCTTGACCAAGTCTCAGGCAACGGCGCCAAAAACTTGTTCGCTCTCAGACGTGTGTGAATAATGAAAAAAATAGCTTTAAATTTATAACATGAAATAAAAGCCTGAACAAAATGCGAACCCGTAGTGTACGGATCAATCGCAGTATGGTAAATACTCCAAGGTCGAACACAAGACTATGGTGAAATCAAGAACGATAAATATTAGGTTGTCAATCAAGAACAAAGCATCAAAATAAAGATGATGTATAAATTAGATAAAGGAATGCAGATTCTAGAGGTCAAAGCATCCAGTTGTGGGAATAGATCACCAGGTAAGTCTCACTACTCACTATCCCAAACCAAAGATCATATCATCAGGTAAGTCTCAAGGAACTAAGGAAAGGAACTATAATCTCAAACCAACACACCACCTAAGGGGATAGAACTAACCTTTACCGGATAAGTCTCAGGCTTACTCTCAAAGGTAGGATGAAGGCACACTCAAACCCTAATAAAGGATAAACCTTTATTACCTAACACTCATCATCACAGGTATACAAGCAAAGGAATCACTGGGTAAGTCTCATCCTAGGCTTGCGTATAAACTAGGAAAGGTATAACAAGGATAGGATTTGGAAAACTATAACCTAAACTCAGGATATATCGAATCAGATCCATGTCTCACTCAATTCTTATCGATCTCGACCGAGATACTCCACGAACCGGCTGAGGTACAGTTTGGTGAAAACTCGAGCTTTCAGGATCCACTAAGTAAAGGTTTACTCATTCATCGTCTATACCACAACCTTAGCCAATCACCCTCGAATCGCAAGGAAATTTAGCAAACAATCATCATAATAAGAATCAAATATATAATTGAAGAAGCAATAAGAGAACAAGAAAACCTTAACAAAAAGGTCTCAATAATCAAACAAACAAACAATCCAAACAAGCAGCAAACTGTGTTCCTCAAAGATCGAATCGAAAGACAACAATCAACATTCACTAAGAAAACCTTACAACTTTCTTTCAAACTTTCGCTCCAAGAAATCTTCCTTCAATTTCCTTCTCTTCCTTGGAATAAATTCCGTCCAAAGATAATCATCCGTCCTTCCATCCATAAATTATCTTCAATCTTATAGGAAAATCATAGGCCAAAAATAAAATATCTCATTGGGATGCGGGCCGAGGTGGTCGAGCTGTTACGTGCTAATCTCCATAACTGGTCCTATATCTCGTTTCTATCCAACTTCCAGGGTTCTTATGCCTTCCTTGTAGCTCCTTGATGCTCGATAATGCAGCTCCCATGACTCCTTAAATACATTGGCTCCATATCGATCCATAACGTGCCATTTTCTCTACAATTAGAACAATACTAGGTGTAGACCACGATTCTTGCAAAGGTAAACAAAACGACATAATCATCGAGAATATATAGCCATGCATGCAGATTTATGATGACTAAACATCGAAATCAATCTCAAAATATAGACTATAATGTATGCTATCACACAACGACGTAGGCGACGCTCGGACACTATCAAAATCACCGCAATCGGAGCAACGCAACCGGATACGTATCGTATATGCTCGACCAGGTCATTTCTTGCTCGAAAATGCAGAACCTCTGTACCAAAATGAAGAGAATGAAGAGAGGAATCCAAAAACTCAAACGGATTTGAAATCAGATTAGAAACGGATAATAGATATGAGTTTGAAGGTTGAGAGAAATTAGAGCTTTTACGAGGAAACGTGAGAGGAAATGAATTAATATACCATTTTCCGCTATTTATAGCGAATACGATAATTATCCTTTAGCGAAGTCGATAATTATCGTTTCACAAATCCAAAGACGGGTTCAACCCCTTCTCCAAACTTCTCGAAATTGGAATAATAAATTTGGAATATTATAGGGATAATTATTCCGCAACTGCTTCGGAAAACGCGTATTTCAAAGCCATCTTACTTTGCCGCTAAGAAACGAAATAGCGACTCTTTTGGCCGTTTTGCCCTTTGTTCGCTCCAAAAGGTGTGTGCGCAAATAAACTTTAAATTTAAATCCAAGAATTAAGCCTAAAGATAGCGAACCCGGAGTGTACGGATCAATCGTAGTAAGGGCTGATATTCTGGAGTTGATCTCAGGGAATCGGTGGGAACAAAGCAGCAAAAGCAATCTAACTTGTATAGCAAGCAAAGAACTGATCAATGTAAAGAATATAGATGTAAGAATAATTGGGAATGCGTATTCTAAAGATCCAAGTATCCGGTTGCGGCGTTCGATTTAAGATGTCTGAGGATATGTACGTACAGAGCTGGATAACAAAGGTATAAGTCTAAAGTAGGTATCGTACGGCGAAGTTCCAACACCATTTTATCTCACCCAAAGGATTCTACTTAGCGGGTGTTGAGTCTCGTCAAGAAGAGGTTCTAAGGATAGGATTACACTCTCAACACCAAACACCAAACCCAAGGAAGTCAAAAGAAAGAAAAAGGTAAAGGCTTTGACACTCTCCACCTTAATAGAGGGTTTTGAATTTCCTATTACCTAGAACTCGTAAAAGCTTACAACCAAGCAAGGCTAAGGGTTAGAAAGGGTAGGATTTAGACAATCTTTAACTTTGGATGAGGACAAAAGCAAAACGTGCAAGCACAATAAGATATAATAAGATCATATATCACATCATAGCTAGCACGAAATAAACACATCAAAACACGTACGTACATAATCACAACACTCACCAAGATAATACTAAGATCTACTCATCGATCCTACAAATGCATCTATCTCAGAATAAAACTCGGGATAGTTCCTCTGGATACTATCCTCAGTCTCCCAGGTAGCCTCATCAGGTCCTCGTCTCGACCACTGTATCGTCAACATGGGAGTGTCCTTCGAATGCAAGCATCTCATACCTCGCTCTAGGACTGCAATCGGATGCTCAACAAAAGTGTGGTCCGGCTCAACCACCAAATCATCATAACTCACAATGTGTCTCGGATCTAGTATATACTCCATCAGCTCAGACACGTGAAACACAGGATAAACACCCTCTAACCTCGGAGGCAAAGCTAATCTGTATGCTGCCCTCACAACTCTGTCCAGTATCTCAAAAGGACTGACATATCGGGGCCTCAACTTCCCCTTTATGCCAAAATGTCTGATGCCTCGCGTCAGAGATACTCTCAGCCAGACATGACCTCCTACTCTGAACTCTAGATGTTGAAGCCTCTTGTTTGCATATGACTTCTGGCGACTTTGTGCGGTCAGCATCCTCTCTCTGATCAGCGCTACTAGAGCCATATCATCCTGAATCTGCTCTAGCGCTATACCACTGATGATCTGTCCACACTTGTCCCCAATCCAACACAGAAGCTCGCAGCATATCCTCAAGGGTTTGGATGGTCCTCTTTGACTAACGATCTATCTAAGGGTGGAACGCAGTCGTAAAGTGTTGACTCGTCCCCAAAGCAGTCTGAATCTGGTGCTAGAACCTCGAGGTAAATCGCCATCACGATCTGAGACTATCGTCCTCGATACACCATGGAGTCTCACTATCTGCCTAGTGTACTCCTCAGCCAATCTGTTCACTGGCCAAGTTTCCCTAATAGGAATTAAACGTACAGTCTTTGTCAGTTGATCAACCACAACTCAGATAGTATCAAAACTCTTGTTGGGCCTCAATCCAGTCACAAAGTCCATGGAGACGTCCTCCCACTTCCACTGCGGTACTAGTAGTGGATGGAGCTCACCTCCAGGTCTGCAATGCTCTATCTTGACCTGCTGACAGGTCGCACACTGTGCCATAAATCTGGCCACGTCGGGCTTCAGTCCTCCCCACCAGCGGTACAAAGACGCGGTCTCGGCGTCTCATCACTCCATCTGCTCCTATGGAGAACTGTGGTGCCTCACCACGAGACATCTTCTCTTGAATCCTCATTAGGGTCGGGTAGGTCCCCTGCTTGTGTTGGATCTCACCCAACAGATCAGGTAGAACCTCTAAAGTGTACAACTGGGCATCCTCATAAGGAAACTAGATGTCCAACTCTAGCCAAGCTAGATCCTTCTGAAGCTGAGGTTGAATTGTCATTCTCGCAATCGCCTTCTCTCGAGGCGTCTTCCGACTCAGGGCGTCGGCAACAACGTTCGCCTTCACGGGATGATACAAAATCTCAAGCTCAAAGTCCTTGATCAACTCGAGCCACCTAATCTGGCGGTTATTCAACTCCCGCTGCATAAAAATATATTTCAGACTCTTATGGTCTGTGAATAATTTACATGTATCACCATACAGGTAATGCCTCCAGATCTACAAAGCGTGGACTGCCGCTGCCAACTCCAGTTCATGAGTCGGGTAATTCTCCTCATACGTCTTCAACTATCTAGACGCATATGCAATCACTCAGTCCCTCTGCATCAACACACATTCCAAGCCTATCTTGGATACATCACTGTATACCACAAAATCCTCAATACCCTCTAATTGTGCCAAGATAGGAGCAGAAGTCAAGCGCCTCTTTAGCTCCTCAAAACTCTAGGTACACTGATCAAACCATACAAATCTGGTAGTCTTCCTCAGCAAATTGTAAGTGGACGAGTAATCACAAAATATCCCTTCAAAAAGCGTAGGTAATAGCCTGGCTAGGACAAGGAAGCTACGCACTTCCTTGACGTTCGTCAGTGTCGTCCATGCTAATACAGACTCAATCTTTGCCGGATCAACTTTGATCCCCTCGGCGGAAACGATATGACCCATATATGCTACCTTTGGAATCAAAAACTCCCACTTAGAGAGCTTGGTGTACAACTCTCTATCCTACAAAACTCGTAACGCAATCCTCAGGTGTCCTGCATGCTCCTCTTTGCTATGAGAGTACACCAGGATATCGTCTATGAAGACCACCACAAACTGATCTAGGAAGTCGATGAAGATGCTATTCATCAACTCCATGAAAATAGTTGGGGCATTTGTGAGCCCAAATGGCATCACTACAAACTCGTAGTATCCATATCTAGTCCGAAATCCCGTCGTGTGCACGTCCTACTCTCTCACCCTCAACTGGTGATATCCTAAGCGCAAGTCGGTCTTGGAAAGCACAGTCGGTCCTTGAAGTTGATCCAACAAATCATCAATACGGGGCCGTGGATACTTGTTCTTGATGGTCACCTTGTTCAGCTCTTTGTAGCCAATGCACAATCTTAACAATCTGTCCTTCTTCCGCACGAAGAGGACAGGTGCTCCCCACGGAGATACGCTAGAGCGGATGAAGCCTTCTCAGCCAACTTCTCGAGTTGCTTCTTCAGCTCCAACTTCTCGACAGGCGCCATATGATATGGGGAATTCGAGATCGGTCTCGTACTAGGCTTCAACTCAATGCCGAAATCCACACTCCTCTGAGGCGGAAAACTAGACGGCTCAACAAACACATCTGTAAACTCACAGACCACTGGAATATCCTCCAATGCTAGACTCTCCCTATCCTTCATGGAATAACACTAGAAGGCCTCGCAACCCTGGGCGATCAACTCTCAACATGCACCGCATTGATGACACCCGTCTTCCCAAGGTCCCAACCTCGGAAGACCACTATCTGACCTAACTCGGTAGAGACTATCACAATCCTCCTACCTTCATCTAATACCGCACGATGTCTACGCATCCAATCCATACCCAAAATGACTTCCTCATGCACCAATGGCATGACAAATAAGTCTACAAGCAGCACACGCGTCCCTAAAAAAATGGGACAATCACGTATCTCGCGGGTACATCTAATCCTACTACCATCAGGTAACCCTATAATAAAGGGTATCCCCTCTATCGTAGCTAGACCCAAATGCTCAACACATAAATCAGATATAAATGAATGCATAGCAACGGTATCAAATAAAACTCTAACAGGTAAATCATGAATTAGAATGGTACCTGTAGCAGTCGGTGCAGTTGGCTCCTCTGCACTCCTCAACTCATAAACTCTACCCTGAGCTCCTCTAGTAACAGTGGTACTCCCCCACGACCTCTACCTTTACTCGACCCGGGAGCAGATCCCTGAGTAGAATGACGATTTGGGACTCTCTATTGTCCTTGTATCTGTTGCTGAGGTGGCCTCTCTCCACCTCCTGTCACACTAGCAGGGGAAGAACCCTGTTGTGATGTAGCTCCACCCTGTCTACAGAAGACATATCTATGACCTAGTCTGCCACAAGTTAAGTAAGTCACTGGCGGTCTCGTCCACTCTGGTCGTATATGTCCAGGATCGCCACATTTGAAGCAATGTCGTCCCTTCTCTACAACCGGTGTAGATGAGGGGTAACTTTGTCGTCTCTGGCCCCTCCAAAAACTTGAAGCTCCACCAACGCTATTGGTCTGCCTATTCCACTATCTCTTCTCCAACCGTCCCGTCTGAGAAGTCCTCCTCTGATTGGCCCACTCACGCTCAAAAGCTGAGGCTTGGTCCTGATAATTTGTCAAGGACTCGCAATGGAAATCCGCCATGTAAGAAAGTGTACTCTCCCTCAGTCAATGGGAGAACAAATACACGTGTTGGTCCTTAGAAGGTGCAGCTGGACCCAGTTACGCCAACTCCGTTTGGAAATGACTGATGGCATCTGCTATCAACACGTCCTCGAAGCCTACCTCTACAAAGTCTTGCAGTTTCTCCCTCCTCAGCAAGGCAGGGCAAAAACGCTCTCTGATCATGGTCCTCATCTTGTCATAGCTAGTGGCTCGACCCCGCATGGTCCTCCACCACTATTGAGCTAGGTCATGAAATAGAGTTTGTACTACCTCAATCCGTCTATACTCTAGACATCTGATAGACATCTCGAAAGGGCTCTCAATAATAACGCTCCTCTCTCTAAGCGCGCTCTCTCTCTAGGCGATTCGTGGGCAACTCGGAGCTCCGGCCTTCGTCCCTTACGCAAGCTCCTTCCTTTTCGTTGTGATTCCTCACGAATCACACCGATCTTCTCTTCTCGTGCCCTGTTGATGTGCACAATCCTCACAACAGACATTTTTGGTTACACAAACACACGTAATTTCAAGGCTTAAACTAGGGTTTTGGCGGCGCTTGACGCCATGGCCAAGAAAAAGAAATCTCTGACTAAGGCTGGTGGTGAAGACTCTATGGTGAACGCTAATCATGAGGCGACGTCATCATCGGCGTCCAAGGCTCGGACCCAGGCGCCAGACGTAGGGAACAAGCAAACTTCGGTGAAAGACATGGCGGCCATGAGAGATGCAAAGCTTGACACTTTCTAGGCGCCATTGACCAGTTTTGACAAGGTACAAACACAGTTGGTTCCAGTTGGCATGTCTGAAGGTGTCGGGGACAAGGCCGACAACACTGTGACAAGCGCTAACCTTGTCGGTGAGGCCCAAAGCTCACAAGCGCAAGCAAAGGGGACAACCGCTTTGCCACCGGCTGGCGCTAACGCAAAGGGGACATCCGCTTTGCAAAATCCTAAGGGGATGCATGCCACTATTCACCCCGACGCTGGCGAGAAAAACCATAGCACAAATGGGACATCCGCTTTGTCAAATCTGGACATGCCGAACACAAAGTCTGACACTTTAGCGCCTGCTTCCGTCCCTTTGGGAACTTCATTTCCTCCACCTAGATGGGAGAACGCCCACAAGAAACCTGGGAAAAGCCAACCTTTGGCTTTCGACAATAGTGAGACCGGCGGAGAGGGCGAACTAGAAGTTGTCACCGGGAAGCACGATGTTTTATCCAATGATGGTAAGGATGATATGGCGACTGAAAGGGAAGTCCTTGTGGGAGGAAAGCCGATGTCAGAGTACCCTGCTTTGAGTAAGGCTAACCAACCACCAGGACAAAGGAAAGCATGGACCGGCGCCCCGTCTAAGGTGTTCATGAACTCTGTACTGGGAGGCAAACTTGAATACACTAAGCCGACGTCCACTAGGGTTACTATCAAATGCTCTGAAGGTATGCCGAAGCATCAAGTATGGGGAAGCACCTTGCTTGCCCAATATGCTGGCTTCTATCCGGGATACTTTGCCATCAATGAAAAGATGAAACTTTGGGGAGTTAAGGCTAAGTTTAGAGTTGAATCCGGCCGGATGATCTTCAGCTTTCTCAATGATGATGATAGGGACAATGTGCTCAAAGGTGGTCCATATTTCATTCACAATCGACCATTATTACTCAAGCATGTCCCGGACAAGTTTGCATTCAACCGGAAAGATGTAGCTACCATGTCATTATGGGTAAGAATCACTGGATTAACTAATGAATTTTGGACGCCTAAAATTCTAGGACGGCTTGGCTCCTTGATTGGCAAGCCTCTATACATGGACCATGTGACTGAAGATAGGAAGAGAGGCTCTTATGCTTGTAGAGGTGAATTTTGCTAATGATGTTCTTCGTGAAGTGTCACTTGACTTTGATGATGGTGTCACGTTGGATTGCACCTTGCTCTATGAGAATGAGCCAACATACTGTCGTCGATGCTTGCAATTTGGTCACAAAGATGAAGCGTGCACTTTCCATGCGACAAGGAAAGACATTGGACCTAAGCCGAAGACTAGCCGGCCAAGGACCATGACTAAGCCTGGGACTAAGGCGCCCAAGAACTTGAGTAATGAGAAGATGAATATAGAGACTGAGGCCACTAAGCCTGCCAAGCCTGTCTCACCAAGACCGGTTGTTGAGGAGGTTGTCAAGCCACAGGTTGAAGCCAAGGAGCCAAGGAAGACAAACCAAGGCATTGTCATCCGGGAAGGTACTCACCAGGCGGCACCATTTGTTGCCAGGACACTTGCTCCGGGAGACAAAGGCAAGGGAAAAGTGGTGGAAGAAGATATTTCCTTGACATCATCCGATGAGGAGCCATCTGAGGAGGAGAGTAATGAGGAGGAGCAGGCACCAAGTAGTGAAGACGAGGTCTCGGATGACATTGACATTGAATCTGACGAGTCAAAACATGTCACTGACGACAATTATGACAATGAAATGGCAAGCGATGGGGATGAGGATGAGGAGTTTACGCCGGTAATCTCCAAGTCCCAGCGCCGGCTCGTCAAGAAGTTGAACGCCTCGGTTGAAAAGGACAAGAAGAAAGCAAAGGGCCATGACCATGTGATGAATGATGAGCCACGCCGGCGTACTCGGCTTGGCTTGTCACAAGATGACAATATGAAGGCTGTCAATGGCAAGTCCATAGAGAGAAGGAAGGGCAACCGTAAAGGTTCCCAATGAGTGTCGCCGCTTGGAACATCCTGGGGTTCAACCAACCCTAGAAACAAAATGGTTTGAGGGCTCTTCTGGAAGAGTTCAAGGTGCGACTATGTGGTGTTTTATAGACACAAATAGATGCTAATGTTACGGACATTAATGTGATCATGAGAAGAAAGTTCACCAAATGGAAGTTTGCACACAACTTCTCCTTGGATGACCGATGCTGGATACTTGTGATGTGGAATGATGACTACTTCCATGTGGACATTCTATGTACTCATGTGCAATTCATCACTTGTATGGTTACATGTAAGATGAGTGGCATGATCTTTGGTGTATGCTTTATACTTGGGGAGCATAGTGTTGTGAAGAAGAAAGAAGCTTGGATGGGAATCAAGACGAGCCTACGTGAAAACCAACTTCCATAGATGGTTCTTGGTGATTTCAACAATGTACTACATGCTCATGAGAGAGCACATGGGGAGCCAGTCCGGATGTATGAGAAGGCTTATATGACCTTTTTCATGAAGAAGGGTTGGTTGATGTGTCGTTCAATAGTGATAGCCTCTTCACATGGACTAATGGCACCATTTGGAGCAAAATTGACCGAGTCATGGTGAATGACGCTTGGCTAGAGCAGGGTGTCTATTGTCAAGCTACCTTCTTGGACCGGTGGCACTACTCGGACCACAAGCCGGCGATTGCTCACCTTCACAAGCCAACTGGGGCTAGTAAGCGTTCCTTTAAGTTCTTTAATATGTGGACTAAGCATGAATCATTTCAAGATGTTTTCAAGGAGACATGGAGGACTCAAGTGAGAGGCACGTACCAATATCGGTTGTGTACCTTGCTCCGGAGATTGAAGAGGCCACTAAGGGAGCTTAACCGAGTGCATTTCTCCCATATTGCCGAGAGGGTCAAGGGCGCCAATGTTGCCTATGCTCAAGTGCTGGAAGAGCTTAGGCTGGACCCAATGTCACAAGAAAAGAGATCAAGCATGATGGATGCCAAGGTCAAGGCGGAACGCCTAGGGATGGCTGAGTTTAGCTTCTTAGCCCAACAAGCCAAAACCAAGTTTTTGCTCCTAAGTGACCGGCCAACAAGTTTCTTCCATGGAATCATGAAAAGCTAGAGGAGCGGCTAGCCACATAGCCTCATTGACAACCGAAACTAGAAGTGTGACAACATCTAGTGAGGAGGTCATTAAAATGTTTCTTGACTTCTACCAAGGTCTCTTTGGGATGGAGAAGAGTTGAGGAACCAAGAGTTGGTGAGTTTGTTATTGGGCCGAAAGTTCAGGAGAGTGACAAGGCTGGACTCATTAGACCGGTGTCAAACGTGGAGATTAAAGAAGCACTATGGGACATTGACAATGACAAGGCGCCTGGGCCGGATGGGTACACCTCATGTTTCTTCAAGGAGGCATGGGAAGAGGTTGGGAGTGAGCTATGTGTGGCAGTCAAGGAGTTCTTTGTCAATGGCAAGCTCCTAACCCAGCTTAATCATACGGTTGTCTCACTTGTGCCAAAGAAAGAGTCGCCTAATAGAGTTGAGCACTTTAGACCAATCTCATGTTGCAATGTGGTATACAAAGTCATTACCAAGATCATGACCAAGCGCATGGGACATTGCTTGACATACCTTATTGATCCAGCCCAGACGGCGTTTGTCCCTGGACGATTGATGAGTGACAACATATTCCTTGTCCAGGAGCTACTCCGGAGATATAATGTTAAGCGAGACACTCGCCGGTGCTTCCTCAATATTGATCTAGCGAAGGCATTTGATACGGTCTCATGGAGCTTTGTAAGGAGAGCCTTAGTTGAGTTGGGGTTCCCGGTGGAATTCATTACATGGGTTATGGAATGTGTCACTACACCCTACATACTCCATCAAGATCAACAAGGACATCCATGGATTTTTCAAAGGCAAGCGAGGGCTAAGGCAGGGTGATCCAATGTCACCGCTCTTATTTGTATGTTGCATGGAGTTTCTCTCAAGATTGCTCAAGGCTGAGACGGCCAAGGATGGGTTTAGGTATCACCAACATTGTGAGGAGATGAGGCTAACACATCTTGCATTTGCCGATGATGTAGTGATTTTCTCTCGAGCAGATGTTGCTTCAGTCCGAGTACTAATGAGTTGCATCAACCGGTTTGGCGAGCTATGTGGATTGAGAGTAAGGCTGGCCAAGTCTTCCATGTATCTTGCCTCAGTGCCGGTGAGTGAAGCGGTGAAGTTGCAAGCTCTCACTGGCTTTGCTCCAGGGAGGTTTCCCTTTCATTACTTAGGAATACCCATAGCCCCTCATACACTTCGAGCGGCAGAATACACCCCTCTACTTGACAAAATTGGCATGAACATCAATGCATAGAATAAGAAGCATTTGTCTTTTCCCGGCCGTCTGGATCTCATTACCTCAGTGATACAAGGCATAGATAGCTTCTGGATCTCGGTGCTTCCAATCCCAGGACTTGTGATTGATAGAGTCATAAAGCTTTGCCGGCAGTTTTTATGGTCAAGACCAAGTGTAGCATGGGACAAACTATATAAGCCTAAGATGGAAGGCGGGCTTGGACTATTGGAGATTAGATCATGGAATAATGCCTTCATGTGCAAGCGTTATTGGCACATACATGAGGGACGTGAGAGCCTATGGGTCAAATGGGTACACCATAGATACTTGCAAGTGGTTGAGCCGGGTGATTGGCGTCCTCATAGGCGGGACTCGCCATTTATCAAGGCTATCCTGGGCGGGAGGGATCGCATGATGGAGGAAGGCCGCTCGCTTGATGAAACTCTCCAGGAGCTTTGTCATTGAGCCAAGTTTAAAGTGACAAAGGCATATCATCTTGTTCGAAGAAAAGAGGAGAATGTACCATGGCACAATGTTATGTGGGACGCCAAGCACACACCAAGACATGCTTTCATTGCATGGATGGCTGCCCTGGGACGTCTATCTATACATGACCGAATGAGCTTCCTAGGAGTTGATCCTATTTGTCATTTATGTAGGAGAAGCAATGAGTCATATGAGCACTTGTTCTTCCGGTGCAAGTACTCAAGACATGTATGGCGAGAGGTGAGACGTAGCTTCAAAATGCCGGCTGGACTGGGCACACTGACGCTAGCCATGAGATGGCTGAGGCGAGCAAGAGGGAAGAAGATACACAAGATTAGTGCCATGAGGTTTGCCTTCGTTGCAATCGTCTACTTTCTATGGCATGCACGTAATAGTATCGTCTTTGAGGGCAACTTGTTGCCGGAGAAGGTGACTATTAGATTGATAAATGTACATGTGTACCGGCTACTTCACTCGGCATTCCCTGAGCATGTTAATGAAAGGGTCGAAGAACACCATGATAGGTGATGGAAATGCTTTGCTAAGGCCAAGCGAAGCTGGCGCTGGACGGATATGGGCTTGTCTGATGTTGTCATGGTCGTGCCAGATGGGCCCAGATGGGTATGAATGTCATCGGCTGAGGTTGTCATTACTGGGTTCCAGCCTTGTCACTGCCAGTGTAGTTGTCATGGTCTTGCGATATGGGCCAAGATGGGCATGAATGCCATCGCCGAATGTTGTCGCTAATGGGCCGAAGAGTTATCGCTACCGGCATATGTTGTCATGATCTCGTCAAATGGGCCCAGATGGGCATGAATGCCATTGTCTGGATGTTGTCACAGTCGGGCCGGAAGTTGCCAAAGTTGGCCAGTTTTGTCAAGCGCTTGTCAAGATGTTGTCATTGTCTTGCCGCTTGGGTTGTCACTAATGGGCCCAGTTGGGCAATTGCATCAGCGCCCCGGAAGGTGTGTCACTTGGGCCGGTTACTTATGGTCGCCGCTCCGCCTCTGGATTGTCAAGGATGGGCCGGCGCGCGCACCAGCCTATCACTATTGGGTTGTGTTGCCTCGTATGCTGGCCACTCCAACTCTCAATCATGATGCCGGATGGGCTTGTTAGCCTTTACTGTTTATATATATTTTGCTGGTTTGTTTGTGCGATGTTCTTGGACATGCACTTTTCATAGTTTTTACTTGTGTTTGCTTTGAACGCTTGTTTATGCTGAACGCCTCTTAGGAGGGATAGGCCTCTTTTTCTCACATCTATGAATTTACCAGCATCTTGTCTAGACATCTGATAGACTCAAGAGCTGAGTCCACATGTCCAATCCAGACCTCCGTCTCTAATCCCACCTTCCTTGAGAAAGTTGGTACTCCCAGGTGATAAAATGCCTTCAACCAAGTATCTGGTCGAGGTCCTCTATACTCCTTTGGAGCTCTAACAATCTCAGCAGCATGTGCCGGCATAACTGGCACCTGAGTACCTCCTCGGGACATCTTAGAAGATCCCTCCTGTGCTGGCAGATCCGGGGCACGTCTACCCGTTGTGGCAACCTCCTCCACTCGTTCGATGTACGCGCGGAACTCTAGTCCCCTCATAGAGACACGATCCGAGTCATCTAACTGGACTCGTTGTGATCGTTATCTCGGAGATCCACCGCTCCTAGTCTTAGGAACGACGCTCTCAGCAATCTCCTCATGAACATCCTCTACCACTGGCAGATCAGCAACGGGATTTGGTCCCTGTCCTATCATTACCGGAGGAAGAGGTGGTTTGTCTCTACCCCGGCCCACAATAGAAGTTGCTCTAGTCCGAGCCATCTGTGGGGTATGCATACCTAACTTATAAGGCTATATATATGCCATTAGTATATATATATATATATATATGTGTGTGTGTGTGTGTGTATATATATATATAACACATCCGCATACAATCCATAATACATATATATATACATATCTATACTGCTGAGATCCACGACAGAGGTCTCGACTTCCCGTACATTCTATCCCAAAACACTGTATACACAGTTTTAAAACCAAAAATCCTTTTTAAAACGTCAGACCCTTTTCGGGTTCTGTTTATTTATCTATCTGACCTTTATTGTAGGTTACAAGTACCATTGTTGTCAACCTAAATCTTTGATACCAACTCTGTAACACCCTAAATCCGCGGGACTCGGGGCGCTATTGGGCTATGATCTCACAGTGGATCCTGATACTAGTCTGACAACAAGTTCACTGGACTTTACAACAAGGCACAAACATATATAAAACAAATACATAAAATAATGTAACTGTATAACAAAAGAGTATACAAAATCATAGCCGAGTATAAAACAACATCATATCCAACATGTACAAACATCCCCAAAAGCCCATGCAACACCTATGTATGGAAGACCTCGGTTAGTCACCCTGCCGGATCACTTTGCAGACCTTCTATCCTGCAAAGCATCTACAACACGGTATAAAACCGTTAGCTAACCATTCATATATAAGATAATGCATAAGCACAAATCATGTAAACCAACAACATCATGATGTCACACATTTACCCGTTTTAATTATCTTTATATATATGGTCATCCACTCAAATCATATATATATATATATATATGTATATATATATATATATAACTATGTGACACGAGGAACATATCATCCTCGCCTTTGGGTGATATAGCCAGCTGGAGTAGTATTGTCGCACTACCCGTGTATCCTATAGGAGTAGTGAAGTGCCCATCCCGTATACTAGTCTGGCCTGACTTCAGAGAACATCCCAAACTCCTTACAGGATGAAAGGGAAAGGTTATCACTGCCACTAAAAGGGGGCTATCAATAAAACATAGGTCGGTAATAATCGATATCACATGCTATCAAGCATATAACACACACCACTCATGCATACACCCAATATAAGGATGGTAGCTAAGTAAGTCCTACGAACTTACCTTAACCTCTGATACATTCGACCACGATCAACCTCCATCCGGATAACATCACTGCCTAATATCAAGGCATAAAGAGATATATCAAATCTCTTATCAATCCAAGGGGTCACACCTAGACCCAAGGGATCCATAAGGATCATAATCATCCTAAACCTCACAACCTACTAATCCTTGAAGCCATAACCGGCATATATCGATATCATGATCATTCTCATTCTATCCTCATACACATATCAAGCATGCTACTAAACCCCTCATACTAGGAAAGGAAATGATCCATGCTATCCTAGGCAAGCCTTGAATAAGACGCACTTGCGTAACAAGGAAGACGCCGAGCTGGACACAGGGAGGAGCAGGGGCGGCGGCTCCACACGCAGGGGCGGCAGCGTACCAGGCGCAAGGGCGGTCCTTGGTGGCGCAGGGGCGGCCATACAACAATGATCACGTCTTCGACTTCTCTTCGATCCTTCACTCGACTCTCTTCAAATCTTCACCAGCCACCAACCATATAGGCACATATAAGTATCAAAATGAGCCTAGGAAGATCATCACAAGATCAACCTTCTGAAATCCTAACCTAAAGAGGAAGGAAAGAAGAGAAAGAGAAGAAAGAAGGAAGAGGAGAAGGAGAAGAACGAACTTACCACAACTGCTCAAACAGAATCCTCACCACCTCAACATCTACCACAACACATCAGCAACAACATCCAACATCATCATGAATCAAATCCACACAAAACTCTCAAACAAGATCAAGAAACTCAAGGAGAAGATCATGAAAGAATGAGAAGAGAAGAAGAGCGTAGGGCAGTTGGGAAATGAAGGAAACCCTTGTTCATTAACAAAGGAGGAAACTTATAGGGGAAGAGAAGAGTAAAGCATGGGTCAAGTCCAACAAAAATGTGTGCATCCTACCAGAATCCGCAGGGGCGGACCTAGGAGGCGCAAGGGCAGCCAATAGGGCGCTAGAAGCGGTGGTCTGGCCGCAAGGGCGGCCCAAGCAAGGCTCAACACTTGCGTCTCAACTGAGGTGCAGGCGTGGGATCTCGAAAAGACTATGGCTCTTACAATGAAGTTGTTAAAATTGTGGAGTTTATTCCTCTTTCCCAGATTTTTCACCATATATCCAATACATTCCGACCTTTAACACATTTATTTGGCCTCTTTATGTTGAAAGTCCTTGAGACCTTTATGCACATGTTTAAGGCTTAATGGTCTAGATTTGTTTCCTCTTGATTATTTTGACATCTTTACCATACCTTTCATATATGTATTGGATAAAGTGTTATTGTCTTTCCATTCTATGATTTTATTAATACATGCATTGATTCTTTTATGCCTTGAACCACCACTTTGAGGGTGATCCATAATTAGAAGCACATTCCAAAAAGGTTTATGTTTTTTAGCATTACATAATCCATGGCAACTTGTACCTTATATTTGGACCTTAATTGGGGACAAGCAAGAGGCAAGTATTGGATATTTTAATGACATGAATTATGTACTATAATATTCATGCATATAGCGAGTATTTCCCCTCAGTTTGGCATACATTTGGCAAGAATCGATAACCTTTGAGCTTATATTCATATACTGCAAGAATAGAGGTCTACACGAATTCTTGATGTATTGGGATCAACATACAAAGGAAATCGGCCGATTTATATCTAAATCACCCAATTTTTATAAATATCACCTGATCATTATAAGAAGTCATAAAAAGATAAAGTTTTTGAAGCCCTAGCATTCTTCTATAAATAAAGGACATCTAGCAAACCTAAGGCATTCAGTTGGAGATCAAGAAACCCTAGAAAGCAACAAGGAAGGAGAAGAGAAACGCATTCGAGATTCAAGATTCAAGATTGAAGATACTAAGTGAAGTTCTTTGAATTCTATTTTAGTTTTTAGATTCTTTTTATTTTGAACACAAGATTCGGAGTTCTTGGTTATAGTTTTCATTCAGTTTTGATTACCAAAGACCTTTGTTAAGGATTTCTTGCTTTTATTCAAGTTTCACAAGTTGCTTTACTTTCATGATTCATACTACTTTCTTGATTTAATCATGTGTTATTGGATAAAACCGTTGCGATTCTAGGGTGATTGGTTGAAGATTATGGTTAAGATGATGATAGAGTGAGCCTTACGTCGAGATTGAATCATGAGAGTTGTTTTTACCTTTGCAAAGAAGAAAAATTAGGTTGTTCTTGGTAAAAAAATTGGTCGATTTTTATACAAGAACAAGGCGATTTTCTTTTTGTCGTACCTTTGATGCTTTATCCTTAAGCCTAGGTTAAAAATTGCTTAGACCCTAACCTTGTTGAGCCTTTCTAACCTATATCCAAGCTTGTGAAGAGACTTACCCGGTGATTCCCTTTCTTGGTTGCCAACGATGATGAGTTTTAGGTAATAGAGGAATCAACACCCTCTATCAGGTTTGAGTGTGCCTCTCCCTTGCCTTTGTGAGTTAACCAGAGACTTACCTGGTGATGGTTAGTTCTATTCCCTTAGGTTGAGGTGGTGTTTGAGATTACATTTCCTTCCCTTAGATCTCCAGCTAATAAAGGACTCAACACCCTTTATTAGGAGCCTTTGGTTTGGGATAGTGGATAGTGAGACCTCCCCCGTGATCTATCCAACCTTAGAAGCACCTTTCCTTTGCAATCCTTGCTCTGTTCATAGATCAATAGAAGTCTTAACTCGAAAACCATATTTGGATACCTTGATCTCTAGAATCTGCACTTTCCGATTTCTTGCACACAATCTTGTTATTTGTCTTTTATTTGCAACTTGTCTAACTAGATTTTTTTATTGCTTGATTTCACCATAGTCCTTGTGATCGACACTAGAATATTTGCCTATACTGCATTGATCCGTACACTGCGGGTTCGCATATTTGCTTTATTCTTGGGCATATAGGACTACTTTCAAGAGTCCCATAGGCACAACACCTTACAATATTTTCTATGGAAAGTCTTGTCATCTTCCGGTGGAGTTAGAGCACAAGGCTTATTGGGCAATCAAATGGCTCAACTTTGACATGAAGGAAGCTGGAGAGAAGTGCCTCTTGGACATCAACGAGTTAGAGGAGATCCACTATAACGCTTATGAGAACACACAAATCTATAAAGAAAGAACAAAGAGGTGGCATGACAAACGCATCGGCCCCAAGGAGTTGAAAGAAGGAGATATCGTCCTTCTATTCAACTCTAGACTCCGACTATTTCCGGGTATGCTTAAATCTCGTTGGACATGACCTTATACTATAAACATGTGTTTCTCCATGGTGCAGTTGAAGTATGGGGTGAACATTGCGGAAAATTCAAGGTTAACAGCCAGAGGTTGAAGAAAAACACGCCGGAAGTTCCGGTTGAAGGCATTGCTCCTCTTCTTCTCGAATGATCATCAATGGAGTTAGGTCCAGCTAGCGACCTTAAACCAAGCACTTCTTGTGAGGCAACCAAGGTATTTCTATGTCTTGTCCCTTTTTCTTAGTTAGATTAGATTAGTTTAGTTGTTTTTTGTTAATACACTCCGGGTTTTTCTTGTGTCTTTGATGACATAAACTAGGTATTTTCTCAAAGAAGGGATTAATGATGGGATGAGATGGCAGTAGGATTGAGATTTAGATAAGAAAGGAATGAAAAAAGCACTTGGAGAGGAAGTGAAGAACGGAAGATAGATAAAGTCGACCCCCCTCAAGAAAGCCGACCAATTTTTCAATTAAATTAATTAATTGAGTCGATTTTTCCAACCAAGTTCGATAGCAAGATCGACTAAAAAATCAACCCCCCAAAAAAAATCGGTCGATTTTTAGTGATCATGGACGAAAAACGATAAAAAATCGGGCCAACGAAAAAATCAACCCCTTATAAAAATCGGCTGTTTTTTTTATAAAAAAAATCACACCACAAACACTCAAATCCTTGTCACACGTTTCTTTATTACATTGCATTGCATTTATTCCTAAAAATCCAAAAAAAAAATGAAAAATTTTGAAAATTTATGCTTCTAAAAGGATATGATATCATTGATGAAACTTGTGTATGTGAATTGGCATAAAGATGACTTGTATGCTTGAGATAAATTATGGTATATGTGGACTTGAATACTTTATTTGAAATTTGTATGATTTGTATGCCATTGATGCTTTGATGAGATAGAGAAATAATGATCGAAACCGCTTACTAAGTTCTTATACATCATATTGGAATGATTAAGACAATTTATTTTTCTTTATTTTCTTCATTTTATTCACGTTCAACACTTCATATATACTACTTTCCTTCTCTTTTTACCTATCCGGAAATTAAAAAACATGCTAGTGCGTGAACTGTAAAAGCGTCGTGATTAGGAGTTTAAAATAAACGAATGTTTTATTTAGAAAACATAAGCTTTAGGGACGTTGATTTTAGTAATGAGTAACTCGGCACCATTCACATAGCCACGTGTTTGTGTCCTGCCAAAGTCGGATTGATCGATAGTCCTAACGAGTCATGGTATGTGCATCCGGTTTGAGGCACCTCGGTAAATTGAGGCTTGCTGATCTCCAAGGATTCGGTTATTGTGCACCTCTGTCCATGTTCTCAAGTGAAGTAAAAGAAAAAACAAAAAGTTGCTTATTTTTAGTGGTTATGAAATTTTTAAATTTGTGGAGTTTATTCCTCTTTCCCGGATTTTGCACCACATATCCTATACATTCCAACCTTAACACGTTTCTTTGGCCTCTTTATGTTGAAAGCCCTTGAGACCTTTATGCACATGTTTATGGCTTAATGTTCTAGATTTTTTTCCTCATGAACATTTTGACATCTTTACCATACCTTGCATATATGCTCTTGGATAAAGTGTTATTGTCTTTCCATGCTATGACTTTATTGATACATACGTTGATTCTTTTATGCCTTGAACCATCACTTTAAGGGTGATCCATGATTAGAAGCACATTCCAAAAAGAGTTTTTGTTTTTGAGCATTACATAATTTATGGCATCTTGTACCTTAGATTTGGACCTTGCTAGGGGACAAGCAAGAGGCAAGTATTGGGTAATCTGATGACACGAATTATGTACTATCATATTTATGCATATAGCGAGTATTTTCACCCAGTTTGCATACATTTGGCAAGAATTGATAACCTTTGAGCTTATATTCATATACACTACAAGAATAGAGGTCTACACGAGTTCTTAATTTAATTGTAGATAAAATGGTGGAGTTTGGATGCGGAAATATATCAATACTAGACTTAGGAGCATGGTGGATCACTAAGGAGTCTAAAAGATAGGAAAATACTGGGTAAGATACCATAGAGAAGGGTAGAAGACGGAGCTAAAAGATAACACACTGTAGAAGAAAAAAATCGGATCAATATACAAAGGAAATCGGCCGATTTATATCTAAATCACCCGTTTTTTTTATAAATATCACTCAATCTTTATCAAGAAGTCATAAAAAGATAAAGTTTTGAAACCCTAGCTTTCTTCTACAAATAAAGGACGTCTAGCAACACCTAAGGCATTCAGTTGAAGATCAAGAAACCCTAGACAACAGCAAGGAATGGGAAGAAAACGCATTCGAGATTCAAGATTCAAGATTGAAGATACTAAGTGAAGTTCTTTAGTTTTGAGATTCTTTTGCTTTTGAACACAATATTCAAAGTTTTTAGTTATAGTTTTCATTCAGTTTTAGTTACCAAAGACCTTTGTTAAGGATTTCTTGCTTTTATTCAAGTTTCAGAAGTTTCTTTACTTTCTTGATTCATACTACTTTCTTGATTTAATCATGTGCGTTATTGGCTAAAACCCTTGCGATTCTATGGTAATTGGTTGAAGATTGTGGTGTAGATGATGATAGACTGAGGCTCACATCGAGATTGGGTCTTGAGAGTTATTTTTACCTTTGAAAAGAAGAAAAATTGAGTTGTTCTTGGTGAAAAATCGGTCGATTTTTATACAAGAACATGGCGATTTTCTTTTTTTGGCCGTACCTTTGATGCTTTATCCTTAAGCCTAGGATAAAGATTGCTTAAACCCTAACCTTATTGATCCTTTCTAACCTATATCCATGATTGGGAAGAGACTTACCCGGTGATTCCCTTTCTTGGTTGTCAACGATGATGAGTTCTAGGTAATAGAGGACTCAATACCCTCTATTAGGTTTGAGTGTGCAATTCCCTTGCCTTTTTGAGTTAACCAAAGACTTAACCGATGATGGTTAGTTTTATTCCCTTAGGTTGAGTGGGTGGTTTGAGATTATAGTTCCTTCCCTTAGATCTCCAGCTAATAAAGGACTCAACACCCTTTATTATGAGCCTTTGGTTTGGGATAGTGGATAGTGAGACCTCCCTCGTGATCTATCCCACCTTAGAAGCACCTTTCCTTCACAATCACAGCTCTGTCCATAGATATTTAGAAGTCTTGAATCGAAAACCACAATTGGATACCTTGATCTCTAGAATCTTGCTTTCCCAATTCTTGCATACAATCTTGTTATTTGTCTATTATTTGCAGTTTGTCTAAACTAGATTTCTTGATCGCTTGATTTCACCATAGTCCCGGTGATCGACCTTGGAATACTTTTATTGCGATTGATCCGTAGACTATGGGTTCGCGTATTTGCTTTATTCTTGGTTTAAATTTAAGACTATATTCCTTCATACAAACGCGCGTTTTGAAGCGAACAACATTCTTCTAGTTGTCAAGAATTGTTCTAGTCAACTTTGTATTTCTAGATTTTAGTTGCTCTACGGATTACACTGGATATCTGATTATCATACAGTTTATATACAAAGATATAAACCCTATTATAACATTTTATTTTATTAATAAAAATTCAAAAAATATATTATGTTTAGAAGAGATGAGCTTCCTGCGAATATATATATATGAAGAGATTATCAATATCAAAGAACAAAAATATGAGTTGTATGTTGATCTTTTTCATTATTTATATGCAAATATGAGCTAGCTAGGCTAACATTATAAAAAATGATTCTTATGTTTTTTTTAATTACTCATGTACTGCAAAGTTGGTGCGATAAGTAGACAAGTATGGTCTACTTGTTAGCAAAAGCATCATCAATTCTAAGTTAAAGTTGAATTGCTCATTCAATGAAGATTTGTTAGGTCATGTTTGCAAAACCAACTAAAATAAACATTAAGTAGGAAAAGAGAGGCCTCAAGTAGATTCTTATATGTTTTCCTTACCTTTTGGCTTATTGAATGAGACCTCAAGTTATGTTAGAATGTTATGGATATGTGGATTTTATATTTAGACTGTTACATAGGATATATGGATTTTTTTAGGTTAGATGTTTGCAAAATTGTTCTGGTCAACTTTTTATTTTTGGATTTTAGTTGCTCTACGAATTACACTCGATATCTGATTAACATATAGTTTATATACTAGACACACACCCTATTATAACATTTTATATAGACCAACACATGAAGTAGGAAGAGTGAGACCTCAAGTTATGTTTAGACTCCTATTGACTCATCAGCTTGTTTGTTTTTTTATTCATATAGATGTTGATTGTTGTTTTCTTTTCTTTGTTTTTAATCAAGATTATTCAAGTCATTGAGCATGTAGAAACCTACAACTGAGATTCATTTAGATACAACTGTTGTATTTGATTCTTTTAGATGCAACACTTGTTTGGTTCTGATTCATTTAGATGCCCACTGTTGTTGCCCTTCCTTTTTGAAATTGAATGACACAACTTAATCAAGGTTAATAGAGTCACTAAGGATCCTTTTTAGATGTCCAACTTGTGTGTTTTACAGGTTCTCTTCCTTTTGCTATGTTGTTGAACATATATCATATTCAAAATTATTCTTGTTTGTTTCCCTCTTTATTTATTAGTAGACATGTTAGACTCAACACGACAATTTTTCTTACCCTCTGATGCATCATTTCCGTATGAGTTTGATCCCGATGTATCTGATTCTACTATGGAGATTGATCCATAATATGTTGTAAGTAAATCAATCTCTTTTCATTCCATCAAATGTGTATAATAGAATCATTTCAACCGATGTCTTCATGTTTACATTATTGACAACTATTTGATGACGATTTGGACGAAGATCTGTTTGACACTCCCTGCAATAATCGGATACGGTCATGTGTATGCAAGAGGTTTCCCGTAGACTCATTAGTTCCAATGATAGACTAAGACAAGAGATCAAAACCACAAATCAAAATATGGTCAATGTCGAGTCAACCAACCAATAGGTGTTTGACCATGCATCAGATTTGGCTTCCTCAAATATACTATGGTCGTTAAGACTAGAGGAGGACAATTCAAGAGCGAGTGAGACTGCCAAAAGAGCATAAATATTGAAACACTCCATTTAGCAGGCACGTTTTGATATTTTTTTTATTACCGTATTTAAATTATTATATAATCTCGTAAATAATTTACGAGAATGGTTTTGTATTTGCAAAGTACATTTTTTGCGAGTTTATTTATATATTCGATCCACATATATTTTCCGAATTTTTATTTCCGGAAAAGTTCGAAAAAGTTTTCCGATCCGAAACTTCCGTTCCCATTAATTTCGATCGAGAATATTTTAGTTCTCTATTTTCTTCTCTTTTCTTTCCTCTCTCTCGGCTGCTGAGCAGAATCTTCGGCCCATATTGGCCGACGCTGGCCACTGGCCTTCCTCACCCAGGCTACTGCCTAGCCTGGCACCTCAGGCTTGAAACCGACTCCTTGCTATCCCTCTCTGTGTTGTCTCTCTCCCTTCTGCTCTCGATCCCCTCCTGAAAGCCTCAACTCCCACTCTCATCCCCTCCTCTCCTCTCCTCTACATCTCTCTTTGATCTCACCACTCCCTCTCCAACATCCCCAGTCACTCTCCAATGCGTCTCCTTCCTGTCTCAACCTTTTTGTGCTACCTTGGACAAACTCTGCAGCTCAGGAGCAACCGAGCAGCTCCACCTCTCTCCTCTGTTCACCTCCTCGCCGGTCCCCTTTCTTCCTTTGGTTTCAACCGCCGGGAACCAACACCCTCTCCGGATTAGTGTTCGCCGTCGCCACCAAAGGCTGCCGTCAGCACCACAGGGAGAGCCAACCTCCCATTTCCTTCGTCTTTTGTCGGATTCGAACAACACAACATCCACTGGAGCAAAACAACCGCCATCGCCTGCCCTCGCTTGCCGGATCTCGCCGTCGTTGGAGGCATGGAGCCCTGCCGCCCACCTGCGCCATCTCTTCGCCAGAGCCACCAGGGGAACCATCTTCTGCCAGCCTCTCTGCCCTCTCTCGATCCACTTTGTTGCTTCTGTATCCAGGGAGAGTCGCCGCCACTGACCGGGACCCACGCCTCACCACTGCCGTCGCCGGAAGAAGCCCTCACCACCCTTGTTGGAACCCTAGCCACCACCGCAGTACCCTACTCCCTTCCCCTGGTGCCTGTGGTTGCAAGGTTGAAGAAGCATATTTACAATATTGTAAATCGGGCCCCTTAATTTGAGTATAAATGCAATATGTGCCCACTTCCTTATATATTTTGGTTTTGACCCACTCTTATGGAATTTGCAATTTGTTCCCTGTTGATTAAAATAATTGCAGTATTGACCCTATATTCTTGAAATGTGCAGTTTTTTCCCTTGTGTATAAGTCATAGTTTTGACCTAAACTTATTTCGGAAATGGCTGAATTTCATGAGTTTCATAGTCGCCCGAAATAGTTGATTTTGGATTTTGACCCATGTTTATAAAAGTTTATAAATTGCCCCGGAAAATTTTTTTGCAGGTTTTTAACCTTGTTTTGAGAGCGGGTTTTTCCTAGAATTTTATATGTAAAACCTTCCGTTCAAATTTAAAGTTTAAGCTAAATTTACTTGGTTTTCCTTCAGGTACGGCCCTATTTATCTGGTACGGCCGTACGGCTGTACCGCAGGGCGACACGTGTCCCGAAAAAAAAAAAAATTTTTTTTTTTTTTTTTTTTT
>BSUD01000007.1:91391814-91636660 GCA_033239045.1 Fagopyrum esculentum | reverse complement strand
TCTATTATAATCCATGAACTATTCTATTATAATTCATGAACTATCCCATAATAAGTTTTGAACTATTACTTTCACTCCTTTATAAATTTTTGCACTTTAAACTATTCTATTATAATTCATGAACTATTCTATTATAATTCATGAACTATCCCATAATAAGTTTTGAACTATTACTTTCACTCCTTTATAAATTTTGCACTATGAACTATTGTATTATAATTCATGAACTATCCTTTTAGAAGTTATGAACTATTACTTAATAAGTTTTGAACTATTACTTTCAATCCTTTATAAATTTTACACTATGAACTATTCTATTATAATTCATGAACTATCCTTTTATAAGTTATGAACTATTCCATAATAAGTTTTGAACTATTACTTTAACTCGTTTTAAAAAAAAAAAAAAAAAATTTTTTTTTTTTCGGGACACGTGTCGCCCTGCGGTACGGCCGCACGGCCGTACCGCAATAATGGGCCTTACTTGAATGATACCCAAATTTACTTAGCTTTGGTTTTAGATCCGCAAGCGCTCCGATAAAGTCCAACGAATCCGTACTCGACATCCGTAGATCGTCTTCTGCCTTGGACGTTGTGTGAGTACGTTCTCCCTTGTTTAGTTATGATAATATTAGTATATCATGCTAGGTGAATGTAGCATAACTTAGAGTGAATGCCATGTAGTGGCCTTGAACCATAGGTACTAATGGTTGGATTATGAGCTTGTTAAAGTTATTTTCTTTACGATCTTAGGATGATCTTCGAGACTAGAGGTTGGACCTAGCATGCTTGAGTTAGGACCTCATATAGGTGTTGGAGAATAGAAGTCCGAGGGCTACTAGCATATCGGTTAGTTATTGATAGTGTGCCTCGTTTGGCCAAGCGTTGAGCGTTTTCCTGCGGAAAGTTGAGAGTGGATTTATTCGAGTTACCTTGAGTGAGGTAAGTAGACGGACTTACTTAGCTAGCTTTTGCATATTAGTTGATGCGAGTGGGTGGTGTGTGTTATTATAATTGAGTTATAACTATTAACCGGATGAGGATGATTACGGGATTATTATTTTGGCCCAAGTGTATGATAACGGGCGGTGACCGCTTGTCTAGTTCAAAATGGGAAAACTGGGTGGTGCCTTGCGACCAGTCCAACATGTGATGCTGATTCGCATCCGGACCAAACCTGTTTGGTGAAAGGGGACAAGGTCAAGATCCTAGTGATTCTCGTGTCACACCATAATTGGAAATAGTAAGGGAATAACATAAAAGAAAAGATAATAACCGGTTTCCGTGTGAGCATGTTTGTGTGTTTTACTTTATTATATGTGTTTGTGCCTTCATCGTTTCTTCTAATGTTCGGAATGTTGCTAACGGTTTTAAACCGGTTGTTGTAGATGCCCTGCAGGTTAGGGATGCCGCCGAGTGAGTCGGAGAAGTGGATAGCCGGGGTCTCCGTACATTATAGGACGGGGATGAGATTTCTATTATTATGTTGTGGACTTGTATACTTTTGTTATGGAGTTTGTTGTCGTTTTAATGACTCGGCTGAGTTTCCACCTTGTATTTACATTTTAGAATTCTCCCACTTGCAATAAAACGTTTCCCGTATTTGCCTTTATTTGTCGCTTGTTGGAAAGGTCTGGTGAAATAGTTGTCAAGCTAAGGGACTAGACCCATTGTGAGGTCTCTGCCCGTATTGATCCGAGTCCCACGGATTCGGGGTGTAACAATATGGTATCAAAGCCCTAGGTTGATAACAATGGCACTCGCAATCTTCTAAAGGCCGAATAGACAAACAAACAGAACGCGCAAGGGGTCCGACCTTTGAAAAGAATTTCGTTTTCAAAATCATGTGAATGAGTCAGTTTGGGGACAGAATGTACGAGACCACCACTCCTTCCGCGGATCTCGGCAACCTAGTTTATTGGATTACAGTTGTATATGTGGAATATAGTTGTTTTTTTTGGATTTGATGTACTTGTAGTAGTATTAACATCGGACTTATATATCATCATATACATATGGTATGCTAGTATTATATGAAGGATAGTGGACCTTATAGTTACGATGATAGAAAGCTATCATCACACCTTGGACAACGCCTTTTGTCTTATGATAGTGTCAATACGAAGATGAATATGCTCAAGTATCGAGTTGAGCATGACGTTTGGGCAAACACCTTGGTGATTCATCGGACTTCTTTAGAGAACGTCTATGCAAACATATGAAGACTAGAGATGACGTTAGCCGCAAGGAACAATAAGAAGGGAACCTTGAGTCAACTTAAGCAAACCAGAGATGGAAGTTACACAAGTAAAGGAAACAACATGAAGATGTGAGAGTGGTTCCGAGGAAGCAATGATTGAGTGCAACAATGAAGAAAAATAGAGACAACGAACTTAAGGTTCTTCCAAGAGAACACGCTGATAAACTAAAGACGCGAATCAAGTAGAAGGGAGTACAGTCTCACTCGAGGATAAAAATGGCTTTCCAATTAAGACGTAAGTTTCACTAGCCACTCCTATTCACGGGAGTGGAGATGAGAAGTGTGGTCGAACCAATTACGAAGATTTCAGAGATACGTAAGTTAAGCTTACAGAGGAACTAGAAGGTGAAGCGTCGATTTTACGAGATCCCAGGTGAGTGACTTTCTTCGGACATATGAAAATACGAGAAGAATCACGTGGTGAAGGTTCACATAGTAGAATGTCTTTAAGAGGGTCAACCGTTTTTTGTTATGGTGAGAAGGCTAAGAAACGTCAAGAAGAAGGGAGTGCATAGAGATTATCGTTTCAGAAGATGAGAGACGCAACAAGGAGCTTTTATCGAAAGAAGTAAGACATCAACCAAGAGAAACACGAGTGCATGCTAACTAACGTTAGAGATTTTGAGAAGATGAACTTACAAGGCCGAGAAAGTTATAGTTATCATGCAGAAGGAAAAGGAAGCGTGGAATGAAGAATGAGCTAATGGAGTTTAAGGTAGAGTACCCCGAGAGGGTAAACTTCATGAGAATGGTAACATGGAAGTATGGAAGGAGGGTAAGTCGTTGACCTTGGAGAGGGTCATCTATGAGTTAATCGGTGACCACCGAGAACGTACGGGTGTGGGTTATCTACTGGTGAGTGTAGATGAGAAGAGTAACCAAGAGTGTGAATTATAAAGGAACGGTAACAAGAGTTTGGAGTATTTTTGGTGGTTCAATGTCAGTAGTAAGGAGATGTATCAATGGAGCGCACCTCATGATCAAGTAGCATTGCAGGAGTTCAAATCAAGTAAATGTAACAAACCTCCAAGGAAAGGATTGTGACGACCCTGTGAGGCCTTCTTAGGTCATGGGAGTGACATGTGGGGGAGATGAAACGGATCACATCTTTTAAAGTTTGATCAGGGTAAAGAGGACTAGAAGAACAAATAGGAAGGTGAAGCTTTCATTGTTGTTGTACATAAAAAGGGGAATACTTAAAGAGGACGCATGGTATGTTTGTACTAATGGAATGTATGTTATGTTTTCGCGAGCAAAAGCTGTGTCAAAGTTTTCCTGACTCACATGGAAAAGCAATGGTAGTGATGGCATGAACTGGGAACTTGGATTATAGTAACACTGCAAGCTTTGAGCTTATGTCTTTAGCACTCCAGAAGTAATGAGTTGGATATTTCGGTGGTTTTGGATGGAGAATTTTTTCTAGCGTTCCACTGGGTATAGTTGTACGGTTGTGAAGTTGTTCATGGAATACCAAGAGATGCATAAGGTGACCAACAAGAGTAAGGAAAGACCGAAGTCTTGAAGTTTGATGTCGACATGAGATGTACGAGAAGTACATGAAACTGGGAACTTGGATTATAGACCGAAGTTTTCCTGACTCACACGGAAATGAAGTAAGCTCTACACCTACAGGAACAAAGGGTGCTTATAGTGCAAGCTTATATAAAATACGAAGGACGTTTCCCACATGTTTGGATGTCATTGAAAGCAAAGAAGACAAGATCGGTCGTTTCAAGGCATGATTAGGTCATGTAGTTAGGACCTTCATGACTTTACATAAGTGTGAAACCTTACAAGATTATTATCACCATGCCTTTAAAAGGGATTAAGCTGAAATATTTCTTATCCAACGCCCCAAGAGTAAGAAGACTCAAAGCGAATATACGAATTCGAGAGATGAAGGATCCTAAAAGAGAATGGTCACCGTCATAGCTACAGATGGAACAATACACGAGTCTGAAGAACGTCACCTGAATAGATCGGGGTAGATCAATGGTGTCATGACCATTTGTAAAGTGCTAAGATAAGGTTGTGTCGGTTATTACGATATGTGACGGGAATCAAAAGATGGAACCTGAGATATCGCGGATTCCAATACATTAGAATGTGGATTTTGCCGCTTAGGTTGATCTTGGCTCAACTCCAATTTCCAAAGCGCCGTACAAAATGACATCAGTGAATATACGCGAATTGAGGAAGAAATTGAAGGAGCCATTGCAAGCTTTTCATGATAAGGGTTTGTTAAAACTAATGCACTACCATGGAGGACTCCAAACGTATCTTGAACTCTTGATTTGAAGTTGTTTTGGGGAACACCAGTGTTGTTTGCAGAAAAGAGAGACGGTTCTCTCCATGTGAACATCGATTACCGTAAGCGGAACAAGATAATTGTAAAGAACAAGTATCCCTTGCCACGAATGGATGATCTGCTCCGTCAGTTTTAAGGGTCGGTAGTCTCTTTTAAAATTTATTTATGGGTTGATTGTCACCAATTGAGAATTCGAGACTAGTATGTTGCAAATATGGCCTTCCGGACAACCATGGTCACTACAAGTTGTAGTGATTCCGTATGGGCCTACTAATGCCCCGGATAAGTGGTCTACTCTTGAAGAAGAGAGAAGTTGTATGACAAGTTTTCTCGGGATAAAACCCCCCGAAGGATGTGAGAGAAGTTACAAGTTTTCTTGGATGTGTTGGTCATTACCGGATTTGTGGAGAGATTCTCCAAAATAACACCATCTATGGATAACCTACTCCGGATGACAATGAAGTATTGAGGGGGACGAAAATTGACAATGGAGTTGTTGAGAGTTAAGAGGAGATTCATTGGTGCAACTGTTTTGAGATTTCCTCGAGGTAAGATGGGTTTGAAGTGTACAAGTGATTCTCCAAGACAAGGACTTTATTGAGTATTGAGGAACGAGGTAAAAGTAATGGCATATTTGTCTCGTTAGTAGAAGCGGTGTGAAGTAAAGTATTTGTTTCATTACTTAGAACTTGCAACAAGAATTGAGGAAACGTAACATCAAAGTTTGGTTTGACAAGAACCAAAGCCAACGATATAAATTGGAAGTTCGATCTTCTTTGTTAGAGAGAATCAAAGAGAAACATATGGAAATGCTGCATTGAGAAAGACCCGAGAAGGAAGTTCAGTTTCCGATATATCGGACCTTTTTGAGATCTTAGTGCAAGGTGGGAAAGTGGTTTACCGGCTGGTATGGTCGCCGAGAGTACAGGTTGTTCACCCGGCAGTTCATGTGTATCAATCGAGAGAGTACATACATGACTCGAGATATGATGTGAATCATGATGATCTACTAGAAGACGAGGAACCGATGAGGCTAACTAGAAGACGGAGGATAGTCCTTTTGTTGAGTTTTACGCTGAGCTAGTAGCATCGATAGAATCGACGGGTTAGACCTAGTTCTTCCCTTGCTTGAGTTATGTATATGTGTGATGTTATATGTAGTTTGTGCCCCGTGCAGGAATGTGCTATATGTCGTTATATATCTTGTGATGGTAGTTTGAGTAGATTGTGTGTTTAGATTCAAAGGTTTAAGAATTCTTAGTTTGAGATTTCTTACCTCGGCCTTAGGAGCCGAGAAGTTCGGCTATAGCAAGTTTCGGGACAAAACTTGTTTCTAGGGGATCTGATGAAACACTCCATTTAGTAGACGCATTTTGATATTTATTATTTTATTTATTACCGTATTTAAATTATTATATAATCTCGTAAATAATTTACGAGAATGGTTTTGCATTTGCAAAGTATATTTTTTGCGAGTTTATTTATATATTCGATCCACATATATTTCCCGTATCTTTAATTCGGAAAAGTTTGAAACAATTTTCCGATCCGGAACTTCCGTTCCCATTAGTTTTGATCGAGAATATTTTAGTTCTCTATTTTTTTCTCTTTTCTTTCCTCTCTCCCGGATGGTGAGCAAACTCTTCGCCCCTTATTAGCCAACGGTGGCCACTAGCCTTCCCCACCCAGGCTACTGCCTAGCCTGGCACCTCAGGCTTGAAACCGACTCCTCGCTCTCCCTCTTTGTGTTGTCTCTCTCCCTCCTATTTTCGATCCCCTCCTAAAAGCCTCAACTCCCACTCCCATCCCCTCCTCTCCTCTACATCTCTCTACGATCTCACCACTCACTTTGCATCCCCAGTCACTCTCGGATGCGTCTCCTCCCTCTGTCTCAACCTCTTTGTGCCACCATGGACCAACTCTGCAGCTCAGGAGCAACCGAGCAGCTCCGCCTCTCTCCTCTGTTCACCTCCTTGCCGGTCCCCTTTCTTCCTTTTGTTTTAACCACCGGGAACCATCACCCGCTCCGGAGTAGTGTTCGCCGTCGCCACCAGAGGTTGCCACCAACACCACCGGGAGAGCCAACCTCCCCTTTCCTTCGTCTTTTGTCGGATTCAAACAACCCAACATCCAGTGGAGCAACACAACCGCCGTCGTCTGCCCTCGCTTGCCGGATGTCTCCGTCGCTGGACACATAGAGCCCGGCCGCCCACCTGCGCCATCTCTTCGCCAGAGCCACCAAGGGAACCATCTTCTGCCAGCCTCTCTGCCCTCTCTTTATCCAATTCGTTGCTTCTGTCGCCAGGGAGAGTCGTTGCCACTCACCGGGACCCAATCATCGCCACTGCCGTTGTCGGAGGATGCCCTCGCCACCCTTGTCGGAGCCCTAGCCACATATGCTCTACCCTGCTCCCTTCCCTTGTTGTGTGTGGTTGCAAGGTTGAAGAAGCATATTTACAATATTGTAAATCGGGACCCTTAATTTGAGTATAATTACAATATGTGCCCACTTCCTTATATATTTCGGTTTTGACCAACTCTTATGGAATTTGCAATTTATGCCCTGCTGATTTGAATAATTGCAGTCTTGACCCTATATTTTGAAATGAGCAGTTTTTCCCTTGTGTATAAGTCATAGTTTTCACCCATAGCTTATTTCGGATATTGGCCGAGTTTCGTGAGTTTTATTGTTGCCCGGAAAAGTTGATTTCGGATTTTTACCCATGTTTATAAGATTGTATAAATCGCCCCGGAAAATGTTTTTGTGGGTTTTTGACCTTGTTTTGAGAGCGGGGTTTTCCTTAGAATTTTATATGTTAAACCTTCCGTTCAAATTTAGCATTTAGCTAAATTTGCTTAGCTTTGGTTTTAGGTCCGGAAGCCCCCCGATAAAGGCCAACGGATCCGTACTCGACATCCGTAGATCGTCTTCCTCCTTGGACCTTGTATGAGTACCTTCTCCCCTTGTTTATTTATGATAGTAGTAGTATATCATGCTAGGTGAATCTAGCATAACTTAGAGTGAATGTCATGTAGTGGCCTTGAACCATAGGTACTAGTGGTTAGATTATGATCTTCGAGACTAGAGGTTGGACCTAGCATGCTTGAGTTAGGACCTCATATAGGTGTTGGAGAATAATGTAACATCCGGAATTTTTATTCCGGGTGTTGAGATGTTTATCGACCTTCCCACAGGCGCGGCTTAGTTTTTCCGCAGGCACGAGGTGCTGAGTGTCGGGATTCCAGCCCACTTTTCCTCTCTCTCTCCACACTTCTTCTCTCTCTCATGTTGGTTCACTCCCACCTCTCCCTTATGCTTTCATCTTCACTTCTCTTGGATCCCTTGTGTGTGAGCTATAGTGGAGGAGATCTGGATCCAGGTTGGGTAAGTTTCATTCTTTCCTTCTTCTCCTTTCTTGCTGATTTCCTTTCCCCTTCTTCTCTTCTCCTCCATGGCTATGGAGGAAGCTTGTGAAGAGAGACCTTGTTGAATCCTTTGCATGTGCTTGTTCTTATCCCGATTAGGTCGTGGAGAGGTGTCTAAGATCAGTGGTTAGTGTTTGGATAAGGGCCAAGCAAAGAAGGAAGCCATAGAAGCTCAAGTGCACAATCGAAGATCGAAGAAATCGCTGTTTCTGGAGTTCTACCGCGGGGGCGGCATTTGGCGCCGCGGGGGTGGAACCTAGCCAGCCGCAGGGGCGGTGATCGGCGCCGCGGGGGCCGCATCAAGATTTCTAGGCGCCGTGGGGGCCGTGACCTTGAACACGCAGTCGCGCCTTTTGTTTCCGCGGCTGCGTTTCTTCAATAGTAGGCTATTCTTCTCCCTTCTTCTTCGTTCCTTCCTTATTTGTGAAGTTGTTTCATATTAGTATCATGCCTAGGATGGACCTAGGGTATTTGTGAATGTCATCTAGTGGTTGCGGACCTTAGGAGACCTTAGAGTCTCAGTTGTTGCTTAGGATGACTCAAGTGTGATGATCATGTTATACCTCTTAGACTAGTTGCGTTCTAGCTTGGTGATGAGTTACCCTTGTAGGAGAGTGGGATGTTGTACTGCCTTTATATATGCTTGATGAGTTATGGTCCCTTGGAGCCTAGGAACGTTCCCTAGCTTATGAGTTGTAGGACCTTGTGTTCGTTTGCTAGATTGCGAAGTCTAAGGACTTCTAGCCTTTGAGAGTGTTGTTGATTATTGTGCCTTTTCTTGAACATGCTTTGGTTATATTCCTACGGGATATGTGATTGGCTTGATCGTTGGGACGAGGTAAGTCTACGGACTTAATTAGCTCGCTTTTATGCAGTATTTGGATATGTACGGTGGTGTGTGTAGTATCGCTTTGATCATGAAACCGGATTAGGGAAACTTGGTTGCATATATTGTTGGCCCATTGATATTATTATTATTGGGCGGCGACATCACTGCCCAGCTCCCGAGGGAGACTGGGGGGATCTTTGCGACCAGGCCATACATGGTATACGGGTAGGCTTCTTCATCACTCCCTCAGGGTATACGGGTTGAGCGCCACCACACTCTTGTTGGTTACACGGGGACAGAGGCGAGAGTTATAAGACTCTCGTGTCACACTTGAACGAATGGATTAGTTATGGAATAACCAAAAAAAGATAATAAGTAACGGATGTGTATGTATATGAGCATGATGTGTGTTATGTTTGCTTCCGTGTGTGTTTGTGCCCTTTCTATCTTTATAATGCCTAGAATGTGAGCGAACGGTTTTATACCGCTTGTTGTAGTTGACCTGCATGTTAGGTGTGGCCGAGTGATCCGGAGGAGTGGGCAGCCGGGGTTCCGTACATCATAGGTCGAGTTTGGGGATTTGAGTCCATGTATTATTATGGTATTTTGTGTATTCTTGGCGTTGTTGTATAGACGGCTGATGTCTTTCCTTTCTTGTTGTATTCGGGAATCATGTCATTTCATTAAACTTGTTTTCGGTTTTGACCTTTATTTGTGACTTGTTGGAAAGGTCCGGTGAAATTGTTGTCAGGCTAAGGGTCGGGACCCATTGTGAGGTCTCGCCCATAGCATTCCGATATCCCGCGGATTCGGGGTGTTACAAATAGAAGTAGGAGGGCCTCTAGCATATCGTTTAGTTATTGATAGTGTGCCTCATTTGGCCAGGCGTTGAGCATTTTTCTGCGGAAAGCTGAGAGTGGATTTATTCGAGTTACCTTGAGTAAGGTAAGTCCACAGACTCACTTAGCTAGCTTCTGCATATTAGTTGATGTGTGTGGGTGGTGTGTGTTATTATAATTGAGTTATAACTATTAATCGGATGAGGACGATTACGAGATTATTATTTTGGCCCAAGTGTATGATAATGGGCGGTGACTGCTTGTCTAGTTCAAAATGGGGAAACTGGGAGGTGTCTTGCGACCAGTCCAGCATGTGATGTTGATTCGCATCCGGACCAAACCTGTTTGGTGAAAGGGGACAAGGACGAGATCCTTGTGATTCTCGTGTCACACCATAAATGGAAATAGTAAGGCAATAACATAAAAGAAAAGATAATAGCCGGTTTCCGTGTGAGTATGTTTGTGTGTTTTACTTTATTGTATGTGTTTGTGCCTTCATCGTTTCTTCTAATGTTTGGAATGTTAGCTAACGGTTTTAAACCGGTTGTTGTAGATGCCTTGTAGGTTAGGGATGCCGCCGAGTAAGTTGGAGGAGTGGACAACCGGGGTCTCCATACATTATAGGACGGGGAGGAGATTTCTATTATTATGTTGTGGACTTGTATACTTTTGTTATGGATTTTTTTGTCGTTTTGAGGACTCGGCTGAGTTTCCACCTTGTATTTACATTTTAGAATTCTCCCACTTGCATTAAAATATTTTCCGTATTTGCCTTTATTTGTGCCTTGTTGGAAAGGTTCAGTGATAATGTTGTGAAGCTAAGGGTCAGGACCCATCGTGAGGTCTCCGGTCGTAGCACTCCAGTCCCGCGGATTCGGGGTGTTACAAATATTCATGGTCGTACTACTTTCCGTCGTTGTTTGGTTTGTTGATAAGTTCTGCTACAAGCTAGGCATCTAAATATTATTATTTTCTTTGTACTCTTTTGTATATGTAATATGCCTTCATACTATGGAATCATTTTTGTGCACTACTAAATTTTGCGTACCGTATACGTTGATATATGTACTAAAACAATTGTGGTTAAACATATAGTTAAGCTTATCTATTTTGCATATGTCTTTGCATGATTTTTGTCGATTTCCTTCTAGATAAAAAAAACAACTAAAACTTACCTATTTTGCTTCTGATCAACCGAGGCTTCACAAAAACTACAACTAACTTAGCTTACAAGAACATGGTAGTCTCTGTCTACAAAATAATACCAGCCCTTCAAATATTGTATACATGATTAATCCTTTTGTCATTCCATATTTGAGCTGTTATTTCATCACATGTTTCTCGCATCCCACCTGGTAGTTCATTTCCCCCATTACCATCATTTTCATCATTCACATCTTCTTCAAACTCTTGGTCAATAATTTGTTCGACTCTTTTATCATCAAAATAATCATGTTTTTTCTAGTGTGTAAGTTGTGGAGAGTGAAGCATGCAATGATGATATCAACATTGGTCTCAATGTAGTAATCCGAAAATTTCTGAAGGATTCTCCATCTCCCCTTACATATCCCAAACGCACGTTTGATGTGACTATGTGTTGAAGAGTGAATGCGGTTGGATTCTTCCGTATAACTTTTTGGTCTATCCCTTTGAAATTCAACTATTTGACTTTTGAATATGGCCTCATGTACCCTTGCTTATCAGGGTATCCTATGCCCACTAAATAGTATTTTTCTTTTGAAAATTACTTTTAAATTTGCATGTCAAGCTATAAAAAAAATGTTAAAGAAACCAGTCTTGTACGTTACCTGGTGGTGGATGTGGAAAATTGAGACCTCTTGTAGTTAAAGCATGATGGAAAATCTTAGCATCATGTGCACTTCCTTCCCAACCAACTGAAATAAATATGAAGTACATATCAAAGTCACAAACTTCCATGACATTGAAGGTTGTCCCACCTTTACGTCCTCTATATGATTTTTTGTTCTTCAAATAAGATTGTTACATTGATGTGAGTCCCATCTATGCATCCGATTGCCCCCTAAGTACCAACCTGCAGAATGTATTCAAGCTATTGCTTACAAAATTAGATGTTAAAAGTTTAGATCAGGAGTGATGCGGGGATAAGCCGCAGTTCCCGATCTAGATTGAAAGTACTTAACTGGGACAAAAATCGGTTTGTTCTAGATAATAAACCGGTCGATTTATTTGGATGAACAGGGAGATTTTGCTTGAAGCTCAAAAAACGGATTAGTGAATGATATGGAAAGATAAGAAGGTGGATACGGAATGATAATGAAAGGAATATAGAAAGATATAAAACTAAGATAGCTCCGCAAAATAACCTTGACCAATAATGTGTCAAAACCCTTAAACATGAAGATTACCTATACCGGCACTTATTTAACGTTACACAAGTCTTCTAACTAAGACAAGCACAAGGAGGGACTAGGATTGACTAGAAGCACCAACCTTCAACAAAATTAACACACAAGCACAATCTACCAAGGACTTCACAAACAATTCAATCAAAAGCTCTATTTATTAATTGAACGATTTAATGAATAATACACAAACTTCGTAAGTGAAGTTGCAAGTCTCACAATCTGTGGAAATATATCAAATCTAATCTAACCAATCTCCCCCACTAAGGCTATTTATAAAAGAGATTAACCCTACAAAAATAGGAAAATATATGCTTAAAGATTTGTCTTGCAAAGATGTCCTTAAGATATTTAAAATCTAAACTATAAAGATAAAATCTAAGCTAAATAATTCCTTAAGATAATCTGAGAGCTTTAAGAAATTATAACAAAATATATTTGGCAAAAGATAGAAGATCATGACCGGATCTTTGCAAGAACTCGTTCCAGTGAAGGAAAACGGACACGAGAATCGATCGATTTTTCCTACAGGAAAATCGGTCAATTTTCTTAGGAAATCGGTCGATTTTCCTTCTCTGCGACTCTTCCTTGCTCTTATCCTTCTTCTTTGCTTGGTGGATCTTCTTGGTCGTGGCTTGGCTCCTCTATAATAGTTAATAACGTCACCAAGGAACTCTTGAGAGTGAGAAGAGTTTCCTTGAGCGTACATGTCATAAGTAGATCCGCAACTTCATCTTGGATCATCTTTGCTCTTGACCGTGTGATCGCTCCAACCATAATTGAATCCGAAGAAGGTGAAGGTGAAGGATTTGCTGGTTTGTCTTTTAATGCCTTAGCCTTTCAACGTGTAACTGGTCCTCTCGTTGGAGATAGTCCCACATCAAACTCCCCTTCTTGAGAAGGATTCGTATTATGCTAAAATAGTACCACACGAAAGCCTTACAATTTATAACTCAATCTATTCTCCTAAACTAACTAGCAAACCCACAGTGTATGGGTGGTTTCGTAACAAGGAAAGTATTCTGAGGTCGAACACAAAGACTAAGGTGAAATCAAATCATTCAATGATCATGTATAGTGCAAATCTAAACTAAGAGATAAGAAAGGAATAAAGAAATGAAAATCACAATATTTTTTGGTTGGTTTTGTGGTGATCAACAAAGATAAAAAGATATGCAAACAATCAAGCAAACAACACACAAACACAAGATAGGTGATAGAGGTAAGAAATGTGGATTCTAGACATCAAGATTTCCGGTTATGGCATTGGACTCAAACTTCTAAACATCTAAGGACAAAGTTGCGGTTGTTGGGAAAGGGCGTTTCTCTAATGGGAACAATTACCGGATAAGTCTCATGTTCCACTAGTCCTTCACCAAACTCCTATTACCGGGTAAGTCTCAAGAAGCTAAGGTTGGGAATCCTACACAAACCAGGCCACTACCTAAGGGTCAAGCCCCTCCTTACCGGGTAAGTCTCGGAAAAGGTAAGTCTTAAGCAACGATCCTAACACACTCAATCCAATAGCGGCTTTTTTGGCTCACTACTACCTAGAGTTCATCATCTTCTATACCTAAGAGAGGAAATCACCGGGTAAGTCTCATTACTCAATTAGTTTGCTAACATTAGGTCCCCCTAAGCTAGATTATGCTCAACAAACACTAGGATTTCAACAATCTAACATCCTAACATACAGATTCATCAATCAAGGAGCAACAGAAGGAAAAATCGGGTGGATCATATGCAAAAATCGGCCGATTTACACTAAGAGCATGTCGATTTTTCACTTCTAGGCTATGTTTTGGGCATAAAAATAATCCTAAACTAACATGCAAGTCCATTCTATCATTATTCAGGCCATAACCATCAATCCAACACCCTAGAATTACAACTACTTAGCCAATAACATGCATTTCAATATCTAAAATCATCAAACAAGCATTCATACAATCCATAGCAAGAAGATGAAGTAGAAGCAAAGAAAGCAATGAAACTTTGTTGGATTTGAGTCCAAAACAAGTCTTACAAAACACTAAATGTAGCTCCAAATCAGTCCTTACAACTCTTCCAAAAGCTTCTCACTCAAAACCTCTCAAATCTTACTCTAGATCTCTCAATCTTTCTCTAATGTGAATCTAATCTAATCTCTCTCAACAACAACCAGAAAGGGGCCAGGAGAGAGCTAGGGGGAACTTGCCCGTAAGAGCCTTAGTCTTTATAGGGACCCCGCCCCTGCGCCACGACTTCCCGTAGGTGCGGCGCCGCCCCACGGACCTGAGGACCCGCCCCCGCGGCTTAGACGACCTCAACCGTTTTCTTTGACCCTTTGATCCGTGCTTTTGCTTTTACTTCCTTCTTAAGCTTATTCTTCCCCTTGTGATGAGGGTTTCCCATTTCTCTCCAAAGGTTCTCTCTTCCTCACGTTTTTCTTCTCCTCTCTTCTTTTTGGGAATTTCTTGGGAGATCTTGCAAGAGAAAGCTTGTGGAGATTTGTGTGTGTTTGATTTGGGTTGAGATGAGATGGTGATGTTGTGGTTGATGTGTTGTGTTGTTGTTGAGGTTGTGTAGTTGCTCCTTCCAGAGTTGTAGTGGTGAGTTTTCCATCTTCCTTCTCCTTTCCTTCTTTATTCTTTCTTTCTTCTTCTTCCTCCTTAAGTTAGGAATTCCCACAAGTTGATGTTGTGTACCTTTCTTGGACAATTGTTGACATATGTATGTATGTATGTGTGTGTGTGTGTATGTATGTATGTATGTACGTATGTATGTATGTATGTATGTATGTATGTATGTATGTATGTATGTATGTATGTATGTATGTATGTATGTATGTATGTATGTATGTATGTATGTATGTATGTATGTATGTATGTATGTATGTATGTATGTATGTATGTATGTATGTTGTATGTATGTATGTATGTATGTATGTATGTATGTATGTATGTATGTATGTATGTATGTATGTATGTATGTATGTATGTATGTATGTATGTATGTATGTATGTATGTATGTATGTATGTATGTATGTATGTATGTATGTATGTATGTATGTATGTATGTATGTATGTATGTATGTTGAGATATCAAGGTTTAGGTACGAGTTATTGATTGGTTATGGCTTTGGGGTGTGGGAGATGAGTCTCCTAACCTTAGCAGCGATTGATTTTGTGTGTGCCTTGTTGATTCAGGCGTTGATCGTTTCCTCGAGGGGAAACTGTGACGTGGACAGGTTTACGTTTGTATCAAGTAAGCCCTTTGGACTTACTTAGCGAGCAGTGTGGATTTGAGTGTTTGTGATGGTGGTGTGTATGAGTGCATATGATTGTTGCATTTATAACCTAAACCTGACTAGGACGACCACATATGTATATTAAAAGGCCCAAATGTATTATAACGGGTTGTGACCACCTGCCAAAGCTCGCCGAGAGTGGATAAGGTGCTCTGAAATCGGTACTCTAGGGGGGTAGATCCACATGCAAAACCTATGTGAAAGGGACAAAGGCGAGGTTCTTAAGGCTACTCGTGCCACAAAAGAAGTTGAATTAGTAATGGTATGACGTAATGGAAAATAATAAACGGTTGTATGTGTGCATCGCATATTGTGATGTGTTGATGTAATTATATGTGCTATTGCTTCATTCTTATTCATGATCTATTAGCTAACGGTTTTATATCATGTTGTAGATATTCTGCAGGATAGGAACACTGCATATTGAGCCAGATGGGTGATTAGCCGAGGGCTTCCGTACACTAGTTTGTGCGAGGGTTTTGGGATGTTTTGTATATGTATGGATATGTTGTTGCCGTTTTGTACTCGGTTGTGTTTTGTAAACCTTTGATGTATATTTATACAATTTTATGTATTTAGTTTTGTATCCATATGTGCCTTTTGTAAGATCTAGGGAAATTGTTGTCAGGCTAGGGTCAAGATCCACTGTGAGATCCTAGCCCAGTAGCGCCCCGAGTCCCACGGATTTGGGGTGTTACAAAGTTGGTATCAGAGCCTGAGGTTGACAACAATGACAGTTGCAATCTGCGATAAAGGTCGAATAGATAAAGAAACAGAACCTGAAAGGGGTCTGAATTTTCCAAAGGATCTTGGTTTTGAAAAGTGTACAGTTGTTTTGGGATAGCGTGTACGGGAAGCCATCACCCTTTTGAGGATCTAGACAATATATATATATATATATATATATATATATATATATATATATATATATATATATATATATATATATATATATATATATATATATATATACATATAACATATATATAGCCTTATAAGTAAGGTGTGCATATCCCACAGATGGCTCGGACTACATCAATATCTATAGTTGGACGAGGTAGGGGTAGTCCACCTCCTCCTCCAGTAATGATAGACCAGGGACATGTTCCCATTGCTGACCCACCTGCAGCAGAGGTGAGGAGGCTGTTAGGGCAGGTAGGCGTGCTGGGGCAGTGGAGGTTTCTGAGATCGTCGTTCCTGAGACTTGGAGTGGTGTGGAAGCGAGACAAAGATCTCAACAAGTCCAGTCAGATGACTCAAATCATGTCTCTATGAGGGGACCAGAGTTCTGCGTGTATATTAGAGGAGTTGAGGAGGCTGCTGGGGCATGTAGGCGTGCCCCGGATCTACCAGCACATGTGGGATCTTCTGAGATATCCCACGGAGCTACTCAGGTGCCAATTATACCGGCACGCATTGCTGAGGTTGTTAGAGCTCCAAAGGAGTCAAGAGGGCCTCGACCAAACACTTGGTTGAAGGCATTTCACCTGATGGGAGTACCCCATTTCTCTGGGAAGGTTAGGTTAGAGGTTGAGGTATGGATTGGGCATGTAGACACAACCCTTAAGTCTATTAGATGTCCAGAGGACAAACGGATAGAGTTAGTACAAACTCTACTTCGTGACCTAGCTCAGAAGTGGTGGAGGACCATGCGGATTCGAGCCACTAGCTATGATCAGATGCGGGCATGATGAGAGAGCATTTCTGCCCTGCCTTATTGAGGAGGGAGAAACTGCAGGACTTTGTCGAGGTTGTCTTTGAGGATGTGCCGATAGCAGAGGCGGTTAGCAGATTCCATGTGGAGTTGACACTACTAGGTCTAGCTGCACCTTCAGAGGATCAGCACATGTATATGTTCTCCCGTCGACTGAGGGAGAGTACACGTTCCTACATGGCGGGTTTTCATTGCGAGTCTTTGACAGACTACCAGTTAAGAGCCTCAGCTTACGAGCGTGAGCGGGCTAGCCAGAGAAGGACTTTTCAGACGGGACGATCTGAGAAGAGATAGCGTACTGCGTAGACAGGTGCAGGAATGGCATATTCATTGACTTCCTGGATCAATTTGTGGTGGTCTTCATAGACGATATTCTGATGTACTCTCGTAGCAGAGAGGAACATGCAGGACATTTGAGGATTGTGTTGAGTGTTTTGAGAGATAGAGAACTATATGTCAAGTTCTCTAAGTGCGAGTTATGGATGCCAGAGTTAGCAATTCTGGGTCATGTTGTTTCCGCTGAAGGAATCAAGGTTGATCCGGCAAAGATCGAGTTTGTAGCAGCGTGGATGACACCGACGAACGTCAATGAAGTACGTAGCTTCCTTGGTTTATCCGGTTATTACAGTCGGTTTGTGGAGGGATTCTCTGTGATTGCCCGTCCACTCACCAACTTGTTGAGGAAGAATACCCCGTTTGTATGGTCCGAGCCGTGTACTCAGAGTTTTGAAGAGCTAAAGAGGAGAGTAACTTCCACTCCCATCTTAGCACTTCCGGAGGGCACAAAGGACTTTGTAGTATATAGTGATGCATCCAAGCTACACTTGGGATGTGTTCTAATGCAGTGTGGTAGAGTGATTGCCTATGCGCCTAGACATTTGAAGACGTATGAGGAGAACTACCCGACTCATGATCTGGAGTGGCAGCGGTAGTTCATCCATGGAAGATCTAGAGACATTACTTGTATGGTGCCACATGCCAAATCTTCACAGACCATAAGAGTCTAAAGTATTTTTCACGCAACGGGAATTGAATAACCACTAGTGTAGATTGCTTGACCTGATCAAAGATTTTGACCTTGCGATTCTGTACCATCCGGGGAAGGCGAACGTTGTCAACGATGCACTTAGCAGGAAGACGCCTGGAGAGAAGGCAATTGTGCGACTAACACTTCAGCCTCAGTTGTAAAGAGATCTAGCATGGCTAGAGATGGATATCCAGTTTCCTGATGAGGATGCGCAATTGTATACTTTAGAGGTTTTCCCTGATCTGTTGGGAGAGATCCAATAGAAAAAAGAGATATGCCCGATGCTGATGAGGATACGAGATAGGATGTCTCGTGGTGATGCCCCACAGTTCTCCATTGACTAGGCCAATTGTGTTTGTGTACCCGCTGATGTAGAGCTGAGACTGAGGATTTTACAGGAGGCTCACTCCACACCTTACTCCATACACCCATGTGCGAGTAAGATGTATCAGGACGTGAGACGTTCATATTGGTGGGGAGGGCTGAAGCCCGATGTGACTAGATTTGTGGCTTAGAATGCGACATGCCAACAAGTCAAGATAGAGCATTGCAGACCAAGAGGAGAGCTCCACCCATTGCTAGTACCGCAGTGGAACTGGGAGGACATCTCCATTGACTTCGTGACAGGATTGAGGCTGAGCAAGAGCTTTGATGCCATATGGGTTGTGTTGATAGACTGACAAAGACTACATGTTTCCTTCCTATTAGGGAAACGTGGCCAGTGAGCAGATTTGCTAAGAGTTCACTAGGCAGATAGTGAGACTCCATGGTGTGCCAAGCACGATCGTCTCAGATCGAGATGGACGATTTACCTCGAGGTTTTTAAAGCAGATACAAATTGGTCAAGGTACGAGTTTGCATTTCACGACTTCATTTCATCCTCAGATAGATGGTCAGTCAAAGAGGACCATTTAGACCCTAAAGGATATGCTACGAGCTTGTGTGTTGGACTGAGGACAGGGATGGTCACATCACCTCCCATTGGTTGAATTTTCATACTACAACAGCTGGCATGCATCGATTGGGATGGCCCCATATGAGGCATTGTATAGACAAAGATGTTGTACGCCGTTATGTTGGGATGAGCATGGCAGTGTCAAAGGTATAGCGCTTGAGCAAATTCAGGATGATATTGCACGAGTAGCACTGATTAACGAGAGGACGTTGGTTGCACAGATTCGCCAGAAGTCATATGCAGACAGGAGGTGTCGACCTCTAGAGTTCACGGTTGGAGCTCATGTTTGGTTGAGAGTATCTTCGACGCGTGACATCAGACGTTTTGTCATAAAGGGAAAGCTGAGTCCCCTATATTTTGGTCCTTTTGAGATATTGGATAGAGTTAAGAGAGCAGCATACAGAATGGCTTTACCACCGAGGCCGGAGGGTGTCCACCCTGTGTTTCATGTTTCTCAACTGAGGGAGTACATACCAGATTGGAGACACATCGTCAGTTATAATGACTTAGTGGTTGAGCCGGATCACACTTTTGTTGGGCATCCGATTGCAGGTTTAGAACGAGGTGTGAGACGCCTGCGCTCGAAGGACATTCCTATGCCGATGATACCGTGGTCTAGACGAGGACCTGATTAGGCCACATGGAGAAAGAGGATAGTATCCCGAGGAACTATCCAAAGTTCTATGCCGAGATAGATGCACCTATAGGATCCACGAGTAGATCTTAGTGTTATCTTGGTGAGTGTTATGATTATATGCTTATGTGCCTTGATATGTTTCGTGCTAGCTGTGATGTGCATGTATGATCTTTTTAGATCTTGTTTTGCTAGCGCGATATGTGTTTATAGCTGGAGATGGTTCTTCCTCCATGCTATTGTGTTGTGATTAGGGTTTAGTTGGAGATGGTTATTCCTCCATGCTATTGTTATGGACATAGTTTGAGTGGAGATGGTTTTCCTCCATGCCCCATGTTACGTGTATGGTTTGGCTGAAGATGGTTTTCCTCCTTGTCATTGTGATGTGGCTATAGATCGGCTAGGGATGTTTTTCCTTTATTCCTTGGTTAGTGGTAGTGATTCCGTTATTGGAGTGATTATTCCTCCTTGTTGTGTTTTGAGGTTATATAATGTTATAGGTTGTAACATTTGGAGCGGAGATGTGATACCTCCGACAGAGAGAGTGTTTATGCCTCGGCGTATGGATCCGAGAGGATTTGGGAATCGTTCAAGTTTCAGGACGAAACTTGTTTTTAGGGGGATCTGATGAAAGAGCATTAGTCTTTATAGGGACCCTGCCTCTGCGCCACCATTTGTCGCAGGTGCGGCGCCGCCCCCGCGGACCTGAGGACCCGCCCCCGTGGCTTAGGCGGCCTCAGCCGTTTTCTTTGACCGTTTGACCCGTGCTTTTACTTTTACTTCCTTCTTAAGCTTCTTCTTTCCCTTGTGACGAGGGTTTCCCATTTCTCTCCAAACCTTACATTTTCCTCACGTTTTTCTTCTCCTCTCTTCTTCTTGGGAATTTCTTTAGAGATCTTGCAAGAGAAAGCTTGTGGAGCTGTGTGTATGTATGATTTGGGTTGAGATGAGATGGTTATGTTGTGCTGATGTGTTGTGTTGTTGTTGAGGTTGTGTATTTTCTCATTCCAGAGCTACAATGGTGAGTTTTCCACCTTCCTTCTCCTTTCATTCGTCATTATTTCTTTCTTTCTTCTTCCATAGGTTAGGAATTCCCACAAGTTGATCTTGTGTACCTTTCCTGGACAATTGTTGACATATATATCTATGTATATGTTGATTGTTGTTGGATGATGAAGAAGTGAAGAGATCGAGTAAGAGAAGCGAAGAGAAGCAGAGAATCACTCTCTATTGTGTTAGCCGCCCCTGCCCCCAAACAGAGCCACCCCTGCTGCTAGGCCAGTGTCGCCGCCCCTGCGGCTGAGTGTCACTGCCCCTACGGTGTGTTGTTGCCCTTGCGCCTTCCTGCTTCCGCAGGTGCGTGTCCAGGACATACCAAGACTTGGTATGTGTCTTTTCTTTTCCTTTTGGCTTAGCTTGAGAGTGTAGCTAGGAAAATATTGTGTATGATGGGTTTGATGATGCATATATCGAGGAAATGCCTTAGGCATTTGTGAGTATGTTGAGATATCGAGGTTTAGGTACGAGTTATAGTTTTGGTTATGGCTATGGGGTGTGGGAGATGAGTCTCCTAACCTTAGCAACGATTGAGTTTTACCACATGTTGAATTTACTTATAATCGTACCTTGCATTCATCTACTAACATAACGCCGTTTAAGTTTGTTTATGGAGTGAATCCTTTGACTCCCTTTGATCTTATATCGTTGCTCTTAGAGGAGCGAGTAGATTTTATTGCAGGAAATCAGGTAGAGTTCATCAAGGAATTACATAAGAAGACACGCTTACGGCTGGAGCAAAAAGGAATTTCCGTGGCTACTAAAGAAAATCGAAATCGCAAGGAGATGCTATTCAAACCCAGGGATCTTGTATAGTTGCATCTTCGGGAGGAGAGATTTCCGGACAAGCGGAAATCTAAATTATCTCCATGAGGAGACGGACCCTTTAGAGTCAAGAGGAAAGTTGGTGATAATGCGTACGTCTTAGAGCTTCCAACAGATTATGGTGTAAGTCCCATTTTCAACGTTGGTGACTTAAGTCCTTATGAGCTTAGAGATTAACGTGGCGATGATTCGAGGACGAATTGATGACATGTTTTATGACACTAGCTTAGGCATTCATTTAGGTAGTTTTCTCCTTCATTCACGCACGTTTTGGCATTAGTTCGTGACGTTTATGCTTAATCGAGTTATATTGCTTGGAAAAGATGGCTACACAAGCTTTTGTCGGTTTTGTAGGTATTCCGGTGATCTTTTGGACGTTAATCGATACATTTGAGGTTCAAGCCTCAAGGCGGTTCATATCCGATGCCTTGAAGGAGCATACTTGGACCAAAAAAGAACACAAGAACCCTTGTTGGTGCAAGCCTTGCACCAACTCATGACTAGATGATCATAACAAGCTCCTGAGGAAGAAAATTGGACCATACTCAGGAAAATCGGTCCATTTCCTTCACAAACTGGGTCGATTTTTGGCTCCGAACAACATTGCATTTGTCTCTCATCCTCCTTGCATGACCTTCGCTTTTGCTCGGTTGAGTGTGGCCTTGGATGTGCAGCCTGTGACTTTTGCAGAGAGAGATCCATTATATAAGAGACATTTGAAGACTTGAAAAGGGGTTGGCAATGTAACACCCAAAATCCACGGGACTCGGGGCGCTACTAGGCTAGGATCTCATAGTGGATCCTGGCCCTAACCTGACAACAATTTCACTAGATCTTACAAAAGGCCCATATGGATACAAAACCAAATACATAAAACTGTATAAATATATATCAAAGGTTTACAAAACACAGCCGAGTACAAAACGGCAACAACATATCCATACATATACAAAACATCCCAAAACCCTCGCACAAACTAGTGTACGGAAGCCCTCGGCTAATCACCCATTTTGCTCACTATGCAGTCTTCCTATCCTGCAGAATATCTACAACACGGTATACAACCGTTAGCTAATAGATCATGAATAAGAATGAAGCAATAACACATATTATCTTCAATTACGTTATACCATTACTAATTCAAATTCTTTTGTGGCACGAGGAGCCTTAAGGACCTCGCCTTTGTCCCCTTTCACACAGCTTTTGCATGGGGATCTACCCCCTGGAGTAGCAGTTTCAGAGCACCTTATCCACTCTCGGCGAGCTTTGACAGGTTGTCACGACCCGTTATAATACACTTGGGCCTTTTAATATACATATGTGGTCGTCCTAGTCAGGTTTAGGTTATAAATGCAACAATCATATGCACACACACACCACCATCACAAACACTCAAATCCACACTGCTCGTTGTTCGCCTCAAAGTGTGCGTGCAAATAAGCTTTAAATTTATAAAACTGAAATCAAAGCAAGCGAACCCGCAGTGTACGGATGGACGTAGTAAAACAAGAATTCCAAAGTATCGAACTTAGGGATTTGGGGGATCAAATTCAGTTCACAAATTACGAGCAAGTAAAGTATAGAACCTTTGCAAATATTGGGAAAACTACAATCCTAAAGATCCAGGTATCCAATTGTGGTAATCGATTCAAGATATTCTATAGATGTAAGGATAGAGTCGAAATTGCAAAGGTATAAGTAATGTAAGGTAATGTACGGTGAAGTTCCAAAACCCTATATATCTCACCCAAGGACACACTCTATAAAGGTTGTTGAGGCTTCAGTATGGAAAGGATCAAATGACAAGAATTACTCTCAAATACCCATGCCAAAACCCAAGGAATCAAAGATAAGCCAAAACGGTTAAGGTTGTGACACTCGAAACCAAAATAGAGGATGTTCAGTCTCACTACTACCTAGAAAAGGCAAGACAAGGCTAGGTTAAAACAAATCTGTAACTTTGTATTAAAACAAAGGCAAAGGTCGTACAACAGAGGAAATCACGGCTAGATCTTGAAGAACCACGGCCGTGGTTTTCAAGAACAGACCGTGGAAAAGGCTGTCGACGAGGTTTCTCGTACTCTCAGGGTCCAATTTGTTTTCGATCGATCTATCATTATCTAAGTCACAACTATCAACCCTTCACCTTAGAATTGCTAAAGGGTTTTAGCCAATAACCATCATCATTGAATCAAATATCAAGTTAAAAAGAGAAAAAGGTAAAATCCTCGAAAACTCAATAAAACTTGAACAATCAATCTCAAATCCAAACAACCGATGTATGTTTAATGAATGCGGAATAGGGAATAGAAATCCTCACAACAATCTTAAGAAACAATGAAGAACGGGATGTCAATCCGTCTCCAAATGTAAACCCTAAGATATTCTCGAAGTACACAATCTCCAAATCGCGTCCTTCTCAGAATCTTCCCAAGAAATGATCCAAAATCTCTCTCTTCAGATGCAAACAGCCGTCAATGCAAAACCCTATGTGAGCGTATGCGAGATCTAAGCGAAGATTCCGTTTTCTCCATACTTCAGCCTTCTTATAGGGAAAAATAGGGTTACCAGAAAACCCAATAACCGTCGTTGACGTGGCAAATGTGACATGTGGCAACGTCATGGAAATCACGGTCATGTGCAATAAACCACGGTCGTGGTTTAGGGCGTGGAACTTTCTGTTGCTCTTCAAAATCACCTTCCACGAACTCCATGCATAACCACGGTCGTGGTTTAGGTCGTGGAACTCAAAAGTCTTTGTGAAAGTCTTTGTTTCGTAATGTTCTCCAATCATGCTCCTTCCTTAGCTTCTCCAAAGCATCTCCTTGACATCTAGCATGATCAAATACTCCTATCCCTCCCATATATGCTCTAATTCAAGCCTTTATTCACCTCTAAACATAACAAAGCTTGCGTAGATCTTTATATCGACAAAATAGCTGAATGTGCTCATAAATGCTTCGAACTCATATCCATGTACACATCTAAGAGGGAAAAAAAATCAAAACAAGTGCCTAAAATATAGTCATATTTCATGCTATCAAAATACCCCATACTTGTCGCTTGCTTGTCCCCAAGCAAGGTTTTCAAAAGCTTAGAACATAAGGTAGAATGAAATTATGAATGCAAAAACAAAACAAAAACAATCTTTTTGGTAATGTGCTTCTAATCAATAGATCATCCTCAAATCTTGCTTCATGCATCCTTGAAAATGTTCATATACATAAACCAAACTATGTAAAGCATAGAAAACATCATAAATTGCATAAACTTCAAGACAAACATCATAACCTTCAAGTATTGTCAAAATCAAACATGTGAAACTTCAATTTAGATCACCAAGTTAAACAACATTCTTATGATCTCAAGGAATTTCAAGTAAGGTCAAGAATATGAAAAGGGTGGGAAACTTGTAAAGGAATGTGGTGTATGAATCCGGGAAGAAAGAACAACACAAACTCTTTTCTTTTCACCAATTGAACTAGCCACAAACTTAGAGCTTTGCTCTTTACTCTTTGCACATAATTTTTCGACTTTACTTTTTGAAATATGGACAGCGGTGCACAAAAAACGAAGCCTAGGAGATTGACATTTCTCAATTTCGAGATGCCTCAAACCCTTGATGCACATACCATAATCCGTTAGGAATATCACTCAATCCGACTTTGGCAAGACACAAACACCCGGCTATGTGAATGGTGCCAAGTTACTCATCATTATGATTGACTTCCCCAAACCTATTTTCCTACACTTTGAATTCAAACAATTGCTTTCATGGCCCTCCCACATCAAACATGCCAAAATCAACTCTTCCTAAATCCCGGATAGGTAAAGGAGGCAAATATTTTCATTGAGGGACTAAATGATCAAAGAAAGAAGAAAGAAAATTGAGGTGCCTTAATCATCTCATAAAGAAGTATAAGAACTTACATTGTGATTTCAACCTTCATTCCTCAATATGATTTAGATAAAACTTTCACATTATGAAACTTGCAAGAAAGGTTAAACAACATACTCAATTTCTTCACAATTCATAATTCAATTCAAGCATATAAATGTCATCAAAAACTCATTCCACAAGTAGATTCATCATAGAAATCATCTCTAATCTTAGAAGCACAATAAATTTCAAAATTTTCAAAATTTTTATGGGTTTTTCAAAGCATTTCAATGCAATGCAATAATGAAATGTATGACAAATAAAAAAAAGATGCAAGTGTTCATTGAATTAAAAGCAAGCAAGTGTATCGAGTTATTACAAACCAGAGTCACACCCCACCCAATACTTAACATACACATTGTCCTCAATGTTCAAGAAAAAAAAGAAAAGAAAAGAAACAAAGAAACTCACTAATGGTGGTAGAGTGGCTCAAAGCATCCATCAACGATCACTGTGAAGGAGGTGGCGGATATGGAAAGAAGTCTGAGCTGAAGGGACGCCCAAACTGCTGGCGGTATACATCACGTAAGATCCTAGGGTTCTCCTGTCGCTCCACATCATGCGCCTGCTGGTGGATCTCCAAGTCTCCCACCCTCCTGGAAAGGTCAGTCGCCCATGCCGGCTGTTGCTCATACCATGCGGGAGGCTGTTGTAACCACTCCGGATGCTGCTGCTGAATAGGCGTCGGTGCAACTAGTGGCTGATCATACCAAGGAGGCGGAGCTCCCATCCAAGATGGCTGTTGTCCATACCAAGCAGAAGGGGCTTCCATCCATGTCGGGCGCTCGCTAACACTAGATCGGCTTGAAGAAGAAGAACCGGAAGGCCTAGATTGGAGGGGCGATCTCCTAGGTGGCTCCGGGAAGTCAGGTGGTTGCTCCGGGAATGATCCAAAGTCATGCTCATCCCCTCCTGCATCCGGATCGTCTCCTTCTCCCATCTCCTCATCATCATCATCTACAGCCTCAACTGGAACCTCATCAGGAACATATGGAGGAGCTACTAATCTATTGGCATGCATCGGGACAAAGGTCTCCTTCTAGTTATGACGGCCAAGCATGAGAGAGTACTCCGGAAGCCATGGAATGCCTCTACAACCTCTTTCCTCCCAAGGAATGGCTGCGGTAGGTGGAGTACGGTGGTGAGGAAAGATAAGTCATGTAGTCATGAGCCTATTGAGACCCAAAGGTCTCACAGCTATCCTAGTACAAGCGGAATATTCAATGCCCAGCTGTCTAGCAATGTGAGTCACCATACCTCCATATCCTATATTCACGGCCGATTTGTTCTTCACCTTACTAAGTGTAGAGGCAAGCAAAGTGGCACAATCCGCGGGATGACCGGTAAGCATGCAATAGAGGATGAAGAGCTCATCGGCTTTGATCTTTTGGGGTGTTTCGTTTCTAGGGAAGAGGCATTCCGATAAGATCCTATGAGCTATCTTGGTGGCTAAATGGTATATGAGCTTGGCCTTAGTATCAACCGGTTGCCAACGGTCCTCGGAAGCATAAATCATGGCTATCTCTCTCCAAAAGTCTTTAGCATTCATTCCCCTAGGAAACCTTCCATTGAAGCTCTCATGAAGCCCAAAGAAGGTTCCAAACTGCACTATGGAGAACTCGTAGTTACGCTTCATCGACCTAAATGATACCGTTCGGCTAACGGCACTATGCTCGGAGGAAGTTATGAACTACCTTGTGATCTCTTCATAAGCATCCTCCCTAATGACGGAGAATATGATCAATCCAGCTCTATCTAATAGCCAAGTCAAGTCATTAACAACATTCAGCTCTTCAAGCTCCTCTAAAACAATGTACCTAGGTCCTATCACAACTTTCTTAGAAATTTCATACATGACCCTTTCATAATCCTCATGGATTGTAGAGATTCTAGGGGATTGTGGTGATGGTGGTTCACTAGGAGGGGGTTGGGAAAAAGAGGAACTATCACCCTTTTGCTTCTTATTTCTACTTGACTTCCTCCTTCCAAACATTTTTACTCAAAACAGAGAAAACCACGGTCTGTTCTTCAGAAACCACGGCCGTGGTTTTATACGGTACCCGTGTAATTCTCAAAATTCCTCAAAAAATCAGCAAATTCACAGCAAACTCAGCAATCATAGTCGTAAACTACTTCTAATTCCAATTTCGTCTAGTTCTCCTAGAAAATTGCAAGAAAAACTAACCAAATCAACCAAGAAGAGAAAGAGAGAGAACCTAGGGTTTGGATTTGAAAAAATCCAAAATCCTTCCCAAATGTTGATTGTTTGCTCAGTTTGTTGATGGGATCTTGTAGAGGATTCAATTTGCTCCACTTTTGGTTGAAGAATCGTTCGAATCGGTCTCCGGATGAGTGATCACGAGGATGGGCGATTTCCGGCGATTTGGGGCGTGGTTTTGGGAAGAAGAGTGTGTTTTTGTGAAGGAGAGGGAAATATATAGTGGCCGTAAAATTTTGGAAAATCACGGCCAGTCGGGGTGTTCCACGGCTGTGGATTTGTACGGACACCTGTGGAACTCTCTGATTTGTGCCAAAAACTTGGAAAATCACGGCCAGTCGGGGTATCCGTGGTTTTGTACGGACACCGTGGAACTCTCTGATTTGTGCCAAAAATCCAAGTTTCGTCATTCTTTCCGACTTTTCCTTCCTTCCTTTGCTCATTCCTTATTCCTGGCATCCAAAAACACAACATACCGGAAGGTATCGAGGGGATACAAACAAAAACGACATCTAACCTAAACTAGCCTAAGAAAGAAAGAAAACAAAAATAGTAATGCAATACCTTGGGTTGCCTCCCAAGAAGCGCTTTGTTTTGGGTTCGTAGCTAGACCATTCCTATGTTCAAATGAGGACAATCGGAGCGATTTCCTCAGCTTGGAGCTCCGGTGAGTACTTCTTAAGTCGTTGACCTTTCACCTTGAAACTTCCGCACTTCTTACCCCATTCTTCAACTGCACCATGGGAAAAAATACGTTTAATCACATAAGGTCCAGTCCAATGAGATTTAAGCTTACTTGGAAAGAGTCGAAGTCGAGAATTGAAGAGGAGAACCTGATCTCCTTCTTTGAGGTCTTTTGGAATGATATGCTTATCATGCTAACGCTTCACCCTTTCCTTGTAAATCTTGGCGTTCTCATAGGCGTTCAAGCGGAGTTCTTCTAGCTCGTTAAGGTCCGAAAGGCGCTTCTCGCCTACTTCTTTCATGCTGAAGTTCAACCACTTCACAACCCAATACGCCTTGTGTTCTAGCTCTACCGGGAGATGACAAGACTTCTCATACACAAGGTTGTATGGTGTTGTGCCGATGGGAGCTTGTATGCTGTCCTATACGCCCATAATGCGTTATCTAGCTTTAAAGACCAATATTTCTTTGTTTTTGACACTGTCTTCTCAAGGATACCCTTGATCTCTCTATTTGAAATCTCCACTTGTCCACTTGTTTGCGGATGGTAGGGAGTGGCGATCTTGTGAGTCACCCCATACTTAGCTAGTAGAGCTTCGAATCGTCGGGCTATGAAGTGTGAACCTCCGTCACTAATGATGGTTCGTGGTGTCCCAAACCTTGGGAAAATAGTTCTATTAAAGAACTTGACAACCACCATAGCATTGTTAGTTGGAGAGGCAATAACTTCAACCCATCTCGAAATATAATCTACAGCGAGATGTATTGGCTTCCGCAAGATGATGGGAAAGGTCCCATGAAATCAACTCCCCAAACGTCAAAGATTTCCACCTCTTGAATGTTGTTGAGAGGCATCTCGTTTCTCCTAGAGATATTTCCTCTTCTTTGACAAGCATCGCAACAAGAAACAAAGGTTTGCACATCCTTGAATAAAGTAGGCCAAAGAATCCGGATTGTAATACCTTAGCGCTAATTTAATGGGAACTGGTGTGTCCTCCACAAGGAAGTGAATGACAATGACGAATGACGCTTTGCATTTCATCTTCCGACACACATCTCCTAATGATGCCGTCGAGACCTCTCTTGAAGAGTAGAGTTTCATTCCAATGGTATTGGAGGACATCCCTAAAGAACTTCTTTCTTTGTGCATAGTATAGTCCGGGAGGTATTTCCTGGCAAACCAAGTAATTTATAAAATCACAAACCAAGGTTCGTTACCTCTAGAAATCTTGTCGATACACTCTTCCTTGATGTGTAAGTGCTCATCCGGGAAGGAGTCATCAATGGGTAGGTTGTCGCTTTCGATGTGTGGTAGACGAATTAGATGATCCGCAACAGAATTTTCAAAACCTTTCTTGTCCCGAATCTCTAGATCGAATTCTTGAAGAAGAAGAATCCATCTAATCAGCCTTGGCTTTGCATATTTCTTGGCGAGCAAATACCGTATTGTTGAATGGTCCGTGTATACAATCACCTTCGCTCCTACAAGATAAGAACGGAACTTTTCAAAAGCATATACAAAGGCTAAAAATTCTTTTTCAGTTGTGGCGTAGTTGAGTTGCGCTTCGTCTAGCGTCTTGCAGGCATAGTAGATGGCACTAGTGCGGCCTTCCTTCTTTTGTCCAAACACCACTCCAATAGCTACGCCACTTGCATCACACATAACCTAGAATGGGAGATTCCAATCCGGAGGTCCGATTATCGGGGCTGAGATGACAGCTTCTCTAATCTTATAGAAAACATCTAAACATTCCTACGAAAAATAATTAAAAAAAGCACCCTTCATCAATAGATTAGTTAGCGGTTTCGAAATTTTTGAGAAGTCTTTGATGAATCTCCTATAAAACACTGCATGTCCTAGGAAACTTCTTATCCCCTTCACCGAAGATGGAGGAGGAAGCTTCTCTATCGTCTCTATCTTAGCCTTGTCAACTTCAATCCTTCTATTAGAGATCAAATGTCCTAGCACAATGCCTTCCTTAACCATGAATTGACACTTCTCCCAATTTAGTACAAGGTTAGTGTCTTCACATCTTTGCAAAACAAGAGAAAGGTTAGCAAGACAATTGTCAAATGAGGAACCATAAACTGAAAAATCGTCCATAAAAACCTCCATGATTTCCTCAATATACTCCGAGAAGATGGCCATCATACACCTTTGCAAGGTGGCTGAAGCGTTGTAAAGTACGAATGGCATCCTTCTATAAGCAAGCGTAACCCATGGGCACGTGAATGTGGTCTTCTCTTGATCGTCCGGGTGAATCCGAATCTGAAAGAAACCACTATAACCGTCAAGGTAACAAAAGTAGGAGTGTTGTGCTAACCTTTCAAGCATTTGATCTATGAATGGTAGTGGGAAGTGATCCTTCCTAGTTGCATTATTCAGCTTGCGGTAGTCAATGCACATCCTCCAACCCGTCACTGTTCTCGTTGGAATGAGTTCGTTGTTCTTGTTGGTCACAACGGTCATTCCTCCCTTCTTTGGGACGACTTGAACGGGGCTCACCCACTTGCTATCGAAGATGGGATAGATGATACCTGCGTCAAGTAGCTTAAGGATTTCCTTCTTCACGACCTCTTTCATGACCGGGTTTAACCGTCTTTGAGGATGTCGTGAAGGCTTGTAATCCTTCTCCATTAGAATCTTGTGCATACATAAAGATGGTTTAATTCCTACAAGATCCTCTATGGTATAGCCTAAAGCTTTCCTATGTTTCCTAAAAACATCCATAAATTTCTCATGTTCATCTTCCTTTAAATCGGAACTAACAATAACGGGAAAGGTAGAATTAGTTCCAAGAAAAGCATACCGAAGATGTGTGGGAAGTGGCTTTAATTCCAAAGCTATTGATGCCTTTGATGTGCCTTGAGGAGTGCTTGATGCTTCCTTAGAAGTCTCTAAGGATGTGGGAGTAGTGGGAGAAGACTCAAGAGTGGTTGTAGGAAAGACGGAATTGTTCTCAGAATTTCCCAAAACCACGGCACACCTATTACTTCCACGGCCGTGGTTTAGGGCGTGAAAGTCTATGATGTTCTCGAAATAACACTCTACGGGTTTAATTTGTGGAACCACGGCCGTGGAATAGCACGACTGGTCGTGATTTCTTTTGTTTTCCGAGCCATCATAGAATTTTTCGAACTCTTTATTATGTACGTCTTTTAGCTCCTCCAAAGCTTCAACCTCAGCATTGCAATCCTCTTCTTCTCCCTTTTCCATGATGCTCATGGTTATGACCTTTTGCAATGGATCTTTAAACAAGATCGAACTTACTTCCTCTCCAGACGCCTCTTCGTCATAGATGTTGAACATATCCTCTCCAAGTGCAGGCTCTTTCACCAAGGTTGAGAGAACAAATTCAACCTTCTCTTCTCCTATATCGAAGGCTAGTCTAGCGTTCTTGCAATCCACCATACAACCGAAGGTTGCAAGAAATGGTCTCCCGAGTATGATCGGGACCGGAAAATCTGCAGGAATGTCAAGCACAACAAAATCTATAGGAATATAGAACTTACCGAGCTTGATTGGGACGTCTTAAATGATGCCTACGGGTCGAGTTATGGATCGATCTGCCATGTACAACATCATCTTCACCGGTTTAGGTGAACCTAAACCGACCTTCCTACACAAAGCAAGCGGGATGATGCTTACGCTTGCTCCTAAATCACAAAGAGCATCATATGTAACTTCTCCAGCTCCTATTGGAATACAACATGACCCCGGATCTGTCAGCTTTGGGGGCATCTTCTCCGTCATCGTTTTGATGAGCTCTGAAGATTCCGAATTCATCTTGACATCTCCAAAGTCTTCCAGCTTCCTCTTGTTAGAGAGGATCTCTTTTAAGAACTTCTCGTAAGCGGGCATACCTACAATTGCATCAATAAAAGGTATGTTAATATGCAGTTTGCTCATCATATCAATGAACTTACCGAATTGCTAGTCTAGACGCGCTCTTGCTCTAGATTGCGGGAACGGTAGAGGAGGTTTGTAAGCTGGAGGAGGAACATAGACATCTTCCTTTACCTTCTCCTTATCTTTTCCTTTCTCAACGGGGACTTCTACAAACTTGGGTTGCGGATCAGTGGTTGTTACACCACTCCTAGTAGTAATCGCAATCACCCTTCCTTTCGGGTTGTCCTCCGTCTTTCCGGGAAGTTTCCCTTGATCTCTGGAAACTTCTCCGGCCTTGCTGAACACTTGATTTTCTAAGGTTTTTTGTGCCTTATCAACCGAAGTTATGTGATTCTCTAATCCTTGGAGCTTTCCTAAGATTGTCTCCATCATGGCGTCATGCTTATTCTTCTCCGGTTTGCCCGAGCCATTCGATGTTTGACCCTGACTTTTCAAAGGAGTAGAAGAAGAAGATGGACGTGTTAGTGAATTTCCATTTTGTGAATAGGAATTACCGGAGTTTTGTTGGTTGGATCTCCAATTCTTGTTGTTGTTCCAGTTATTGTTGATAACGTGATTTATGACGTTAGTATAGGCATTCATTTAGATAGTTTTTCCCGTTATTCATGCACGGTTTGGCATTAGTTCATGACGTTTACGCTCATTTTGTGCATATTTCTAGAAAAGATATCTACACGAGCTTTTGACGGTTTTGTAGGTATTTCGGGGATCTTTTGGACATTAATCGATACATTCGAGGGTAAAGCCTCATGGTGGTACATATCGAAGGCCTTGAAGGAACATAATTGGAGCAATGAAGGACACAAGGACCCTTGTTGGTGCAAGCAATGGAGCAACTCATGGCTAGATGATCATAACAAGTTTCTGTTGAAGAAAATCGACCTACACTCAGGAAAATCGGCCGATTTTTCTGTCTGGGTCGATTTTCTGGCCTTTGACAGCTTGAGCCACGTGTCCCACGATCTCTTTGTCCGGCCCTTGCTTCTTTGTGGAGTATTTAAGTGGTCCTGCGGGCTGATTTGAGGATCCATCTCCTTCCTTTTGGACCCTTCTCCTCTAGCATCTTCCCAAATACTCTTCCATTGTAGCCTCTCTTCAAGACACCCTTGTGGGTGTTCTTGAGAGAGATTAGTGTAGGCTTTAGTTTTGTAGTGAGATTTGGGTGATTTTTGTGAAGAAACTTGTTGAAGGTTGTAAGATCTGACTTGGAGCTACATTTGGTGTGTTGAAAGACTTGTTTTGAACTCAAATCCAGCTAAGTTTCATTGCTTTCATTTCCTTATTTCATCTTCTTGCTATGGATTCCATGTATGCTTGTATGATGATTTTAGATCTTGAAATGCATGTTATTGGCTAGTTTATTGTGATTCTGGAGTGATGGATTGATGGTTATGGCTTGGGTGATGATAGAAATGACTTACATGTTAGTTTAGGATGATTTTTGTGGCCGAAACCTAAACTAGAGGAGAAAAATCGACCTGTTCTTCAGAGTAAATCGGCCGATTTTTGCTATGATCCACCCGATTTTTCCTTCTGTTGCTCTTTAATTGATGAATCTGTATGTTAGGATGTTTGATTGTTGAAATCCTAGTGTTTGTTGAGCATAATATAGCTTAGGGTGACCTAATACTAGCAAACTAAGTGAGGAAAGAGACCTACCCGGTGATTTCCGATCTTAGATACCAAAGATGATGAACTCTAGGTAGTAGTGAGCATCATAAGCCGCTATTGGACTGAGTGTGCTAGGATTGTTGCTTGAGACTTACCTTTTCCGAGACTTACCCGGTAAGGAGAGGTTTGCCCCTTAAGTAGTGTCCGGTTTGTGTAGAATTTCCAACTTTACCTCCTTGAGACTTACCCGGTAATAGGAGTTTGGTGCGGGATTAGTGAAGCATGAGACTTACCCGGTAATTGCTTCTATTAGAGAAACACCCTTTCCCAACACCGCAACCTTGTCCTTAGAATCTTTAGAAGCTTGAGTCCAATGCCATAACCGGAAATCTTGATCTCTAGAATCCACTTATCTTACCTCTTATCTCCTATCTTGCATTCGTGTGTTTATTTGCTTGTTTGATTTGCATATTTTGTGATCCTTGTTTGATCACCCCAAAGCCAACCGAAAATATTGTGTTTTGCACCTTCTTTGTTCCTCATCTCATCTTAGTTTAGATTCGCACTATCTTTGATCATTGAATGACTTGATTTTGCCTCAATCCTTGTGTTCGACCTCGGAATACTTTCCTTCCTACATAACAATCCGTACACTGCGGGTTTCGCAAGGTAGTTTAGGAGATTAGATCGAGTTTATAAATGTAAAGCTTTTTCCGTGTCACATCCTAGCGTAACAATTGTTCCAGTAGTTGTTCCTATTGCCTTGGTTGTTATCCCTCCCTAAATAGCCAGCTTCTTGCTCCTTCGGCCTTTGAAGGCCAGCTCTTATGATTTCCTTCAACTCCTTGATCTCGGTGTTGAGGGAGAATATTTGAGTTTGTGCAGCTTGAGTTAATTTAACTCCCGGTTCTCCCGAACTCCGATTCCTATTATCCATCTTCCTATGGGAATATTTCTCAATCACTTGGGCTTGCTTCTCAATGAAATCCCAAGCGTCATCTTCTTTCATGTCCATAAATGTACCACAAGAAAGAGATTGGAGCTTGAATTGCGTTTCCACATCCAGCCCCTTGTAGTAGATCTCCAATAATTCCAACTTTGAAATGTCATGGTGTGGGCAATCCAAAAGAAGATCGTGAAACCTTTCCCAAGATTGAAACAAACTTTCGTTAGGTTTCATAGAAAAAGCATTAATCTTACCTCTCAACTCCGCCGTCTTTGATGGTGGAAAGAACTTGGTAAGGAACTCCGGAGATAAATCCTCCCATGTGTTAAATCTTCCAGCTGGAAGAGCTTGATACCAAGACAAAGCCTTGTCCTTCAAAGAGAAGAAGAACGGTTTTATCTTGTAGTTATTGTTGACAGCCCTCTTCGACTTCAATGTCTCCATAAGAATCTTGAAATTTTGTAAGTGTTGGTGTGGAGATTGAGCACTCGTTCCACCAAATTGGCTTTGGCGAACCATGGTAATAGCTTGCGGGCTAAACCCGAAATCCTGAACATCTTCACCTCCGAAATTCACAGCTAAACGGCGTGGTTGCTGAATTGGATCCATCCTTTGTCCATGGGTTCGTGGTTCATCCCCGCCATCAGCGACTCTCACATCTCCAACGGGAACGCGAGGGTCAACATGTGGTCTAGGATTGTCATGAACTGGATGGATTATTGGTGCAATATCCTCTAGGTCCGGCATGTCATCATCGTCAAATGATTCAGCAATAGATTCCTTAGATTTCTTCTTCTTTTTCTTAGCATCATTCCTCTCTAGTTTCATGTCTAGAATCATTGCTCGAAGCTCATCTATTTGAAACTGATTTTGTTCCTTCTCTTCTAAGTGAGCCTTCTCACTCAATAGGAGTTGAGCTCGAGTTTCATCCAACTGCTCTTGAATGTTTCTCTCATTATTTTCAGCCATCTTTTTCTCTTTCAACTTTCTTCTCAAAGTTTTCTCAAGTTCGGGGTCAAAAAGAACTAGATCTTTGGTAGATCTAGTCTTTTGCATATACCTAAAAGAATTCCTGCAAAAATCACTCAAAAAAGACTAATCAAATCACAAGAGCAAAAGCTCCCAAGCTCGACAACCGAGAGCCGAATTTGATTTAAACCAAATCACCGGCAACGGCGCCAAAAACTTTTTCGCCTCAAAGTGTGCGTGCAAATAAGCTTTAAATTTATAAAACTAAAATCAAAGCAAGCGAACCCGCAGTGTATGGACCGGCGTAGTAAAGAAAGAATTCCAGAGTATCGAACTCATGGATTTGAGGGATCAAATTCAGTTCATAAATTATCGAGCAAGTAAAGTATAATAGCTTTGCAAATATTGGGAAAACAGCAATCCTAAAGATCCAGGTATCCATTTGTGGCATTCGATTCAAGATATTATATAGATATAAGGACAGAGTCGAAATTGCAAAGGTATAACTAATGTAAGGTTATGTACGGTGAAGTTCCAAAACCCTATATATCTCACCCAAGGACACTCTCTATAAAGGTTGTTGAGGCTGCAATATGGAATGGATCAAAGGATGAGAATTACTCTCAAATACCCATGCCAAAACCCAAGGAATCAAAGATAAGTCAAAACGGTTAAGGTTGTGACACTCGAAACCGAAATAGAGGATGTTGAGTCTCACTACTACCTAGAAAAGGCAAGCCAAGGCTAGGTTAAAACAAATCTTTAACTTTGGATTAAAGCAAAATCAAAGGCCGTACAACAGAGGAAATCACGGATAGATCTTGAAGAACCACGGCCGTGGTTTTCAAGAACAGACCGTGGAAAAGGTTGTCGATGAGGTTTCTCGCACTCTCAGGGTCCAATCTATTTACGATCGATCTATCATTATCTAAGCCACAACTATCAACCCTTCACCTTAGAATTGCTAAAGGGTTTAGCCAAAAACAATCATCATTGAATCAAATATCAAGTTAAAAAGAGAAAAGGGTAAAATCCTCGAAAATTCAATAAAACTTAAACAATCAATCTCAAATCCAAACAACCAATGTATGTGTTTAATGAATGCGGAATAGGGAATAGAAATCCTCACAACAATCTTAAGAAACAATGAAGAATGGGATGTCAATCCGTCTCCAAATGTAAACCCTAATATATTCTCGAAGTACACAATCTCCAAATCGCTTCCTTCTCGGAATCTTCCCAAGCAATGATCCAAAATCTCTCTCTTCGGATGCAAACAACCGTCAATGCAAAACCCTCTGCGAGCGTATGCGAGATATACGCGAAGGTTCCATTTTCTTCGTCCTTCAGCCTTCTTATAGGGAAAAATAGGGTTACCAGAAAGCCCAATAATTGTCGCTGATGTGGCGAATATGACATGTGGCAACATCATGGAAATCACGGTCATGTGCAATAAACCACGGTCGTGGTTTCGGACGTGGAACTTTCTGTTCCTCTAAAAAATCACCTTCCACGAACTCCATGCATAAACACGGTCGTGGTTTAGGTCGTGGAACTCAAAAGTCTTTGCGAAATTTTTTGTTTCGTAATGTTCTCCAATCATGCTCCTTCCTTAGCTTCTCCAAAGCATCTCCTTGACATCTAGCATGATCAAATACTCCTATCCCTCCCATATATGCTCCAATTCAAGCCTTTATTCACCTATAAATATAACAAAGCTTGTGTAGATCTCTATATCGACAAAATAGGTTAATGTGCTCATAAATGCTTCAAACTCATATCCATGTACACATATAATAGGGAAAAAAATCAAAATAAGTACCTAAAATATAGTCATATTTCATGCTATCACTCGCTAAGTCCAATAGACTTACCTGATACAAACGTAAACCTGTCCACGTCATAGTTTCCCCTCAAGGAAACGATCAGCGACTGCATCAGCAAGGCACACACAAAAAAGTACTAGGAGCGTTAGTTAAACTGAAAGGCATGAACAACCACTCATAAAGTCCAAACTTGGTTTTAAATGTTGTCTTCCACTCGTCTTCCTCCCTCATTCGGATTTGATGATATCCACTTTTAAGATCGATCTTCGAAAATAAAGTGGAACCGCTCAACTCATCTAGCATATCATTCAATCGAGGAATGGGATGTCCATACTTGATAGTGATGTTGTTGATTGCTCAACAATCCACACACATCCTCCAAGTGTTGTCCTTTTTGGGCACCAATAGAACCGGAACCGCACAAGGACTCAAAATCTCACGTACATAGCCTTTGTTCAAAAGGTCTTGTACTTGATCTTGTATTTCTTGGCTTTCCTGCGGGCTCATCCTATATGCAAGACGATTAGGAAGTGAAGATCCATTAATAAAATAAATTTAATGCTCAATGCCTCGGAATGGTGGAAGTCCAGCAGGAATACCATCCGAGAATACGCCTTTGAACTCATCTAAAGCCTGTAAAATGGTTGAAGGTAAAGCGGCCTTCACTTCATAACTCAAGGTCAATAGGTTTTTATATAAACTAAGTAAAGAAAGATCTAAAGGAAGATAATCATAGAGGAACTCCCTTTTAGAAGAAAGAAGGGCTCATTGTTGTCCTAGAGAGGAAAATGTAACACCCCGAATCCGCGGGACTCGGGGAGCTACCAGGCTAGGATCTCATAGTGGATCCTGACCCTAGCCTGACATCAAGTTCACTGGATCTTACAACAAGGCACAGATAGATTAAAACCAAATACATAAAACTGTATAAATATATACAACCAAAAGGTTTACAACATCACAGCCGAGTATAAAACGGAAACCATAAACATCATAATATAAAAACACCCCAAAATCCCATGCCCAACCTAGTGTACGGAAGTCCTCGGCTGATCACCCATTTGGCTCACTCTGCAGTCTTCCTAACTTGCAGATCATCTACAACACATCATGAAACCGTTAGCTAATAGAAATGGATAGGAATGAAGCAGTAGCACATATAACACATCACATCATGCTATGTACACACACATATCCATTTATTATCTTCAGTTAAGTTATACAATTACTAATTCATTTCCTTGTGACACACGAAGTAAACTCCCAACGTCTATGTCCCCATTCCCTCCAGGTTTGGAATGGTGTCAATCATCACCACCTGAAGGTCTGGTCGCAGAGAACCTTCCTAGCCTCCTAATTCTGGGCTAGACAAGTCATCACCACCCGTTATCATACACTTGGGCCATTAATATGCATGTAGGGTCATCCTAGTCCGGTTAGGTTATAAATGCAACACACATATGAACACACAACCATTGCACGCACTCAAACCCATAACCGCTCGCTAAATAAGTCCCACGGTCTTACCTGTCACAACGTCAATCTATACCACGTAACGGCTTCTCCTCGAGGAAACGATCAGCGCCTGCATCAGCAAGTCACAAAAATAAGTCAAACGCGATCTAAGTTTAGGAGATTCCACCTTCTAACCCCATAACAATCCCCACACCATAACTCGAATCTAAACCTCGATAGCTCAACATAACTCGCAATTCCTCAAATCTCAAGGTAGCATCTAATCAACATTCCTCAATCTCAATTCTAAACCTTTAATTAAATTTTAATTAATTAATTAATTAAATTTTACCAGAATAACGTTTTGCCCGCAGGCAATTTCTAAACCCACTTGTCATCAGATTTCATCAAGCAAACAACCCATAAACACCAGAATAATATAATGACCATAATGGAATGTCTAATTATCCATTTTGACAAGCCTAAGCTCAATTTAGGCAAAATCACAGTACGGAAAACGAATAAATTCCTAACTTATTCGTTACTAACCTAGTTGACGATCTGAAAGAAGATTCGGAATCACAACGACGTAGGCTACACATGGACAACATCAAATTCACCGGAATCTGAGCGACGGAACTGTCCTGGTGACATTTATGTTCGATCAGGTCTTCATATGCTCGGAAATATAGTAACTCGGTACCAATATGAGGAGAATGAAGAGAGGAATCCACAAACTCAAACGGAATTGTAATCGGATTAGTAACGGAGAGTAGATTTGAGTTTGAAGGTTGAGAGAAATCAGAGCTTTTACGAGGAAACGGGAAAGGAAATGTATTAATAAACGATTTTCCGCTATTTATAGTGAAGACAATAATTGTCCTTTAGAGAAGTCGATAATTATCCTTTAATCGATCCAAAGGCGGGTTGAACCCCCTTCTCAAAACTTCTCGAAATTGGAATAATAAATTTGGAATATTGTAGGGATAATTATTCCGCAACTGCCTCGGAAAACGTGTATTCCTAAGTTGTCTTTCTTAGCCGCTAAGAAATGAAATAGTGACTCTTTTGACCATTTTGTCTTTCCATGTTACTTCATATCTAGGAAATATCCGATGTCCTGATCATTTCTCTCAACTGCATTTTTATTAATTGAAGCTCTCAAATGCTCCAAATAACACCGGAGGGTAAAAATAATTACCCCGGGGAAAATTTTTCCCAATAAGTTCAAAATTACGCCAGGAACATAACGGTGGGACTCATACTCATCACTTACGTAATCTTCGCGAGTTATAAGTCAATTACTATCAATGATTAAGTTAATCAACATTAATTAAAATTCGGAAATCCTAGTTGTTACATCACACACCCCTTAAGAAAAAGTTTCGTCCCGAAACTTGAACAATTCCCAAATCCTCTCGGACCCATACGCCGACGTATAAACACTCTCTCTATCAGAGGTATCACATCTCCGTTCGAACATATCAACCTATAACACTTTATAACCTCAAAACACAACATTGAGGAATCATCAACTCCAGCAACAAGATCATAATGCTATCAAAAGGCATAGAGGAAAACCATCTCTAGCCAACCTATAACCACGTCACAAGGCATGGAGGAAAAGCGTCTCCAGCCAAATCGCACTCGTAACACAACCACGTGGAGGAAATCCGTCTCCACTCAAAGTATGTCCATAAACAATAGCATGGAGGAATAACCATCTCCAGCTAAACCATAATCACAACTCAATAGCATGGAAGAAGAACCATCTCCAGCTATAAACACAGCTTGCGCTAGCAAACAAGATCTAATAAGATCGTATGCATACATCACAACTAGCACGAAAATACATCAAAGCACATAAGCACATAATCATAACACTCACCAAAATAGCACTAATATCTATTGATCGATCCCACAGGGGCATCTATCTCGGCATAGAACTCTGGATAGTTCCTCTGGATACTGTCCTTTGTCTCTCATGTGGCCTCATCAGGTTCTTGTCTCGACCATTGTATTCTTAACATAGGAATGTCCTTCAAGTGCAGGCATCTCACACCTCGTTCTAGGACTGCAATCGGGTGCTCAACAAAAGTGTGGTCCGGCTTAACAACTAAGTTATCATAGTTGACGATGTGCCTCGGATCATGTATGTATTCCCTTAGCTGAGAACATGGAACACAGGGCGAACACCGTCTAACCTGGTGGTAAAGCAAGCTTGTATGCTGCTCTCCCAACTCTGTTCAGAATCTCAAAAGGACCGACATATCGGGGACTCAACTTCCCCTTTATGCCAAAACGTCTAACGCCTCGCGTCGGAGATACTCTCAGCCAGACATGAGCTCCAACCCTGAACTCTAGAGGTCGACGCCTCTTGTCTGCATACGACTTCTGGCGACTTTGTGCAGCCAACATCCTCTCTCTAATCAACACTACTCGTGCAATATCATCCTGAATCTGCTCAGGTGCTATACCACTGACACTAGGCTCATCCCAACATAATAGTGTAAGACATCTCCGTCCATGTAGTGCCTCATATGGGGTCATCTCAATCGATGCATGTCAGTTGTTGCTATACGAGAACTCAACCAAAGGGTGATCATCTTACCATCCCTTTCCCTAGTCCAACTCACAAGCTCGCAGCATATCCTCTAGTGTCTGGATGGTCCTCTATGACTGACCAACTGTCTGAGGATGAAACGCAATCGTAAAATGTAAAATCGTCCTCAAGGCAGTCTGAATCTACTACCAAAACCTCGAGGTAAATCATCCATCTCGATCTAACATGATCATCCTCGGCACACCATGGAGGCTCACTATTTGTCTAGTGAACTCCTCAGCTAATCTACTCACTGGCCACGTTTCCCTGATAGGAATAAATCGTGCCCTCTTCGTCAGTTTGTCAACTACAACCCAGATAACATCAAAACTCCTACTTGGCCTCAATCTCGTCACAAAGTCCATGAAGACGTCCTCTCACTTCTACTAAGGTACTAGCAGTGGATGGAGCTCTCCTTTTGGTCTACAATGCTCTATCTTGACTAGTTTGTAGGTCGCACACTGAGCCACAAATCTGGCCACATCGGGCTTCAGCCCTCCCCACTAGTATGAATGTCTCGCATCCTGATACATCTTACTCGCACCTGGGTGCACTGAGTAAGGTGTGGAGTGAGCCTTCTATAAGATTCTTTGTCTCGGATCCGCATCTGCGGGTACACAAACGCGGTCACGGCGTCTCATCACTCCATCTGACTCCAATGGAAAACTGCGGTGCCTCACCACGATACATCCTATCTCGTATCCTCGTCAACGTCGGGCAGGTCCCTTACGTTTGTTAGATCTCTTCCAACAGATCAGGTAGAACCTCTAAGGTACTCAATGGGGTATCCTTATCAGGAAACTGGATGATCATCTCTAGCCACGCTAGATCTCTCTACAATTGAGGGTGAACAGTCAGTCTCGCAATCGCCTTATCTCGAGGCATCTTCTTGTTCAGGGCGTCGGAGACAACGTTCGCCTTCGCTGGATGGTACAAAATCTCAAGGTCAAAGCCCTTGATCAGCTCAAGCTATCTATACTGGCGGTTATTCAATTTCCGCTGCGTGAAACTATAAATTCAGACTCTTATGGTATGTGAAGATCTTGCATGTAGCGCCATAAAAGTAATGTCTCTAGATCTTCAAGGCATGAACTACCGTTGCCAAATCCAGACCATGACTCGGGTAGTTTTCCTCATACGTCTTTAGTTATCTAGACGTATAAGCAATCACTCTACCACGCTGCATCAGAACACATCCCAAGCCTAGCTTGGATGCGTCACTGTAGACCACAAAGTCCTCTCTACCCTCCGGTTGTGCTAAGATGGGAGTAAGCATGTCCACGGGTCGGACCCGCCGGGTCGACGGGTCCGACCCGCCGGGTCGACGGGTCCGACCCGCCGGGTCAAGGGTCCGGGAAGGGTGACCCGGACCCGTATAAATGGTCGACCCGCCGGGTTGGCGACCCGTCGGGTCACGGGTCAGACCCGGCGGGTCAGCCCTTTTTAAAAGCCATTTTAAAAAAAAAAAAAAAGATGACCCGCCGGGTCGACCCTTTTAGGCACTAGATTACATTTTTTTTTATTTTTTTTTAAAAATTGAGGTTTGGCAGGTCGACCTGCCGGGTCAGACGGGTCGACCCGCCACGGGTAAGGATCACCTCAACCCTTACCCGTACCTGTAACCCGGCGGGTCAGTGACCCGTGACCCGTGGACATGCTTAGATGGGAGTGGAAGTCAAACTCTCTTCAGCTCCTCAAAACTCTGAGTACACGGTTGAGACCATACAAACCGGGTAGTCTTCCTCAAAAGGCTGGTAAGTGGAAGGGCAATCACAGAGAATCCCTCCACAAACCGTCGGTAGTAACCAGATAGGCCAAGGAAGTTGCGCACTTCCATGACGTTCGTCGGTGTCGTCCACGCTGCTACAGACTCAATCTTCACCGGTTCAACCTTGATCCCTTCGGTGGAGACAACATGACCCAGAAATGCTACCCTTGGCATCCAAAACTCGCACTTAGAAAACTTGGCATATAGTTCTCTATCTCGCAAAACTCGTAGCACAGTCCTCAGATGTCGTGCATGTTCCTCTCTGCTATGAGAGTACACCAAGATATCGTCTATGAAGACCACCACAAACTGATCTAGGAAGTCGATGAATATGCCATTCATCAACTCCATAAAGACGGCATGTGCATTCATGAGCCCGAATGGCATCACTACAAATTCATAGTGGCCATACCGAGTCCGAAATGCCGTCTTATGCACATCCTTCTCCCTCACCCTCAGCTGGTGATAACCCGAGCGCAAGTCGATCCTGGAGAACACAGTCGCTCCTTGAAGCTGAACTAACAAGTAATCGATATGAGGCAATGGATACTTGTTCTTGATGGTCACCTTGTTCAACTCTCTATAGTCGACACACATTCTCAACGATCCGTCCTTCTTCCATACGAAGAGGACAGGTGCTCCCCACGGGGATACGCTAGGGCGGATGAAGCCCTTCTCATCCAACTCCTCGAGTTGCTTCTTCATCTCTAACAACTCGATAGGCGTCATGCGATATGGGGCCTTCGAGATCGGTCTCGTGCCAGGCTCCAACTCTATGCCGAAGTCCACACTCCTCTGAGGCAGCAAACTAGACGGCTCAACAAACACATCTATAAACTCGCAGACCACAAGAATATCCTCTAACGCTAGATTCTCGCCCTCCTTCATGGCATAACACCAGAAGGTCTCGCAACCCTGTATGATCAATCTCATTGCACGTACTGCGCTGATCACCATGCCTGACTTTCCAAGGTTCCAACCTCGGAAAACCTCTATTTGACCTAACTCGGTAGAGATCGTCACGGTCCCCTTACCTATATCTAATACAACACGATGTCTATCCATCCAATCCATACCCAAAATGACTTCCTCACGCACTAGCGGCATGACAAGGAAGTCCACAAGAAAATCACAAGTCCCTAATGAATAGGACAGGAACGTATTTTGCGGGTACCTCTGACCCTACTATCATTGGGTAATCCTATAATAAAGGGTATCCCTTCTATCATATCTAACAACAAACGCTCAACACATAAGACAAAAATCAATAAGTGCATAGAACTCGTATCACAAAAATCTCTGACTAGTAAACCATTAATCTGAATGGTACCTACGGCAGCTAGCAATGTCGGCTCTTCAGCTCCAACGCTCACAAATAAATTTCTTAGGTATTCACGATACTATTTACACGTCTATTATCACGACTTCGTCTCGGTACAGGATCCCATGAAGGAAGATATCATATACTGAATAACCCGTTCGTTTCTCTATCGAACCTCGTCAATATCATAAGTTTCACTCTTAATATCGGTATAAACTAATCTTTGTCAATTCTTTGGCTTATTAGACCGAAGAACCCCTCCAATCAGGTTCACCTCAGCTCAATCATACATCTGGTGTTGGTGTTCTTGGCTTCTCTTGAGCCTTAACAACCTTATTCATCCTCTTTGGTGTAACTAACACCGAAATCACCTTTTACAACACCTCAACGGATCTAGTGATGCCGAAGGATATGGAACGCGTCTTTCTTTCTTCGCCACTTCTGTTACACGCTAGACGTCTTCTCAAAATTTTTGCTTCATCGAGGTTCAACTTGAATTATCCACTTGGGTACTCCACAATCTAAGTAGCGTATTATGCGATCCACACGTCACCGACAGCCATGGAAATTACATTCTCAACGTCTTTCATAAATTGGTTTCTACCTCTGGCGACTCAGCAAGGGGGACCTAATCTCGACCTCTCGCGACTGGGGGTCCACCAACTCGTTCATGACTTACGATTACCAGAGCCATCAACGATAATATCATAGCTCCGTAAAAGGATATATAATGCCATATGTATGGATATATATAATATTAATCCAACATATTTGCACAACAACATATAATGCATATCTATATATATATATATATATATATATATATATATATATATATATATATATATATATATATATATATATATACTGTCGAGGTCCTCAAAAGGGTGATGGTTTCCCGTACACACTATCCTTAAACAGCTGTACTCTTTTCAAAACCAAAATCCTTTTTAAAAGTCAGACCCCTTTCGGCTTCCGTTTATTTATCTATTTCACCTATATTGCAGATTGCAAGTGCCATTGTTGTCAACCTAAGGCTCTGACACAAACTTTGTAACACCCAGAATCCGCGGGACTCGGGGCGATATTGGGCTAGGATCTCACAGTGGATCTTTACACTAGCCTGACAACAAGTTCATTGGATCTTAAAACAAGGTACAGATAGATTAAAACCAAATACATAAAATTGTATAAATATATACAACCAAAAGGTTTACAACATCACAGCCGAGAACAAAACGGCAACCATAAACATCATAGTACAAAAACAATCCAAAAGCCCATGCCTAACCTAGTGTACGGAAGCCCTCGGCTGATCACCCATCTGGCTCACTCTGTAGTCTTCCTAACCTGCAAATCATCTACAACACGGCATGAAACCGTTAGCTAAAAGAAATGAATAAGAATGAAGTAGTAGCACATATAACACATCACATCATGCTATGTACAAACACATATCCGTTTATTATCTTTACTTAAGTTATACCATTACTAATTCATTTCCTTATGACACGCGGAGTTGTTCGCTCCAAACGGTGTGTGCAAGCTTTAAATTTATAACCCTAGACTTAAGCTTAAAACAAGGATGCGAACCCGCAGTGTACGGGTCAATCGTAGTAAAAGCAAGAAAATTCCAGGGGTCGATCACAGGGACTTGGTGAAACAAAGTCGACACGGTATGCTAATGTTAATGCTAACCACAAGAGCAATTTAACACAATCAAAGATGAATAAGATGTCAAATAAAGCAAACATGCAATTCTAGGGATTAAAGCATCTAGTTGTGGTTCCAACTCAAGATCTATAGATAAGCGGACAAAGCTGAGATTTTTGCGTGGGGAAGGTGTTTCTAAAGTGGAGTAGATCACCGGGTAAGTCTCACTACACACTAATCCTAAACCGTAACTCCTATTACCGGGTAAGTCTCAAGGAATCAAGATAAAGAATTATAACCTCAAACTAACACACCATCTAAGGGAATAGAATCAACCTTTACCGGGTAAGTCTCAGGCTAACTCACAAAGATGGGATGGAAGCACACTCAAACCCCAATAAAGGACAAACCTTTATTACCTACACTTATGATCGTTGGTACACAAACTAAGGAATTACCGGGTAAGTCTCATCCTAAGCTTGCTTTGAACCAGAAAGGTGTAATAAGAATAGGATTTGGCAAACTCTAACACTTAACTCTCAGTTTAGGGTCGGATAAGTCACCTCGGTCAGAAGAATTCCACCCCGGCCGAGATGTTCATCAACCGAACGAGATGCTTAGGGTTAAGGTTAAAGACTCGAACTTTCAGGATCCTACTGGAATCTAAGACTATTCTATCATTGTTTTTCCCACAACCTTCAGCCAATCACCCTAGAATCACACAAGGAAATTAGCCACTCATCATCATCATGAAAGTATTAAATATATGGGAAAAGGTGAATATTTGAACAAAGAAGAATTTAATGAAAAGACTTCAATAACTGAATCAAATATCACAAACAAAAGCGTTCCTTGGATAATAATCCAACAAGAAAAGACAATAGGGAAAGGAATTGAAGACAATCTTACAAAACCCTCCAAAAAGCTATAAAAGCTATGATCTTCAACCTTCCTTCAACCTTCAAAAAGGTTCTTCAACAACTCCCAAATTGGAGTAGGCTGCGGCTGCTGCGTCTGATAGCGGATGTTAAGCGGTGTATGCAGCCTGTATTTCGGTGTATGCGGGATGTTGGAATTGTGGAAATCCAACCCTTTTTATAGGAAAATAAACCTCCAAAGATAATAAATCTTAAGAAGATATTATCCCATAAATATAGGTAAAATATATGATTCTGCATATCTCCTTCCTTCTAGAAGCCAAGCCCAAAAAATATAAGATCACTTTCCAATTTTAAAAGATCTCAGCCAAGAATAAAATATTCTCGCCGCGTCCTAGGTATTCGCCTCGGTCGAGTCGGCGTCTCTGGATCGCCTCGGTCGAGGTGAACCTCTGGTCAACCGATGTGACTCATAACTGAATGTAGAATCTCTCAAAACTGGTCCAAAGTAAATCTTTAATCCATGGCTATGCTTCCTGAATGTAGCTCCAAATGACTCATGACTCCTTTTGCTCCTTTTTGATGCAAAACGTACCATATTACCTGCAATTACAACGAAACTAGGTGTAGACCTTGATTCTCGCAAAGGTAGATGAAATGGTAGTAAAATCACATAATGTACATACAAACATGCAGATTATGAAAGGTAAAACGTCCAAACAAACCCCAAAATATAGACTATAATTCATGCTATCAAAATACCCCATACTTAGCCCTTGCTTGTCCCCAAGCAAGTTCCTCATATAGAAGACAAGATAGAATGGATTATAAGTCAAGAAAATCAATGAAAAAAAACATTTTATGGTGTGCAACTATCATAGATCACTCTAAGAGAATACTTCTTGAAATTTTAAAAACTCAATATGCTCAAAACATTTTATAAATATAGGAAAGTTGTTCATCTTTGCATAAAATCATAGAATGCATAATAAATCATAATTATCAAAATTAATCATGTACAATCCGATTTAAACCGCTAAGTCAATCAACAAGCTCAAGGTATCAAGGGCTTCCCAAAAGAAAAGGTGAAGAAACGTGTAGGGTAGGGATGTATGTAAGGTAATGTGGTGCTAGAATCCGGGAAAAGGATGAACTTCACTTTCACTTTGACTTGCAACATCTTCCACCGATAAGCTTTGCTTATTTCACACATTTTCTTTTTACTTTACTTTTTGGGATGCATGGACAGAGGTGCACAATAACCGAAGCCTAGGAAATCAGCAATCATCAATTTCTTGAGATGCATCAAACCCTTGATGCACATACCATGACCCGTTAGGAATATCGCTCAATCCGACTTTGGCAAGACACAAACACCCGGCTATGTGAATGGTGCCGAGTTACTCATCTTCATGATTGACTTCCCCAAACCTATTATTACTTTCTAACACTTTCACTTTCAGCCACTTCTCAACTTTAACTTTACTTGCTTTCACCACTTTGCTTGCTTCCACATTCCCGGATAGGTAAAGGGAGGCAAAATGTATATGAGGGGCTAATCATGATCAAGAAGAAGAAGAAGAAGAAGAATGAATTGCCTTGGTCTTTCCAAGAAGAAAGTGAGAGAACTTATCTTGCGGTGTCAACCTTCAAATTCAACATAATTTGGATAAAAACAAAGTATTAAACATGCCAATAATTTCAAACAAAGCATTTAGCAACTTAAACATATTATAAAACCCTTCAAACACATAAAGAATTTAAAACCAGTCAGTAAACAAGATCTTCACTGAGATCATATCCAGATAAGTAACACAAAAATTGTTTCCGAAAACTCTCAGTTAACCCACCTCGGTCGAGATGTTCTTGGTTCAACCGAGGTGAAACACCTCGTTTTGCCAGAACTGTCCCGGTCGAGGTCAAAATTTTTTTTTTAAAACCATTTTTTTTTCGGTTTCGACGTTTTTCTCAATCAAATAATCTGTAGGTATGCATGTAAAATCAGATAATCATATAGATGCAAAAGTGAAGCATAAATATAAGTATCCGGTCAATACAGTCATACATCAAAAGTGTCAAATAAGTACATCAAATACCCCATACTTGAGACACACTGTCCCAGTGGGTAAAATAATTCTAAGGACAGGATACTCACCGAACATAGCTAAACTGCATGAAGAAGTAAGAAACAGCTCCTAGATAAGACCATCTCGGTTGGCGAAGCACATCTCGGTCGAGGTGTTCTGACAGTACCCGAGATGTATCTCAGTAAAGCTCGTCTCCTCAACTTCTCGAAATTTTGTTCTTCCAGTGTAGCTCTTGAACTGTGATCCTTCCTTTTGGAATACCTGGTTGTTGTCTAGAGGAAAGCAAAAACAAAAACTATCTAAGCTAGACTAGAAAACGGGAAAGAAGAGCAATACCTTGGGTTGCCTCCCAAGAAGCGCTTGATTTAAGGTCGCTAGCTGGACCCTTCTCCATAGAATTACTCAATGTACCTTGAACACCATGGAGTGCTCATCACATCCATCATAAAATTCTTCCAAAAAGGTTCCGGTTCCTAATTTCACCGGCAAATGGTAGGATTTCCTACGTACAAGCTTGTACGATTTGGTTCTCACCGGAATCCTACCGGTCTTCCTCTTTGTCCATGGGACATAACTCAGTCTTTCATCCCATCCTTTCCTTGATCGAGAAAACAGCTTCTCGAGAATCCTAGTAGCTTCCCCTTCTATAGCTTGGGGATGGTACAAGGTCCTTAGCATGCGAGGGACCCCATACTTGAACAAAAGACACTTCATTGCCTTAACGGTGAAGTGCTTGCTAACTCCACTCCTTATAATCCAAGGAGCTTCTTCTTCCAACAATTTCAAGGAAGACTTCATCTTGATTTTAGGAGGTTCTTTCGGAAGAGACCTCCAACTTTCCGGTGCATTCCTTTCCTCCACCTTGACCACAGTCTCAGTAATTTGGTCAGGGTTTGCTGCATCTTGCAGTTCTACAAATTCTTCTTCCATCTCGGTCGAGATCTCTGACACCTCGGCCGAGGTCTCGGCAGTTGGATCGAGATCTTCCATATCCTCCGCTTCCACAAAAGCTTCAGGAGAAACTTCCGGTTCAACAAGAGGAATGCTTGGAACGTGCAACACTTCCTTATGCTCCTCTTTCGGCTTAGCATAGGATAGGGTGCTTTCCTTGAGCTCCTCCACCTTCTTCATCAACTTCTCCAATCTTGATTCGAGAGAGTCTTCAAAAGGTTGCTCATAAATGTTTTTAGGAACGTTCTTCTCATCCCATATCGAAAGTTCATGCTGAATGGCCTCTTCTCTTTCCCATTCATTGTTGAACCAATAGAAGGAGTACTTCTCCTCCAAGTATTCATAATGGTCCGCCCTAGCACTTTGCCTTGCTATCCAGGCTGGATCAAATGTAGTCATCGGAAATCCTGAAAACTACAAAACTCATAGAAAGAGTAGTTAGTAGCAACAGGGGCAAGTGCCCCGAAAGCAAACCGTACCGGACTCGGTCTAGACCAAGTCCCCGGCAACGGCGCCAAAAACTTGTTCGCTCCAAACGGTGTGTGCAAGCTTTAAATTTATAACCCTAGACTTAAGCTTAAAACAAGGATGCGAACCCGCAGTGTACGGGTCAATCGTAGTAAAAGCAAGAAAATTCCAGGGGTCGATCACAGGGACTTGGTGAAACAAAGTCAACACGGTATGCTACGTTAATTCTAACCACAAAAGAGCGATTAACACAATCAAAGATGAATAAGATGTCAAATAAAGCAAACATGCAATTCTAGGGATTAAAGCATCTAGTTGTGGTTCCAACTCAAGATCTATAGATAAGCGGACAAAGCTGAGATTTTTGCGTGGGGAAGGTGTTTCTAAAGTGGAGTAGATCACCGGGTAAGTCTCACTACACACTAATCCTAAACCGTAACTCCTATTACCGGGTAAGTCTCAAGGAATTAAGATAAAGAACTATAACCTCAAACTAACACACCATCTAAGGGAATAGAATCAACCATTACCGGGTAAGTCTCAGGCTAACTCACAAAGATGGGATGGAAGCACACTCAAACCCCAATAAAGGATAAACCTTTATTACCTACACTTATGATCGTTGGTACACAAACTAAGGAATTACCGGGTAAGTCTCATCCTAAGCTTGCATTGAACCAGGAAGGTGTAATAAGAATAGGATTTGGCAAACTCTAACACTTAACTTTCTGTTTAGGTCGGATAAGTCACCTCGGTCAGAAGAATTCCACCCCGGCCGAGATGTTCATCAACCGAACGAGATGCTTAGGGTTAAGGTTAAAGACTCGAACTTTCAGGATCCTACTGGAATCTAAGACTATTCTATCATTGTTTTTCCCACAACCTTCAGCCAATCACCCTAGAATCACACAAGGAAATTAGCCACTCATCATCATAATGAAAGTATTAAATATATGGGAAGAAGGTGAATATTTGAACAAAGAAGAATTTAATGAAAACACTTCAATAACTGAATCAAATATCACACAAAATCGTTCCTTGGATAATAATCCAACAAGACAAGACAACAATTGAGGGAATTGAAGACAATCTTACAAAACCCTTCAAAAAGCTATAAAAAGCTATGATCTTCAACCTTCCTTCAACCTTCAAAAAGGTTCTTCGAAAACTCCCAAATTGGAGTATGCTGCGGCTGCTGCGTTGTATGCGAGATTTCCAGCTGTAAGCGGATGTCGACGTATGCGGCGTATGCAGCCCCCTCAAATTGTAGAAAATCAACCCTTTTTATAGGAAAATAAACCTCCAAAGATAATCAATCTTAAGAAGATATTATCCCATAAATATAGGAAAAATATATGATTCTGCATATCTCCTTCCTTCTAGAAGCTAAGCCCAAAAAATATAAGATCACTTTCCAATTTTAAAAGATCTCAGCCATGAATAAAATATTCTCGCCGCGTCCTAGGTGTTCGCCTCGGTCGAGTCGGCGTCTCTGGATCGCCTCGGTCGAGATGAATCTCTGAGCAACCGAGGTGATCATAACTGAGTGTAGAATCTCTCAAAACTGGTCCAAAGTAAATCTTTAATCCATGGTTGTGCTTCCTGAATGTAGCTCCAAATGACTCTTGACTCCTTTTGCTCCTTTTTGATGCAATACGTACCATATTACCTGCAATTACAACGAAACTAGGTGTAGACCTCGATTCTCGCAAAGGTAGATGAAATGGTAGTAAAATCACATAATGTACATACAAACATGCAGATTATGAAAGATAAAACGTCCAAACAAACCCCAAAATATAGACTATAATTCATGCTATCAAAATACCCCATACTTAGCCCTTGCTTGTCCCCAAGCAAGTTCCTCACATAGAAGACAAGATAGAATGGATTATAAGTCAAGAAATTCAATGAAAAAGTCTTTCAAAAATATTTTATGGTGTGCAACTATCATAGATCACTCTAAGAGAGTACTTCCTGGAAATTAAAAACTCAATATGATCAAAACATTTTATAAATATAGGAAAGTTGTTCATCTTTGCATAAAATCATAGAATGCATAATAAATCATAATTATCAAAATTAATCATGTATAATCCGATTTAAACCGCTAAGTCAATCAACAAGCTCAAGGTATCAAGGGCTTCCCAAAAGAAAAGGTGAAGAAACGTGTAGGGTAGGGATGTATGTAAGGTAATGTGGTGCTAGAATCCGGGAAAAGGATGAACTTCACTTTCACTTTGACTTGCAACATCTTCCACCAATAAGCTTTGTTTATTCCACTTTTTTTCTTTTTACTTTACTTTTTGGGATGCATGGACAGAGGTGCACAATAACCGAAGCCTAGGAAATCAGCAATCATCAATTTCTTGAGATGCATCAAACCCTTGATGCACATACCATGACCCGTTAGGAATATCGCTCAATCCGACTTTGGCAAGACACAAACACCCGGCTATGTGAATGGTGCCGAGTTACTCATCTTCATGATTGACTTTCCCAAACCTATTATTACTTTCTAACACTTTCACTTCCAGCCAACTTCTCAACTTTAACTTCACTTGCTTTCACCGCTTCGCTTGCTTCCAAATTCCCGGATAGGTAAAGGGAGGCAAAATGTATATGAGGGGCTAAGCATGATCAAGAAGAAGAAGAGAGAAGAATGAATTGCCTTGGTCTTTCCAGGAAGAAAGTGAGAGAACTTATCTTGTGGTGTCAACCTTCAAATTCAACATAATTTGGATAAAAACAAAGTATTAAACATGCCAATAATTTCAAACAAAGCATTTAGCAACTTAAACATATTATAAAACCTTTCAAACACATAAAGTCATTAAAACCAGTCAGTAAACAAGATCTTCACTGAGATCATATCCACATAAGAATGCACAAGAATCGTTTCAAAAACTTTCAGTTAAACCACCTCGGTCGAGGTGTTCTTAGGTCAACCGAGGTGAAACACCTCGTTCGGCCAAGACTGACTCGGTCGAGGTCCAAATTTTTTTTTTAAAACCAGTTTTCTTTCAGTTTCGACGTTTTTCTCAATCAAATAACCTGTAAGTATGCATGTAGTCTCAGATAAACACATAGATGCAAAAGTGAAGCATAAATATAAGTATCCGGTCAATACAGTCATACATCAAAAGTGTCAAATAATACATCAATAAACACCCCATACTTGGGACACACTGTCCCAGTGGGTCAAAATAATTCTAAGGACAGGATACTCACCGAACATAGCTAAACTGCATGAAGAAGTAAGAAACAGCTCCTAGATAAGACCATCTCGGTTGGCGAAGCACATCTCGGTCGAGGTGTTCTGACAGTACCCGAGATGTATCTCAGTAAAGCTCGTCTCCTCAACTTCTCGAAATTTTGTTCTTCCAGTGTAGCTCTTGAACTGTGATCCTTCCTTTTGGAATACCTGGTTGTTGTCTAGAGGAAAACAAAAACAAAGCAACTATCTAAACTAAACTAGAAGAGGGAGAAGAAAGCAATACCTTGGGTTGCCTCCCAAGAAGCGCTTGGTTTAAGGTCGCTAGCTGGACCCTTCTCCATAGAATTACTCAATGTACCTTGAACACCATGGAGTGCTCATCACATCCATCATAAAAAAATTTCAAAAAGGTTCCGGTTCCTAATTTCACTGGCAAATGGTAAGATCCCCCACGTACAAGCTTGTACGGTTTGATTCTCACCGGAATCCTTCTAGCCTTCCTGCACTTCAATGGGACATAATCTAGCCTTACGTCCCATCCTTTCCTTGATCGAGAAAACAACTTCTCGAGATTCCTAGTAGCTTCCCCATCTTTAGCATGGGGATGGTACAAGGTCCTTAGCATGCGAGGGACCCCATACTTGAACAAGAGACACTTCATCGCCTCAACGGTGTAGTGCTTGCCAACTCCACTCCTCATGATCCGAGGAGCTTCCTCTTCCAATAATTTCAAGGAAGACTTCATCTTAATCTTTGGAGGTTCTTTCGGAAGAGACCTCCAACTCTCCGGTGCTTTCCTGAAAAATTCAGAAATTTTAATAGGGAATTCGAATGGAGTAAGAGAACTTACCTTGTAAAGTTCTCCAAAGCTCGGATCAGGTTTCATGTTAGGTTGATAACCAACACATGAAATCTCTCTCAACTCAGTTGATCTTTCTTCCACCTTGGTCACAATCTCAGTAATTTGACCAAGGTTCTCTGCATCTTCTGCTTCCAGTTTTGCAGATTCTTCCATCTCGGCCGAGATCTCTTCCACTTCGACCGAGGTCTCAACAGTCAGATCGAGACCTTCCATATCCTCCTCTTCCTCAGAAGTTTCAGGAGAAATTTTTGGTTCGACTGGAGGAATGCTTGGAACGTGCAACACTTCCTTATGCTCCTCTTTCGGCTTAGCATAGGATAGGGTGCTTCCTTTGAGCTCCTCCACCTTCTTCATCAACTTCTCCAATCTTGATTCGAGAGAGTCTTCAAAAGGTTGCTCATAAATGTTTTTAGGGACATTCTTCTCATCCCATATCGCAAGTTCATGCTGAATGGCCTCTTCTCTTTCCCATTCATTGTTGAACCAATAGAAGGAGTACTTTTCCTCCAAGTATTCATAATGGTCCGCCCTAGCACTTTGTCTTGCTATCCAGGCTGGATCAAATGTAGTCATCGGAAATCCTGAAAACTACAAAACTCATAGAAAGAGTAGTTAGTATCACGGGGGCAAGCGCCCCAAGAGCAAACCGTACCGGCTCGGTCTAGACCAAGTCCCCGGCAACGGCGCCAAAAACTTGTTCGCTCCAAACGGTGTGTGCAAGCTTTAAATTTATAACCCTAGACTTAAGCTTAAAACAAGGATGCGAACCCGCAGTGTACGGGTCAATCGTAGTAAAAGCAAGAAAATTCCAGGGGTCGATCACAGGGACTTGGTGAAACAAAGTCGACACGGTATGCTAGTGTTAATGCTAACCACAAGAGCAATTTAACACAATCAAAGATGAATAAGATGTCAAATAAAGCAAACATGCAATTCTAGGGATTAAAGCATCTAGTTGTGGTTCCAACTCAAGATCTATAGGTAAGCGGACAAAGCTGAGATTTTTGCATGGGGAAGGTGTTTCTAAAGTGGAGTAGATCACCGGGTAAGTCTCACTACACACTAATCCCAAACCCTAACTCCTATTACCGGGTAAGTCTCAAGGAATTAAGATAAAGAACTATTGCCGCAAACTAACACACCATCTAAGGGAATAGAATCAACCTTTACCGGGTAAGTCTCAGGCTAACTCACAAAGATGGGATGGAAGCACACTCAAACCCCAATAAAGGACAAACCTTTATTACCTACACTTATGATCGTTGGTACACAAACTAAGGAATTACCGGGTAAGTCTCATCCTAAGCTTGCTTTGAACCAGAAAGGTGTAATAAGAATAGGATTTGGCAAACTCTAACACTTAACTCTCAGTTTAGGGTCGGATAAGTCACCTCGGTCAGAAGAATTCCACCCCGGCCGAGATGTTCATCAACCGAACGAGATGCTTAGGGTTAAGGTTAAAGACTCGAACTTTCAGGATCCTACTGGAATCTAAGACTATTCTATCATTGTTTTTCCCACAACCTTCAGCCAATCACCCTAGAATCACACAAGGAAATTAGCCACTCATCATCATCATGAAAGTATTAAATATATGGGAAAAGGTGAATATTTGAACAAAGAAGAATTTAATGAAAAGACTTCAATAACTGAATCAAATATCACAAACAAAAGCGTTCCTTGGATAATAATCCAACAAGAAAAGACAATAGGGAAAGGAATTGAAGACAATCTTACAAAACCCTCCAAAAAGCTATAAAAGCTATGATCTTCAACCTTCCTTCAACCTTCAAAAAGGTTCTTCAACAACTCCCAAATTGGAGTAGGCTGCGGCTGCTGCGCTGATAGCGGATGTTAAGCGGTGTATGCGGGATGTTGGAATTGTGGAAATCCAACCCTTTTTATAGGAAAATAAACCTCCAAAGATAATAAATCTTAAGAAGATATTATCCCATAAATATAGGTAAAATATATGATTCTGCATATCTCCTTCCTTCTAGAAGCCAAGCCCAAAAAATATAAGATCACTTTCCAATTTTAAAAGATCTCAGCCAAGAATAAAATATTCTCGCCGCGTCCTAGGTATTCGCCTCGGTCGAGTCGGCGTCTCTGGATCGCCTCGGTCGAGGTGAACCTCTGGTCAACCGATGTGACTCATAACTGAATGTAGAATCTCTCAAAACTGGTCCAAAGTAAATCTTTAATCCATGGCTATGCTTCCTGGATGTTTCCTTTTTGCTCCTCAATGTAGCTCCAAATGACTCATGACTCCTTTTGCTCCTTTTTGATGCAAAACGTACCATATTACCTGCAATTACAACGAAACTAGGTGTAGACCTTGATTCTCGCAAAGGTAGATGAAATGGTAGTAAAATCACATAATGTACATACAAACATGCAGATTATGAAAGGTAAAACGTCCAAACAAACCCCAAAATATAGACTATAATTCATGCTATCAAAATACCCCATACTTAGCCCTTGCTTGTCCCCAAGCAAGTTCCTCATATAGAAGACAAGATAGAATGGATTATAAGTCAAGAAAATCAATGAAAAAAAACATTTTATGGTGTGCAACTATCATAGATCACTCTAAGAGAATACTTCTTGAAATTTTAAAAACTCAATATGCTCAAAACATTTTATAAATATAGGAAAGTTGTTCATCTTTGCATAAAATCATAGAATGCATAATAAATCATAATTATCAAAATTAATCATGTACAATCCGATTTAAACCGCTAAGTCAATCAACAAGCTCAAGGTATCAAGGGCTTCCCAAAAGAAAAGGTGAAGAAACGTGTAGGGTAGGGATGTATGTAAGGTAATGTGGTGCTAGAATCCGGGAAAAGGATGAACTTCACTTTCACTTTGACTTGCAACATCTTCCACCGATAAGCTTTGCTTATTTCACACATTTTCTTTTTACTTTACTTTTTGGGATGCATGGACAGAGGTGCACAATAACCGAAGCCTAGGAAATCAGCAATCATCAATTTCTTGAGATGCATCAAACCCTTGATGCACATACCATGACCCGTTAGGAATATCGCTCAATCCGACTTTGGCAAGACACAAACACCCGGCTATGTGAATGGTGCCGAGTTACTCATCTTCATGATTGACTTCCCCAAACCTATTATTGCTTTCTAACACTTTCACTTTCAGCCACTTCTCAACTTTAACTTTACTTGCTTTCACCACTTTGCTTGCTTCCACATTCCCGGATAGGTAAAGGGAGGCAAAATGTATATGAGGGGCTAATCATGATCAAGAAGAAGAAGAAGAAGAAGAATGAATTGCCTTGGTCTTTCCAAGAAGAAAGTGAGAGAACTTATCTTGCGGTGTCAACCTTCAAATTCAACATAATTTGGATAAAAACAAAGTATTAAACATGCCAATAATTTCAAACAAAGCATTTAGCAACTTAAACATATTATAAAACCCTTCAAACACATAAAGAATTTAAAACCAGTCAGTAAACAAGATCTTCACTGAGATCATATCCAGATAAGTAACACAAAAATTGTTTCCGAAAACTCTCAGTTAACCCACCTCGGTCGAGATGTTCTTGGTTCAACCGAGGTGAAACACCTCGTTTTGCCAGAACTGTCCCGGTCGAGGTCGAAAAATTTTTTTTTTTTTTTTTTTAAAAACCATATATTTTTTTTTCGGTTTCGACGTTTTTCTCAATCAAATAATCTGTAGGTATGCATGTAAAATCAGATAATCATATAAAGGCAGATGAAGCACAATTATGAAAATCAGATAAATAAAATACATCATAGGAAGTCGAATAACATACATCACGTAGTCAAATAAGTACATCAAATACCCCATACTTGAGACACACTGTCCCAGTGGGTATAATAAAAGTCTAAATAAAAGAGGACTCACCGGATAAAGAGCCGAACTGCATAAAAATATAATAAATAAAACCCTGCAGCTCCTCAGTAGTCTCGATCCGGTGGTGGTGGTGGTGGTATGTAGGGGAACTGAGTAGGATCATAGGGATAGCCCATGACATGCTGGAACTGTAGCTGAGCCATCATGTGCTGATGATGCTGCCGCTCCTGCATCTCGCGGATGTCCAATGAAAGTGCAGCGTATGAGTCGATAACCTGATCCGTCAGGTCATCGATCCGTCGGTGTGCAGCTCTGTCCCTAACTCTCTGTCTCCTGCGCCTAGCGGGCCTGACTGGAGAAGTCTCAGCTGGCGCCGGCTCAGTGTCCTCCTCATCCTCATCTATATCAATAATGGGAGGCGCGCTCGTCCCAGCAGTATCTGTACCTGTGTCCATCGGGACGCCGCCTCCTCTCTCATCAACTGTCTCGTCGTCGTCGTCCTCATCAGCCTCCTCAGCCTCCTCTGCAGCTGCAGCCCGACTGTGGTGATCATCCTCCTAAGCTCTCCATCCACGTGGAGACAGTCAAAGGCAGAAACGTCCAGAAACCTAGGAGCGATAACTGGACGACTAGCAATGCGGTCATAATCTACCCGGTGTCTCTCATGGATCACCGGGATAGAAGGTCGGGATGAGGAAGAAGAAGGGGAAGGAGAGGATCTATCTCTAAGGGCTAGCAATCTGTCAGAACTCATCTCTAATGCACACTGTCAGACTACCTCGGTTGACTGACAACTCCAAGAATCACCTCGACCGAGGTGCAGACCGACTGGACCGAGGCGAAGACAGTTCGAATTCCACTCTCTGATTTTCAGTTCTTTTCCCCCTAAAATCACTACAAATGCTTCCTAAGGGGTACTTAAAGATTTCCTCAACAGAATCAAGGGCAACCAAAGCCCAATATGCAGTAAACGAGTGAGTTAGGGTTTTCGAACCTTTGCACCTCGTTTCGGTCGAAACACTCAATCTTCCTGCAGATCCGTAGTTGCAATCGGTCCTTCTACCCTTTAATTGCAGTTTGGAAGCAGAAATTGTCGGAAACGAGCGAGAAATGGGAGAGCGAAGTGCTTCTGTTCGCCGCGGTCGAAATAGGGTAAAAAAATTGAAAACTGTAATTTTTTTCTTTTTATACTGTTACTGGATCTGCTGTCACCTCGGTCGAGATGGTCTCGACTGGCCCGAGGTGGTCTGGACCGAGGTGGTTCTGCAGAAACCCTAGTCGCCTCGGTTGCTTCAAGAATCAACTCGGTCGAGGTTCTCTGTCAGTGACCGAGGTGCTTCTGTCTTCTCAGAATCTCGAACTTCTCTCCTTCCAGATGTGCTCCATCCTGTTGTCTGTCCAGAACCCCAAAAACAAAGCAAAGCAAAGCAAAAACAAAAACTATCTAAGCTAGACTAGAAAACGGGAAAGAAGAGCAATACCTTGGGTTGCCTCCCAAGAAGCGCTTGATTTAAGGTCGCTAGCTGGACCATGATGCGTCTCAAACGAGGTAGATTGGTGCAACCTCCTCAACCGGCGTTTCCGGTTGGTACTTCTTAAGTCTATGACCGTTGACCTTGAAGCTTCCGCTAGTTTCGCCCCATATCTCAACTGCACCATGAGGGAAAACATGTTTCACAATATAAGGTCCGGTCCATCTAGATTTCAACTTACCTGGAAAAAGACGGAGGCGGGAGTTGAAGAGTAGAACTAAATCTCCTTCGTTAAGCTCCTTTGGAACGATACGCTTGTCATGCCATCTCTTCGTTCTTTCCTTGTAGATTTTGGCATTCTCATAGGCGTTCAAACGCAGCTCTTCCAGCTCGTTAAGTTCCAATAGTCGCTTCTCACCGGCCTCCTTGATGTTAAAGTTCAACCATTTGATAGCCCAATACGCCTTGTGCTCCAATTCAACGGGCAAATGGCAAGACTTCCCATATACCAAATTATAAGGGGTGGTACCTATGGGAGTCTTGAATGCTGTCCTGTACGCCCAAAGAGCATCGTCCAACTTCATGGACCAATCCTTCCTCGTTCTAGAGACGGTCTTCTCCAGAATTGCCTTGATTTCTCTGTTCGAGATCTCGACCTGTCCACTAGTTTGAGGGTGATAAGCGGTTGATACCTTGTGGGTTACCCCATACTTCGATAGAAGTGCTTTAAACTTCCGGTTGATGAAATGCGTCCCTCCATCGCTGATGATGATGCGTGGAGTTCCAAATCGTGGAAAGATAGTTCTATTCAAGAACTTCACAACCACCTTGGCGTCGTTAGTGGGGGAAGCAATTGCTTCAACCCATCTAGAGACGTAATCAACGGCAAGGAGAATGTAGAGGTTTCCTCTGGAGGATGGGAAAGGTCCCATGAAGTCAATCCCCCATACATCAAAGATTTCCACTTCTTGGATGTTATTAAGCGGCATCTCGTTCCTCCTTGATAGGTTCCCTGTTCTTTGGCATGCATCACAAGAAACAACAAAAGATTGCACATCCTTAAATAATGTAGGCCAAAAGAAACCGGAACGCAATACCTTGACGCATGTTTTATCGGTGCTAGCATGTCCTCCACAAGGAAGTGAATGACAATGCCTTATGCCGCTATTAACTTCATCTTCCGGAATGCACCTTCGAAGCATCCCATCCGGTCCGCGCTTGAATAGCAGCGGCTCATCCCAGTAGTAATGTCGTACATCCTTGAAGAATCTCTTCTTTTGGGAGTACGTCAATCCGGGCGGTATTTCCTGGCAAACAAGATAATTCACAATATCAGCATACCAAGGACCTTTATTATCAGAAAGTTGGTGGAGGGAATGATCCGCCAACTGTGGGTGAATGTCAGAGAAGGGAGTAGAAAAATTTTTATTTTCAGCAATCTCAGTTGACATTGTCTCGCTGTTGACCTCGGTCGAGGCGCAAAGGCGTTGACCGAGGTGTTCTTCAGACGCCTCGCTCAGTCCAGAAAGTGCCTCGGTCGAGGTACTGCTACTGGATCCGAGGCTGGAAATCTTCGTTTCCTGGATCAGCTTCTCAGTTGTAGCTCCTGGATCCTCTTCCAGTGCTTTCAAGCTCCGTATATCTGCATCACAAGAAGCATCTATACCTTCCTCCATTAAACTGAAGCTTATAACTCTTTCGAGTGGGTCGTTAATAAGGATAGAGCTCACCAATTCTCTTGATTCTTCTTCATCGTAGATGTTGAAGATATCATCAGTTAGCTGCTCCCCTTTCATGGCTGCAAGTAGTGCGAACTCCACCTCATCGCCGCCAACGTTGAATTTCAACTTGGCGTTCTTGCAATCCACATTGCAACCCGAAGTTGCTAGAAATGGTCTCCCGAGAATGATAGGAACAGGATAATCTGCGGGAATGTCAAGTACGACAAAATCTATAGGTAGATAGAAGTTACCTAACTTGACCGGAACGTCCTCCAAAATGCCCACGGGATGGGTGATGGAGCGATCCGCCATGTAAAGTCGAATCTTGACCGGCTTGGGCTCTCCAAGACCGATCTTAGTGCATAACTCCAGCGGGATGATGCTCACGCTGGCTCCTAGATCGCAAAGGGCTTCACAAGTGACATCCCCAACTTGAATGGGAATGCAAAATGAGCCGGGATCTCTCAACTTAGGTGGCATCTTCTCCTTCATGATCTTGATAAGTTCTGAAGATTTAGATGTCATCCTAACTTCACCAACATCCTCCAGTTTCCTCTTCCTTGATAAGATTTCTTTTAAGAACTTCCCATAGGCGGGCATACCTAGAATGGCATCAAGGAAGGGAATGTTAATATGTAGCTTATTCATCAAGTCAAGAAACTTACCAAAGTGCTTGTCTAGATATGCTCTGGCTCTGGACTGGGGGAATGGAAGTGGTGGTTTATATGCAGGAGGTGGAACATAAGCTTCTGTCGTTCCTCCTGCTTTCTGTTGCGCCGCCTCGGTTGGCATCTCGGTCGAGGTGTTCTTCGACTGGATCTGGACCGAGGTGGTCTGCGTCGAGCGAGGTACTGGATCAGCAGTTTTGAGTCCACTCCTCGTCGTTATGGCCATGCACTGGCCCTTAGGGTTAGTTTCCGTCTTTGCTGGAAGCTTCCCTAGATCTCTTGGCGCTTCATTCGCCCTATTAGCAAGTTGTTGTTCAAGGGACTTTTGGGCCCTCGAAAATGAAGTCATAGAATTCTCCATAGCGCCAAGCTTGATCAAGATTGCCTCCAGAACTGCGTCCTTCTTTTCCGGCTGAGACGAACTTGATCCTTGCCCTTGGCTTTTCAATGGAGTAGAAGAGGAAGAAGGAGAAGAGAGGAAAGGGTTAGAGGAATCATTAGAGTTGGATTTTAATAATTGTTACCGTGGTTTTGATTATTCGCCCTCCAGTTGTTGCTGTTGGATCCTCTATTGTTGTTGTTGTAGTTGTTGTTTCGGGGTCCGTTGTTGTTGTTACGGTACCCATTATTGTTGTTGTTGTTCCTTTGCCCTTGCTCTTCCTTCTTAGTTTGAGCCATCAATAGCTCCTTCAATTGCTTCACGTCGTTCTTCAAGGACGTGAGTTGGTTGTTGTTGGGTTGAGTCTCTTGAAAGTTGACTCTTTTAACTCCACCTTCAGCTCCTTGGTGGGTGTATTTCTCCATATGTAAGGCTTGCTTCTCAATGAAGTCCCAAGCCTCATCAACCGCCATGTCCATGAATGTACCGGCGGAGAGTAGTTGGAGATTGAACTGGGTGTTTCCGTCCAGCCCTTTGAAGTAGATCTCCAACAACTCGATCTTTGGAATCCCATGATGCGGGCAATCCAAAAGGATATCCTTGAACCGCTCCCAAGATTTGGACAAGCTCTCCTTGTCCTTCATGATGAAAGCATTGATCTTCCCTCTCATTTCAGCAGTCTTTGAGGGGGGAAAGAATTTGGTCAAGAATTCCGTAGTCATCTCCTCCCATGTGCTAATTTTTCCTGGAGGAAGAGATTGATACCAAGTAAGAGCTCTATCTTTTAAAGAAAAGTAAAAAGGTCTTAGCTTGTAGTTGTTATTTTCAATTCTGGGAGGTCGCAAGGTCTCCATCAAGATCTCGTAGTTTTGAAGATGTTGATGCGGCGACTCCTTCTCTAGCCCTCCGAATTGACATTGGCGAATCATGGCTAGAACTTGCGGTCGAAGTTCGTAGTCATGATCCGCTGGATCTCCTAGGTTCACTCCTGGACGCCTCAGTTGTTGATTAGGGTCCATCCTTTGACCTAGGGTTTGTGGAATTCCTGCAAGAAGAACATCTCGGACTGGCATCCGAAGTGGATGTACATCGGCCGGGGCGTCAAGTACTGGAATCTGCCTCGGTCGAAGTAGAATCTGGTTCCGAATTGCTGCAATCTCAGCTTCGATTGCTGCAGTCCTGGCCTGATTCTCTTCTTTCTCTTGCCTTAGCTCTTCTTTACTGAGACGTAGCAGCTCCTGCGTCTCTCTCAATTGGGCCGCAAGATCGTGATCGTCTTGTTGGGACATCTTCGCTTCTCTTAAGCGTCTCTTGTATGTCTTTTCTGGTTCGGGATCGTAAGGAACGATTTCCTTCCCAGTGCGGGTTCTTCGCATATACCTAAGAAAGAACCTGCAAAAGTCACTCAAGTAGAGTGGTCAGACAAAACGGGGCAAGCGCCCCAAGAGCAAACCGTACCGGCTCGGTCTAGACCAAGTCCCCGGCAACGGCGCCAAAAACTTGTTCGCTCCAAACGGTGTGTGCAAGCTTTAAATTTATAACCCTAGACTTAAGCTTAAAACAAGGATGCGAACCCGCAGTGTACGGGTCAATCGTAGTAAAAGCAAGAAAATTCCAGGGGTCGATCACAGGGACTTGGTGAAACAAAGTCGACACGGTATGCTAATGTTAATGCTAACCACAAGATCAATTTAACACAATCAAAGATGAATAAGATGTCAAATAAAGCAAACATGCAATTCTAGGGATTAAAGCATCTAGTTGTGGTTCCAACTCAAGATCTATAGATAAGCGGACAAAGCTGAGATTTTTGCGTGGGGAAGGTGTTTCTAAAGTGGAGTAGATCACCGGGTAAGTCTCACTACACACTAATCCTAAACCGTAACTCCTATTACCGGGTAAGTCTCAAGGAATCAAGATAAAGAATTATAACCTCAAACTAACACACCATCTAAGGGAATAGAATCAACCTTTACCGGGTAAGTCTCAGGCTAACTCACAAAGATGGGATGGAAGCACACTCAAACCCCAATAAAGGACAAACCTTTATTACCTACACTTATGATCGTTGGTACACAAACTAAGGAATTACCGGGTAAGTCTCATCCTAAGCTTGCTTTGAACCAGAAAGGTGTAATAAGAATAGGATTTGGCAAACTCTAACACTTAACTCTCAGTTTAGGGTCGGATAAGTCACCTCGGTCAGAAGAATTCCACCCCGGCCGAGATGTTCATCAACCGAACGAGATGCTTAGGGTTAAGGTTAAAGACTCGAACTTTCAGGATCCTACTAGAATCTAAGACTATTCTATCATTGTTTTTCCCACAACCTTCAGCCAATCACCCTAGAATCACACAAGGAAATTAGCCACTCATCATCATCATGAAAGTATTAAATATATGGGAAAAGGTGAATGTTTGAACAAAGAAGAATTTAATGAAAAGACTTCAATAACTGAATCAAATATCACAAACAAAAGCGTTCCTTGGATAATAATCCAACAAGAAAAGACAATAGGGAAAGGAATTGAAGACAATCTTACAAAACCCTCCAAAAAGCTATAAAAGCTATGATCTTCAACCTTCCTTCAACCTTCAAAAAGGTTCTTCAACAACTCCCAAATTGGAGTAGGCTGCGGCTGCTGCGCTGATAGCGGATGTTAAGCGGTGTATGCGGGATGTTGGAATTGTGGAAATCCAACCCTTTTTATAGGAAAATAAACCTCCAAAGATAATAAATCTTAAGAAGATATTATCCCATAAATATAGGTAAAATATATGATTCTGCATATCTCCTTCCTTCTAGAAGCCAAGCCCAAAAAATATAAGATCACTTTCCAATTTTAAAAGATCTCAGCCAAGAATAAAATATTCTCGCCGCGTCCTAGGTATTCGCCTCGGTCGAGTCGGCGTCTCTGGATCGCCTCGGTCGAGGTGAACCTCTGGTCAACCGAGGTGACTCATAACTGAATGTAGAATCTCTCAAAACTGGTCCAAAGTAAATCTTTAATCCATGGCTATGCTTCCTGGATGTTTCCTTTTTGCTCCTCAATGTAGCTCCAAATGACTCATGACTCCTTTTGCTCCTTTTTGATGCAAAACGTACCATATTACCTGCAATTACAATGAAACTAGGTGTAGACCTCGATTCTCGCAAAGGTAGATGAAATGGTAGTAAAATCACATAATGTACATACAAACATGCAGATTATGAAAGGTAAAACGTCCAAACAAACCCCAAAATATAGACTATAATTCATGCTATCAGGAGTAAACTCCCAACGCCTCTGTCCCTATTTCCTCTAGCTTTTGAATGGTGTCAATCACCACCACCTGAAGGTCTGGTCGTAGAGAACCTCTCTAGCCTCCCAATTCTAGGCTAGACAAGTCATCATCGCCCGTTATCATACACTTGGGTCATTAATATGCATGTACGGTCATCCTAGTCCGGTTAGGTTATAAATGCAACACACATATGCACACACAACCATTGCACACACTCAAACCCATAACCGTTCGCTAAATAAGTCCCACGGTCTTACCTGTCACAACGTCAATCTATACCACATCACGGCTTCCCCTCGAGGAAACGATCAGCGCCTGCATCAGCAAGTCACAAAAATAAGTCAAACGCGATCTAAGTTTAGGAGATTCCACCTCCTAACCCAATAATCATCCCCACACCGTAACTCGAATCTAAACCTCGATATCTCAACATTACTCACAATTCCTCAAATCTCAAGGTAGCATTTAATCAACATTCCTTAATCTCAATTCTAATCCTAATTTAATTAATTAACCTTTAATTAATTAATTAAATTTCATCAAAATAACATTTTGGCCGCAGGCAATTTCTAAACCCACCTGTCATCAGCTTTCATCAAACAAACAACCCATAAACACCAGAATAATAAAATGACCATAATGGAATTTCTAATTATCCATTTTGACAAGTCTAAGTTCAATTTAGGCCAAATCATAGTACGGAAAAAGAATAAATTCATAACTTATTTGTTACTAATCTGGTTGACGATTTGAAAGAAGATTCGGAATCACAACGACGCAGGCTACGCATGGGCAGCATCAAATTCACCGGAATCTGAGATACGGAACCGTCCTGGTGACATATATGCTCGACGAGGTCTTCATATGCTCGGAAATGCAGAAACTCGGTACCGATATGAAGAGAATGAAGAGAGAAATCCAAAAACTCAAACGGAGTTCAAATCGGATTAGAAACGGAGAGTAGATCTGAGTTTGAAGGTTAAGAGAAATCAGAGCTTTTACGAGGAAACGTGAAAGGAAATGAATTAATAAACAGTTTTCCGCTATTTATAGTGAAGACGATAATTATCCTTTAGTGAAGTTGATAATTATCCTTTAACCGATCCAAAGGCGAGTTGAACCCCCTTCTCCAAACTTCTCGAAATTGGCATAATAAATCTGGAATATTGTAGGGATAATTATTCTGCAACTGCCTCAGAAAACGCGTATTCCTAAGTTGTCTTTCTTAGCCGCTAAGAAACGAAATAGTGACTATTTTGGTCATATTGTCTTTCCATGTTATTTCATATCTAGGACATGTCCGATGTCCTATTCATTTCTCTAAGCTGCATTTTTATTAATTGAAGCTCCCAAATGCTCCAAATAACACCGGAGGGTAAACATAATTATCCGGGGGAAAAGGTGAAAATTTTCCCATAAGTCCAAAATTACGCCAAGAATATAACGGTTGGACTCATACTCATCACTTACGCAATCTTTGCGAGTTATAAGTCAATTACTATCAATGATTAAGTTAATAAACATTAATTAGATTTCGGAAATCCTAGCTATTACACAAAAACCGGATGAGCTACAGGAAAATCGGTCGATTTTCCCTTGAACAAACCGATTTTCTTCAGAAATCGGTCGATTTTTCAAAGAACTGACCGATTTTAGTCGCTGAGAGTTGATTCATTGTCCTTTTGCTTGCGTTTCTCCTTCTTATTGTCGTAATGCTCAGAAATCTGCAAAGGAGTCATGGGTTTGAGCGTAATGGCTTTCCCTTTAAACTCAAATGAGTGTTTGTTAAAAAATCCATCATGTGTAACCATTCTATCAAATTGTCAAGGGCGGCTTAACAAAATATGACATGCTTGCAAAGACACAACATCACAAACAACAATATCCTCATATTTTCCCAAAGTAAACACAATGTGAGCCTGTTTATTAACTTTTAATTCCCCACAATGGTTCATGTAATGCAATTTATAAGGTCGAGGATGGTAGAAGCTAGTAATTTGCAACTTAGTGATCAATTCTTCACTAGCAATGTTGCAACAGCTGCCCCCATCAATAATCATGTTACAAACCTTTCCTTGAACAAGACATCGAGTATGAAAAAGGTTTTCACGTTGATTATCCTCACATAACTCAATTTTAGCATACACAGTACGTCTAGCAATCAATGATTCACCATGCTCGTATTCACAATCACTATCACTATGGTTATCATGCTCATGCTCATGTAATGCATTGATGTGGGTATGATCATGCTCATTTTCTTCTTCACTTTCATATTGTCCTTGTTGATTAAGAAACAAAACTAGTTTATTAGGACAATTGCGCATATAGTGGCATCTACCTTGATATTTAAAGCAAACAATATCTCTAGATCTTAAGGTAGAGTTAAAAGTACTCCCTTTATGGTCCTTTGAAGGCTTATGCAAAGGATGGGACTGAGTAGAAGGTTTGGGAGCTACTGGATCGGGCAAAGAACGTTTTCCATCATCGTTCTGAGAAGAAAATCGGTCAGAAAATCGGTCGAATTTTCTTCTTTGGAGTCCAAGAAGTTGTTCCTTGATTCCGTCCTTTGATCTTTTTCTCCACCCTGATAGCCAAATGTAATAAATTAGTCATAGAAGCATAGGGATAAAGATCAATTTCATTAGCTAAAGAGGGATATAAAATTCTTAGAAGTCGAGCTATAATAGACTCCTCATCCTCTTGTATGTTGGCTTTCACCATTGCCGTTTGCATGGCGGTGTAGACTTTCTCTACGGACATGGAAACTTGCTTGAGGTTCTCTAATCGTTGTCTTAACTCCTGACCATAGTGCGGCGGCACGAATCTAGCCTTCATCAAGGTCTTCATCCGTTCCCAAGTGTTGATGTCCGGTTCTCCCGCTCTTCTCCGTTCTTTGATGAGATGATCCCACCAAATTAGAGCGTAGCCTTGGAATTCCAACGCAGTAAGTTGGATCTTTTGTTGCTCGCTGAAGTTATGGCAAGACCAAAGTTGTTCAATCTTGGTCTCCCACTCCATGTATGGATCCGGATCGCATCGTCCCTCAAAACTCAGAATTTTGACCTTTACTTTCCCAAGTCCGTCATTATCCTGTTGAGGTCGATTGTGTTCATTATAGTGTTCTCTTCGTTGATGACGTTGTGGGTACTCTCTCCACATTCCCTCATCCTCTTCATCACTCATATCCTGAAATTATTTACCAAAACGTGGATTGCGATTAGCGTTACAGAATTGATTTCTACCGGGCATCGGTGGATGATTTATTGCGGATGTTGGGGGGTGGATTAGCGGAAATCCCGTCTACTTCATAAACAGCCTTCGGATCGAATCTTTTACGGGATTCAGATCGGAAATCCGTATTGGGCCTTGCTTCCACTTGCTCAAGCCGTTTATCCATGCTGGACATCTTGGTCATTATTTGCTTGAACATGTCTGCTATATCCAGAGTGTTTTCCTTCTGAGATCCGTGTTGGCTATCTCTTCCTAACATCTATACCAACACGCACATTAACAGCATTCGTAAATTTAGGAAAAACGAAAAGACCTCTGTTGTTTTCTCTCGCACTCACGCTATTGTTGTGGTGTCGCAAGTTGGTTGACGGAATTGACTAGTATGGATTAATGCTTCTTTATAAATCAGCGCCTTGGCCTCCCTAGAACTTCTTGGTTGAATCAAGTAGTTAACCTGGTTCGGATGGAGGTTCTTGTGGGGTGTGATGGTTAAGGAATCCCTGTAAGAAGTTTACTCCACACACGACAAGGTAGAAAGAAAGATTGCGGATAGACAACTAGTATGTTAAGAAGTATAGATACTAAATAACACACTACAGGAAAGACTCGGTGTTTCGAATAGAAAATAGGCTAAAGAATAGCACACAAGAGATTAAGAAGAGAGAAGAATGTACCTTGAGTTTTGAAGTTGAGAAAGGGAGTTAGCCGGATTTGGGTTTAAGTATGGCTAGATCTCTTTGATTGAATCAAGGTATATGCTGGAACTCTTCTGTTGTAATACTCTTGCACAAGGTACACTGCGATTCTGTAAAGTATGCCTCAAAGATTTCTTTGAAAATTGGCAACAATAGCAAAAATCGGATGACAAATCGGTCGATTTTGCTGAAGAACAGGTCGATTTTCTTAAAGGGTAAAAACGACATAAATATGAAGTACATATCAAAGTCACAATCTACCATGACATTGAAGGTTGTCCCACATTTACGTCCTCTATATGGTATTTGTTGTTCAAATAGGATTGTTGCATTGACGTGAGTCTCATCTATGCATCCGATTGCCCCCTAAGTACCAACATGCAGAATGTATTCAAGTTACTGCTTACAAAATTAGATGTTAAAAGTTTAGACCAGGAGTGATGCGGGGATAAGCTGCAGTTCGTGATCTAGATTGAAAGTCCTTAACAAGGACAAAAATCGGTTTGTTCTAGATAATAAATCGGTCGATTTATTTGGATGAACAGGGCGATTTTGCTTGAAACTCAGAAAACGGATTAATGAATGATATGGAAAGATAATAAGGTGTATATGGAATGATAATGAAAGGAATATAGGAATATATAAAACTAAGATAGTTCCGCAGAAGAACCTTGACCAATAATGTGTCAAAACCCTTAAACGAGAAGATTACCTTAACCCACTCTTCTTTAACCTTACACAAGTCTTCTAACTAAGACAAGTACAAGGAGGGACTAGGATTAACCAGAAGCAACAACCTTCAACAAGATTAACACAGACAAGCACAATCTACCAAGGACTTCACAAACAATTCAATAAAAGCTCTATTTATTAATTGAACGATTTAATGAATAAAACACAAACTTCGTAAGTGAAGTTGCAAGTCTCACAATCTGTAAAAATATATCAAATCGAATCTAACAAACAATCTCCCCCACTAAGTCTATTTATAAAAGAGATTAATCCTACAAAAAAAATAGGAAAATATATGCTTAAAGATTTTTTATCTTGCAAAAATGTCCTTAAGATATATAAAATCTAAACTATAACGATAAAATCTAAACTAGATAATTCCTTAAGATAATATGAGAGGTTTAAGGAATTATAACAAAATATATTTTCCAAAAGATAGAAGATCGTGACCGTATCTTTGCAAGAGCTCGTTCCAGTGAAGGAAATCGGACACGAGAATCGATCGATTTTTTCTACAAGAAAATCGGTCAATTTTCTTAGGAAATCGGTCGATTTTCCTTCTCTGCGACTCTTCCTTGATCTTATCCTTCTTCTTTGCTTGGTGGATCTTCTTGGTTGTGGCTTGGCTCCTCTATAACATTTAATAACGTCACCAAGGAACTCTTGAGAGTGAGGAGAGTTTCCTTGAGCGTACATGTCATAAGTAGATCCACAACTTCATCTTGGATCTCCTTTTCTCTTGACCGTGTGATCGCTCCATCCATAACTGAATCCGAAGAAGGTGAAGATGACGGAGTTGTTGATTTGTCTTTTAATGCTTTACCCTTTGAACGTGTAATTGGTCCTCGCGTTGGAGATGGTCCCACATCAAAGAGTACCTTAAGGTATATGTATTTGTTATCCTTCAATATCTTATCCGGGATAGCTGGAAACATAGGGTCGTGTGGTCGTAATAATTCTCTTGCTAGTCCGGTGAAGTTGCTTCCGTGTCCTGTAATAGCTTCCAACACCTCATGGATTGTTCAACTAATTGTGCCCCTCATCTTTGAAATCTTTCAAAAGTCCCACAGTTTGAAACACAAACAGCCAATGTGTACAATAAGATTTCAACCTTTTCAAAGACATACATATGTTTGGATGCTTGTAACCCATGTTTTTCGTTCAAGTCCCTACCTAATCTGAGTAGTATAGGTTTTTCGAGCCGAAGGGCATTCTTGCACCTCTCATTGGAGGACGAAGTAAGTAGTTTTTCTATCCACTTTGCACATGTAAGTTCAGATGTGTAGCATGGAACCTTTTGCACATGGTTATAGGAATGTAAGGACAACACAAAGAGACTATCACCTAACCATAATTGGGCACACAAGATATCCCTCTTTGGCTTGCTCAGCGTTGGAGGTGCCATTAACTTGTAATTAAAGGTGCTCCCACAACCTACGCAGTAACCATTAAAAACTTTATTAAATATTAAAACTGAAGTAGTACAAATCTTACTAGTTCATCAAAGAAATTCATCAAAAATAGACGCAATTAAAAAAACACTCTAGTTCAAACATTAAAACACCACACAACTCTTAGTTTTTTTTACTAGGCATATTCACAAAACGCCACTTCAACCATGACAATCTTCCATCACCTGGGGGTAAGCCCGTAAAAAATTTTCAAGTGTCTTCTGCAACAAGCAAATCAACTAGCACACACCACAACTCCTCTCCTTGCACTAGTAAACCGACTGCAACCATATGTGCAAGGACCTCCAAATTCTCATGCGATGTGAAAAATTTATGTCTTGCACTTGGAGTAGAGCTACCAACTTCAACCTCCAACAAGTTCAGCATTCTCTCACTGGTTCTCCCAATCAAATCAAGTCATTGACTGAATGCGGTCAACCTTGTCGAAGCCTTTCTATTGAAACCCTTTTTTGTTGGGGGAAACTCTTGTTCTAGTGCTAGCCTTTGACGTGTTGGTTGGTCGAAGAATGTTTTTCCTTGATGATTGACCCTATGTTTAGGCTACCTTCATGTACACATCATTTAGTAAGTCCTTGTCTGAAACATCAAGATTGAGGTTCAGTATAGAGTTTGTAAACTCCCCCCTCATTTTCCAACCCATCTAAACCATCCACATCATTTTCATCGTCCTCGTCAAAGTGAAAATCACATGCTACATCCTCAGCGGAATCTACCCCACATTTTCATCTAGTTTTTCACCCACATCTTGAGTCATAGGAGGCACCACAAAATGTTTTCATGTCGCGACAATGCTCAATAATAGCTTATCGCACAAGTCATTCATGTCTTCTGGTATACCTTTATTACAAAATAAACTGTAATTTTTATCTTCCTTTAACAAATAACTATAATTAGACAACCACAACATCACCTACAACTCTAAAAAAATAACATATGAAGCAAGTAGAATAGATAAATGACCTTTTATTTTTTTTCTCCCACCACACATGGTCTACAATGATACAATGTTGTAATGGATCCCGCCCTAGTCCGGTGTCACTAGTCATCATGGTATGGCAAAGACCTCTCTAACAAGTTCAGCATTCTCTCATTGGTTCTCCAAATCATATCAAGTCCTTGACTGAATGCGGTCGACCCCTTCGAAGCATTTCTCTTTAAACCCTTTTTGCCGGGGAAACTCTTGTTCTAGTGCTAGCCTTTGACTTGTTGGTTGGTTGAAGAATTTTTTTTCCTCGATAATTGACCTTGTGTTTGGGATACCTTCATGTACACATCATTCAGTAAGTCATCGTCTGAAACATCAAAATTGAGGTTCAGCACAGATTTTGTAAACTCCCCCTCATTTTCCAACCCATCTAAACCATCCACATCATTTTCATCTTCCCCGTCAAAAATAAAAATCACATGCTACCTCTTTAGTGGCATCTACCCCCACATTTGCATCCGATTTTTTACCCACATCTTGAGTCATACCATGCACCACACAATGTTTTCATGACGCAACAATGTTCGTGAATAACTGATCTCACAAGTCATTCATGTCATCTGGTAAGCCTTTGTTACAAAATACACTGTAATTTTTATCTTCTTGTAATGAATAATTGTAATTAGACAACCACAACATCACCTACAATGCTAAGAAAATAACATATGAAGCAAGTACAATTAATAACCGACCTTCATTTTTTCTCCCACCACACATGTTCTGCAATGATACAACGTTCTACTGGATCCCACCCTAGTCCGGTGTCACTAGTCCTCAGTGAGTGCCAAAACCCAAATATTTTTCATAAAACCAAAATTGTTTTTCAAACAAATCACATCCGTTGATAGTCTAGTCATTTCTTCCAATTGTTGTACAATTACAGGCCAAGAAAAGGGTTGATCTTGACCATATTTTAGTTGGTACTCACGACAAATGGTAAGGAACTGAATTGTTGAAGCATGAGTCCAACCAAAAAATTTGCCTTTCTGAGACGACGACAGTTTGGGAGGCATGACTTACTTCAAAATTAACATTTTCAGGTCACAAAAAATCATTTATTTCCATAATCTTAATTCAACTATTTTCTTTACAAGATAAAGTTTAACACAAGGGAATGAACACACTAAAGCTCAAATTGTTCTAATCCAGCAATTGTATAATAATCTATTTCCATAATCTTAATTCAACTATTTTCTTATAGATTTGGGTCTCTTTTGTTTAATCAACAAAATTGTTTGGTGTGAATAGAAATCGGAAAAGAAGTATCAAGGTTACCGATTTGTAGTGAGTTTAGGTGAAGGCATGAATTCGAGTGATGTAGTGAGGAACACACTCAACCTATTATCCCTAATCGTAGTAAAAACTGGAATCAATTAACCACTAAAATCCGGCAGTGGAGGAAGAGCTCAATTTCAACACTAAAATTCGGCAGTGGAGGAAGAGCTGCAATTCAACAACTTCAACACTAAAATCCAGCAAGAAAAGCTCAATTTCTTAAAATTATTTAGGGTTTACGAATATAGTCAAGAAAGGTCACTTTACCTGGACAATGGGACTTCGGTAGTGGAGGTCAAGGCGGAATCCGGTGAGTCGGGGGAAGGAACACTCTGACATGCAAAGAAACACTCCGGCAGGGGAACGAACACCAAGATGCAGATGGAGAATGAAATTATCCTTCGCTTAGGGTTGAAGATACGGAGGGAATTGTGCAACAAAAAAAGGGGAATGGAAATGTGTCTTAATTTCCATTTTACAAAACTAACAAAAGTTGTAAGGGCACTTTGGTCAATTAACATCTATTTATCCCAATCATTCTTATTTTAAACGAACATAGAAACAAATTAATTTGATTCATTCAATTCACTTTCAGTTCCATTCAGTCTTGGCATAACAAGCAAGCCCAAAATGGAAGAGGGGTTGACTATTTATGGGAATGAGTGGGGTTTTTTTAACATTTATAATTTTCTATGATAATTATTTTTAAAAAAACACATCTCAATGGCTATATAGCCATGGGGTATGTGGGGGCCACTAACAACTATACGAAATAGCCATTAGCGGGCCCAAAAGAGTTGTCGCAAGCAACGGCTCTTTCTTGGCAGAAAAAAACTTTAAAAAATGGGAAACTGCCGTTTAGGTATGTCAAAAAGACAAACCAAAACCTAAACCACCAACCGGCGGTCTGGTCAAACCGGCAAACCGAAACCGCTGGTTTTCCCAAGCCACCAAAACCGCCAATTCCTGATTTTGCCCAAACCGGATCCAAGTCTACATAAAAGGGCCTAGAGATTTGCCTCCAAAAGGGAACAATTGACGTGAAGGGAAATTTAGTGTGTTTGGTGTAAAATTGAGGATTATTTTCGCTATTATAATCCCTAATAGTCAATAATACATGAGAAGATTAAGCTACTAAGGTAACTTTTTTCTAGAAAACAATTTAGGCCCCAAGCATTTAACAATTTTTGTAAAAAAGCTAATTAGTAATTAAGGGAATCTTCATTAGGCAGTTACAAACTTAATGGAAGATAATTAATTGGTAAAATAAATTTAATAAGCCAAAAAATAGGAAACAAGTTAACGTAAAAAAAGGTAACCGTGCTTGAGATTTCAGAATATCAAATATCCGCCATTTTTGTCATTCAAGCGGTAACCAAAATCAAAGAAAAAAAAAACTCTCTGTAGTCGGAAGCAGTTTCGCCATCTTATTCATCTCGAGGTCTCTTCTTCAACTATTTCTTAATCGTCAACACCCACCTTCAATCGCGTATTCAACGTGTAACACCCCGAATCCGCGGGACTCGGAGTGCCACATTGGCCTAGGATCTCACAATGGATCCTGACCCTAGCCTGACAACAAGTTCACTGAACCTTACAACATGGCACTGAACAGATATAAAAACAAATACATAAAACTGTATAAACTGTACAATCAAAAGGTAAAACAACATAGCCGAGTATAAACCACAACGCCCTCATACAAGAGGTAACAAAAGATCATCCTCACGTAAGAGGGAAAGGTAAACAAACCAAAAAGCCCACAACATCCTATGTACGAGAGGTCCTCGGCCTACCACTCTGCTAGATCACTCAACAGCACGCCTATCCTGTGGGGCATCTACAACATGGTAAAAAACCATTAGCTACCCATACATATATAGAGTAATGCATAAGCACAAACACAGTCATGGAAAGATAAACACATCAGCATGATAACACACATTTACCCATTTATCATCTTTATATAATAGTCATTCACTCAAATCTTATATGTATATAGATAGATAAAAAATATGTGACACGAGGACCGATACACCCTCGCCTTTGAGCCTACTAGCTAGTTGCACAAGTATCGGTCACACAATCCGTGCACCCTATGGGAGTGGATTGCGCCCTTCTTGTAAAGTTAGTCTAGCCTGACATCAGAGAACCTCCCAGACTCCACGGCGGGATGAAAGGGAAAGGTTATCACAGCCACGCATATGGGGCAATCAATAAAACATAGGTCGGTATAAACGATATCTCGTGCTATCATAGCAAACATATAAAGCACACACCACTCATGCAAACACCCAATATAAGGATGACAGCTAAGTATGTCCTACGGACTTACCTCAACCTCGTATATAGCTCAACCACAAGCATACTCCAATCCTGAGAGAGGGACACTGCCTAATAACAAGGCATAGAAAGATATCAACCTCTATTCATCAAAGGGGTCACACCTAGACCCAAAGGGATCCATAGGGATCATACTCAACCTCAAAACCTTAACCATCATCAACCTAAGTCCTTAAAGCCTTACAAGGCATAAACCGATCATAACCTCAACCAAACACATCCTCACACCTCTAGCATGATCCTATACACTCACACTAGGAAAGGAGGGAACAAAGGCATCCTAAGGAAAGCCTAGAAGCAACACACACCTGCAGAACCAAGTGCAATACCTTGCTGATGTAGGTGGGCGCAGGGGCGGATCCCTGGTGGTGCAAGGGCGGCTGCAAGGTGGCGCAGGGGCGGCTGGACTGCAGAAGACACCACCTTAGCCCTTTCTTCACTTCTTCCTTCAATTCTTTACTCCTTCTTCACTCCAACAGCAACAAACATATAGAACATACATATATATACATCAACACAAGCCCAACATGGCTGGAACATTATCCAAGCCTAAGGAATCTAAGCAAGGCTAAGGAAAGAGAGGAAAAGATGAAGAAAAGAAGAAAGAAAGAAGAAAAGCCATGGAAGCTTACCAATTAAGCTCTCCAGGAGATCAGCACAACACCAACACAACCACAAGCTGGATCATAAGGCTCAGCAACAAGAACCATAAACAACAGCAGGCAAAGCTATTTAAGATCTCTCACAACTCAACCAAAACTCAAGGAAGAATCAAAGATGATCCAAGGGAGAAGAGAGGAGAAGAAATGTACGTAGGAGAGAGAGATGAAGCAGGAATAGTAAACCCTCATCAAGAGGAAGAGATGAAGGTTATAAAGGGTAAAAAGAGTAAAGCACGGGTCAAAGGGTCAAAGAAGACGATTGCAGCACACAGAGACGCAGGTGAGGACTTTGTGAGCCGTAGGGGTGGTTCAGGCTAAATCCTGGTCCTCAGCTCACTCTCTCAGCAACTCAACAACTAGGCTCTTACATCTCACCCCCCTAAAAACATGTTTCGTCCTGAAACTTGCAAAATCTCAATTCCTCTCGGCCCATAAGCCGAGGTACAACTCTCTCTCTCTCTCTCTCTCTCTCTATCGGAGGTATCACATCTCCGCTCAAAAGGACATAACTTTATAAATCTATAACCTCAAACATGAACGTGGAGGAATCATTAACTCCAGAAAACAGGGCCATAACGCTACCCAAAGGCGTAGAGGAATCACATCTCTTGCCATACCACATCACAAGGCATAGAGGAAGTACATCTCTAGCCAGACATAATCATATACATCGCATGGAGGAATAACATCTCCACTGAACTATGTCCATCAAGTAGCATGGAGGAAAGAACCATCTCCAGTTGAATCCTAATCAACTCAAACAGCATGGAGGAAAGAACCATCTCTAGCTATAAACATAAATCATACACATATAGGTTGGAGGAAATAATCATCTCCAACTATAACATACATCATGCTAGCACAGTAAGATCTAATAAGATCATAAAGCACATCATAACTAGCATGGAGTAAGCATATCAAAGCATGTAAGCACATAAGCACATACTCACCAAGATAGCACTAAGATCTACTCATCGATCCTAGATGCATCTATCTCAGCATAGAACTCTGGATAGTTCCTCTGGATAGTTCCTCTGGATACTATCCTCAGTCTCCCATGTAGCCTCCTCAGGTCCACGTCTAGACCATTGTATCCTCATCATAGGAATGTCCTTTGAACGCAGGCGTCTCACACCTCGCTCTAAGACTGCAATAGGATGCTCAGCAAAGGTGTGGTCTGGCTCCACCACCAAATCATTATAACTCATAATGTGCCTCGGATCGGGTATGTACTCTCTTAGTTGAGACACATGGAACACAAGGTGAACACCCTCTAACCTTGGAGGCAAAGGTAATCTGTAGGTTGCCCTCCCAACTCTATCCAGTATCTCAAAAGGACCTACATATCGGGGACTCGGCTTCCCCTTTATGCCAAAACGTCTAACGTCACGCGTCGGAGATACTCTCAACTAGACATGATCTCCTACCCTGAACTCTAGAGGTCAACGCCTCTTGTCTGCATATGACTTATGGCGACTCTGTGCAGCCAGCATCCTCTCTCTAATCAGCGCTACTCGAGTCATATCATCCTGAATCTGCTCTTGCGATATCCCACTGATACTACTAGGCTCATCCCAGCATAAAGGTGTACGGCACCTACGTCCATACAGTGCCTCATAAGGAGACATCCCAATAGATGCATGACAGCTATTGTTGTATGAGAACTCAACAAGTGGGAGGTAATCAGACCATCCTTGTCCCCAATCCAACACACAAGCTCGCAGCATATCCTCTAGGGTCTGGATGGTCCTCTCAGACTAGCCATCTATCTGGGGGTGAAACGTAGTCGTGAAGTGTAGACTCGTCCCCAAAGTAGTCTAAATTTACTGCCAAAACCTCGAGTTAAACTGTTCATCTCTATCAGAGACGGTCGTCCTCGGTATACCATGGAGTCTCACTATTTGTCTAGTGTACTCCTCATCCAATCTTCTCACTGGCCACGTCTCTCTAATAGGATGAAACGTGTCGTCTTTGTCAGTCTGTCAACAACAACCCAGATAGCATCAAAAGTCCTACTAGGTCTCAAACCGGTCACAAAATCCATGGAGACGTCCTCCCACTTCCACTGCGGTATTGGCAGTGGATAGAGCTCACCTCCATGTCTGCAATGCTCGATCTTGACTTGCTGACAGGTTGCACACTGAGCCACAAATCTGGCTACATCGGGCTTTAGCCCTCCCCACCAGTATGAACGTCTCACATCATGGTACATCTTACTCGTACCTGGATGTACAGAGTAAGGTGTATAGTGAGCCTCTTGTAAAATCCTCTGTCTCAGCTCTACGTCGGCAGGTACATAAATACGGTCATGACGTATCATCACTCCATCTGCTCCAATAGAGAATTGTGGTGCCTCTCCACGAGACATCCTCTCCCTAATCCTCATCAAGGTCGGGCAGGGTGTTCGCCTCGGTCGGGGCGCTCCTCTAGATCACCTCGGTTGAGGTGACTCTGTGGTCAACCGAGGTAAATCTTCTTTGTTAATTCCTTGCTTCATGAGTTCTTCCTTAAGCTCCAGAATGTAGCTTCAATGACTCCTTAGCTCCTTTAGCTCCATTTTAGTCCAAAATGTGCCATTTTACCTACGATTACAACGAAACTTGGTGTAGACCTCGATTCCCGTAAAGGTAGATGAAACGACGATATAATCACATAATATACATTCAAACATGCAGATTATTGAAGATAAAACGTCTAAACAAGTCCCAAAATATAGACTATAATTCATGCTATCAAAATACCCCATACTTGTCACTTGCTTGTCCCCAAGCAAGTTCCAAATCTTAGTACAAGATAGAATGAATTATCAGTCAAAAAGATCAATGAAAAGTATTAAAAACATTTTTGGTGGTGTGCTTCACTCATAGATCACTCTAAGAGAATGCTTCATGGAATTTAAAATCAAAACATGCTCAAAACATTTTATAAATATAAGAAAGTTGTTCATCTTTGCATAAAATCATAGAATGCATAATAAATCATAACTATCGAAATTAATCATGCATAATCCAGTTTAAACCACCAAGTCAATCAACAAGCTCGAGGTCTTAAGGGCTTTTCAAGAGAAGGTCAAGAAACGTGTGAGGGTGGGATGTATATAAGGAATGTGGTGCTAGAATCCGGGAAAAGGATCTTCACCTCACTTGCTTTGAACTTCAACATCTTTCACCAATAAGCTTTGCTTATTTTACTTTTTTACTTTTTGGGATGCATTGACAGAGGTGCACAATAACCGAAGCCTAGGAAACCAACAATCATCAATTTCTCGAGATGCCTCAAACCCTTGATGCACATACCATGACCCGTTAGGAATATCGCTTAATCCGACTTTGGCAAGACACAAACACCCGGCTATGTGAATGGTACCGAGTTACTCATCATCATGATTGACTTCCCCAAACCTATTTGTTTCTTTCTAAACTTTCAGCCAACATCCCATCTTTTCTTTCACTTGCTTTTCACTTGCTTGCTTCCAAATTCCCGGATAGGTAAAGGGAGGCAAATATGTATATGAGGGGCTAAGCATGATCAAGAAGAAGAAGAGAAGAGAATGAATTGCCTTAATCATCCCAGGAAGAAAGTGAGAGAACTCATCATGTGGTGTCAACCTTCAAATTCAACATAATTTTGATAAAAACAAAGTATTAAACATGCCACAAATTTCAAACAAAGCATTTAGCAACTTAAACATATCATAAAACCTTTCAAACATATAAAGATTTCAAAACCAGTCTGCAAACAAAATCTTCACTGAGGTCATATCCAAATAAGAAGCACAAAATTCGTTTCAAAAACTGTCTCAGTTAAACCACCTCGGTCGAGATGTTTTAAGTCAACCGAGGTGTTGCACCTCGATTGGTCAGAATCACTTCGGTCGAGGTCATAAAAAAAAAATTTTTAAACCAGTTTTTGACGTTTTTCTCAATCAATTAACCTGTATGCATGCATGTAATGGCAGATAAACACATGAAGCATAGATAAGGCAATAGTATCCAAATAGAGTCATACAAGCATACACACAATGTCAAATCATACATCCAAATACCCCATACTTGGGACACATTATCCCAATGGGTTGAAATAAGTCTGAAAGAAGTGTACTCACCGGACATAAGTTGAGCTGTATAATAAATAAATAAATAAATAAAAGAAATCCCTGCAAGCTCTAGTCCTGGTCTGCTGGTGGTGGTGGTGGGTATGGCATGTACGGATGATGGGATGGGTCAAAAGGATAGCCCATCATGTGCTGGAACTGGATCTCCATCATCCGGCACTGATAGTGCTGGCTCTCCAGCATCTGGTGTGTCCGACTCTCCATCTCTCGGCGCTGGTCATCAAGGCGCTCACCAATATCAACTGTAAGAGCGGCGTAGGAGTCGATCATCTGATCGGTGAGGTCATCAATCCTTTTATGTGTTGCTGGATCTCTAAATTTGTGGACTCTGCGCCTAGCAGGACGTGGTGGTGGTGCAGCTGCCTCCTCCTCAGTCTCCTCGTCGTCTAGATCGACGACTGGCACACTGGGATCGGCTGTGTCCGTCCCTGTCTCCATGGCAGCACCGCCATCGTCCTCCTCATCCTCCTGTACCGGAGTTGTTGCGTCTCTAGCGTCCTCAATGTAAGGTATCCACGTAGTAGACCAGTAGTGAGAGTCGTAGACCGAAAACTGGGATGACCACCTAATACCCTGAGGGGCAGTCTGCTCCCAAGGATCTATTATTTATTCATTTTCCTCTATTCAGTATTCGGTGTTTTTATAGACAGTCATATTTTTGGGTAAATTACACAAAATCACCCTTAAAATATACCGTAAATGGCGATATTACATGAAACCATTCTCAAAATCATTTGGTAGCAGAGTCACGTTTCTAACCAAATTTCCCTTATAATTGAGAAGCAGGAAGTAAATGGATAATCGTCGTTCATATGCTATCGGTGAGGTCATCAATCCTCTGATGTGCTGCTGGATCTCTAAATTTGCGGACTCTGCGCCTAGCAGGACGTGGTGGTGGTGCAGTTGCCTCCTCCTCAGTCTCCTCGTCGTCCAGATTGACGACTGGCACACTGGGACCGGCTGTGTCCGTCCTTGTCTCCATGGAAGCACCGCCATCGTCCTCCTCATCCTCCTGTACCGGAGCTGCTGCGTCTCTAGCGTCCTCAATGTAAGGTATCCACGCAGTGGACCAGTATTGAGAGTCGTAGACCGAAAACTGGGATGACCACGTAATACCCTGAGGGGCAGTCTACTCCCAAGGCATCGCCACATATGGCGTAGTAAGTCCACGAGGAACAAGAATCCTCCTGGTGATCATCTCCTACAGCCCTAGCGGCTTGGCAGCCGCCACTAGTGTACATGCACTCAAATCCAGTCCCATCACTATAGCTATGTGGGTCACTAAACCGCCACAAAAAATATCTCCTTTCGCCTTCTCCTTGATCCGGTGCAGATCCTCAGCTAGCATAGCACCAAAATCAGGCACACCCCCAGTCACCATGCAAAACAAACTCAAAAGCTCCCCCTATCTAACCTTCTGGGGCGTCTCAGTACGCGCCAGAAGTGTCTCGCTGAATATCTTGTGGGCGAGTCTAAAAGCGAGGTGGAAGATGATCCGCTCCTTGGAGTCTCCAGGTCTCCACCTATCAGCATGCTCAACTACATGAGCTATTTGTCCCCAAAATTGTCGAGTTACAACTCGAGAAGGAAAATCGGGATGCGTGGGGGTCGGGAAGCCGAAGTCATCTCTCCACTGATCCATCGGTACTAAATAATTCCGGTTCAGCAACCGGTACTTGATGGCCTGCTCTGCAGGCAGGTGAGTCACAGAACTCACAAACTCCAGTGTAGGCTCGAGGTAGGCTGGAGCTCTGATCTCCATAAACTGCTCCAGCCCGACCATCGAGACCATCCGTCTCAAATCCTCCGCAACATATAAACAGTCAAAAGCGGAGATATCTGGAAACCGCGGCGCAATCACTGGGCACGTACAAATGCAGTCGTAATCAGCCTGGTGACGCTCATGTATCACCGGTATGGAAGGTCGAGAAGAAGAAGAAGAAGAAGAAGGGGAAGATCCATATCTCAGGACAATCTGGCGATCTGACCTGGAACTCATTCTCTCTCTTTGTCTGACAGGTCACCTCGGTTGCTTGTTAGAACTCAAGAATCACCTCGGCCGAGGCGCAGGTCGACTGGACCGAGGTGCGAAGCTGTTTGATTTAAACTCTCGGAATTTCAGTTCTTTTCCCCGATTTTACTACAGATTGTTCCAAAGGGGTACTTAATCCTTTTTCAGCAGAGATCTATGGCAACCAAAGCCACTAAATTCCGAAATCAGTAAAAAGAAGAAGAGTTAGGGTTTTGACTGTTTTTACCCGGATTCGGTCGTTTCGAGGCGTTCTTGTTGCAGATTGTTGCTTGCAATTGGTTCCCCTAGCCTTTCCTCGCAGAATGGGAGCAAGAATCGTCGAAAACGAGCGAAAATCGGAGAAACGAGGTGATGGTCCGCCGCGGTCGAGAGAGAAGTTGGAAGGAAAAGAGGGAAAAAATTGTTCCCCTTTTATACCCCTCGCCAATTCTGCTGTAACCTCGGTCGAGGTGGTCCCGACTGGACCGAGGTGTCTGGACCGAGGTGGAATATTGTCAGCCCTAGTCGCCTCGGTTTCTCAAGAATTATCTCGGTCGAGGTGCTGTGACTGCAACCGAGATGTGTCTCAATCGAAATCCTACTTTTCGATTTCTCAAACTTCTATCCTTCCAGTGTTGCTCCGGGTTGTATTCCTTCCTTAGCGAGTACTTGGTTTCTGTCTAGGATGCCAGAAACAAAGCAAAGCAAAGAAAAAGCAAATTGTCTAAAGCTAGACTAGAAAAGGGAAAAGAAAGCAATACCTTGGGTTGCCTCCCAAGAAGCGCTTGGTTTAAGGTCGCTAGTTGGACCGTACGGCATCCCTAAACAAGGTATAGTGATGCAATCTCCTCAACTTGGACTTCCGTTGGTATTTCTTAAGCCTATGACCATTGACCTTGAAGCTTCCATTTGTTTCTCCCTAAATCTCAACTGCACCATAAGGGAAAACATGTTTCACAACGTAAGGTCCTGTCCATCTAGATTTCAACTTACCTGGAAAGAGGCGAAGGCGGGAGTTGAAGAGTAGAACTAAATATCCTTCTTTGAACTCCTTAGGAATGATACGCCTGTCATTTCTTTGTCCTTTCCTTGTAGATCTTGGCATTCTCATAAGCGTTCAAACGCAGCTCCTCCAGCTCATTGATGTCCAATAGCCGCTTCTCACCGGCTTCCTTGATATCGAAATTCAACCAATTGATTGCCCAATACGCTTTGTGTTCTAGCTCAACGGGCAAATGGCAAGACTTCCTATATACCAAGTTATAAGGGGTGGTACCAATGGGAGTCTTGAATGCGGTCCTGTAAGCCCAAAGAGCGTCGTGCAACTTTATGGACCAATCCTTCCTTGTCCTAGAGACGGTCTTCTCCAAGATTGCTTTGATTTCTCTATTCAAGATCTCAACCTGTCCACTAGTTTGAGGGTGATAAGGGGTTGCTACCTTGTGGGTTACCCCATACTTCGATAGAAGTGCTTTAAACTTTCAGTTGATGAAATGTGTCCCTCCATCGATAATAATGATGCGTGGAGTCCCAAAACGTGGAAAGATAGTCCGATTGAAGAACTTCACAACTACCATGGCGTCATTAGTGGGAGAGGCAATGGCTTCCACCCATCTAGAGACGTAGTCGACAGCTAGGAGGATGTAGAGGTTTCCTCCGGATGATGGGAAAGGTCCCATGAAATCAACCCCCCATACATCAAGAATCTCAACTTCTTGGATGTTATTGAGTGGCATCTCGTTCCTTCTAGATAAATTTCCTGTTCTCTGGCATGCATCACAAGAAACAACAAATGTTTGCACACCCTTAAATAATGTAGGTCAAAAGAAACCGGAATGTAATACCTTGGCGCATGTTTTGTGAGCGCTAGCATGCCCTCCACAAGGAAGTGAGTGGCAATGCCGTATGACACTAGTAACTACATCTTCCGGAATGCATCTTCGAAGCATCCCGTCTGGACCTCTAAATAGTAGAGGTTCATCCCAATAGTAATGGCGTACATCTTTGAAGAATTTCTTCCTTTGAGCGTACGTCAATCCAGGTGGTATTTCCTGGCAAACAAGATAGTTAACAATGTCAGCATACCAAGGCCCTTTATTATCAGAAGTTTGGTGGAGAAAGTGCTCCACAAACTGTGGCTGAGTTTCAGAAAAGGGAGTAAGAAGTTTGTTATTCTCAGTTGACATCATCTCGCTTTCGACCTCGGTCGAGGTCCAAAGAGGGTGACCGAGATGTTCTTCAGTCAAGAACACCTCGCTTGGTCCAGAAAGTGCCTCGGTCGAGGTACTGCAACTGGGACCGAAATTGGAGATTCTCTTCTGCTGGGTTAGTTTTTCAATCTTAGCTCCTAGATCTTCTTCCAGTGCTTTTAAGCTCCGTATATCTGCATCACAAGAAGCATCTATACCTTCCTCCATTAAGCTAAAATTAATTACTCTCTCAAGTGGATCATTAATAAGGATAGAGCTCACCAATTCTCTTGATTCTTCTTCATCATAGATGTTGAAGATATCATTTCCCAACGGCTCTCCTTTCATTGCCGCAAGCAACGCAAACTCAACTTGATCACCGCCAATGTTGAATTGCAACTTGGCGTTCTTACAATCGACATTGCAACCCGAAGTTGTTAGGAATGGTCTCCCGAGAATGATAGGAATGGGATAATCTGCGGGAATATCAAGAACAAGAAAGTCTATAGATAAATAGAAGTTACCTAACTTAACCGGGACGTCTTCCAAAATGCCCAAGGGATGGGTAATGGAGCGGTCCGCCATGTATAACCTTATCTTCACCGGCGGGATGATGCTCACGCTGGCTCCTAGATCACACAACGCCTCACAAGTAACATCTCCAACTTGAATGGGAATGCAAAATGAGCCGGGATCTCTTAACTTGGGTGGCATTTTCTCCTTCATGATTTGAATGAGCTCCGAGGATTTAATTGTCATCCTTACTTCACCAAAGTCTTCCAGCTTCCTCTTCCTTGATAGAATTTATCTCAAGAACTTCCCATAGGCGGGCATCCCTAGAATAGCATCAAAGAAAGGGATATTAATATGGAGTTTATTCATCAAGTCAAGGAACTTACCAAAGTGCTTGTCTAGATGTGCTCTAGCCCTTGAATGGGGGAATGGAAGTGGTGGTTTATAAGCCGAAGGTGGAACATAAACTTCATATTTCTCCTCCGCTTTCTGAGGCTCCACCTCAGTTGGTACCTCGACCGAAGTGTTCTTCGTTTGTATCTGGACCGAGGTGTTCTTCGCTAGCATCGACCAAGGCATTGGATCTGCAGTTTTCAGTCCACTTCTCGTCGTTATTGCCATGATCTGTCCCTTGGGGTTGCTCTTTGTCCTTGTTGGGAGCTTCCTTGGGTCTCTTGGCGCTTTATTCGCCTTATTAAAGAATTGTTATTCTAGGCTTTTTGTGCCTTCGAAAATGAAGTCATGGACGTCTCCATAGCATTGAGCTTGATCAAGATAGCCTCTAGTACTGCATCTTTCTTTTCTGGCTGGGACGAGCTTGATCCAGGCTCTTGGCTCTTCAATGGAGTAGAAGAAGAAGAAGAAGAAGAAGAAGAAGAAGAAGAAGAAGAAGAAGAAGAAGAAGAAGAAGAAGAAGAAGAAGAAGAAGAAGAAGAAGAAGAAGAAGAAGAAAGGATTAGAAGAGTTGTTTGAATTGGAGTTAGAGTAAGAGTTACCCGGATTTTGATTGTTGGGCCTCCAATTATTGTTGTTGGATCCTCTATTGTTGTTGTAGTTGTTGTTCCGGGAACCGTTGTTGTTGTTGTTCCGGTAACCATTATTGTTCCTTGAGCTTTGATATCCTTCCTCTTCCTTCTTGGTGTGAGAAACCAAAAGTTCCTTCAGTTGCTTTACCTCATTCTTGAGGGAGGTGAGTTGTTTATCATTTGACGGAGCCTCTTGGAAGTTGACTCTCTTCACTCCATTTTCAGCTCCTTGGTGTGAGTACTTCTCCATGTGCAAAGCTTGTTTTTCAATGAATTCCCAAGCTTCATCAACCGGCATGTCCATGAATGTGCCAGCAGATAGTAGTTGAAGGCTGAATTGGGTAGCTCCATCCAATCCCTTGCAGTAAATCTCCAACAACTCTATCTTTGGAATTCCATGATGTGGAAAATCCAAGAGAACATCCTTAAATCTTTCCCATGACTTGGACAAACTCTCCTTGTCCTTAATGATGAATGCATTGATCTTCCCTCTCATTTCAGCAGTTTTGGAGGGGGGAAAGAATTTTGTCAAGAACTCCGTCGTCATCTCCTCCCAAGTGTTGATCTTTCCGGGAGGAAGAGACTGGTACCAAGTAAGCGCCCTGTCCTTCAAAGAAAAGTAAAAAGGTCTTAACTTGTAATTATTATTTTCCACTCTTGAAGGTTTCAAGGTCTCCATCAAGATCTCATAATTTTGTAAATGTTGGTGTGGAGATTCCCTTTCTAGACCTCCAAACTGGCATTGGCGGATCATGGAAAGAACTTGCGGTCGAAGTTCATAATCATGCTCCGCTGGGTCTCCTAGGTTGACTCCTGGACGCCTCACTTGCTGGTTTGGGTCCATCCTCTACCCTAGGGTCTGTGGAGTACCTGCAAAAAGAACATCTCGGACTGGCATCCGAGGTGGAAGTATCTCGGTCGCGGTAACTGGAGCGGGGTCCTGCCTCGGTCGAGGGTCTGGTCGAGGCAAGTTCTGAGCTCGTAACTCAGCCATATCTGCTTCAATCTCTGCAGCTCGGGTGCAATTTTCCTCCCTCTCGTGTTGTAGTTCTTCCCTAATGAGGCGCAGCTATTCCATCGCCTCCTTCAATTCGGCCTCAAGATCGCGATTGTCTCGATTGGCCATTTTCGCTTCTTTCAAACGTCTTTTGTATGTCTTCTCTAGTTCGGGATCGTAAGGGACGATTTTCTTCCCAACACGGGTTCTTCACATAAACCTAAAAAGAAGAACCTGCGAAAGTCACTCAAGTAGAGTGGTTAGTAGCAACAGGGGCAATAGCCCTAAAAGACACCCGTAACCGGCTCGGTCTAGACCAAGTCCCTGGCAACAGCGCCAAAAACTTGTTCGCTCTAAATGGTGTGTCCAGGCTTTAAATTTATAACCCAAGAAGTAGGCTTAAAACAAGGATGTGAACCCGCAGTGTAGGGATCAATTATAGTAAAAGCAAGAATTCCGGGGTGTTGATCTCAGGGACTTAGGTGAAACAAAGCAAGTATGAGTAGTCAATATTGCAACTAACCACAAAAGAGATTAAAGCAATCAAAGATGATAATATAGTCAATTAAGGAAATATACAAATTCTAGGGATTAAAGCATCCAGTTGTGGTTCCAACTCTTCAAGATAAGCGGACAAAGCTGAGGTTTTGCAAAGGGAAAGTGTTACTAAAGCGGAATAGATCACCGGGTAAGTCTCACTACTCACAATCCCAAGCCAAAGAACCTATCACCGGGTAAGTCTCAAGGTACTAAGGAAAGGAATTATAATCTCAAATCAACACACCAACTAAGGGAATAGAATCAACCTTTAGCAGGTAAGTCTCAGGCTAACTCGCAAAGATGGGATGAAGGCACACTCAAACCCCAATAAAGGATAAACCTTTATTACCTACACTTATGATCATGGGTAAACAAACAAAGGAATTACCGGGTAAGTCTCATCCTAGGCTTGCATTGAACCAGAAAAGGTGTAATAAGAATAGGATTTGGCAAACTCTAACACTTAACTCTCAATTTCGGATCAGAAAAGGTCACCTCGGTCAGTCAAGTTCCACCCCGGTCGAGATGTTCATCGACTGAACGAGATGTTCTAGGGTTAAGGATAAAGACTCGAGCTTTTAGGGTCCTACTGGGATTTAAGATTATTCTATCATTGTTTTTCTCACAACCTTCAGCCAATCACCCTATAATCGCACAAGGAAATTAGTCACACATCATCATGAAAGCAATAATCAAATATATGGGAAGAGAATGAGTATTTGAACACAAAAACCTTAAGAACAAGGCTTCAATAACTGAATCAAATAAACAAATCAGCATTCCTTGGATAACAAATCCAATAAGACAATCAACGAGAAGGGAATCTAAGAAAGTCTTACAAATCCCCTTAAAAAGCTATAACAAGCTATGAACTTCCTTCCTTCAATTTTCCTTCAACCTTCCAAAAATCCTTCCTAACTGCAGCTTCTTCAATCCCCAAGGGCTGCGATGGTAGCGGGTTGCTGAATTTGTGGAAAATTCAGCCCTTTATATAGGAGAATTATCTTCCAAAGATAATAATATCTTAAAAAGATAATTTCCTAATAAAATATATCCATATCTCTAAAATAGATATCCAAAATATATGATCTTCCTTCCAGAAATCCGGCCCAAAAAATAAAAGATCTCCCTTTCCAAAAATAAAAGATATCAGCCAAATATATCTCGCCGCGTCTAGAGTGTTCGCCTCGGTCGGGGCGCTCCTCTAGATCACCTCGGTCGAGGTGACTCTGTGCTCAACTGAGGTGAATCTCAACTGAAGGTGAAATCTCTCAAATCTAGTCCAAAGTAAATCTTCTTTGTTAATTTCTTGCTTCCTGAGTTCTTCCTTAAGCTTCAGAATGTAGCTTCAATGACTCCTTAGCTCCTTTAGCTCCATTTTAGTCCAAAATGTGCCATTTGACCTACGATTACAATGAAACTTGGTGTAGACCTCGATTCCCGTAAAGGTAGATAAAACGACGATATAATCACATAATATACATCCAAAAATGCAGATTATTGAAGATAAAATGTCTAAACAGGTCCCAAAATATAGACTATAATTCATGCTATCAGACCTCATCCAACAGACCAGGTAAAACCTATAAAGTATATAACTGGGCATCCTCATCAGGAAACTGGATGTCCATCTCTAACCAAGCTAGATCCCTCTGAAGTTGAGGCTGAACTGTCAATCTGGCAATCGCCTTCTCTCGAGGTGTCTTTGATAACACGATTTATGACTTAGGTTTAGGTAATCATTTAGATAGATTTCTCACTCATTCATGCACGTTTTGGCATTGGTTCATGACGTCTTCGCTCAATTCATGCATATTTCTAGAAAAGACGTCTACACTACCTTTTATCGATCCAATAGGTAATTCGGGGATCTTTTGGACGTTAATCGATATATTAGAGGGCCAAGCCTCATGGTGGTACACATCCAAGGCTAAGGAGGAGCATAAATGGAGCAACAAGGGACACAAAGACCACTATTGGTGCAAGCAATGGATCAACTCATGGCTAAACGATCATGGCATGTTTCTGCTGAAGAAAATCGGACCAACTAGCAGCTAAATCGGCCGATTTTCTCCTACTGGGTCGATTTTTGGGGCTTTGACAGCTTAAGCCACATGTCCCACGATCTCTTGTCCGTCCTTGCTCTTGGTGGAGAATATAAGTGGTCCTGCAGGTTGTTGCTGAGATCTCTCCTCTCCCATACTCTCATTCACAGCTCATCAATTTGGGGGAAAAGATTGGAGGAGAAGAAAAGCTCCCAAGGATTGAAGGAAGATCAAGAACACCATTCTAGGAGTTTTGTGAGATTTTGAGTGACTTTTGAGTGATTTTTGTAATCTTGGATTGAAGAACGATTTCAAGGATTGTTAGGAACGTTTTGGATCTTCATTTAAGAGCTTGTAAGTCTTGCTACAACTTGGATTCAGTTGAGATTTATTGATTTTGCTTGCTTATCTTTCATTATCCATCTATGAACACCATGTATGCTTGTGTGATGATTTTGGATCTTAATATGCATACTATTGGCTAGTTTGTTGTGATTCTAGAGTGATGGATTGATGGTTATGGCTAGGGTGATGATTGGATGGGCTTATATGTTAGTTTAGGATGATTTATATGCACGAAACTCACAACAGAAGGAAAAATCGACCTGTTCATCAGATAAATCGGCCGATTTATCTGTAGAACAGCCCGATTTATTCTCCTGTTGCTCTTTTAATGATTTATCTGTATGATTGGGGTGTTAGGTTGTTAAATCCTAGTGTTTATTAAGCCTAATTTAGCTTAGGATCACCTAATGCTATCAACCTAAGTGAGGGAAGAGATCTACCCGATGATTTCCGATCTTAGATACCTTAGAAGATGAATTCTAGGTAGTAGTGAGCCTCACAAGCCGCTATTGGATCGAGTGTGCTAGGATTATTGCTTGAGATTTCCCTATTCCGAGATTACCCGGTAAGGAGAGGGTTACCCCTTAAGTAGTATCTAGATTGTGTGGAATTCCTTACTCTAACCCCTTGAGACCTACCCGGTAATAGGAGTTTGATGCGGGATTAGTGAAGTGAGAGACCTACCCGGTAATTGCTTCCATTAGTGAAACACTCTTTCCCCCAACACCGCAGCTTGTCCTTAGAATCTTTAGAACCTTGAGTTCGATGCCATAACCGGAAATCTTGACCTCTAGAATCTACTTTTCTCTCTTGATCATATACTTTGTGCTTTGGGTTACTTGTTTGTTTGCTAGCTTGAGTAATTAGTGTTTTATTACCTTGCTTGACTTGTGATCCTTGTTTGATCACCACAAAAATCAACAAAAACATTGTGTTTTCCATTTTCTTTGTTCCTCATCTTATCTAGTCTAGATTCACACTATCTTTGATCATTGTTTGACTCGATTTCACCTTAGTCTTTGTGTTCGACCTCGGAATATTATCCCTACTACAAATGTCCCGTACACTGCGGGTTCGCTAGAAGTTAGGATAAATATAACGAGTATAAATTTAAAGCTTATTGCGTGCACATCACACGATCTTAGCGTGACAAGTTTTTGGCGCCGTTGCCGGGGACTAGGTCTAGATTGAGTCATTTGATTGTGATTGTTTATAGTGTAGATCTTTCTTGTTGCTTTTGATCTCTCTTTGGTGTGTGTCTTTGCTTTTCAGGACATCTCTTACTCTTTAGGTGTATGCGAAGATCTCGTGGCAAGGATTTAGCTCCATTCGATCCCGAACCGGAGAAAACCCTTAGATCTAGATCCAAGAGCATCAAAAAGGGAAAAGAGATGGCCGGAAGAGATCTCCAAGCTGAATTGGATGAAGCCTTAGAGCAAATAAGGCTAAGAGATGAGCTCTTGGAGGAAGAAAGGAGACTTGCCAATGAGAGGCAAGAAGCAACTAGGAGGGAGATTGATGAGATTAGGCAAGCCCTTGTGCAAGGAGAGCTTAATCGTCAACAACCTCCACCTCCTCCACCACAACCGCAACCGGCGGCTAATGTTAGGGTTGTACCCATTGCTATTGAAGAGCCACAAACTTTGGGGAGACGTATGGATCCGGCACAAAGAGCACACCGTCCGGGTGAGAACTTAGGAGATCCCGCAGCCCACAACTACGAGCTCCGCCCTCAAGTTCTACAAATGATCCGGCATAATCAATTTGGAGGGATGGAAGGAGAGTCTCCTCATCAACACTTGATGAACTATGAGATTTTGATGGAGACACTTAGACCGCCAAGATTGGAGAGCAACAACCATAAGCTTAGGGCTTTTTCCTTCTCTCTTAAGGACAAAGCCTTAGCTTGGTATCAATCTATTCCACAAAGGCGAGTTGGTACTTGGGAGGAGATGACAACCGAGTTTTTGACTAAGTTCTTCCCACCTTCCAAGACTACCGAGTTAAGAGGGAAGATCAATGCCTTTGTGATGAAGGATAGAGATAGTTTGTTCAAGTCTTGGGAGAGATTCAAAGACCTTCTCCTAGATTGTCCACACCATGGCATACCGAAAATTGAGCTATTGGAGATCTACTTCAAGGGACTTGATGAAGATAGCCAATTCAAGCTTCAATCCCTTTCCGGTGGGACTTTCATGGAGAAACATGTAGATGATGCTTGGGAGTTTGTAGAGAAACAAGCTCTAGTGATTGAGAAATACTCCCATAGGAAGAGTGAAGGGAGAAAGGCGGGAGCATATGAGGTGAGTGAGGTCACCATGAGCAATTTCAAACTTGACGCCATCAACAACGAATTGAAGTCCTTGATGGAGTTGTGTGCTACAACTTTGAAGAACCAAGCAACCCCTCAAGTGCTTCCACAAGCTAACTTGTCTTCCAAGGAAGAGGATGTGAACTATATGGGAAGGGGCATTTACAACAACTACCAAGGCCCAAGGAACTTCAACAACAACCGGCAATTCAACAATTACCGGCCCAACCATAACCATCCCGGGTTTTCCTATTCTAACCCGGATGGAGCCTTGAACCCTCCCGCTTCCACAAGCACAACTCCACCACAAAAGGCTTCACAAGAACCTCCACCCGGATTTACTCAACCTCCAAAGGATAGAACCGAAATGATGTTTGAGCAATTGCTTGGAAGGTTGAGTGGTCTTGAGAGCACCGTGACTTCTATTTCCAAGGCTCTAAAAGTGTTGGAAGCACAAGTGTTCCAAAAGGCGGGTGAAGCCCATAGAGATCCGGGGAAGCTTCCCGGAAGAACCGAAGAAAACCCAAGAGGCCAAGTGTTGGCTATTACAACGAGAAGTGGGTTAAGCATGAAGGATCCTTTGCCCAAAGAGAATGTTAAAGGGAAGCAAGTGGTGATTGAAGAAGAGCCACTGCAAGGAGATGGAGGCAAGAGCAAGGATGTAGAGCCAACCTATGTGGCACCGCCTCCATACAAGCCACCACTACCGTTCCCTCAATCACGAGCAAGAGCTCGCTTGGACAATCACTTTGGTAAGTTCCTTGAACTAATGTCTAAACTGCATATTAACATTCCGTTCATGGATGCTATTTTAGGGATGCCGGCATATGGCAAGTTCTTGAAGGAAATACTCTCCAACGAAAGGAAGTTGGAGGAGTATGGGGAGATAAGAATGACCAAGAGATCCTCGGAGTTGATTCAAACGATGAAGGAGGAGATGCCTCCCAAGCTAAGGGATCCGGGATCCTTTTGTGTGCCAATCGGAGTAGGAGAAGTGAAGTATGACGCCCTATGCGATCTTGGGGCAAGTGTGAGCATCATTCCGCTTGCACTTTGCAACAAGGTTGGGCTAGGAGAGCCAAAGCCGGTCAAGATGACCCTTTACATGGCGGACCGCTCAATCACTCATCCGGTTGGAATCTTGGAAGATATCCCGGTGCAATTAGGGAAGTTCTATGTGCCTATAGACTTCGTTGTTTTGGACATCCCGGCGGACTATCCGGTTCCTATCATCTTGGGGAGACCTTTCCTAGCTACTTCCGGATGTCTAGTAGATTGCAAGAATGGGACTCTCTCCTTCAACATTGGAGAAGAGAACATCAAGTTCAAGCTATCAACAATGATGTAAGGACCAACCCTTGATGAGGATGTATTCAACATAGTTGAAGAAGAGGAGTCTAGAGAGGTTGTGAGCTCAATCTTGCTCAAGGATCCACTTGAGAGGGTTCTTAGCTCAAGCTTGATGGAGGAAGGAGTTGAGGAGAGTAGCAATGAAGTAATCAAGGCCTTGAATGCATTGGACGAGCTACCAAGTGTTGGGTTTGAAGTGCTAGAAGAAGAGGAAAACAGACAGAAAAATTGGACTGAAGGGCAAAAATCGGCCGATTTTTGTACTTGTGCTGAAATTTCAGCCAGTTTTGCAAAAACAGAAACTCAGATCGACCCACTGCCAGAAAAATCGTCCGATTTTTTCTCCTGGGACGATTTTCCTGAGTCTTTTCAGCACCAACAACTTGAATGTGAGCAATCATCAAGGGACTTCAAGGAGGCTTCCATGGCTTTGCAATCATCTCAACCTACATTGTATGGATCGCCTCCAACCGAAAAAGGTCCTCCTCAACTTGATCTTAAACCTCTTCCTTCTCATTTAAAGTATGCTTTCCTTGGTTCAAATTCTACTTATCCGGTGATTGTGAATGCATCTTTGAATGATGATGAGCTTAATAGATTGTTGAATGAATTGAAACTGCATAGAAAGGCAATAGGATACACCATTGATGATCTTGTTGGCATCAAGCCCTCCTTGTGCATGCATAGGATAATGATGGAAGATAATCACAAACCCTCTATTGAACATCAAAGAAGATTGAATCCCATAATGAAAGAGGTAGTCAAAAAGGAAATCATTAAGTTACTAGATGCGGGAATTATCTACCCTATCTCGGATAGTAAGTGGGTTAGTCCCGTTCATGTAGTACCTAAGAAGGGTGGGATGACCGTAGTAACCAATGAGAACAATGAACTAATCCCAACTAGGACGGTTACGGGGTGGAGGATGTGTATTGACTATAGGAAGTTGAACATGGCCTCTAGGAAAGATCACTTCCCTCTCCCCTTCATTGACCAAATGCTAGAGAGGTTAGCTCAACACTCTCATTTTTGCTACCTAGATGGCTATAGTGGATTCTTTCAAATCCCTATCCACCCCGATGACCAAGAGAAAACCACCTTTACATGTCCATGGGGAACTTTTGCATATAGGAGGATGCCATTTGGGTTGTGTAATGCACCCGCCACCTTCCAAAGGTGTATGATGGCTATCTTTTCGGAATACATAGAAAATATCATGGAAGTGTTCATGGATGATTTCTCTGTTTATGGTTCTTCCTTTGATAATTGCTTGGCTAACTTGTCATTAGTATTACAAAGATGTGAGGAGACAAATCTTGTCTTGAATTGGGAAAAATGCCACTTCATGGTAAGTGAAGGTATTGTGTTTGGACACTTGGTGTCTAACCGTGGCATTGAGGTTGATAGGGCCAAGATTGAAACGATAGAGAAGTTGCCACCACCTACCTCGGTGAAAGGGGTAAGGAGTTTCTTAGGGCATGCCGGTTTTTACCGGAGGTTCATTCAAGATTTCTCTAAAATTTCTAAGCCTCTCACTAACCTACTAATGAAGGATGTTGATTTTGTCTTCTCCAAAGATTGCCTTGAGGCTTTTTCTAGGTTGAAGAACGCTTTGATCTCCGCACCCATCATGCAACCTCTGGATTGGAGTTTACCGTTTGAGATCATGTGTGATGCAAGCGATGTAGCCATTGGGGCTGTTTTGGGGCAAAGGAAAGATGGGCGCACTCATGCCATTTATTATGCTAGCAAGACGCTAGATGATGCCCAACTCAATTACGCTACCACCGAGAAGGAGTTGCTAGCGGTGGTGTATGCTTTTGAGAAGTTCCGCTCATATCTTGTTGGAGCGAAGGTCATTGTCTATACGGATCATGCTGCGATCCGTTACCTCCTTACAAAGAAGGATGCCAAACCTAGGTTGATTCGGTGGATCCTTCTCCTTCAAGAGTTTGATTTGGAAATCCGGGACAAGAAGGGATCCGAGAACTCCGTGGCGGATCACCTTAGTAGACTACCTCCTTTGGAGATTGAGAGAGATGACATCCCGATTGATGACTCATTCCGGGATGAGCAATTGCAAATGGTGGAGGAGTGCTTGTTTCAAGTGTCTAGAGGAAGTGAGCCATGGTACGCCGACATTGTGAACTACCTAGTGTGTGAGGAGGTGCCTCCCGGTTTGACATATGCCCAAAGGAAGAAGTTCTTCAAAGATGTGAGGCATTACTATTGGAGCGAGCCACTCTTGTTCAAAAGAGGACCGGATGGAATGTTTAGAAGATGCATATCGGAGGATGAGGTAGAGAGTGTGATCCGGCATTGCCATTCCTTGCCATGTGGAGGGCATGCTAGCTCACACAAGACATGTGCTAAAGTGTTGCAATCGGGCTTCTTTTGGCCTAGCTTGTTCAAGGATGTGCAAGGCTTTGTGGTGGCTTGTGATGCTTGCCAAAGGACGGGCAACATCTCAAGGAGGAATGAGATGCCCTTGAACAACATCCAAGAGGTAGAAATATTTGATGTATGGGGTGTGGATTTCATGGGACCCTTCCCTTCTTCATGTGGCAACCTCTACATCCTATTGGCGGTTGATTATGTTTCGAGATGGGTGGAGGCAATCGCCTCTCCTACAAATGACGCCAAGGTTGTGGTGCGGTTCTTCAACCGAGTGATCTTCCCTAGGTTTAGAACACCAAGGGTGATCATAAGTGATGGAGGGAAGCACTTCACTAATAGGAACTTTGGAGCACTTTTGGCCAAGTATGGGGTGACTCATAAGGTGGCAACACCTTACCACCCCCAAACTAGTGGCCAAGTGGAGATCTCCAACCGGGAGATCAAGGTCTTGATGTTCATTATGAGAGAGTCCTCACAATGTAAAATTGGTGATGCTTTGGTATTTCGGGTCACATTGAATGATGATGGTGGATGATCGATTAAGGATGGTAGGGAGCTCTTGATGTTCATTATGAGATTGGAACCCGCGCTTGGCACCGCAAGCCGTCCAAGTTCCACGTCCGCTCCACCCATGCTTGATTTGAGATCATCACTTTCCTTTACAGAGGAAAAATCGGACCAGTTGCCCAGAAAATCGGCCGATTTTGTGCATGAACAGTCCGATTTCCTGGGTGCTTTCTTTCTTGTCCATGTGCTCGGATCTTGCACCTTCTACCATTCCATGAGGTTTTCACATGACCTCCAACATCTCATAACTCATGACAATCAACAAGATCTAGCACCCAAAAACACAAAAGAAGAACGAAGCACACCAAGAGTGAGATTAAACAAAAGCGAGAAAAAGAAAGGGAAAAATATATACCAATGGATTGCCTCCCATTAAGCGCTTCTTTAAGGTCATTAGCTTGACCAAATTCAGGAGCGTTTCAATCAAGGTGAAGCGGGGCAATCACTTCCACCGGGGCTTCCGGGATGTACTTCTTCAATCTATGCCCATTCACCTTGAAGTTACCACAATGATCTCCTCCTATCTCCACCGCTCCATGAGGAAAAACTTTCTTCACCACATATGGCCCGGTCCATCTTGATTTGAGATTTTCGGGGAAGAGCCGCAGCCTTGAGTTGAAGAGAAGGACAAGGTCGCCTTCACTCAACTCCTTCGGGATGAGGCGCTTGTCATGCCATCGTTTAGTCCTCTCCTTGTAGATCCGGGCATTCTCATAAGCAACCAACCGGATCTCTTCAAGGGCGTTTATATCAAGCAACCTCTTCTCTCCCGCCTCCTTGAGATCAAAATTTAGCCACTTAATGGCCCAATAAGCTCTATGCTCCATCTCTACCGGAAGGTGGCAAGACTTGCCATAGACTAGCTTGTAAGGAGTGGTGCCAATTGGTGTTTTGAAGCCGGTCCTATATGCCCACAAAGCATCATTGAGCTTCATAGCCCAATCTTTTCTCGTCCTTGATACCGTCTTCTCAAGAATGGCCTTGATCTCCCGGTTGGAGATCTCCACTTGGCCACTAGTTTGGGGGTGGTAAGGTGTTGCCACCTTATGAGTCACCCCATACTTGGCCAAAAGTGCTCCAAAGTTCCTATTAGTGAAGTGCTTCCCTCCATCACTTATGATCACCCTTGGTGTTCCAAACCTAGGGAAGATCACTCGGTTGAAGAACCGCACCACAACCTTGGCGTCATTTGTATGAGAGGCGATTGCGTCCACCCATCTCGAAACATAATCAACCGCCAATAGGATGTAGAGGTTGCCACATGAAGAAGGGAAGGGTCCCATGAAATCCACACCCCATACATCAAATATTTCTACCTCTTGGATGTTGTTCAAGGGCATCTCATTCCTCCTTGAGATGTTGCCCGTCCTTTGGCAAGCATCACAAGCCACCACAAAGCCTTGCACATCCTTGAACAAGCTAGGCCAAAAGAAGCCCGATTGCAACACTTTAGCACATGTCTTGTGTGAGCTAGCATGCCCTCCACATGGCAAGGAATGGCAATGCCGGATCACACTCTCTACCTCATCCTCCGGTATGCATCTTCTAAACATTCCATCCGGTCCTCTTTTGAACAAGAGTGGCTCGCTCCAATAGTAATGCCTCACATCTTTGAAGAACTTCTTCCTTTGGGCATATGTCAAACCGGGAGGCACCTCCTCACACACTAGGTAGTTCACAATGTCGGCGTACCATGGCTCACTTCCTCTAGACACTTGAAACAAGCACTCCTCCACCATTTGCAATTGCTCATCCCGAAATGAGTCATCAATCGGGATGTCATCTCTCTCAATCTCCAAAGGAGGTAGTCTACTAAGGTGATCCGCCACGGAGTTCTCGGATCCCTTCTTGTCCCGGATTTCCAAATCAAACTCTTGAAGGAGAAGGATCCACCGAATCAACCTAGGTTTGGCATCCTTCTTTGTAAGGAGGTAACGGATCGCAGCATGATCCGTATAGACAATGACCTTCGCTCCAACAAGATATGAGCGGAACTTTTCAAAAGCATACACCACCGCTAGCAACTCCTTCTCAGTGGTAGCATAATTGAGTTCGGCATCATCTAGCATCTTGCTAGCATAATAAATGGCATGAGTGCGCCCATCTTTCCTTTGCCCCAAAACAGCCCCAATGGCTACATTGCTTGCATCACACATGATCTCAAACGGTAAACTCCAATCCGGAGGTTGCATGATGGGTGCGGAGATCAAAGCGTTCTTCAACCTACAAAAAGCCTCAAGGCAATCTTTGGAGAAGACAAAATCAACATCTTTCATTAGTAGGTTAGTGAGAGGCTTAGAAATTTTAGAGAAATCTTGAATGAACCTCCGGTAAAAACCGGCATGCCCTAAGAAACTCCTTACCCCTTTCACCGAGGTAGGTGGTGGAAACTTCTCTATCGTTTCAATCTTGGCCCTATCAACCTCAATGCCACGGTTAGACACCAAGTGTCCTAACACAATACCTTCACTTACCATGAAGTGGCATTTTTCCCAATTCAAGACAAGATTTGTCTCCTCACATCTTTGTAATACTAATGACAAGTTAGCCAAGCAATTATCAAAGGAAGAACCATAAACAGAGAAATCATCCATGAACACTTCCATGATATTTTCTATGTATTCCGAAAAGATAGCCATCATACACCTTTGGAAGGTGGCGGGTGCATTACACAACCCAAATGGCATCCTCCTATATGCAAAAGTTCCCCATGGACATGTAAAGGTGGTTTTCTCTTGGTCATCGGGGTGGATAGGGATTTGGAAGAATCCACTATAGCCATCTAGGTAGCAAAAATGAGAGTGTTGAGCTAACCTCTCTAGCATTTGGTCAATGAAGGGGAGAGGGAAGTGATCTTTCCTAGAGGCCATGTTCAACTTCCTATAGTCAATACACATCCTCCACCCCGTAACCGTCCTAGTTGGGATTAGTTCATTGTTCTCATTGGTTACTACGGTCATCCCACCCTTCTTAGGTACTACATGAACGGGACTAACCCACTTACTATCCGAGATAGGGTAGATAATTCCCGCATCTTGTAACTTAATGATTTCCTTTTTGACTACCTCTTTCATTATGGGATTCAATCTTCTTTGATGTTCAATAGAGGGTTTGTGATTATCTTCCATTATTATCCTATGCATGCACAAGGAGGGCTTGATGCCAACAAGATCATCAATGGTGTATCCTATTGCCTTTCTATGCAGTTTCAATTCATTCAACAATCTATTAAGCTCATCATCATTCAAAGATGCATTCACAATCACCGGATAAGTAGAATTTGAACCAAGGAAAGCATACTTTAAATGAGAAGGAAGAGGTTTAAGATCAAGTTGAGGAGGACCTTTTTTGGTTGGAGGCGATCCATACAATGTAGGTTGAGATGATTGCAAAGCCATAGAAGCCTCCTTGAAGTCCCTTGATGATTGCTCACATTCAAGTTGTTGGTGCTGAAAAGACTCAGGAAAATCGTCCCAGGAGAAAAAATCGGACGATTTTTCTGGCAGTGGGTCGATCTGAGTTTCTGTTTTTGCAAAACTGGCTGAAGTTTCAGCACAAGTACAAAAATCGGCAGATTTTTGCCCTTCAGTCCGATTTTTCTGTCTGTTTTCCTCTTCTTCTAGCACTTCAAACCCAACACTTGGTAGCTCGTCCAATGCATTCAAGGCCTTGATTACTTCATTGCTACTCTCCTCAACTCCTTCCTGCATCAAGCTTGAGCTAAGAACCCTCTCAAGTGGATCCTTGAGCAAGATTGAGCTCACAACCTCTCTAGACTCCTCTTCCTCAACTATGTTGAATACATCCTCATCAAGGGTTGGTCCTTTCATCATTGTTGATAGCTTGAACTTGATGTTCTCTTCTCCAATGTTGAAGGAGAGAGTCCCATTCCTGCAATCTACTAGACATCCGGAAGTAGCTAGGAAAGGTCTCCCCAAGATGATAGGAACCGGATAGTCCGCCGGGATGTCCAAAACAACAAAGTCTATGGGCACATAGAACTTCCCTAATTGCACCGGGATATCTTCCAAGATTCCAACCGGATGAGTGATTGAGTGGTCCGCCATGTAAATGGTCATCTTGACCGGCTTTGGCTCTCCTAGCCCAACCTTGTTGCAAAGTGCAAGCGGAATAATGCTCACACTTGCCCCAAGATCGCATAGGGCGTCATACTTCACTTCTCCTACTCCGATTGGCACACAAAAGGATCCCGGATCCCTTATCTTGGGAGGCATCTCCTCCTTCATCGTTTGAATCAACTCCGAGGATCTCTTGGTCATTCTTATCTCCCCATACTCCTCCAACTTCCTTTTGTTGGAGAGTATTTCCTTCAAGAACTTGCCATATGCCGGCATCCCTAAAATAGCATCCATGAACGGAATGTTAATATGAAATTTAGATATTAGTTCAAGGAACTTACCAAAGTGATTGTCCAAGCGAGCTCTTGCTCGTGATTGAGGGAACGGTAGTGGTGGCTTGTATGGAGGCGGTGCCACATAGGTTGGCTCTACATCCTTGCTCTTGCCTCCATCTCCTTGCAATAGCTCTTCTTCAATCACCACTTGCTTCCCTTTAACATTCTCCTTGGGAAAAGGATCCTTCATGCTTAACCCACTTCTCGTTGTAATAGCCAACACTTGGCCTCTTGGGTTTTCTTCGGTTCTTCCGGGAAGCTTCCCCGGATCTCTATGGGCTTCACCCGCCTTTTGGAACACTTGTGCTTCCAACACTTTTTGAGCCTTGGAAATAGAAGTCACGGTGCTCTCAAGACCACTCAACCTTCCAAGCAATTGCTCAAACATCATTTCGGTTCTATCCTTTGGAGGTTGAGTAAATCCGGGTGGAGGTTCTTGTGAAGCCTTTGGTGGTGGAGTTGTGCTTGTGGAAGCGGGAGGGTTCAAGGCTCCATCCGGGTTAGAATAGGAAAACCCGGGATGGTTATGGTTGGGCCGGTAATTGTTGAATTGCCGGTTGTTGTTGAAGTTCCTTGGGCCTTGGTAGTTGTTGTCATTGCCCCTTCCCATATAGTTCACATCCTCCTCCTTGGAAGACAAGTTAGCTTGTGGAAGCACTTGAGGGGTTGCTTGGTTCTTCAAAGTTGTAGCACACAACTCCCTCAAGGACTTCAATTCGTTGTTGATGGCGTCAAGTTTGAAATTGCTCATGGTGACCTCACTCACCTCATATGCTCCCGCCTTTCTCCCTTCACTCTTCCTATGGGAGTATTTCTCAATCACTAGAGCTTGTTTCTCTACAAACTCCCAAGCATCATCTACATGTTTCTCCATGAAAGTCCCACCGGAAAGGGATTGAAGCTTGAATTGGCTATCTTCATCAAGTCCCTTGAAGTAGATCTCCAATAGCTCAATTTTCGGTATGCCATGGTGTGGACAATCTAGGAGAAGGTCTTTGAATCTCTCCCAAGACTTGAACAAACTCTCTCTATCCTTCATCACAAAGGCATTGATCTTCCCTCTTAACTCGGTAGTCTTGGAAGGTGGGAAGAACTTAGTCAAAAACTCGGTTGTCATCTCCTCCCAAGTACCAACTCGCCCTTGTGGAATAGATTGATACCAAGCTAAGGCTTTGTCCTTAAGAGAGAAGAAAAAGCCCTAAGTTTATGGTTGTTGCTCTCCAATCTTGGCGGTCTAAGTGTCTCCATCAAAATCTCATAGTTCATCAAGTGTTGATGAGGAGACTCTCCTTCCATCCCTCCAAATTGATTATGCCGGATCATTTGTAGAACTTGAGGGCGGAGCTCGTAGTTGTGGGCTGCGGGATCTCCTAAGTTCACACCCGGACGGTGTGCTCTTTGTGCCGGATCCATACGTCTCCCCAAAGTTTGTGGCTCTTCAATAGCAATGGGTACAACCCTAACATTAGCCGTCGGCTGCGGTTGTGGTGGAGGAGGTGGAGGTTGTTGACGATTAAGCTCTCCTTGCACAAGCCCTTGCCTAATTTCATCAATCTCCCTCCTAGTTGCTTCTTGCCTCTCATTGGCAAGTCTCCTTTCTTCCTCCAAGAGCTCATCTCTTAGCCTTATTTGCTCTAAGGCTTCATCCAATTCAGCTTGGAGATCTCTTCCGGCCATCTCTTTTCCCTTTTTGATGCTCTTGGATCTAGATCTAAGGGTTTTCTCCGGTTCGGCATCGAATGGAGCTAAATCCTTGCCCCGAGATCTTCGCATACACCTAAAGAGTAAGAGATGTCCTGAAAAGCAAAGACACACACCAAAGAGAGATCAAAAGCAACAAGAAAGATCTACACTATAAACAATCACAATCAAATGACTCAATCTAGACCTAGTCCCCGGCAACGGCGCCAAAAACTTGTCACGCTAAGATCGTGTGATGTGCACGCAATAAGCTTTAAATTTATACTTGTTATATTTATCCTAACTCCTAGCAAACCCGCAGTGTACGGGACGTTTGTAGTAGGGATAGTATTCCGAGGTCGAACACAAAGACTAAGGTGAAATCGAGTCAAACAATGATCAAAGATAGTGTGAATCTAGACTAGATAAGATGAGGAACAAAGAAAATGGAAAACACAATGTTTTTGTTGATTTTTGTGGTGATCAAACAAGGATCACAAGTCAAGCAAGGTAATAAAACACTAACTACTCAAGCTAGCAAACAAACAAGTAACCCAAAGCACAAAGTATATGATCAAGAGAGAAAAGTAGATTCTAGAGGTCAAGATTTCCGGTTATGGCATCGGACTCAAGGTTCTAAAGATTCTAAGGACAAGCTGCGGTGTTGGGGGAAAGAGTGTTTCACTAATGGAAGAAATTACCGGGTAGGTCTCTCACTTCACTAATCCCGCATCAAACTCCTATTACCGGGTAGGTCTCAAGGGGTTAGACTAAGGAATTCCACACAATCTAGATACTACTTAAGGGGTAACCCTCTCCTTACCGGGTAAGTTTCGGAATAGGGAAATCTCAAGCAATAATCCTAGCACACTCGATCCAATAGCGGCTTGTGAGGCTCACTACTACCTAGAATTCATCTTCTAAGGTATCTAAGATCGGAAATCATCGGGTAGATCTCTTCCCTCACTTAGGTTGATAGCATTAGGTGATCCTAAGCTAAATTAGGCTTAATAAACACTAGGATTTAACAACCTAACACCCCAATCATACAGATTAATCATTAAAAGAGCAACAGGAGAATAAATCGGGTTGTTCTACAGATAAATCGGCCGATTTATCTGATGAACAGGTCGATTTTTCCTTCTGTTGTGAGTTTCGTGCATATAAATCATCCTAAACTAACATATAAGCCCATCCAATCATCACCCTAGCCATAACCATCAATCCATCACTCCAGAATCACAACAAACTAGCCAATAGTATGCATATTAAGATCCAAAATCATCACACAAGCATACATGGTGTTCATAGATGGATAATGAAAGATAAGCAAGCAAAATCAATAAATCTCAACTGAATCCAAGTTGTAGCAAGACTTACAAACTCTTAAATGAAGATCCAAAACGTTCCTAACAATCCTTGAAATCGTTCTTCAATCCAAGATTACAAAAATCACTCAAAATCTCACTAAACTCCTAGAATGGTGTTCTTGATCTTCCTTCAATCCTTGGGAGCTTTTCTTCTCCTCCAATCTTTTCCCCCAAATTGATGAGTTGTGAATGAGAGTGTGGGAGAGGAGAGATGCTCAGCAACAACCTGCCGGACCACTTATATTCTCCACCAAGAGCAAGGACGGACAAGAGATCGTGGGACACGTGGCTTAAGCTGTCAAAGCCCCAAAAATCGACCCAGTAGGAGAAAATCGGCCGATTTAGCTGCTAGTTGGTCCGATTTTCTTTAGCAGAAACAAGCCATGAACGTTTAGCCATGAGTTGATCCATTGCTTGCACCAATAGTGGTCTTTGTGTCCCTTGTTGCTCCATTTATGCTCCTCCTTAGCCTTGGATGTGTACCACCATGAGGCTTGGCCCTCTAATATATCGATTAACGTCCAAAAGATCCCCGAATTACCTACAAAACCGATAAAAGGTAGTGTAGACGTCTTTTCAAGAAATATGCATGAACTGAGCGAAGACGTCATGAACCAATGCCAAAACGTGCATGAATGAGTGAGAAATCTATCTAAATGATTACCTAAACCTAGACATCTTCCTGCTCAAGGCGTCAGCTACAACATTCGCCTTTCAAGGATGATACAAGATCTCAAGGTCAAAGTCCTTAATCAACTCTAGCCATCGACGCTGGCGTTTATTCAACTCCCTCTGCGTGAAAATATACTTCAAACGCTTATGGTCTGTGAAGGTCTGACATGTAGCACCATATAGGTAATGTCTCTAGATCTTCAAAGCATGAACTACTGCTGTCAACTCCAGATCATGAGTTGGGTAGTTCTCTTCAAACGTCTTCAGTTGTCTAGACGCATAAGCAATCACTTTGCCTCTCTACATCAACACACATCCCAAGCCTAGCTTGGATGCATCATTGTAGACCACAAAATCATCAGAACCCTCTGGTTGTCCCAAGACAAAAGCAAAAGTCAAACGTCTCTTCAACTCCTCAAAACTCTGGGCACAATGGTCGGTCCACACAAATCTGGTAGTCTTCCTTAGGGTTGTGCAAAATCGGACCGGACCGAAAAACCGGACCGGACCGGACCGGAATTTACGGTCCTGTCTACGGTCTAGATTTTTTTAAAAATCCGGGTTACGGTCCGGTCCGGTTTTTGGACCGTATAAAACCGTAACCCGGGTTGGACCGTAAACTACAAATTTCCGGTCCGGTCCGGTCCAGTTCGGTCCGATCCGGTCCATTCCGGTCCGGTTTTGGACCGGAAAACCTCACCAAAATTGCTTAATTAAGGTACAAACCGGTCCAATCCGGTCCGGTCCGGTCCGCAATATTCAAAATTGCACAATTTATGTACAAACAGGTCCAACCCGGAACCGGACCGGTCCGGACCGGACCGTTACGGTCCGGTCCCGGTCCGGTCTACGGTCCAAGGTTTTCTTAATTTACGGTCCGGTCTGGACCGTATGCACAGCCTTAGTCTTCCTCAAAAGACTCGTAAGTGGGCGGGCAATCACAAAAAATCCCTCCACAAAACGTCTATAATATCCGGCTAAGCCAAGAAAGCTACGCACTTCCTTAACGTTCGTCAGTGTCGTCCATGCAGCAACAGACTCGGTCTTCTCCGGATCAACCATAATCCCGTCGGCAGAGACGATATGCCCAAGGAAAGCAACCTCAGACATCCAGAACTCGCACTTAGAGAGCTTTGCATACAGCTCTCTATCCCTCAAAGTCTACAAAACCGTCCTCAGATGACCGGCATGCTCCTCTCTGCTACGAGAGTATACCAAATTATCGTCAATCAAGACCACCACAAATTGATCTAGGAAGTTGATGAAGATAATGTTCATCAACTCCATGAAGACTGATGGGGCATTCGTCAGCCCGAATGGCATCACTACAAATCGTAGTGTCCATAATGGGTACGAAATGCCGTCCTGTGTACATCCTGCTTTCTCACCCTCAGCTGGTGATATCCTGAGCGCAAGTCAATCCGGGAGAAAATTGTCGCTCCCTGAAGCTAATCAAGTAGATCATCAATACGAGGCAATGGATACATGTTCTTGATGGTCACCTTGTACATCTCTCTGTAATCAATACATAGTCTCAGCGATCCGTCCTTCTTCCGCACGAAGAGGACAGGTGCACCCCAGGTCAAACACTAGGGCGTATGAAGCCCTTCTTAAGCCACTCCTTGAGTTGCTTCTTCAGCTCCAACATCTCAACAGGTGCCATATGATATGGGGCCTTCCAAATGGGTCTCGTACCAGGCTCCAACTCTATACTGAAATCCACACTCCTCTGAGGCGGCAAGCTCTACGGCTCAGCAAATACGTCTGCAAACTCGCATACCACTAGTATGTCCTCCAAAGTTGGACTCTCTCCATCCTTCATGGCGTAGCACCAAAAGGCATCACATCCATCTGCAATCAGTCTAGCTGCTCGTACGGCACTAATGACAGAACATGTCTTCTCAAGGTCCTAACCTCAGAAGACCTCAATCTGACCAACCTTGGTAGAGAATGTAACAGTTTGTCTACCAACATCCAAAACCGCACGGTGTCTACGCATCCAATCCATACCTAATATGACTTCTTCATGCATCAATGACATGACTAAGAAGTCAACAAGCAAAACACGAGTCCCTAAACGGAGGGGACAACTACGTATCTCAAGGGTACCACTAACCCGACTACCATCAGGTAACATAGTAAAGGGTATCCCTTCTATGGTAGCTAAACTCAAACGGTCCACACATGTATCAGAAATAAATGAATGTGTAGCACCAGTATCAAACAAAACTCTAACAGGTAAACCATGAAGCAGAATGGTACCTGTAGCAGCCGGTACAGGTGGATCCTCTACACTCCTCAACTCAAAAGCTCTACCCTGAGCTCCTCTGGCGTCCATGGTACTCCTACCACGACCTTTGCCTCTACTCGGCCCGGGAGCAGATCCCTGAGTAGATGGACGATTTGGGACTCTCTATGTCCCTGTGTATTTTGCTGAGGTGTCCTTTGACCACCTTTTGCTACATTGGCAGGGGAAGAACCCTACTGAGATGCAACTCCACCATGCCTACAGAAGGTAGCTCGATGTCCTGCTCTGCCACAGGTAAAGCAAGTCACAACTGGTCTGGGACAATCTGGCTTCAGATGGCCAGGGTCACCACAGTTGTAACACTATCGTCCCTTATCTGCAGTCAGTGTAGACGAGGGGTAACTCTGACGTCTCTGGTCTCGTCTAGACCCAGATGCTCCTCCAACTCCACTGGTTTGCCCTGTGTGTTGCCTCTTCTCAAACCGTCCTGTCTGAGAAGCCCTCCTTTGATTGGCTCGTTCCCTCTCATAGGCAGAAGCCCGGTCCTGATAATCAGCTAGAGACTCGCAATGGAATCCCGCCATCTATGAACGCGTGCTCTCCCTCAGACGACGAGACAACAGATACACATGCTGGTCCTCAGATGGTGCAGCTGGACCCATCAAAGTTAACTCAGTCTGGAAGCGGTGGATGGCATCTGCAATAGGTACATCCTCAAAACCAGCCTCCAAGAAGTCCTGTAGCTTCGACCTCCTCAATGAGGCAGGGCAGAACTGCTCTCGAATCATGCTCCTCATGTGGTCATAACTAGTGACTCTGGTCCGTACAGTCCTCCACCACTGATGTGCAAGGTCACGGAATAGAGACTGCATTAGTTCTATCCGTCTGTCCTCAAGACATCTGATAGATTCTAAAGTTGAGTCTACATGTCCTATCCATACCTCAGTTTGTAAACCGATCTCTCCTGAGAAGGGTGGTACTCCCTGCTGATGAAACGCCCTCAACCAGGCATCTAGTCGAGGCCCGTTGGTCTCCTCTACAACTCGAACAGTCTCAGCAGCACGTGTCGGCATAGCTGGCTACTGTGTGGCTCCCTGAGACATCTCAGAAGATCCCTCATGTCCTGGTGGATTTGGGCCCGTCTTCCAACTCTGACAACCTCCTCAAAACGTCTGAGGTACTCTCTAAACTCTGGTCCCCCATGGAGACACGATCTGCGCCATCAGACTGGGCTCGATGAGAATGATGTCGCTTGGATCCACCACTCCTCGTCTCTGGGACGACACTCTCTACAACCTCTTCATGTATCTCCTCCACCACTGGTGGATCACCAGCGTAAACTGGTCCCTCACCTACCACACCCGGAGGAAGGGGTGGTCTACCTCTACCTTGGCCCACATCAACAGTAGCTCTAGTCCGAGCCATATGCGGGGTATGCACACCTAACTTATAAGGCTCTATATAGGTCATATGTGTATATATATATATATATATATATATATATATATACTTAACACATACAAATACATAGTCCATAATACATATATACACATATCTATATTGCAAAGATCCATAGCAAAAGTGGCGACTTCTCGTACATTCTAACCCAAACCACATTTAAAACCAAAAACATTTTGAAAACGTCAGACCCCTTTCGGGTTCTGTTTATTTTACCTATCAAACCTCATTGCAGGTAGCAAGTGTCATTGTTGTCAACTTAAGGCTTTGATACCAACTTTGTAATACCCCGAATCCGCGGGACTCGGAGTGCCACATTGGACTAGGATCTCACAATGGATCTTGACCCTAGCCTGACAACAAGCTCACTGGACCTTACAACATGGCACTGACAGATATAAAAACAAATACATAAAATTGTATAAACTGTACAATCAAAAGGTAAAACAACATAGCCGAGTATAAACCACAACGCCCTCACACAGGAGGTAACAAAAGATCATCCTCACGCAGGAGGGAAAGGTAAACAAACCCAAAAGCCCACAACATCCTATGTACGAGAGGTCCTCGGTCTGCTACTCTGCTAGATCACTCAACAGCACGCCTATCATGTGGGGCATATACAGCATGTTAATAAACCATTAGCTACCCATACATATATAGAGTAATGCATAAGCACAAACACAATCATGGAAAGATAAACGCATCAGCATGATATCACACATTTACCCATTTATCATCTTTATATAATAGTCATTCACTCAAATCGTATATGTATATAGATAGATAAAAAAAATATGTGACACGAGGACCGATACACCCTCGCCTCCGAGCCTGCTAGTCAGTTGCACAAGTATCGGTCACACAATCCGTGTATCCTATGGGAGTGGATTGCGCCCTTCCTGTAAAGTCAGTCTGGCCTGACATCAGAGAACCTCCCAGACTCCACGGCGGGATGAAAGGGAAAGGGTATCACAACCACGCATACGGGGCAGTCAATAAAGCATAGGTCGGTATAAACGACATCTCATGCTATCATAGCAAACATATAAAGCACACACCACTCATGCAAACACCCAATATAAGGATGGCAGCTAAGTAAGTCCTACGGACTTACCTCAACCTCGTATACAGCTCAACCACAAGCAACCTCCAATCCTGAGAGAGGGGCACTGCCTAATAACAAGGCATAGAAAGGTATCAACCTCTATTCATCAAAGGGGTCACACCTAGACCCAAAGGGATCCATAGGGATCATACTCAACCTCAAAACCTTAACCAACATCAACCTAAGTCTTTAAAGCCTTACAAGGCATAAACCGATCATAACCTCAACCAAACACATCCTCACACCTCTATCATGATCCTATACACTCACACTAGGAAAGGAGGGAATAAAGGCATCCTAAGGAATGCCTAGAAGCAACACACACCTGCAGAACCAAGTGCAATACCTTGCTGATGCAGGTGGGCGCAGGGGCGGATCCCTGGTGGTGCAAGGGCGGCTGCCAGGTGGCACAGGGGCGGCTGGACTGCAGAAGACACCACCTTAGCCCTTTTCTTCACTTCTTCCTTCGATTATTTGCTCCTTCTTCACTCCAACAGCAACATACATATAGAAGATACATATATATACATCAACACAAGCCCAACATGGCTGGAGCATTATCCAAGCTAGGCTAAGAAAAGAGAGGAAAAGATGAAGAAAAGAAGAAAGAAAGAAGAAAATCCATGGAAGCTTACCAACTAAGCTCTCCGGGAGATCAGCACAATACCAACACAATCACAAGTTGGCTCACAAGGCTCGGCAACAACAACCATCAACAACAGCAAGCAAAGCTATCCAAGATCTCTCACAACTCAACAAAATCTCAAGTGAGAATCAAAGATGATCCAAGGGAGAAGAGGGGAGAAGAAATGTACGCATGAGAGAGAGATGAAGAAGGAATGGTAAACCCTCATCAGGAGGAAGAGATGAAGGTTATAAAGGGTAAAAAGAGTAAAGCACAGGTCAAACGGTCAAAGAAGACGGCTGTAGCACACAGAGCCGCAGAGGCGGTCTAGGCTAGATCCTGGTCCTCAGCTCACTCTCTCAAGAACTCGGCAACTAGGCTCTTACACAACGGTCGTCTTCAACAGGTATAATCGGTTACCAATTGCTTCAAAGGATTCTCGAAATTTCGAATCGTCTATCTTTAATCGCCGTTTCCAGGTATGCTATCTTCGTCGATTCTACACATGCTTTTGAAGAAGACGACTTTATCTTACACAAACATATTCGTTCAGCACTTCCAGTTATGTACATTTTCCAACATACACAAGCAATACATAATGCATACACAATTTTCATTCTTTGTTCAGCACTTCTAATTATGTACATATTTCAACATACACAAGTAATACATAATGCATACAGAAATGTACATGTTCTCCACAAACACAAGCAATACATGACGTAAATACACAATTTTTATTCTTCGTTCAGCACTTCCAGTTATGTACATATTTCAACATACACGAGCATGTCTATAAGATATTGAAAGTAATGGCGTACATAATCTGTAACAGTTTCGACTTATTGAAGACACATTTAACGTATGAAACATACCGGGTACACAAACTGAATCGTCTAAATGCAATTATATCCCACAGATTTGTAATGGTGTAGATATTTTGTAACAGAACACAAGGATGAACAATCGTTTGTTAGAAGACGAAGATATGGCGTTTAGACTGTATTTATTTACCCGTTTATGGAGATATTTACGCCTTATGGAGATATTTACTTACCATTTTATAACAATTAATTATTTATTAAATGGAGAGAGAAATATATTTATTTACCCGTTTTATAACAATTAATTGCTGATTTTCTTAATATCCTCTTTCTATTTTAATATATCTTTTTTATATAATCTAAAAAGTTCTTTTATACCCATTTTTAACTTGCTTTTTATATGATATGGTTACAAAATCTACTACTTCCGCATATGATATGGTTACAAAATCTACTACTTCCGCATTCCGCATTTTACCCGTAATATATAAACTTTTTCCAGATTTCATCCTGGTAATACCCAAATTTCATTCATCTCCAATAACTCCTATCTACCCAAACACATTTATGGTAAACATAAAAAAACCAAGTTTAGGTCTTCTAGAAGATTACGTTTAACACAACTTTTCTTGCACTCGAATAGTGTTATGCAGAACTGTAATCCCTATACAGAAACGAACGCATTTACCGCTGCCCAAACAGAAAGGGAATGAACTTCACGACAGCATAGCTACTTCACTGATTCAAGACGAGAACTTCAACTATCCGGTTTAAGGCAACATTTAGTCGATTGAACGAGATTACCCTTATCCAAGGTTTTATTTGAGGTCGTCTAAGCCATAGGCACAAGGTCTGGGCTCGGCTTCGCGTTGGCACTGGAAGCCTCCATCAGCCCATTGCGTATTTGGTCACTAATATCTCTGACGTGACCAGGACCATGGGGTATGAACACGGTAGTGTTGTTGGAGGAGTTGCCGAGGTCTCTGATGGTGTCAAAATACTGGGTGATCATAATAAGATCCATCACCTCCTTGGCCGACGTGCCTTCCACAGTGTGGGAGAAGTTCAAGATGTTCTCTCTCAGCCCTTCAGTGATGGCCTGTCTCTGCCTTGCCACACCAACCCCGCCCAGGTACTTGGCCTCGGCTTCTGCTTCTGCTTTCTTCACTTGCAGGATCTTTTCAGCTTCCCCTTTGTAAACACTAGCTAGCTGAAGCCTTTGAGCTGCAAGGTCAAAATTTTGAAACAATCACAGATTAGTAAAAACGTATAAGATACACCACAATTTTCCTTCAAATTTATATATCATAACCTGCATTGATCTCATTCATGGCCTTGCGTACTGCAGGATCTGGTATAATGTCCACCATCAATATGTGCTCAATGTTATATCCATATGCGCCCATTACCTATCAAAATGAAAGTTCGGACCACAAACTTGTGTTATCAAAGCCACAATTAAACACACAAAAGAGTTAGATATGTCAACATTATTTTCGGGAACAATTTAGAGGAGTTTCTATTTTAAATATAGGGTCATTGCAACCAAACTCGAAAACCATTTCAGATTTCCTTTTTTCACACAAACATGTCTAAGGAACCCAACAAAAAGGATATGATTAACAGCTTGTGCAATTTGCATAATGGGCTCGTACTCTCCAAACACTTCTTTGCTAGTTCATGAACCACATGAATCTAATAGATGGTAATATGGACCATCTGTAATGTGCATAGCCATATGGATGGTCAATAAAAGAAAAGAAGAATCATGATGAGTATTAAGGGATCTAAAGTATACTGAATAGTGAATAGTATTACTAAGTGACTGCAATTATAGAATACTATCAGGTAGTATGTGATTGTCGATTTTGTCTCACAAAAATCATATTGTGGCCAATTCATAGAAGCGACCATGTAAAAGCAGGAAGTTTCAAGTTGTTTAATCCACTGAATCAAAGATGCTTCATATTAGATAAAAAAAAAGGGGAGAAGCTGCCAAGTGCCAACTGAGTTGCAGACTCAAAGTGTCTCATTCCACTAAAAATCTATTAGGAAATTACCTTTTCAAGTTCCTCAAGCACTGCTTTAGCAACCTCACCCTTTTGCTCGAACAGCTCATCCAAGTTCATCCGCGGAACAAGAGCACGGACCACTGGAAGGACAAAAACACGGGAGTGTTAAGTGAATAACAAAATCGCAAAGTGGATCCTTAAACATATATGGCAATATCCAAATCACAACATAATGCCCAATACCATCAAAGACATAGGCCTGAATCTGCTCCCTGGGATTTTGCAGCTCATAAAATGCATCATCTGCATTTTCTTTCACCACCCTGTACTGTATCGAGCACAGTAATTGCACAAAGACATTATCCTGCAAAAGAAAGCAAGGAAATTCAGTTCATAAAATAGAAAGGCAATCCATCCAACAATGAAATCAAAGATGAAATATTAGAAATCAAAAAATCTTGTGCAAAAACAATCCTTTCAGCCTGCAGATTTCTGAGTAGCACCGGCAATTAGGAAGCAAGCTTCAGCCACTATAATTACAACTTGTGAGCATGTCATTGATATTTTGATCCCCTCATTGTACCCCTAAATTATTGTTACTTGAATTGATGAAAAGTTGATGGAATGATTTATAAGCTTTTAGTTCTCTTACTCAACCACACCTTCTAGAGTACAACTAAAACCAAATCTTTTCTTCAACCACTATAACTCCCTCTTCCTGAAGAAATCACGAAACAGGATCGATACCAGGCAATCCTTGATTACAGTTTGATAATCATGGTTTCATTCGAAAGGAAGATCGATACACAGGCAAATTCAGCAAGTCAATTATGACCTAGTTCTTTTCCGCTTCCATCACCGCAATGAAATGTGCGCAACAAGTGTATCAAGATCAAAGATAATGATCTATAGAGCAACATAAATCGGAACTCGCAGAGAATTCATGATTGAAAAATCCAATTGTCATAGGATCGAATAAAAACCGAAAGCGATCGAGAAGAAACGAGAGCCGAAATTGGCATGGAATCGGAAAGAGAGAAGCAACCTTAGTTTTGGTCTCGACACGAACGTCGAGAGAAGAGATGCGGGTGGAGAGGATTCCAGCAAGGCACTGACCGGAAAGAGGGTTGAAGAAGTGAAATCCAGGCTCAGCGAGACGGTGGAAGCGACCCCATTGCTCGACTATGCCGACGTTGGCCTGCTCTACGCAGCCACAGAATATGCAGAAGGTATTCCCCATTAAAGTGAAGGTCTCGATCTCTATCTCCGGAGTCTAGACTTTGTTTTAGTCGTAGCAGAGCAGCCGCCTACGACGACATAAGCAGAATAAAAAGTGGTAAGCTATTTGCTTTGTTGTTGGAAAGGTCTTATTTTGGGTTGCATTGGCTGATGAGCATATCACCTATAGCCACGGGAGGTTCATCAATCACCACGTAGTATCCTTGACTACATAATATTTTTTCCTGTACCGACTGCCCATTGGATATATAATTAATATAATTCTCGTATATATTTTTTTAAAATTTAAATTTTTTTAATTTATTATAACTATTATATTATAATTTTTAATAATTTAAATTTTAAGTTTGAAAAAAAATATACTCAATCGAGTATATTAGGAAATTCATACATGAGACATATTTTGTTTATCAAAATTAAAATGTATTTTGAAGGTAAAAATGTTAATTAGGTAGATTTTGTCTTTTTAGATTAGCAATATTTTATTTCATCCTGATTTATATGGTAAAAATAGTTAGAATTTAGTTAATGAAAGATATAATAAAAATTAACAAATAAAAATAGTAAAAGGTAAATTGTGATATAAAAAATGATACTTGATCCGATGTATAAATGAATGACACGTAGTATTATAGGTTTTTGCATTTATATATATGGGTAAAATTGATTGGTGGTCCTTAACCTTTCAAATTTAACCTAACTAAATCTCTAACCTTTTGTGGTTGACAATGGAGAAAGAAGAGTTGGAACCGGGTTGAAAATGCTCGTAGAGAAAAATCGGTGATTAGGTATGGTGGCTGAGTGGTGGAAGACGAAGAGGAATTAGCATTTCCCGTTAAATCAGTAAATATCCGGTTATCAGATCCAAAATACCGTTTCTTTTTTAGGTATTTTTATTGCCTAACCTTACATATATACGCTTACTTTGAATTAATTTTTACAACAATTATCATGTTTTTATCTTTAATTTTAATTACGAAAGTTAAGGGGCCTAGTTTATTCTACGAACAAAAATAACTTTTATACACCAACTTCTCTTTTTCTTTTGTCATTCAACCGATACAAAGTGATGAAAATAACACAAAAAAACTACACATTTCATATGCAAACAAGTGAATAACAAGAAGAATTCAGGAAAAAGGAATATCCTTGTCTATTGATCAGATTACGGTATGCTTTTATTAATAGTGTGTTATGATTTTTCTTGTTTTGATTTTATTTAGTTGCGTTTTACATTATTATTGATCTAGAGATTTCGTTCCTAAATTTTGGCATTGTGGAGATCAATTGGGTTGCTCTCAAGGATACTAAGATTTGATCTACAAAGTTTGTGTCGGGGGAGGGGGATTATCTTTTACTACCACCGTAGTTCTAATATCAACCTATCGATCTAGTTTTTGGTTTGGAACAGTACCAATGTGTTTTTAGTGTTGGATGTATGATTCCAAGTATGCATAAAGATAAGATACCACTTAAATTTCATGGAGTAACTTAATTATACTATATACACATTTCAAGTTTTCATAAAGTTCCTTAAAAGCTGAAACAAATAAAAGTTCATTATACTTGTTCATATACTTTGATATTTGTAAAGCTTTCCTTAAATGTATGTTTTTTTTGTTCATTTTGGATGTTTGTTTTTCACTAAAACTTGCATATTTTCTTATGTTAATTTGATTTGTGGCATGAAAGGTGTAATCAATTACATAAAGTTACTAAATTTTACTGAGCACATGACATTTAAAAAACTGCTCATGTTGGTTTGGATATAGTAAATGAGATAAGAAAATATGTGCCTCAAATTGAAAAGTTAATGGACCTTCATCAGATGAAAAAGGTTAGGCACCTTAATAGACAAAGGGAGAAAATTTAAGAACCTTATTGGATCATGTAAAAAGTTAAGGATTTATTAAAACAAAATTGAAAAGTTAAGGTGTAATCGCTAGGATTTCCGAATTCTAATTAATGTTGATTAACTTCATCGTTGATAGTAATTGACATATAACTTGCGAAGATTTCGCAAGTGATGAGTAAGAGTCCCACCGTTATGTTTCTGGCGTAATTTTGGACGTTTGGAGAAATTTTTACTTTTTCCCCCGGGTAATTATTTTTACCCTCCGGTGTTATTTGGAGCATTTGGGAGCTCCAATTAATAAAAATGCAGTTGAGAGAAATGATCAGGACATCGGATATGTCCTAGATATGAAATAACATGGAGAGACAAAACGGTCAAAAGAGCCGCTATTTCGTTTCTTAACGGCTAAGAAAGACGGCTTAGGAATACACGTTTTCCGAGGCACTTGTGGAATAATTATCCCTACAATATTCCAGATTTAATGTTCCAAACTCGAGAAGTTTGGAGAAAGAGGTTCGACCCGCCTTTTGATCGGTTAATGGATAATTATCGACTTTACTAAAGGATAATTATCGTCTTCACTATAAATAGCGGAAAATCCTTTATTAATTCATTTCCTTTCACGTTTTCTCGTAAAAGCTCTGATTTCTCTCAACCGTCAAACTCAGATCTACTCTCCGTTTCTAATCCAATTTCAATTCCGTTTGAGTTTCTGGATTCCTCTCTTCATTCTCTTCATAACGGTACCGAGTTTCTGCATTTCCGAGTATACGGAGGGCTGGTCGAGCATATATGTCACCAGGACGGTTCCGTCGCTCAGATTCCGGTGAATTTGATGTTGTCCATGCGTAGCCTGCGTCGCTGTGTTTCCGAATAAGTTATGAATTTATTCGTTTTCCGTACTGCGATTTGGCCTAAATTGACTTTAGGCTTGTCAAAATGGATAATTAGAAATTCCATTATGGTCGTTATATTATTCTGGTGATTATGGATAGTTCGTTTGATGAAATCTGATGACAGGGGGTTTAGAATTTGCCTGCGGGCAAAACGTTATTCTGGCGAAATCTAATTAATTAATTAATGGTTAATTAATTAAATTAGGATTAGAATTGAGATTGAGGAATGTTGATTAGATACTACCTTGAGATTTGAGGAATTGTGAGTTATGTTGAGATATTGAGGTTTAGTTGGTTGTGAGACTTATAGATTGATTATGATCCTTATGGATCCCTTGGGTCTAGATGTGACCTTTTTAATTGATAGGAGTATTGATATCTCTTTATACCTTGTTATTAGACAGTGTCCCTCTCAAGATTGGAGGTTGATCGTGGTTGTGATTGTAAGAGGTTGAGGTAAGTCTGTTAGCATGAAATATTGTGATACTTTAGACACGTTTTCTAAGCATATTTGATTCATATTGATAGTCTTTGATTGAGCATTGTTGCATAAGTGAGCTAGTTTGCCTATATTGTCAATATGGATGTCTACACTAGTTCTATGTTGATTATAGGTGATTGGGAGCCATTTCCGAACGGATTCGAGCAAAGACGAGTTGATTGAGTATGTCCATGGATTAAGGGCATTCTTAGGAGCAAAATGGATGTCAACTTCAGGAATGCACGAGGCTAGGGAAGAATCACGTTCTTGCCCTAAACCACGCTCTAAAATACGGCCGTACTAAGAACCACATTCAGTTCCACGGCCGTGGAACCCTTCAGGAGAAGCGTGATCCATTCCAGGAGCTTTGACGGTCGTGGAATCCATGGTTCAAACCGTGACACTTTCCACGCTCTAAATTACGGTCGTGGAATCTTCCACGACCGTGATCTTGACGATCTTTTTCGCCACATTTCGAAGCCACAATCTTTTGAAGATTGGGCCGGACCGATATTTTATCTTGCCCTATAAAAAGACGGACGAAGAGAGATTCCGTCATCGACGCTTACGCCCGTTTTACATCCTTGCTTAGACGCATTTTACACGACTGTTTAGAGAGATTTTCGCGGCATTTGCTTGGAGGCATTTACATCTCGTTGGAGATCGACGTTCGCGCTTGGATTTGCCCTAATCTCGCACTTTGGTGGAGATTATCGTTGGGATTTCCAGATTTCCCGGATTGACGGAAGATTCGGAAGATTGTGCAAGAAGACTTCTCTTCTTGTTTAGGTTTGACTTAGAAGACGGATTGACATCCCGTTCTTCCTTCTTATCTAAGATTGTGTTGATTGTTCTATCCTGGAATTAGTGACATTATTTGTTCTTGATTGTGACTTTGAGATTAGTTTGGAGTTTATTGGAAGTTTTCGAAAGTTCTCATCTTTCAATCTTATAATTCATGAATTTGATATCAATATGACTGTTATTGGCTAAAAACCCTTAACAATTCTAAGGTGAAGGGTTGATAGTTGTGGCTTAGATGATGATAGATCGATCGTAAATAGATTAGACCTTGAGAGTTAGAGAGAATCGTCGACGAACCCTAAATCACGGTTTGTTCTTGAGTTCCACGACCGTGGAATCTCAAGATCCACCCGTAATTTCCCTTAAGTTTACGAACCTGCTTTTACTTTAATCCAAAGTTAAAGATTTGCTTTAACTTAGTTTAGGCTTGTCTTTTCTAGGTGGTAGTGAAGCCTCAACAACCTCTACCTCGATTATGAGTGTCACAACCTTAATCGGTTAAGTTAGTTTTGACCTTTGGATTATAAGTTTGGGTATTTGACATTAATTCTTATCTTTAGAACCTTTCTATATTGAAGCCTCAACAACCTGTATAGAAAGTGTCTTGTAGGTGAGTCATATAAGGTTTTTGGAACTTCACCGTACGATTACCTTACATTCGTATACCTTTGCAAACCTCAACTCTGTCCTTACATCCTTAGTATATCTTGAATCGATTGCCACAACTGGATTCCTGGATCTTTAGGATTGTTGTTTTCCCAATATTTGCAAAACCTCTCATACTTACTCGCTTGATAATCTGCAATTGAATTTGTTCCCACCCAAATCCCTGTGTTCGATACTCTGGATTTTTTGCTTAACTATATCGATCCGTACACTGCGGGTTCGCTTGCTTGATTCTAGTTTTATAAATTTAATGCTTATTTGCACACACGTTTAGGGGCGAACAAAGTCCGTAGGACTTACTTAGCTACCATCCCTATATTGGGTGTTTGCATGAGTGGTGTGTGCTTTATATGTTTGTTGTGATAGCATGAGTTGTCGTTTTCATCGACCTATGTTCTATTGACTGCCCCACTGCGTGGCTGTGATAACCTTTTCCTTTCATCCCGCCGTGGAGTCTGGGAGGTTCTCTGATGTCGGGCCAGACTGGTTTACAGGAAGGGCGCAATCCACTCCCATAGGGTACACGGATTGTGTGACCGATACTCGTACACCTGGACATTGTACTCAGAGGCGGGGATGTATCGGTCCTCGTGTCACATACTTTCATCTATCTATATATATATATATATATATATATATATATATATATGTGTGGTTTTTGAGTGAATGGTTATTATATAAAGATAATAAAATGGGTAAATGTGTGAGAGCATGATGATGTGTTTATCTTCCATGATTGTGTTTGTGCTTATGCATTACCTCATATATGTATGGTTAGCTAACGGTTTCATACCGTGTTGTAGATGTTTACAGGTTAGGCGCTGCTGAGTGATCTGGCAGGGTGATAGGCCGAGGACTCTCGTACATTAGGTGGTTGGTTTGGGTTTGTTGTGTTCCCCTCCTTCGTGAGGATGTTCTTTTGTACCTCCTGTGTGAGGTTGTCGTTTTATATACTCGGCTATGTTGTTGTTTACTTTGGGTTGTACAATTTATACTGTTTTATGTATTTGTTTTATATCTGTCAGTGCCATGTTGTAAGGTCCAGTGAACTTGTTGTCAGGCTAGGGTCAGGATCCATTGTGAGATCCTAACCCAATGTGACATCCCGAGTCCCGCGGATTCGGGGTGTTACATAAGGACTACCAATAAGTTTTACCCAAATATATATGGGTGGAGTTATGAGAAAGTTTGAGAAAAAAACTTCCCCTAGATTGAGTAAATCTTAACCATTGAATTATAATTCAATTGTTAGGTAGTTTTTCGTCTCTTCAAAAAGTAGTTATGTTCAATTATATTTTTATGACTTTAATGTACAAAATATATACATATATAGACCCGGTAAAACAAAGGTTTTCCATTTCAATTTTTCTATCCATCAAATCAATTTTTTTAAAGCTTAGGGTGTGTTCGGTAACACAAGATTTTCGTTAGTTTAAGTTTTTGTGGTTAGTTTAAGCTTTTTGGGTAGTTATTTGAGTAGTTTATTGATAAGTTTTGTAAAATTTAAAAACCTAATAAAATATAATTGGGGTTTGATAGGAGAAGGTTTATCGGTAGATTTTTATAATGACATTACCAAAAGGGGAAAATATTAAAAATATTTTTGTAATATAAGACACTTAATAAAAAGAGTAAAGTTGGAAGAATCGTTGAAAGCTCCACAATAATATACCAAAAATTACCCCCAGCTTTCTAAAATCTCCCAAAAAGTTCATCAAAAATCTACCGAAAAATCTAATCTCTTTAAAAAAAACTTATGTTATCAAGCACCAACAATCTTTCCAGATTTACAAAGCTCCGCTAGAACCTACTCAATAAGCTACGCAAATAGATTTTTTTGGTCACAAAAAAATACCATATTTTGTTGAATGTCATTATTATTCACAATTACGTGTTTACTGATCAAGGGTACACATGATTTTTGGTTCTCGAGCTCAACACTATATTCAGTATGAGTTGGGCCTTGATAGCACCATTGCTTAGTTGATTAGTTTTGTTTATAAATATCAGGTTGGATATCTTATGAATTTTGTTCATTGTTATCTTGATTATTGATTCTCACACTTTGTTTTTGTTTACATGCGAAAACAATAACAACAAAGATTTCACCAAAGTAGATTTTGTGTAGAATAAAACAAATTTATACCTACCCGCATATTTATATTTTAGCATATTCCTCACGTCAAATTGACGTGAGGAACAAATTTAGGCCTAAATATACATATCTACATATTTATCATTTTGTTGCAACAAAATGATTCATATAATTTTGTTCATTTGTAGACGCAACAAGCTTAGACCTCACCTATATATATATATATATATATATATATATATATATATATATATATTCACATATTAATCAAATATAGTGTAAATATTTTTTGTTGCAACAGTTGCATCACATTGAGATTGTTTTAGATTCCTTGTTTACTTTGTTCTTGCAACATTTTGTATACTCGACCATGCGGGGCGCTTTGTTATCAAATAAATTCATGTGTGCTAACTTACATACAAAGGTGGATTCGTAGGTATTGTAATTTCGGTTTCAATATTGTTCACATAGGACACAAGATTGCTAGTTTAAATCAACTAAGAGATTCGAATGAAGCACATAAATATTATAAAAGTAAGGTTTAAAAAAAAACTACCAACAGCTCATAGTTCATGTACCAAACGTTAAGGTAGGTTTGATTTGAAAAAAAAATGATTAAAAGGATTACAAAACGTTAATAGTTCATAAGTTCTTCCTACAAGAAGATAGTAACCAGACACGGACATCCACCATAGACAAGAACATGTTCTCATTGTCGTTCTATGTGCAACTTCCATGGACTTCATTTCTTAATTTTGAATTTGCTTTATGGACTTCGGGAATGACAAACACTAACCACAACGGAAATAAGCTCATTAGCTATATTTTTTCTTCAAGATCTTGTGAGGACTTCTTTATTTCGATTTCTCTTTCTTTGACTTTATTAGATTCAATTTGTGTTCAACAAATTTTTCCTTCACCGTCTAAGTTAGTTACTATTCTCCCAAAATAGAGAGTAGGATTGCTTATCTTCCTTTTTCTTTGATGAATCGGTTGAAGAAGAGGGACCAATTTTATCATTATTATGAGAAGACAATAGACTTTTCTCTCATTTTGTTTTGGATTCAAGTAAACATCAAAAAACTGATATGGATGATGTAAACGTTAGGGTTTTTGTGGCTAAAAAATTATTTGGAATGAGAAAGGAAGGATGTACTTGGCGCGTTCATTTATGTTGGGGGACTTAAGGCATTTTTGATGGTTTCTTGAAGCTACGCACATTAATCATAGCTTTTTGTTAATTATAACTACTTAATAATTACTTTTTTTATAAAAATAATAAAATTAGTTCATTCCATGATACCTATAATAATAATAATGCTAATAATAATAATAATAATAATAATAATATATTTTGATTAAATTATAAGAATCAAACTTAAATCACATACATTTCAAGAAATAAAACTTTATATATTGTGGGGTTCTTATATGCACGGGGAGAAAATGATCAATGCACAGTGCAACGCAGACCGGCTGTATTGAAAATTTTCACACTCAATGCAAGCCGATTGTGTTGAGAAATTTGAACTTCAATGTAGTCAAGAAATAAAACTTTCTATGCTTTTGGGATCCTATATGCACGGCGAGAAAATAACCAAATGCACAGTGCAACGCAGACCAGCTACATTGAAAATTTTCATACTCAACGCATGCTGACTCTGTTGAGTATTTTGAACTTCAATGTAGGCCGACTGCGTTGAATTTCAAGATATAGTCGTTGGTTTTGAACGTTGCCCAACAACTTAATTTAATTGTTTGAATATTTGGTGGTTATAAATACAACCAAAACACCAACAATACATATCCCATTTGTTTCGTATCTTACCCAAATTTCCGATAGTGGATATGTCAGAAAGTGAATATGAAATCACGTTTCCATTTGGCACTTATAGATATAGTAATCCCGGTGAGTTTGTTTCTCACATCGAAGTAAATTTGTGAATCGATATTTTTTATTCTTAATTTATTCTTAATTGTTAGTAAGTCTGTTATTCTAGTATTATTCGGGATTAGTCATTTTAGTATTATGATTTTATCTACGAAATATTAGTTGTTCGTTTCCCACAAATATTAGTTCTCTTAGGTAGACATTAATAGTAGGTATTTTGATTGAAATAAGGTATTCCTGACTATTTACCTGATATTGGTACATATTATTCAGCTATGTTTGAGCTTCACGGATTTTTCATGATAGAGAGAACCTAGTCAATTAGGCTCGGTTCATAGCTAGGTCAAAGAATATGGTGCTAGTAACGAAATCTTCATGGAAAAATAGTAAACGTATGTGCACGTTTTTCTTCACATGCGAACATTATGGGCAACGTAGGAGAAAGAAAGACGTTGATCCAGAGGATGAGGCATTTAGTAGTCAAGGAAGATCCGGTGTCCGTTTGAGCTAGAGGATTGTTAAAGTGGTCATGGTAAATGGACTTTGAGGGTAATTTGTGGAGTCCACATACACGACCTCTTTGAGCAATTGAAGGGTCATTCATTTGTCTGTCGGTTGACATCCGCACAATATCTAAAGGTGTGTCATGAAATTGGGTCGGGTTTAAACCGAAAGATGTATTAAAAACCTTGAAGTTGGATGACCCACACAATGTCAATTCTATCTAACAAATCTACAATATCGGATTAAAGGTGAGGAAGGAGATTTCCGAAGGTCGGGGTTCAATCCAACAAGCGCTCTATTTTCTTGACCAACGAGATTACTATGTCCCCATTAAAAATGTCTTCACGCGGATGAAATCGCCGGTTTGTGCATCTCTCATCCGGGTTCTAGGCATCCGTTGAACCTATTTATGTACGTCATTGTCATGAATACAGCATACAAGACAAACAAGTAAGTTCAAATCATTGAATTTAATTCTATTATTATTATTATTATTATTATTATTATTATTATTATTATTATTATTATTATTATTATTATTATTATTATTATTATTATTATTATTATTATTATTATTATTATTATTATTATTATTATTATTTATGACATTGTAATTTTGTGAACTAATAGTGAAAAGTTTCAATGTATAGGTACAAAATGTCTTTGCTTGAGATTGTTGGGATCAGCAACACAAAGATGACGTATATTATCACATTTATGTTTTTGGCAAAAGAAATTTTCGGTTTCTACGACTGTGCTTTAGGGAGACTTCGACATTTACGCAAACAAAACTGTAGGTGTCATTGTAACTTATCAAGAATTAAGCCTCATCAAAACTCTGGGCACCGTCTTTCCAAATGTGAAACATATGTTATGCACATTTCATATCAAGTGCAATCTTCAAAATCGGTCGTGGACGGTGACAATTCAAATGAGGCACAAACAGTTTTCACATCTCAGTACAATGCCTTGTTTGAATCAATGTCGAATGAGAGTTACGAGCAACGTTTGATGGAAATGAGGACATATTGGCAATTAAAACCATTGTTGATGTCTTTCCAAATGTGAAACATATGTTATGCACATCTCATATCAAGTGCAATCTTCAAAATCGGTCGTGGACGGTGACAATTCAAATGAGGCACAAGTAGTTTTCACATCTCAGTACAATGCCTTGTTTGAATCAATGTCGAATGAGAGTTATGAGCAACGTTTGATGGAAATGAGGACATATTGGCAATTAAAACCATTGTTGATGTCTTTCCAAATGTGAAACATATGTTATGCACATTTCATATCAAGTGCAATCTTCAAAATCGGTCGTGAACGGTGACAATTCAAATGAGGCACAAGCAGTTTTCACATCTCAGTACAATGCCTTGTTTGAATCAATGCCCAATGAGAGTTACGAGCAACGTTTGATGGAAATGAGGACATATTGGCAATTAAAACCATTGTTGATGTCATACTTAGAGGAGACGTGGCTTAAATCATTCAATGAGGCAATCATTCGAGCTCGGATCGATCCTTATCTATATTTGGGCTCCAAGACAACAAATCCGTAAGACTTGTTTATTCATTTCAAGTATCCTTCTTTTATAATAATAATATGTACCGTTGATTTATGGTTGATATTTTTTAGGGTTGGATCAGCACACCATCTGTTGAAAAAGACCTTAGGTACGGTTGTTGGTGGATTTCAATATTTGGTTGACAACATGGACTTGAGGGTGAATGATCAGATTTCTAAGATACAAACTTCATTCAAGAGTTTGAGAGAGAGAATCTTGTTTTATGTTCGGATACCTATATTTGACAAGCTTTGAGATAAAGTCAGCAACAAGTGTTTTGAGCTATTGTCGGAGATCTATGAGAAGATGAAGAAGTTGAAGGACAATAACACTTGTCAGGATTTTTATTGAAGGGATTCTTTTGAACTCTCTTGTGCTCATGAGTTTTATCTAGCTATGCAACACGTGTTCTATTAAGTTTATATCAAAGCCATACTTCTTGGAAGCAAGTGTGTTGACGTTTAGTGAATTCAAAATAAGAGTCAAGAAACGAGATACATCAACCCGCACGTAGAAACATTGAACGAATTCAGAGAAATGACGGATTCATGGGCGCATAAATTAAATTGAGCAAATGACATCGTGTTACAAGGACATTATGTATCTATGGAGCACTACGTTGAGGGGGGCGACAAATGTAAGGACGAAGGGGAGACCTCCTTATGGTAGATTATCTATAAGAAGAGAGCCGAGCTCGTTTGAGCTGAGATCGGAATAGACGACATCTGGAACAAGTAGCATACGGGGTCGTCCACCATGTTCGGGGTGAGGAAAAGGGGACCGAGGTAGAGAGGGTCCTAGTGACAGTGAACCAATTTAATTGACTCCATCTAGCCGTAGACGAGGAGGTCATGCCACGGGATGTGGAAGAGGGTCTCTACTTTTTCAAAGGGAAGGAAATAGGGAATACAATCGGTGTCCCGGTGAGATTCACCGTTTCATGTTTCCTTATATACATTCTACCAAGGATGTCACTAGATACGAAAATTGTGGATATCGTGCAATCGTAGTGGTTTCCGGATATTCGGTCAATGACTACTACTTGACTGTCCGCTGTGATTTGACTATGGAGTTGCGGTTTCATGAAACACTATACATAAAGGTAAGTTTTTTGATGATACGTGACATAACTTTTAAGGTTTTGCTTCCGTTGATTGTTAAAATAATCTGTGATTTTGTTCTTGTAGGCGTGAGTTCGTGACTTGCCTTTTGACGATCTCATCAATTTTCTATGTTGTGCTTGTCATTCTTGGAAACAACCCACAAACATGGGGGAAAACTTTTGATGATGCACGCAAGATTGTCCTCACGTGGGTGGTCAACATAGTTAAAAAATTTACGAATAAAACATTAAAAAAAACAAAAAGACACACGAGAAATACGCAAAAACACAAGAAAAATGCGAAAACTAAGAAAGAGTCGGGCCATGTTTTTTGAAGGCCCGAAAAAAACATGGCCCGTTAGATTGTGAGATTGTGGAACTTAACATTAAATCCTATAGAAAACACAAAAAACTGGAAATAAAACAAAAGATTCAAGGTAATGTATTTTCCTACAACTTGGTACCCCGTTAGATTGTGAGATTGTGGAAGACAGATCTGACCATCATATCATATAACTTGACGGAAGGTGTTTGGAAGGGTGGAAATTCAGATAAGTATGCTTTGATTGAATTTCAAATAGAAAGTGACTGATAGTAATGATGAAAGATGAAATATAGGAGAGTTTATCATCGGGTACAGAGACAATGGAAAATGAAACTTTGAGTAACAAATGATGAACCATGATTGGGGGCGTTACACGTTTTGTGTGCGCACTTGGAGTGGTGCTGGTCGCTGCTTCTCCTGGTATCTTTCTTTAATCATCTTCTTCAGCTTTCTGAGGCTCTTCTTGTCAATTGGAGTTCCAGCTGGTAATGAAGCATTTTCAACCACCAACACTGCTGCTTTCATGGCAGGGTTCTCTTTGTTGTCCGAGAAATGCACCCTGCGAGCTGAGCCTGACAGGGCCTCTCCTGAGTTCTTCATTTTTTCAACACTCTTTTCTACTGCTTCCACTTCCTCGCTTTCAACACTCTCTTCTACTGCCTCCTCTTCCTCGCTTTCTCCCTCAGAAAGAAATCCAAATTCATCTTCTTCACCAGATTCAGCTAAAGCATTATCCATCACTTCTTCAACTGCATCTTCACCTACACAATCAATCACATATTTTCAACTTGAGAATTCAGATACCTCTCTCTTATAGCTTCAACAGTAAACAACGCTAACCTTTTATAGCTTCAGGTATGATGCTTGAACTGGGAGGAGGAGCGATAACATCCTCAGCTTTGGATGATTCACTTTCACTCTCCAACTCCAACATATCCTCGTTCATGGCAGCAGATACCTCTTCAATGCCTTGTGCTTCAAGATTAGCACTGGAGTCTTCAGCCTCTGTTACTTTCCCAACAACATCTTCCTCTGAAAAGGGGATGAAGAAACAAGTTAAAACAAGTCCTGAATGCATTGCAATATTCCCATCACAACTGACACTAAATAGATGCAAATTTAGATCAGAGATGGAGAAGAACCCACCATTCACCCTATCTTGTGTTTCAAGATTATCAGTGGAGACTTCAGTCTCTGTTGCTTTCCCAACAACAAACACCTCTAGCATTGGCTGATCCTCTTCCTCTGAAAAGGGATCAAGAAACAAGTTAAAACAATTCTTCAATTTATGTATATTCCCATTAGAACTGGCAGAACACAAATGCAAATTTTGCATCAGAGATGGAGAATAACCAACCATTCACCCTGTCTTGTGTTTCAAAATTATCACCGGAGACTTCAGCCTCTGAAACTTGCTCAACGACATCCTCCTCTATCATTGGCTGATCATCTTCCTCTGAAAAGGGATCAAGAAACAAGTTTAAACAATCAAGTACACAAAATAACAACAAACCTAGTTTCCATTACAGGTTACTTACTCTTGACCTCCTCTTTGAGGGGCTCTTCAACTTCATTAGTAAATTCAACATCACAAGCATCAGTCATGTTCACTGCCTCAACTTTCTTATTACAATCTAAAGACGATGCTTCATTTTCCAGCAGATCCATGTTTTCTACAGTTGGTTCCTCTCTAGGCTTAGTGACACTTGATTCATCTAACAAACAAAGAAGACAATATAGATTGTCAATCATAAGGAACATATAATTATAATCTGCCATACAGCAACACTCGAGGATTTAGTTACCAGAACAAGTTTGAGTCTCTGAAACACCTTCAGAAACAAGAGATTTCTCCATATCCTCGCTAAATTGCCTTTGCATAACCTGTGAAGAATTATCCTTCAGGCTTAATTGATCCATTTGCTTCTCCAACAACCTAGTTGATCTGCGCGTGGTGTAAGCACTTGGAAGTGCAGGCACATCTCTCTTGCTCTGTGCAGTTTCCACCTCAGCTTTTCTTGTTCCTCGAGCTGTCCTTGTTAGTTTTGAGCTTTCTGGCTCTTCTTTGAAACTTGTTCGTCTGCTTACAGCAGGTGTTGCAGCGACTGATTTTGCAGGTGTCTTCAAATAGTCAGCTCCATGTGTTAAAAAATCCTCAAGTCCTTCAACCTGTAAAGTTGAACAGTCGCCACTAAATCAGAAAATTACTCATGCTATTGGATGCAATCGCAACCAATTGAAATACAAGAATGCCTTGGAAGAATGAGTATCATTGCAATCAGATTGAAAGAATGTGTACCAATTCTCAATCTCAACCATAACGAATAAGAGTGCATTTTAACAAACAGGTGGTGGACACAAGGTTAAAACGAAGATGAACAGAAGTTCCTTGGGCACGATTTCACCCTCATGCAAAGAAAAGATCCAAATCTAAAAAGCATATAAGGCAATGAAGAAGAATAAACATACAGTTTGAAGAGCTTGAAGAGCATCGGCCATGGCAACATTGGTGGTGTTGGCAGGGATCTTGTTCTTCTTGCAAAGAGCTTGAAGATCTCTCCTGGAAAGGGTGTGGAAATCCATGGCAGGGATTTTCTTCAACGTGATATTGAAGAGCTCTGTGAGAAGTAGTTTGAGCAACAAAAAAGATAAAGAGAGTATGCGTGGCTGACGGTGGGAAGAGAAGGGTGTGTGGTTTATATAATGTGAAATTTAGGTCACGGCGGAGGAACCTTGAAGCAGCGGGGAGATGAATCAGACCGTTGGAACGGAGGGACCCTTTCAAATTTGAATTTGCTGATTTCTTCTATTTTTCCTTTTCAGGAATATCTAATTTTCAGTTTGGACTGGGCCGGACTGCTATCAAAAACTGTTCAGCCCATCAAAACTTAGGATTATCAATTATAGTACATGCTATAATATTTGTATGGGATCAATCACGTGATTTATAGATATTTTCTCACAAAATAATATATTTAATACATTATACTGGGCCTCATTTTTCAAAGGTGATTCTCGATCGAATCAACTAGGAAAATAATCCTTTCGATAGAAAATTCAAACTGAGCTGATTTTGCATGGAGATGGTTAGGTGCGACCCAATGAAAATTGAGATTCTGATTAAAATTTTAATTTGATATTTATTTTTGATCAAAACTAAAATTGAAAGTTTTATATTACTTAAAAGCATGTTTATAAAGAAATAGACTAAGGCTGTGTTTGGCAAGGAAGCCTAAAACACTAGTTTAAGTGTTTACTAGTGTTTCTGGGGAGGTTTTTGTGAAACACAAGTGTTTAGTGTTATAAAACACTAATCAGTGTTTGGCAAATTTTAGTTCAATGTTTACAACCACACACATACAACTCTAGTACTATTTGCCTGCATTTTTACTTGATCAAAGCTCAAAAGATAGATTCCCAATATTTGGATTGTTCAAAGTAAATCCAAATTCACAAAGATTAATACTTTCTATAATTCGAAGATTACTAAGGGGATTGTTGGCAACAAAAAAAGACTCTTGATCCCCATTCAAGCAGTTCTTTGCTGGTATCATCTTTGTGCACTAGCACTTCTATGAAGCACAAGCAATCCTTCTTGCATCCTGTTGCTGTTTTGATTGCTTCAACGAGATCTTCTTCGGTTTTGACCTGTAATTGGAATGTGAATCAATTCGGTCCGGTTAAACAGCCATTCAAGACTATTGTTAGCTTGTAATTGTAATATGTTCAACATTTGCTTACTTTGGTAGTAAAAAAACTTGCCCTCATTGTTGTGGATGGCATCAACGAGTGCAGTGTAGTTCCAGTTCTTGAATTCGAACATTAGGAAGATACCTTGGCCATGGTGAGCTTGAGTCTTCACCGGACATTTGAAAAAACCTTCATGAGATCGGCTTCGGTGAGCTTGTTTCCGGGTTCATCGTTGCAAGTGACAATCGATAATTTTGTGGGCGAGAGGGTACTGAAAGAGAGGGTTCGGGTTCATCGCTGCTTATGCTCCCAATTGAAGGGGTTTCGGGGTAGAGAGGGCTTCTAGTTGTGGATGTGCCAACCACTGTCTCCATTGATGGTGATAGCGTCGGATTTATGCGAAAAATCGCCGAAACCCTAACTCGCTGGATCTACTTCAATGGATGATTGCAGTGGAAATGGAGACGAACGAGGAGACTTTCTAGTGTTTCTCATGGGATAAGAGAGGAGTAGCCAGACAATTCTTCGTCTTCTTTGTTCGTCGATGAGCTGCAGATCGTCTTTCTTCTTTGATGAGAGATGATAGGTGAGAGAAGGTAGATTATATAGTAGGTATAAACCGTAAATATGGATAAAAGTTAGGGGTAACAGAGTCAAATTCTTTGCTTAAACACTAGTGTGTTGAAGGAAACCCTTCCTCAATCGAGGGTTTTAAAAACGGACCCGGAAACACTAGTTACTAGTGTTTTTTCCCTTGCCAAACAGCCATTAAATATTAAAACACGCATAAACACTAACAAACACTAGTGTTTACTCCTTGCCAAACACAGCCTAAAGGCTAAGATTAAAATTTTTTAATAACATAAAAATACACTTTAAATTCACATTACTCGCCTCATTAGTAAAATAAAAATGTAGAAAAGTACAACTCATGAGAATTTAATTCCTATACTTATGATTTCTAATTAACCTAACAGCATGTGCATCCGGATACTATGAGTTTCTTTCCTCTTTAAATTTGTAAAATTAAAAATAAATGTTAGAATGGGTGAGGGAATAGAGACAATGAGTGGAGAGAAGTCTCTTAAAGAATATATGAAATCTAACAAGATATTGCCCAACTCACGTAAATCAAGAGTAAAATTAGATTTTTTTATATTATTTTTGCCTAAACGTAGGGAATTGATAGGTGTTTTGTTAAAGTTTTATAAAACAAAAATAATTAAAGAAACCCTAGTGAATTTTTGGATGGAGGAGATGAGTTCTTTAACTAATATTATAGGATAAAGAGTAATAGAAAAAATCACATAAGAAACTCATTTCTAGTTCTGTGATGAAGATGCTCTAAATTCGTCGAGCAAAGTAGGCCGGTCTAGGTTCGGTTCTCCTGAAACGACCTACTTTTCTATGATTTTTTTATACTTTGTAGAATAGACTTTTCACGTGGTTTAAAAAATGTCATGGTATAGACTTTTCATGTTGTTTTTTGGAATAGAGTTTTCACGGAGTTTTTCAAATGTCTTGGAATAGACTTTTCACAACGTTTTTCAAACGCAATTGTTCGCTCAAAAGTTTGTGCGTCAAATTCTTAAATTTATATCCAGAACTTAAGCAAAAGCGAACCCGCAATGTACGGATCAACCGTAGTAAGGCAAGAAATTCCAGAGTCGAACTCAGGATTTGGTGAAAATAAAATCGGTTTCAAAATATCTGGCAAGATATAAAAGCTTTTGTAAAGATATAAGAGACAAATGATTCCAAGGATTCAAGTATCCGACTGTGGCTTTCGGTTCAAGACAATCTAAAGATCAAAGGACAGAGTTGGCATTGCCAAGGTTATGTGTTTCGAAGAAAGGAATAATGTAAGGTGAAGTTCCACTACTCACTTATCCCAACTTAGGAGCTATCAACCCGAAGGATGTTGAGTCACATCAAGAAGAGTACTCAAAGAAAGGATTACACTCAAACCACCCACCAAAACCCAAGGATATGACTCTCGAAGGTAAGGATGAAAGACACACTCAAGCCTTAATAGGGGATGTTGAGTCTCTCTATTACTAAATCTTGCAAACTTTGGTTACCAATTGGAGAATCAATGATGAAATCTCTTCTCACACTTGGATAAGGGTTATAAAGTGAAAACTCCACCTTGATTAAAATGGTTTACTTGTGTTGATGAAGGAAGACTTCAGACAAATGTAGTAGTTGGATATAGTAACAATGTATTGATTATATTTCTAGATATTTGGTTGGTTTGAATTCAGTGCAGATTTCATCTAAATATCAAGGGCCTTGAAGTTGGATTCAAGGACAAATGAAGATAACAAGTTCAAAAGGACGAAATCAAGGGCCTTGGAATTGTAGATGCACAGAACAAGGATTCAAAATGAGTTGAAGATTTTATTGGAAGATTCTGTAACGGAAAGATCTCATCAACCAAAGATCTTATCAACCGAAGGAAGATCTTATCAACCGAAGGAAGATCTAATTAAACAAAGGAAGATCTCAACCAAAGAATAGAGAATCTTTTCTAGAAGATTTTCTAAACAACAAACGGCAAAAATATCTCCTCTCTCGATTCAACAGAAGACGAGAAGATCAAGGAGTTAAGGACTCGACGTGTTCTCAGGAGCTAAAGACTTGCAAACGTCTACCTTATCTCGAAACAAGAAACGATCTTCATGGAAAAGAAGATTCATCTTCAAACGGTCATTTCTACAACGGCTAGAAGACCTTTCCATAGAAGAGTATAAATGAAGAGGATGGTCGAAAAAGAAAGACACACAAGCTTACACAAGAAAATCTCTTTACATCTTCTAGCAACCCAATCATCTTTGTTCGTTGTTTTTCTTTCTCTCAATCACGCAAAAGCTTTATCCCCTTAGAGAGAGAAAACACTAGAGCTCCATTGGAAGATCTAAATAGTGTTATACTAGAGTGTGTGTTACTCTGCGAAGTAACTAGGCTATTATAGCTAGGTTAAGAGTTGGAGCTAGATCGTAGCATTGACTACATTGAGAGAAGAAGGGGATTTCTTCTAGTTTGTATCTAGGACTCTTTGAAGCTGATAATAGATAGTTAGATCCTACGGATATACCCTGGGACGGAGAGTAGGCTATTTAGAGCCGAACTTCGTAAACATATCCTCGTGTCAATCTTTTAAATTCCGCATCATATATACTTTATTGTGACTAACTTTGTTTTGCAGGAGCAAGAAGTCAAGGCCCTTGAAAAGAGTTTCAAAGCCTTGAAATCAAAGTTTCACGAGAAGCACAGACTGACATCAAGGTCCTTGAAAGAAGTTTCAAGGCCTTGAGATTTGGTTTGCGAAAAGTTCCCATACTCTATTCAACCCCCTTCTAGAATATCATTTGACTTATTTATTTCACCTACCGGTTCTTCATAAAGGTTAGACAAGGCTAGGATTTAGGCAAGGTTTAACTTTGGTTAAAGGATAAAACAATTAAAGAACGTCAGAGGAAAAATCGGGCTATTCTAGGGAAAACTCGGCCGATCTGCTCAAGAACAACACGGTTTTTCGTTGCCGCAAAGGTTAAATCTCAACTCTCAGGGTCCAAATGGTTAAATGAGTTCAGTCTATCATCATCTAAGCCTCAATCATCAACTATTCTCCCCGGAATCACAAGGTTTTTAGCCAATCATTTTTATTTTTGAATCAAAATCAAGATTGAATAAAGAAACCCAAATAAAAACCAAACTTTGCATGAAATCCAAAGGATCTCCAAAATCTGAAATCAATCCTTTAAAACTTCAAAATAATCTCTCAAAACACTCAAAAATATGTGTTCACAAATCGTAATAACAAAAAGGAAACAAAAGATCTCACAACTTCCTTTAATCTTGACCCTTGTTCCTTTCCTTCAATCTTCCTCTTCAAGAATCTTCGATTTCGTAAAAACTTGTAAATTCTGCACTGTGCGACCTCTTTGGGAGTCCTTGGCTGCCATCCATCCCAACTGTCCAAATCTTTTTTTTTTGGAGACTTTGACTCCCTTTCAATGCTGAAGGCTATAGAACATTTATAGAGATAAATATAGGGTTTAAAGATAAAACCCTAAATATTTGGTCTGAAAAGAAATTGAGCCCGCTGGTATCAGAGCTCACTCTGGCGCGCGGTATCAGAAAATACTTTGGCGCGTCAGACGTTATCAGAAAATACTCCACCTCCTTCCTTTCCCTTTTGTGGTCTCTTATACTTCCTTAGCACTCCAAGCTATTCCTTGCTCCATTATTGCTTCCAAATCCATCGTTTTCACCTACAATTCAATCAAAGCTCGTGTAGACCTCTATTTCCGAAATATATATGAAATAAAGCTTAAAGGCACACAAATCTCTTCAAATGTATGAAAAACTGAGGTAAAACATTCACAATATGCATTATTATAATGGTATATAATTCATGTCATCAAAATACCCCATACTTGCCTCTTGTTTGTCACCAAGCAAGGTTTAAATCTAGAACACAAGATGTCATGGATTATATGATGCGAAAAACTAAAAAACCTTTCGAAATGTGCTTCTTCTTTTGAATCACCCTCAAAGTAATGTTGCAAGACATAGGAGGACAAAGTATGCATCAATAATAACCGTATCATGGACAAATCATCATTTCTTACTCAAAGACATATATAAGAGACATGATAGAGATGTATAGATAATCAAAATCAAACAAATCTAAGCCATGAAGTCTTAAGCATGTGTACAAAGGTCTCAAGGTCTTCCAATCAAAAAGAGGCCAAAGAAACGTGTTAAGGGTGGGAAATCTGTAAGGTAATGTGGTGCTAGTCCGGGAAAGAGGAACAACACAACAAGAGCATTAAGAACATAACTTCACCACACATGCTTTGCATGTAAATTTTCTTTTCTTTTACTTTACTTTTTGAGAGTATGGACAGCTGTGCACAAAGACCGAAGCCTAGGAGATCGGTGATTCTCAATTTTCGAGATGCCTCAAAATCTTGATGCACATACCATATCCCGTTAGGACTTGTCGTTCATTCGGACTTTGGCAAAACACAAACACCCGGCTATGTGAATGGTGCCGAGTTACTCATCCTCATGTTCAACGTCCCCAAACCTATTTTTGCTAAACTTTCACTTAACACTTTTATAATGGCCCTCCCACATCAAACATGCCTTACATAACCACTTATCCTAATTCCCGGATGGTCAAAAGGAGGTCAAATATTTCATTGAGGAGCTAGCATGAACAAGATATGGAAGAGAAAAGAAGCGAATTGCCATGGTCATTCCAACATGATGCATAAGAACTTACAATATAGCTTCGATCATTATTTCATTCTCCTATCAAGGCATCAACATCATATGAATCATACATGCATTCAAATAAGACAATCAAATTCATTCATGTTACCATTAAATTCTCAGCATAACTAAGTCATCTTTTGCCTTTTGTCACATCACAATCATCATCATAGAGGTCATTTCCATCATAAGAAGCACAAAAAATTTGAAAAATCTCACAAATTTTTGAATGAAACATGCAATGCATATGTCATAGTGGAAAGCGATAGTGCAAGAGTTATTACAAGCCAAGTGACAAAGTGCAAAGTAAAGTACATAAGTGCAATAATAGGAAAGAGATTGTAAGTACCCCCACCCCATACTTAACCTTCACATTGTCCCAAATGTGAGAATTGAAACACAAGATAGAGAAAAATACTTAGAATTTAAAATGAAGTGGAACTCAATCCTCTGCTGAGAAGGCTTTGTATAGGATCGACATTTTTCAAAGAAAATCGACCGATTTTTGGGTAGATTTTTTCGTCGGCCCGATTTTCTTCTATTTTTGCTCACTAAGGCAAAAAATCGACCGATTTTTTCTGAGGGGGGTTGATTTTTTGGTCGATTTTTCTCTCTGTTGTCAAAAATCGACTTGTTCTGAAGCCTTCATGTCCCAAAATCGACCGATTTACTTATGGTAAGCCGATTTGTCACCCCTTGCTTCTTGAAAACGTCTTTAAGTACACTTGCATCAAATTCTCCACAAATTTCTTCAAGGTTGTACCTAGTTCCTGCAATTTATGACACAAACAAACCGAGAGCATATATAGAAAAAAAAACAAAGCAAAAATAAACAAACAAACTAACTATCCTAAGCTACTATAAAGCAAAAAAGAAAGAAAAAGGCTAGAATTATCATGGGTTGCCTCCCAAGAAGCGCTTCGTTTAAAGTCTTTGGATAGACCTTACTCCATAGATGATTCAATGCACTTCGAACATCTTGGATTGCTCTTCAAATTCATCATAAAATTCTTCCAAAAAGGTTCAAGTTCCTAATTTTACACTCAAACCACCCACCAAAACCCAAGGATATGACTCTCGAAGATAAGAATGAAAGGCACACTCAAACGTTAATAGAGAATGTTGAGTCTCTCTATTACCCGAATCTTGCAAACTTTGGTTACCAAGTGAAAAATCAATGATGAAGTCTCTTCTTACACTTGGATAGGGGTTAAAAAGGTTAGGCAAGGCTAGGATTTAGGCAAGGTTTAACTTTGGTTGAAGGATAAAGCAATTAAAGAACGTCAGAGGGAAAATCGGGTTGTTCTAGGGAAAACTCAGCCGATGTGCTCAAGAACAACACGATTTTTCGATGTCGCAAAGATTAAATCTCAAGTCTCAGGGTCCAAATGGTTAAATGAGTTAGTCTATCATCATCTATGCCTCAATCATCAACTATTCTCCCCAGAATCACAAGGTTTTTAGTCAGTCATTTTCATCTTTGAATCAAAATCAAGATTTAATAAAGAAAACGAAATAAAAACCAAACTTTGCATAAAATCCAAAGAATGTCCAAAATCCGTAGTCAATCCTTAAAAACTTCAAAAGAATCTCTCAAATTACTAAACAATATGTGTTCACAAATCGTAATAACAAAAAGGAAACAAAAGATCTCACAACTTCCTTGAATCTTGACCCTTGTTCCTTTCCTTCAATCTTCCTCTCTAAGAATCTTCGATTTCATAAAAACTTGTAAATTCTGCACTGTGCGACCTCAATCATCAACTATCTAAACTAAGCTAGAAAAGGGAAAAGAAAGCAATACCTTGGGTTGCCTCCCAAGAAGTGCTTGGTTTAAGGTCGCTAGTTGGACCGTACGCCATCTTCAAACAATGTGTAAGGTGTCCTCACCCCATACTTCATCTTCATCATGGGGTGAAACAAAGGATTATATCCAATGTTCGATAAAATGCAAGTTCTTATCGGGAAACGAGTCATCAATGGGTAGGTCATCCTTCTCGAGCGAGATGGATTGTAGCCGGCTGAGGTGATCCACCATGGCATTCTCGGATCCCTTCTTATCGCGAATCTCTAGGTCAAACTCTTGAAGCAAGAGAATCCAGCGAATAAGGCGCGGCTTCACATCTTTCTTAGCTAGCAAGTAACGAATAGCTGCATGATCATTGTAAATAATAACTTTTTCTCCCACTAAGTAAGAGCGAAATTTCTCAAAAGTATAAACAACTACCAAAAGCTCCTTTTCGGTGGTGGCGTAGTTTCGTTGAGCTTCATCTAGCATTTTTCTAGCATAGTAAATGGCATTGGTCCGGCCATCCTTCTTCTGTCCAAGTACAACTCCTACGGCCACATCACTCGCATCACACATAATCTCAAAGGGCAAGGTCCAATCGGGAGGTTGAATGATGGGAGCGGTAATCAACGCTTCCTTTATCTAGTAAAAAGCATCAAGGCATTCCTGCGAAAACTCAAAAACAAAATCCTTATGCAAAAGATTAGTGAGCGGTTTAGAAATTTTAGAGAAATCCTTGATGAACCTCCTGTAGAAACCTGCATGTCCGAGAAAACTCCACACACCCTTAACAGAACAAGGGGGAGGAGGTTTCTCTATAGTCTCGATCTTAGCTCGATCAACCTCGATACCTCGGTTGGAAACGAGGTGTCCTAGAACAATTCCTTCTCTAACCATGAAGTGACACTTCTCCCAATTTAAAACAAGATTAGTGTCCTCACAACGTTGTAGCACTAGAGAAAGGTTAGCCAAAAAGTTATCAAAAGAGGAACCATATACCGAAAAGTCATCCATGAATACCTCCATGATCTCCTCAATATACTCGGAAAAGATAGCCATCATACAACGCTCAAAAGTAGCAGGTGCGTTACACCATCCGAATGACATCCTCCGATAAGCGAATGTCCCCCATGGACAAGTGAAAATGGTCTTCTTTTGATCATCCGGATGGATAGGAATCTGAAAGAAGCCACTATAACCATCTAAATAGCAAAATAGGAGTGTTGAGCTAACCATTCGAGCATTTGGTTGATGATTGGAAGAGGGAAGTGTCCTTTCGAGTGGCCACGTTCAGCTTTACATAATCAATGCAAATCCTCCAGCCCGTAACTGTCCTAGTAGGAATCAACTCGTTGTTCTTGGTTGTCACAACGGTCATCCCTCCTTTCTTGGGAACTACATGCACCGGACTCACCCACTTGCTATGATATGGGAAATATGATACCTGCATCCAACAACTTAAGAATCTCCTTTTTCACAACCTCTTTCATGATCGGATTTAACCGTCTTTGAGGTTCCCGTGAAGTCTTATGATCGTCTTATGCATACAAAAAGAAGGCTTAATACCAACAAGATCATCGATAGTATAACCCAAAGCCTTTCTATGTTTCTTCAGCACATGCATCAGTTTAGACAATTCATTTTCAGAAAGAGAAGCATTAACAATAGCGGGATATGTAGAAACCGGTCCAAGGAAAGCGTACCTCAAGTGAGCCAGGAGTGGTTTAAGTTCCAGGACTGGGGTGCTTTTTGAGGTGGATCTGTACCTTCTCTCTCCAGTGAATAAGATTTAGATCGAAGAACTAGACTAACTGAAGTCTCAGTTGACATCATCTCGCCTGCTGTATCGGTCGGGGTCCGAGGTGGGTGACCGAGGTATTCTTTAGATAAGAGCACCTCGCTTGCTCCAGAAACTGTTTCGGTCGAGGTACTGGAACTGTTACGAAACCTAACCTGCTTTTCTTCTCCTGAATCAATTTATCAAATCTAGCTCCTAGATCTATTTCCAATGCTTCCAAGCTTCGCACATCTGCATCATAAAAGACATCTATACCTTCCTCCATCATACTAAAACTTAAAACTTTCTCAAGAGGATCTTTAATAAGGATAGAGCTCACCAATTCTCGAGAATCTCCTTCATCATAGATGTTGAAGATGTCATCTTCCAGAGGCTCTCCCTTCATTGCAGTAATGCAAACTCCACATGATCGCCACCAATGTTGAACTTCAACTTGGCGTTCTTACAATCAACGTTGCAACCCGATGTTGCTAGAAATGGTCTCTAGAGAATGATAGGAATGGGATAATCTACAGGAATGTCAAGCACAACAAAGTCTATAGGTATGTAGAAATTACCTAAATTGATGGGAACGACGTCCTTCGAGATACCAATGGGACGGGTAATGGAGCGATCCGTCATGTATAACGTCATCTTCACGGGCTTGGGCTCTCCAAGTCCGACTTTCTCACATAGCTCTAGGGGAATGATGCTCACGCTAGCTCCTAGATCACAAAGTGCATCATAAGTCACATTCCCAACTTGGATGGGAATACAAAACGAATCGGGATCTCTCAACTTAGGTGACATATCCTCCTTCATGATTTGAATGAGCTCCGAAGATCTAGATGTCATCCTTACTTCACCAAAATCTTCCAGTTTCCTCTTCCTTGAGAAGATCTCTTTTAGAAACTTCCCATAGGCGGGCATACTTAAGATAGCATCAATGAAAGGCATGTTAATATGTAGTTTATTCATAAGGTCAATAAACTTACCAAAGTGCTTGCCTAGATGTGCCCGCGCCCTTGACTGAGGGAACAGGAATGGTGGTTTATAAGCAGGAGGTGGAACATAAAATTCAGATTTTTCTTTCGCTTTCTAGGGCTCCATCTCGGTTGTCACCTCGACCGAGGTGTTCTTCGTCTGATCGTTGTCCGACCGAGGTACTGGATCTGCAGTCTTCAATCCACTACGTGTTGTGATAGCCATAATTTGTCCTTTTGGGTTGATCTATGTCCTTGCTGGGAGCTTCCCAGGATCTCTTGGTGCTTCATTTGCCTTGTTGAAAAATTGTTGTTCCAAGGCTTTTTGTGCCTTCGAAAATGAATTCATAGAAGTCTCCATATGCCTCCAGCACAATGTCCGGTTTCTTGGGTGGCTGGAACGAGCTTGATGCAGGTGATGACGTGACTTATGACGTTAGTTAGGCACTCATTTAGATAGTTTTTCCCGATATTCATGCATGGTTTGGCATTAGTTCGTGACGTTTACGCTTAATTCATGCATATTATCGAGATAGACCTCTACACGGGCTTTTGTCGGTTTTGTAGGTATTTTGGGGAGCTTTTGGAGCTTAATCGATAAATTCGAGGATCATTCCTCGTGATGGCACACTTCCGGACTCGTTAAGGAGCAAGCTAGGAGCAAAGGAGAACACATAGGACCTTATTGGTGCATGCCTTGCACCAACTCATGGCTTGATGATCCAAGGAGAGCTGAACAAGTATTTCCACGGGCCAGAGGCCAGAACCACGCCCGTGGTTTTGGCCGTGGTTTTCTCTGGACAACTGTGACAGTTGTCCCACGATCTCCTTGCCCGGCCCTTGCTCTTGGTGGAGAATATAAGTGGTCCTGCAGGTTGTTGCTAGGGGATCCTCCCACATTCTCTCACACACACCTGATTCCATCGGAGGATAGACTTGGAGGAGATGAGAAACACTCTCATTTTCGAGGAAGAACAACACACAAAGATAGAGATTTAGAGTGAGCTTTTGAGTGAGTTTTTGAGTGACTTTTGTTGAAAACATTTGAAGGCATTGTAAGGAACGTTTTGGAGCTGTGCTTGAAGGGTTGTAAGTTTTGTTTCATCTTATATTCAGCCAAGACTACTTGTTTCTTTTCATTATCACTTCATTTTCTTGCTATGGAAGCCATGAATGTTTGCTTGTTGAGTTTGAATCTTAAAATGCATGTTGTTGGCTAAATAGTTGTGATTCTAGGGTAATGGAATGATGGTTATGGCTTGGACTGTGATAGAATAGATGTGAATGTACTCTTGGATGGTTGCTTGCTCGAAACCTATCACCAGAAAGAAACCACGGCCCGTTCATAGCTTTCTACACCCGTGGTTTAGGATGATCCACCCGTGGTTTGAATTGTTGTGCTTGTATTGATGAATCTGAATCTTAGGATGTTAGATTGTTGAAATCCTAGTGTTTTTTAAGCATAATCTAGCCTAGGGTGACCTAATGCTAGCAAACTAAGTGAGGGAAGAGACTTACCCGGTAATTCTTGATCTTAGATACTAAAGATGATGAACTCTAGGTAGTAGTGAGCCTCACAAGCCGCTATTGGACTGAGTGTGCTAGGATTGATGCTTAGGACTTGCCTTCCCGAGACTTACCCGGTAAGGTGAGGTTTGACCCCTAGATAGTAATCCGGTTTGTGTAGAATTCTCAACCTTAGGCTCCTAGGGACTTACCCGGTGATAGGACCTTAGGTGAGGGAATAGCGGACCATGAGACCTACCCGGTGATTGATCCAAATTTAGAAACACCTTTTCCCAACATACCGTAGCTTGTCCAAGGTTGATTAGAAGCTTGAGTCCAATGCCATAACCAGAAGTCCTAACCCCTAGAATCCTCTTTTCTCTCTTTGATCACACATCTTGTGTTTGTGTTGCTAGTTTGTGTTGCTAGTTTGTGTTGCTAGCTTGAGTTTTTAGTTTGATTTATAATATTTCATGATTTGTGATCTTTGCTTGATCACCACAAAAACCAAACCCAAAATTATCATGAATTTTCATTTTTTTATTTCCTAATCTTTTCTTAGACTAGATTTACACTATCCATGATCACTTGTTTGATTTGATTTCACCTTAGTCTTCGTGTTCGACCTCGGAATACTATCCTTGCTACAAAACGACCCATACACTTTGGGTTTTCTAGGAGTTAGGAAATTATATCGAGTTATAAATTGTAAGACTTTTGTGTTATACATTTCTAGCGTAACAAGTTTTTGGCGCCGTTGCCGGGGACTAGGTCTAGATTGAATCATTGTGTGTGATTGTCTATAGTGTAGGTCTTTCTTGTTGCTTTTGATCTTGTTTGGTTTGTGTCTTTGAATTTTCAGGACATCTCTCATCCTTTAGGTGCATGCGAAGATCTCGTGGCAAGGATTTAGCTCCATTCGATCCCGAACCGGAGAAAACCCTTAAGACTAGATCCAAGAGCATTAAGAAGAAGAAGGAGATGGCCGAAAGAGATCTTCAAGCTGAGTTGGATGATGCCTTAGAGCAATTTAGGCTAAGGGATGAAGCCTTGGAGAATGAGAGGAGACTTGCCAATGAGAGGCAAGAAGCAACTAGGAGGGAAATTGAAGAGATTAAGCAAGCTCTTGTGCAAAGGGAGCTTAATCGTCAACAACCTCCACCACCACCACCGCAGCCGGTGGGCGGTCCATGTTCGGGTTGAGCCAATCATTATTGAGGAGCCACAAACGCTAGGGCAACGTATGGATCCAGCCCAAAGAGTGCACCGTCTGGGTGTAAACTTAGGAGATCCCGCAGCCCATGACTATGAGCTCCGCCCTCAAGTGCTACAAATTATCCGGCACAATCAATTTGGAGGGATGGAAGGAGAGTCCCCTCATCAACACTTGATGAACTATGAGATCTTGATGGAGACTCTAAGGCCGTTTAGATTGGAGAACAACAACCATAAGCTTAGGGCTTTTTCCTTCTCACTTAAGGATAAAGCCTTGGCTTGGTACCAATCCATTCCATTAGGATGTGTGAGTACTTGGGAGGAGATGACAACCGAGTTCTTGACAAAGTTCTTCCCACCTTCCAAGAAAACCGAGCTAAGAGGGAAGATCAATGCCTTCGTGATGAAGGATAGAGAGAGCCTATTCAAATCTTGGGAGAGGTTCAAGGACCTCCTCCTAGATTGTCCACACCATGGGATACCGAAGATAGAGCTATTTGAGATATATTTGAAGGGGCTTGATGAGGATAGCCAATTCAAGCTCCAATCGCTTTCCGGAGGAACATTCATGGAGAAGAATGTGGATGAGGCTTGGGAGTTTGTAGAGAAGCAAGCCTTGGTGATAGAGAAGTACTCCCATAGAAAGAGTGATATGAGGAAACCGGGAGTATATGAAGTGAGTGAAGTCACCATGAGCAACTACAAACTTGCTGCAATCAATAATGAGCTTAAGTCTTTGAGGGAGTTGTGTGCCACAACCGTGAAGAATCAAGCAAGTCCTCAAGTGCATCTGCAAGCCAACTTGGCTTCCAAAGAGGAGGACATTAACTACATGGGAAGGGGTAACTAGAACAGTTATCAAGGCCCTAGGAACTTCAACAACAATATCCGGCAATACAACAATTACCGGCCTAATCACAACCATCCCGGGTTCTCCTATTCTAACCCGGATGGTGCCTTGAACCCTCCCGCTTCCACAAGTGCAGCCCCACCACCTAAGGCTTCACAAGAGCCTCCACCCGGCTTTGTTCAACCTCCAAAGGATAGAACTGAAATGATGTTTGAACAATTGCTTGGAAGGTTGAGTGGACTTGAGAGCACGGTGACATCCATTTCTAAAGCTCAAAACGTGCTAGAAGCACAAGTGTTCCAAAAGGCGGATGAAGCACAAAGGGATCCGGGAAAGCTTCCCGGAAGAACAAAGGACAATCCAAGAGGCCAAGCGTTGGCCATTACCACGAGGAGTGGGCTGAGCATGAAAGATCCCTTACCTAAGGGGAATGACAAGGGAAAGCAAGTAGTAGTGGAAGAACCCTTGCAAGAAGGAGGCAAGAGCAAAGATGATGAGCCAACATATGTGGCACCACCTCCATACAAGCCACCACTACCATTCCCACAATCACGAGCAAAAGCTCGTTTGGATAAACATTTCGGTAAATTCCTTGAACTCATGTCTAAATTGCATATTAACATTCCGTTCATGGATGCTATTCTAGGTATGCCGGCCTATGGAAAGTTTTTGAAGGAGATACTCTCCAACAAGAGGAAGTTGGAGGAGTATGGAGAAGTAAGGATGACAAAGAGATCTTCCGAGTTGATTCAAACCATGAGGGAGGAGATGCCTCCTAAGCTGCGAGATCCGGGAACTTTTTGTGTGCCAATTGGGGTTGGAGAAGTGCAATATGAAGCCCTATGTGATCTTGGAGCTAGTGTAAGCATTATCCCGCTTGCACTTTGCAATAAGGTTGGGCTAGGAGAGCCAAATCCGGTCAAGATGACCCTCTACACGGCGGACCAATCCATCACTCACCTTGTAGGGATCCTAGAGGACATACCGGTTCAGCTTGGGAAGTTCTATGTGCCAATCGATTTTGTTGTTTTGGACATTCCGGAGGACTACCCGGTTCCTATCATTTTAGGGAGGCCATTCTTAGCCACATCCGGATGCTTAGTGGATTGCAAAAATGGGATCCTCTCCTTCAACATAGGAGAAGAAAATATCAAGTTCAAGCTGTCCACAATGATGAAGGGGCCAGTCCTTGGTGAAGATGTCTTCAACATTGTTGAGCAAGAGGAGTCTAGAGAAGTTATGAGCTCAATCTTGATCAAGGATCTACTTGAGAAGGTTCTTAGCATGAACATCATGGAGGAAGGAGTTGAGGAAGATTGCAATGAAGAAATCCAAGCTTTGGGTGCATTAGAAAAGGAGACAAGTGCTGAATTTGAAGTGCACGAAGTAGTGTTGAAGCACTGTAAGAACCACGGCCAGGGAGCATGAACCACACCCGTGGTTTCAACCGTGGAACTTTCTGTAATGTCCAATTGTGCCAGCTCTTCAAATTCCACGCCAGTGGTTGTGCCAGAGGTCGTGGTTTTGCCCGTGGTTTCTCCAGAAAGTCCCTTAGTTGTTGATCAAGCTTCAAGGAGTCTTGGAGAGTCTTCAATGGCTTTGGATTCATCTAATGTGGAGCTATATGGATCGCATCCAACCGATAAAGGTCCTCCTAAACTTGATCTCAAACCTCTCCCTTCTCATTTAAAGTATGCTTTCCTTGGTTCAAATTCTACTTATCCCGTGATTGTGAATGCATCTTTGAATGATGATGCGCTTGATAGATTGTTGAATGAGTTGAAATTGCATAGGAGAAGTATTGGTTACACCATTGATGACTTAGTTGGCATTAAACCTTCCTTGTGCATGCATAAAACCTTGATGGAAGACAACCATAAACCTTCAATTGAACCTCAAAGAAGATTGAACCCTATTATGAAATAGGTAGTCAAGAAAGAGATCCTAAAATTGCTAGATGCGGGAATCATTTTCCCGATTTCGGATAGTAAATGGGTTAGTCCCGTACATGTTGTTCCTAAGAAGGGTGGTATGACCGTAGTAACTAATGAGAACAATGAACTAATCCCAACTAGGACGGTTACGGGGTGGAGAATGTGTATTGACTATAAGAAACTTAATGTGGCCTCTAGGAAAGATCACTTCCCTCTTCCCTTTATTGACCAAATGATAGAAAGGTTAGCTCAACATTCACATTTTTGTTACCTAGATAGCTATAGTGGGTTCTTTCAAATCCCTATTCACCCGGATGACCAAGAGAAAACAACATTTACTTGTCCTTGGGGAACATTTGCATATAGAAGGATGCAATTTGGGTTGTGTAATGCACCCGCCACCTTTAAAAGGTGTATGATGGCTATTTTTTCTGAATATATTGAGAATATTATGGAAGTGTTTATGGATGATTTCTCGGTGTATGACTCTTCATTTGATAATTGCTTGGCTAACTTGTCTTTGGTGTTGAAGAGATGTGAGGAAACTAATCTTGTGTTGAATTGGGAGAAATGCCACTTCATAGTGAGTGAAGGCATAGTGTTGGGACATTTGGTATCCCACCTTGGCATTGAGACTGATAGAGCAAAGATAGAAACGATAGAGAAGTTGCCACCACCTACCTCGGTGAAAGGGTTAAGGAGTTTCTTAGGGCATGCCGGTTTTTACCGGAGGTTCATAAAAGATTTCTCTAAAATTTCTAAGCCTCTCACTAACCTACTAATGAAGAATGTTGAGTTTGTTTTCTCCAAAGATTGTCTTGAAGCGTTTTTTAGGTTGAAGGATGCTTTGATCTCCGCCCCTATCATGCAACCCCCGGATTGGAGCTTACCATTTGAAATAATGTGTGATGCGAGTGATGTGGCCGTTGGGGCTGTTTTAGAACAAAAGAAATATGGGCTTACACATGCCATATACTACGCTAACAAGACGCTAGATGATGCCCAACTCAACTATGCCATAACCGAGAAGGAGTTGCTAGCGGTAGTGTATGCCTTTGAGAAGTTCCAGTCATATCTTGTTGGAGCAAAGGTCACTGTGTACACGGATCATGCTGCGATCTGTTATCTCCTCACAAAGAAGGATGCCAAGCCTCGCCTCATTCGGTGGATCCTTCTCCTCCAAGAGTTTGACTTGGAGATTCGGGACAAGAAGGGTTCCGAAAATTCAGTAGCGGACCATCTTAGTAGGCTACCACCATTGAAGATTGGAATAGATGACATCCCGATTGATGACTCATTCCGGGATGAGCATTTGCAAATGATGGAGGAGTGCTTACTTCAAGTCTCTAGAGGGAGTGAGCAATGGTATGTGTTACGCTAAGAATGTAGCACGCAAAAGTCTTAAATTTATAACTCGATATATTTTTCCTAACTCCTAGCGAACCCACAGGGTATGAGTCGTTTTGTAGCAAAGATAGTATTCCGAGGTCGAACACAAAGACTAAGGTGAAATTAAATCAAATAGTGACTAAGGATAGTGAAGATCTAGTCTAAGAAAAGAGAAATAAATAAAGAAATGAAAATCACAATGTTTTTGGATTGGTTTTGTGGTGATCAAGCAAGGATCACAAATGATGCAAGAGTATAAAAACAAACTAGCAAATCAAGCTAACAACACAAATAAACAAAACAAACTCGAGATGTGTGATCAAAGAGAGAAAAGCGGATTCTAGGGGTTAGGAATTCCGGTTATGGCATTGGACTCAAGCTTCTAATCAACCTTGGATTCTAGGGGTTAGGAATTCCGGTTATGGCATTGGACGCAACTAAGGTCCTATTACCGGGTAAGTCTCTAGGAGACCCCTAGAGACTAAGGTTGGGAATTCTACACAAACCGGACTACTATCTAGGGATCTAACCTCTTCTTACCGGGTAAGTCTCGGGAAGGTAAGTCCTAAACGTCAATACTAGCACACTCAGTCCGATAGCGGCTTATGAGGCTCACTACTACCTAGAGTTCATCATCATTGATACTTAAGGTCGGAAATCACCGGGTATGTCTCTTTCTTCACTTAGTTTGTTAGCATTAGGTCACGCTAGGCTAGATTAAGCTTAACAAACACTAGGATTTCAACAATCTAACATCCTAACATTCAGATCTATCAATACAAGCACAATAGAATCAAACCACGGGCATATCATTAATTCCAAGGCCCTGGAAGGGGAAGACCAACTCGTAATTTTCAACAACAGTTATGTACGAGCAAGCAAATCATCCAAAGATACATTTAAGTCTATTCTATCATAGTCAAAGCCATAACCATCATTCCCTTACCCTAGAATCGCATCTATTTAGCCAACAACATGCATCTTAACAATCGAATTGAACAAGCATACATCCATGGCTTCCATAGCAAGTAAATGAAGTGAAAGAGTAATCAAACAAGTATAACAAGAAAACAAAGCTGAATAAATGTTAAGAAAGACTTACAACCCTTCAAAAGAAGGTCCGAATCGTTCCTTACAAAACCTTGCAAATGTCTTCAACTAGTTCACTCAAAAATCTCTCAAAAACTATGAAAACTCTAAGACTATTGTTCTTTCTTCTTCTCCAAATGAGAGTGTTTTTGCTCCCCTCCAAGAGTAGCCTCCAATGGAATGTTGTGGAATGAGAGAGTGTGGGAGAGGATCCCCAGCATCAGCCTGCAAGGACCACTTATATCCTCCATCAAGGGCAATAGTAGGTTATGGAGATCGTGGAATAGTTGTCATAGCTGTCCAAAGAGAATCACGACCCAATTCCACAGGCGTGGAAGTGTCAGTGACCGTGGTTTTGGTGTTTCAGCTCTCTTTTGATCGTTGAGCCATGAGTTGGTGCAAGGCATGCACCAACAAGGTCCTATATGTTCTCCTTAGCTCCTAGCTTGCTTCTTAATGAGTCCGGAAGTGTGTCATCGCGAGGTATGATCCTCGAATGTATCGATTAAGCTCCAAAAGTTCCCCAAAATACCTACAAAACCGACAATAGTGCGTGTAGACGTCTATCTCGACAATATGCATGAAATGAATGTAAACGTCATGAATTAATGCCAAACTATGCATGAATAGCGGGAAAAACTATCTAAATGGATGCCTAAACTAACGTCATAAATCGTGTTATCAGTATGCGGATATAATGAACTATCTTGTGTGTTAAGAGGTGCCACCCGGTTTGTCATATGCCCAAAGGAAAAAGTTTTTCAAGGATGTGAGGCATTACTATTGGAGCGAGCCTCTCTTGTTCAAGAGAGGACCGGATGGAGTCTTTAGGAGGTGCATTCCGGAGGATAAGGTGGAGAGTGTGATCCGCCATTGCCACTCCTTGCCATGTGGAGGACATACTAGCTCACACAAAACGTGTGCAAAGGTATTGCAATCCGGTTTTTATTGGCCTAACTTGTTTAAGGATGTGCAGAATTTTGTAGTGGCTTGTGATGCTTGCCAAAGGACGAGAAACATCTCAGGAAGGAATGAGATGCCCTTGAACAACATACAAGAGGTTGAGATCTTTGATGTTTGGGGTGTGGACTTCATGGGACCATTCCCCTCTTCATGTGGAAACCTCTACATTCTCTTGGCGGTGGATTATGTGTCGAGATGGGTGGAGGCAATCGCCTCTTCCACAAATGATTCCAAAGTTGTGGTACGTTTCTTCAACCGAGTCATCTTCCCTAGGTTTGGAACACCAAGAGTGATCATAAGTGATGAAGGGAAGCATTTCACCAATAGGAACTTTGGGACACTTTTGGCTAAGTATGGGGTGACTCATAAGGTGGCCACACCTTACCATCTCCAAACTAGTGGTCAAGTGGAGATCTCATACCAGGAGATAAAGGGGATACTTGAGAAGACGGTTTTTAGGAAAAGAAAAGATTGGGCCATGAAGCTCGATGATGCTTTGTGGGCATATAGAACCGCCTTCAAGACACCGATTGGCACCACTCCCTACAAGCTAGTTTATGGCAAGTCTTGCTACCTTCCGGTGGAGATGGAGCATAAGGCATATTGGGCCATAAGGCATATTGGGCCATAAGGCATATTGGGCCATAAGGTGGCTGAATTTTGGCCTCAAGGAAGCCGGTGAGAAGAGGTTGCTAGACATTAATGCTCTTGAGGAGATCAGGTTGAATGCTTATAAATATACCCGGATTTACAAGGAAAGGACCAAGCGTTGGCATGACAAACGTCTCATCCCAAAGGAGTTGAGTAAAGGTGATTTAGTCCTTCTCTTCAATTCAAGGTTGCGGCTCTTCCCCGGAAAGCTAAAGTCAAGATGGACGGGTCCTTATGTGGTGAGGAAGGTCTTTTCCCATGGAGCGGTTGAGATAGGTGGGGAGCATTGTGGAGATTTTAAGGTGAATGGGCACCATTTGAAGAAGTATATCCCGGAAGCTCTGATGGATATGATTGCTCCACTTCACCTTGAGTAAAACGCCCCCAAATTTGGTCAAGCTAATGACCTTAAAGAAGCGCTTGATGGGAGGCAACCCATTGGTACATGTCTTTCCCTTTTCGTTTTTGTTTTCATTTTCGCTTTTTGCTTTTGTTTTTATTTTGGTGTGTTTTTGTGTGTTTGGTGTTTGTGTGTTAGAGTCTAGGTAACATGGAAGTCTTGCAAGGCATGAGGATGATGATGATGATCCCGCATCAAACGTGGGTGGAGCGAATATGGGAATTGGACGGCTTGCGGTGCTTAGCGCGGGTCCCGACACCATAATGAACATCAAGAGCTCTCTACCACCTTTGATTGATCTTCCACCATCACTCCACATGAGTGAACCAAAATACTGAAAACACTATTTTTACATTGTGAGGACTCTCTTTCACTTCTTTATTTAATTTGCACATTGGGGACAATGTGTTTTTAAGTATGGGGTGGGGTTTTCATAATCATTTTGCATGATTGCATCTAGGATAGTTTCATATTGTCACATGTTTCATTAACTTTTGCATTGTACATATACATTTCGAAAATTCCAAAAAATCAGAAAAATTTTTAAAAAAAATTTGTGCTTCCTATTTTGGATATGACCCTTATGATGAGATTGTTTTGTGAATTGGCTATGGATGGCCTTATGTGTTGAATGGATTGATGCATATGTGGACTTGAAATACTCCTCTTGAATCCTATGTATGAATTGTGATTATGATGTTTGCCTTGATTGAATTGAGGATTGATAGTCGAAATTACATGTTAGTTCTTGCACATCATCTAGGAATGATTAAGACAATTTATCTCTCTTCTTCTCATCTTGATCATGTTGTTTGAGCACCTCACTTTATATAAAAATTTGACCTCTTTTGACCCATCCGGGAATAGGAGCATCTAGTGTGTTGAGTGTGTGAAAATCAAGTGTGGGGTGAAGTTGTTGATGAATGAATGTTGTGAATGAAGTGTTGAATCTGATGTGAAAAGTGTAGAAAAAATATAGGTTTGGGGACTTTGATTTTGATGACGAGTAACTCGGCACCATTCACATAATCGGGTGTTTGTGCCTTGCCAAAGTCAGATAAACCAAATGTCCTAACGAGCCTTGGTATGTGTGCCCGGTGTGAGGCACCTCGGAAAAATACCGAGGTCCGCTAATCACCAAGGTTTCGGCTTTGTACACTAATGTCATTGTCTCAAAAATAAGTGAAAGAAAAAGAAAAAGAAAAAGAAAAGATGGAGAAAAATATACACTTGTGGGGAAGTTGATCAAAAATGAAATTGTGGAGTTAGTTCCTTTCCCGGATTAGCATCACATGACCTAAAAAGTTCCCACCTATAACAACGTTTCTCGGCCTCTTCTTTCCTAAGTCCTTATGACCTATTTGCATATGTGTAAGACTTAGTGATCTAGATTGGATACTCTCATGATCATCTTGACTTCTTCATTTTCACCTTTCATGCATGCTTCCGAGTTAAGTATAATTGTCTTTCCGTGCCTTCATTCATTTAATACATGATTGCTTGTCCATTGCCATGAAACATGACTATGAAGGTGATCCAATTTTAGAAGCACAATTCACAAAATGTTTTCTGTTTTTTTGGATTCATAAATCACGTCATCTCGTAGCCTATAATTGGACCTTGCTCGGGGACGAGCAAGTGCTAAGTATGGGGTATTTTGATGACGTGATTTATGACGTTAGTTAGGCACTCATTTAGATAGTTTTTTCCGTTATTCATGCATGGTTTGGCATTAGTTCGTGACGTTTACGCTTAATTCATGCATATTATCGAGATAGACGTCTACACGGGCTTTTGTCGGTTTTGTAGGTATTTTGGGGAGCTTTTGGAGCTTAATCGATAAATTCGAGGATCATTCCTCGTGATGGCACGCTTACGGACTCATTAAGGAGCAAGCTAGGAGCAAAGGAGAACACATAGGACCTTATTGGTGCATGCCTTGCACCAACTCATGGCTTGATGATCCAAGGAGAGCTGAACAAGCATTTCCACAGCCCAGAGGCTAGAACCACACCCGTGGTTTTGACCGTGGTTTTCTCTGGACAACTGTCCCACGATCTCCTTGCCCAGCCCTTGCTCTTGGTGGAGAATATAAGTGGTCCTGCAGGTTGTTGCTAGGGGATCCTCCCACATTCTCTCATACACACCTGATTCCATTGGAGGATAGACTTGGAGGAGAAGAGAAACACTCTCATTTTGGACGAAGAACAACACACAAAGATAGAGATTTAGAGTGAGATTTTGAGTGAGTTTTTGAGTGACTTTTATTGAGAACATTTGAAGGCATTGTAAGGAACGTTTTGGAGCTGTGCTTGAAGGGTTGTAAGTTTTATTTCATCTTATATTCAGCCAAGACTACTTGTTTCTTTTCATTATCACTTCATTTGCTTGCTATGGATGCCATGAATGTTTGCTTGTTGAGTTTGAATCTCAAAATGCATGTTGTTGGCTAAATAGTTATGATTCTAGGGTAATGGAATGATGGTTATGGCTTGGACTGTGATAGAATAGACTTGAATGTACTCTTGGATGGTTGCTTGCTCGAAACCTATCACCAGAAAGAAACCACAGCCCGTTCATAGCTTTCTACACCCGTGGTTTAGGATGATTCACCCGTGGTTTGTTCTGTTGTGCTTGTATTGATGAATCTGAATGTTAGGATGTTAGATTGTTGAAATCCTAGTGTTTGTTAAGCATAATCTAGCCTAGGGTGACCTAATGCTAGCAAACTAAGTGAGGGAAGAGACTTACCCGGTAATTCTTGATCTTAGATACTAAAGATGATGAACTCTAGGTAGTAGTGAGCCTCACAAGCCGCTATTGGACTGAGTGTGCTAGGATTGATGTTTAGGACTTGTCTTCCCGAGACTTACCCGGTAAGGAGAGGTTTGACCCCTAGATAGCAATCCGGTTTGTGTAGAATTCTCAACCTTAGGCTCCTAGAGACTTACCCGGTGATAGGACCTTAGGTGAGGGAATAGTGGACCATGAGACCTACCCGGTGATTGATCCCAATTTAGAAACACCTTTTCCCAACATACCGTAGCTTGTCCAAGGTTGATTAGAAGCTTGAGTCCAATGCCATAACCGGAAGTCCTAACCCCTAGAATCCTCTTTTCTCTCTTTGATCACACATCTTGTGTTTGTGTTGCTAGTTTGTGTTGCTAGCTTGAGTTTTTAGTTTGATTTATAATATTGCATGATTTGTGATCTTTGCTTGATCACCACAAAAAGCAAACCCAAAATTATCATGATTTTCATTTCTTTATTTCCTTCTCTTTTCTTAGACTAGATTTACACTATCCATGATCACTTGTTTGATTTGATTTCACCTTAGTCTTCGTGTTCGACCTCAGAATACTATCCTTGCTACAAAACGACCCATACAATGTGGGTTCACTAGGAGTTAGGAAATTATATCGAGTTATAAATTGTAAGACTTTTGTGCTGTACATTTCTAGCGTAACAGCAGGCTCCTGGATTCTCAATGGAGTAGAAGAAGAAGAAGAGGGAGCGTTAAGGGCATTTTCACCTTGAGAATAAGGGATACCGGAATTTTGTTGATTTGATCTCCAATAGTTGTTGTTGGAGTTTCTTTGTTGTTGTAGTTGTTGTTCCGCGGCCCTTGATAATTGTTTCTTCCTTGGTATCCACCATCTTGCTCCTTCTTCGTTTGAGCTACTAAAAGCTTCTTTAATGCCTTCACTTCATTGCTAAGCAAGGTGAGTTGAGCTCCATTTGATGTTGTGTCTTGAAAGCTAACGCTCCTTGCTCCTACTTCAACCCTTTGATGAGAGTATTTCTCCATGTGTAAAGCTTGCTTTTCAATGAAATCTCAAGCTTCATCTATCGGCATATCCATGAAAGTGCCGGCGGAAAGTAATTGGAGCTTGAATTGAGTATCTCCATCCAAACCCTTGATGTATATCTCCAACAACTCGATCTTTGGAATCCCATGATGTGGGCAATCCAACAAGAGGTCCTTGAACCTCCCCCATGACTTGGACAAACTTTCCTTGTCCCTCATAATAAAAGCATTGATTTTGCCCCTCAATTCAGCGGTCTTTGAAGGGGAAAGAACTTAGTAAGAAACTCCGTCGTCATCTCTTCCCAAGTGTTGATTTTTCCAGCCGGAAGAGATTGATACCAAGCAAGTTCCTTGTCCTTCAATGAGAAGTAGAAAGGCCTCAACTTGTCATTGTTGTTCTCCACTCTTGATGGTCTCAAAGTCTCCATCTGAATCTTGTAGTTTTGCAAATGCTGATGCGGAGACTCTCTCTCCAAACCTCCAAATTGACATTGTCGAATCATGGTTAGAACTTGCGGCGAAGTTCATAATCATGCTCAGCTGGATCTCCTAGGTTGACTCCTGGACGCCGGACTTGTTGATTGGGGTCCATCCTCTGTCCTAGGGTTCGTGGAACTCCAGCAAAAAAAACATCTCGGACTAGCATCCGAGGTGGTGGGTGTATCTCAACCGGTGCAACTAGGACCGGGTCTTGCCTCGGTCGAGCATCTGGGATCGGTCGAGGTAAAAACTGAGCCCTTAGAGCGGCCATATCAGCTTCAATTCCTTCTGTTCTTGCATGAGTCTCGTCTCTCTCTCGCTGTAATTCTTCTTTATTGAGGCGCAGTTGTTCCAACACCTCCTTCAATTCGGCTTCAAGATCGCGATTATCTTGATCGGCCATCTTAGCTTCTTTCAATCTTCTCTTGTAGGTCTTTTCTGGTTCGAGATCGTAAGGAACGATTTCCTTTCCAACACGAGTTATTTGCATAAACTTAAGGAAAGATCCTGCGAAATCACTCAAGTAAAGTGGTCAATAGCAACAAGGGCAATAGCCTCGAAAGACAACCGAAACCGAACTTGGTCTTGACCAAGTCCCCGGCAACGGCGCCAAAAACTTGTTCGCTCCAAAAGGTATGTGCAAGGTTTAATATTTATACCAAGAATAATTGCAAATAGAGAACCCACAATGTACGGATCGATTGTTATAAAAGCAAGAATTCCAGGGTTGAACACAGGGACTATGGTGAAACAAAGATCGGTAATTCAGGTTGTCAATAACAAACATGCAACAAGCAATGATGTCAAAGATGATGTAATAAACAAGTAAAGGGAATGCGGATTCTAGGGATTAAAGCACCCAGTCGTGGTTCCGACTCAAGTTTCAAAAGATAACGTGGACAAAGCTGAGGTTTACAAAGGTAAGGTGTTTCTAAGGTGGGAATAGATCACCAGGTAAGTCTCACTACTCACTATCCCAAACCAAAGATCCTCTCACCGGGTAAGTCTCAAGGTACTAAGGAAAGGAACTATAATCTCAAACCAACACACCACCCAAGGGGATAGAACTAACCTTTACCGGGTAAGTCTCAGGCTAACTCTCAAAGATGGGATGAATGCACACTCAAACCCCAATAAAGGATAAACCTTTATTACCTACACTCATGATCTTGGGTATACAAACAAAGGAATCACCGGGTAAGTCTCATCCTAGGCTTGCGTTGAACCAGGAAAGGTATAACAAGGATAGGATTTGGCAAACTGAAACCTCAACTCAGATAAGGATCAGGAAAGGGCTCACCTCGCTCAGTTTATGTACCATCTCGGTCGAGATGTTCCACGACTGACCGAGGTGTTCGTCGGTTAAGGTAAGGGCTCGAGCTTTTGGGTCCACTGGGGTAAAGGCTAGTTCTTTCATCGTCTTTCCCACAACTTTCAGCCAATCACCCTAGAATCGCATAAAGAACTTAGCCAACAATCATCATGATAACAATAATCAAATCTATAAGAAAGGAATCAATATTCAAACAAGAAAACCTTAAGACAAAGGTCTCAATAACTCAATCAAACAAACAATCAGCGTTCCTCAATCACAATCAGAAAAGACAACAATCAAACCAAACTAAGAAAATCTTACAACTTCCTTCCAACTTCCTTCAAAACTAGCTTCCTTCCTTCCTTGATCTTCAACCTTCAAAACTTCCTTCAAAACATCCTTCAACTTTCTTCAAAGATTCTTTGATCCGAAGATAGTTGATCCGGAGATGGCTGAATTCCAGAAAATCAGCCTCTATATATAGGAGAATTACCTTCCTAAGATAAGATATCTTAAAAAGATAATTTCCTTCTTTAAAATATCTTCATATCTTCCAAAATATATCAACCAAAAAGATATGCTTCCTTCCACAAATCCATCCAAAAATATGTGATATTCACTTTTCAAAAATAGAAGATCTCGGCCAAAAATAAAGATCTCGTGTTCCGTCATCACTTCGCCTCGGTCCAGACGATTCTGAAGATCACCTCGGTCGAGGTGGCACTGTAGCCAACCGAGGTGAGTCTCAGCTGAGTGTGAATCTCTCTAATCTGGTCCAAAATCAATCTTCTAAATCCTTTCCATGCTTCTTGAGCTCTTCTTATGACTCCTCAATGCTCCAGAATGTAGCTCCAATGACTCCTTAGCCTCCTTAGCTCCATTTCGTTTCCAAAACGTGCCATTTTCCCTACAATTACAACGAAACTATGTGTAGACCTCGATTCCCGCAAATGTAGATAAAACAACATAATGATCAAAGAATATACATCTATACATGCAGATTTATTAAGATAAAACATCCAAACCAATCCCAAAATATAGAATATAAAACATACTATCATGAGGTTGTCAAACACTCAAATATTCTCTCACCCAAAGAAAAACCAAAGAATTTCAAACAATCGACAAAACCAGCTGATGCCAAATCATACACCTGCATTATGTTGTCCAATGGTCGAGCAACACTTCCCCTTCTACTTGAGCATAAAATAAACCAATATGTATATCAGAATTGTCTCTATAACTTAAGCATAAACAAATGAATCTATTGTAAAGTATATTATATAAAACATTAATAGTATGAGTGTAAGAGCCTTAGTCTTCGAGAGATCACGCACCTATGCTTCAGCTGAGAAGCAGGTGCCTTTCTTCTTTGGAGCTGCAGTGGGCCGCCCCTGCATCCCTGGCTGGCCGCCCCTACGGGTCTGTGAGCCGCCCCTGCAGCCAAGCCAACCGCCCCTGCGGTTTGTGGTGGGCTGCAACCGTCTTCTTTGATCCAAGCCTTGTTTTTTTGACCTCTTCTTCCTTTATAATCTCTTCTTCTCCTCTAGATGAGGGTTTACCCCATTTTCTCTCATGTTCCATCTCTCCCTACGCTCATCTTCTCCTCTTCTCTTCCCTTGGATCTCTTTTGATCTTTGTTGTAGTTTGAGTGAGTTTGTGTGCTTGTGAGCTCGGCTTGTTGTTGATTGTGATGGTTGTTGTTGTTGTGCTTGTGATGGAGCCATCCTTGAGGTGTTGATGGAGCTCTGCTCTTGTTTAGGTTCAGCTTGGTGAGATCTCTCTCCTTCTTCCCTTTCTTTCTTCTTTTCTTCCTTTCTATGCTCTTTTCTTTCTCCTTAGCTTAGGATCCACAAGATTGATCTTGTGGCAACCTTGATTGACTTCTTCTGATGTATTTATGTATGTGTGTGTGTGTATGGATGCTAGCTGAAAGAAGAGCGAAGAGACCGATTGAAAAAGGAAGGAGGAGTTGAAGGTGTGTCTCTGCACACTAGCCGCCCCTACGCCACCTCTGGACTGCCCCAGCGCCAGCAGTGAACCACCCCTGCGCTATCTCCTAGCCGCCCCTACGGCCACCTGCACCAGCTTGGTGTTGCACTTGGTTCTGCAGGTGTGTGTTGCTTCTAGGCCTTCTTTATGATACCTTTGTTCCCTCCTTTCCTAGTATGAGTGTATAGGTTCATGCTAGATGTGTGAGGTTGTGCTTTGATGAGGTTATGATCGGTTTATGCCATGTACGGCTTTTGAGGATTATAGGTTGTGAGGTTTAAGTTGAGGATGATCTTATGGATCCCTTGGGTCTAGGTGTTACCCCTTTGATGAATAGAACTTGATATATCTTTATGCCTTGTTATTAGGCAATGCCTCTCTCTCAGGATTAGAGGTTGGTTTTGGTTGATCGTGTTTGAGTTGTGTACGAGGTTGAGGTAAGTCCGTAGGACTTACTTAGCTACCATCCCTATATTGGGTGTTTGCATGAGAGGTGTGTGCTTATTATGTTTGCTATGATAGCATGAGATGTCGTTTATACCGACCTATGTTTTATTGATTGCCCCGTATGCGTGGCTGTGATAACCTTTCCCTTTCATCCCACCGTGGATTCTGGGAGGTTCTCTGATGTCAGACTGGACTGACTTTACAGGAAGGGCGCAATACACTCCCATAGGGTACACGGATTGTGTGACCGATACTTGTGTAGTTGGCTAGCAGGCTTAAAGGCGTGGATGTATCGGTCCTTGTGTCACATATCTTCATCTATTTATATATATACGATTTGAGTGAATGACTGCTATATAAAGATGATAAAATGGGTAAATGTGTGATAACATGCTGATGTGTTTATCTTTCATGATTGTGTTTGTGCTTATGCATTACCTTATATATGTATGGTTAGCTAACGGTTTTATACCGTGTTGTAGATGTTTGCAGGTTAGGCGTTGTTGAGTGATCTGGCAGGGTGACAGGCCGAGGACTCTCGTACATTAGGTGGTTGGTGTAGGGTTGTTATGTTTCCCTCCTGTGTGAGGATGATGTTTTGTACCTCCTGTGTGAGGATGTTGTTTTACATAATCGGCTATGTTGTTGTTTACCTTTGGTCGTACATTTTTTACTATTTTATGTATTTGTTTTATATCTGTCAGTGTCATATTGTAAGGTCCAATGAACTTGTTGTCAGGCTAGGGTCAAGATCCACTGTGAGATCCTAGCCCAATGTGGCACTCCGAGTCCCGCGGATTCGGGGTGTTACAGAGTTGGTATCAGAGCCTTAGGTTGACAACAATGGCACATGCTACCTGTAATGAGGTCTGATAGGTAAAATAAACAGAACCAGAAGGGAGTCTGACGTTTTCAAAACATTTTGGTTTTAAGTGGGTTTTGGGATAGAATGTACGAGAAGTCGTCACCTCTGCCATGGATCTTTGTAGCGTAGATATGTGTGTGTGTGTATATATATATATATATGTGTGTGTGTGTGTGTATTATGGATTATGTGGATGTATTGTATATATATCGATACATATGACATATATATAGCCCTATAAGCTTAGGTGCGTATATCCTACAAATGACTCATACTACAATAGTATCTGTAGTGGGACAAGGTAGGGGTACACCCCCTCTTCCTCCAGTATTGCCAAGTCAAGGACCAATTTCCGCTGTTGTTTCGCCTATGGCAGAGAACGAGTTTGAAGAGGCTAATCATGTCACCATGAGTAGATTCGAGTTTCAAGAATATATGCGCCAAGCATATTAGGCTGTAATAGTGGGTAGACCTACACCGGATTTACCAACATTTGTGGGACCAATTGAAGCTTCCGTATCAGAGAAGAATCAATGGACATTGGACTAAATTAGTAGTGGAGAAGCAAGGATGATGAATGTTGGACCAAGTCAGATATCAGGACAATCAAGCGGTCATTTGGCCATGAAGACGATTGGCAAGGAACTACAGTGTCTTAACTGTGAGAAGTTTGGACACCGCGAGTTGTGTGCCCAAAGACGCCAATAATATGCTTTACATGTAGAAAAGCAGGGCATAGAGCGAAGTTTTGTCGACAGGGCAAGGCGCTGCCTCTACTAGTTCCCTCCTGGAGTAAGATCATTAAAGGTGGACGATGAAGATCGAGATACCCTTCAGTTGCACAGGTTGCAAGAATGGGACGGTTATGTTTCAACTGTGGCTACCCAAATCATTTGCGCTCTGAGTGCCCCATGGCACCGATAACTTGCTTCACGTGTGGTGAATTAGGCCATCTGGCCCCTTTCTGTCAGCAAGGTAGTGTTTCTTCTCAGCAAGACCTTCCTCTTTCCGGTGCAAAAAGAGTGGAAGTGAAGGCTATGGCGATGACCTCAGTGTTACCTGAGGAGCATAGGTCTGAGGTTGAGTAATGATATGTAGTGGAGTTTCTGGCGTTAGCTGTTATAGGTACCATTTTCATTAATGGTCTACCTAGTGGAGTTTTGTTTGTTGTGTGTGCTATGCACTTTTTGTCTTTCGATGCATGCGTTAATAGTTGACCTTAGACACAGTAGAGGGTAGACTTCCCTCTACAGGATTACCAGTTAGGGGTCTGAGGTACCCGCGAGATATCTGTTTGTCCCATTTATTCGGGGACTTGTGTATGGCTTGTAGACTTCTTTGTCATGCCTTAGGTGCATGAGAAGTCATAATGTGTATGGTTTCGACGAATAGATATCATGTTGTGTTAGATATCAGTTGGAAGGTTGTTATAGTCTCTACTGAGATCAATTGGATAGAGGTTTTCCGAGGTTACGACCTTTGAAGAGGAGAAAGATAGTTCCACGTTGGAGGATATTCCAGTGGTTTATGAGCTTATAGACGTGTTACTGAACCGTCTAGTTTGCGGCCCCAGCGGAGTGTGGACATTAATATTAAGTTGAAGTATGATACGAGACTGATTGGGAAGGCTCATAACATATGGCACCTATTGAGATGTTGTAATTGACGACTTGAAGAGTTGGCTGAGACGGGCTTCCTTCACCCTAGTGTATCCAATGTCTCGTATTCACGACCTAATGGGCCAGCTTCGAGAAGCAATTGTGTTTTCAGGATTTCCTTGCGCTCAGGATATCACCAGTTGAGGGTGAGAGAGCAGGATGTGCATGGGATAGTATTTTCGTACCCGCTATGGACACTACGAGTTGTAGTGATGCCATTTAGGGCTAGCGAATGCCTTAGCAGTCTTCAGAGAGTTAATGAATAGTATCTTCATCGACTTCCTTGATCCGTTTATGGTGGCCTTCATTGATGACATTTTGGTATACTCTCGTGACTGAGAGGAGCAGACCGATCATCTGAGGTCAGTTCTGCAGATTTTGAGAGATAGAGGGTTGTATGCTACGCTCTCTAAATGTGAGTTGAGATACCAGAGGTAGCCTTCTTGGCCATGTTGTCCCCGCCAGTAGGATCATGATTGACCTGGCGACGATTGAGTATGTTGCAGTATGGACGATACGGATGAACATTAAGGGAATGCGTAGTTTTCTTGGCTCAGCCGATTACTACCATTGCTTTGAGGAAGGATATTATGTGATTGCGTATCCATTCATGAGCCTTCTGAGGAAGACTACCAGGTTGCGTGGTCAAAGTAATATGCTAGAGCTTACAGAGTTGAAGAGGCACTTGACCTCTGCTTCTATTATGTTCTAATCAGGAGGTTTTGGAGATCCCGTAATTTACGGGATACATCCCAGCTAAGTTGAGACGTGTGTTACTACAAAGGAGTAGAGTTATTGATATGTGTGCCTACAATTGAAGACGTATAAGGAGAACTACCCAATTCATGATCTAGAATTAGCAGTGGTACTTCCAGCCTTGAAGATTTGAAGACAATACTTGTATGATATTTCATGTCAAATTTCTACAAACCGTAGGAGTCTAAAGTACATTTTTATGCCGTGGGAGTTGAATAACCGCCAATGTTAAGGGCTCGAGTTGATCAAGACTTTAACTTGGAGATTCCATATCATTCAGAGAAGTGAACATTGTCACCGACAACTTGAACAGAAATATGCCTCAAGAGAAGACTATTGTGAGACTGATTATTCAGCCTCAGCTTCAGAAGAATCTAGCTTGGCTAGAACTGGACATCCAGCTCCCTGATGTGGATACCCAGTTGTACGCTTTAGAGGTTCTACCTGGTTTATTGGATGAGATCCAACAAAAGTAGGGGATCTGCCCGACCTTGTTGAAGATGGGAGAGAAGATGTCTCGTAATGAGGCACCACAGTTCTCCATTAGAGCATATGGAGTGATGAAGCGTCATGACCGTTTTTATGTACCTGCTGATGCAGAGTGGAGACAGAGAATATTATAGTCCACTCATTGTACACCTTACTCGGTACATTCAGGTACGAATAAGATGTACCACGAGGTGAGACGATTATATTGATGAAGAGGATTAAAGCCGATGTAACCAGATTTGTGACACAGTGTGTGACCTATCAGCAGGTCAAGATAGAGCATTTCCGACCTAGAGATGAGCTCCACCCACTACCAGTGCAGTAGTGGAAGTGGGAGGACATCTCTATGGACCTTGTGATAGGATTAAGGCCTAGTAGAAGTTTCGATATTACCTGGATTATTGGTGACAAATTAATGGAGCCGACACGTTTCATTCCTATTAGAGAGACGTATCCAGTGAATGGATTGGCGGGAGAGTACACTAGGCAGATAATGAGACTCCATGATATACCGAGGACAATCGTCTCTGATCGAGATAGACGATTTACCTCGAGGTTTGACAACAGATTTAGACTGCTTTGGGGACGAGTCTATACTTCACGACTACGTTTCACCCCCAGACAGATGGTCAGTCATATAGAGCCATCTAGACCCTTGAGGATATACTATGAGCTTGTGTGTTAGATTGGAAACATGGATGGTTAGATTACCTTCCATCAATGAGTTTATTATATGACAATGTTTGACATGCATCTTTTGGGATGGCCCCTATGAGGCATTATATAGACATAGATGCCGTATACCTTTATACTAGAATTGACCTAGCAGTATTAGTGGAATAACCCCTGATCAGATTCAGGATTTTATAGTTCAAGTAACGCTGATTAGAGGAAGAATGCTAATCGTACAGAGTCGCCAGGTATCATATGCAGACAAGAGGCGTTGACCTCTAAAGTTCAAGTGAGAGTTCATGTCCGGATGAGAGCATCTCCGTCGTGAGACGTTAGACGTGTTGGCATGGAAGGGAAACTGAGTTCCCAATATGTCGGTTTCCTGGAGATCTTAAACAAAATTGTGAAGGCAGCATAACGATTAACTGTGCCTCCGAGGTTAGAGGATGTTCACCCAGTGTTTCACAGGTCTTAAGTGAGGAAGTATATACTAGACCCGAGACATCTTGCGAGTTATGATGATTTGGTGGTTGAGCCGAACCACATCTTTGTTAAGCATTCGATTACATTCCTAGATTGGGATATGAAATGCTTGCATTCGAAAGACATTTCTATATTGATGACATAGTGGTTGAGATGAGGACCTGAAGAGGCCATGTAAGAGACTGAGGATAGTATCCTGAGGAACTATCCAGAGTTTATGTCGGGACAGATCCATCTGTGGGAGCACGAATAGACCTTAGTGCTATCTTGATGAATGTTGTGCTTATGTGCTTATATGCCTTGATGTGTTTATTTCATGCTAGCTATGATGGGATTTATGATCTTAGTAGATCTTGATGTGCTAGCGTGATGTATGTCATAGCGGGAGATGATTATTTCCTCCATGCTATCTGAGTATGTTTTATATTTATGGCTGGAGATTGTTCTTTCCTCCATGCTATTTAAGCGTGTTTAGGATATAGTTGGAGGTGGTTCTTTCCTCTATGCTACCTTGATGGACATAGTTTTAGTGGAGATGTTATTCCTCCATGCGTTGTATACGATTATGGTTTGGCTAGAGACGTATTTTCTCAAATGTCTGTGATATGTTTTGGCTAGAGATGTGCTTCCTCTACGCCTTGTGATGTGGTATGGCGAGAGATGTGATTCCTCTACGCCTTTGGGTAGCGTTATGGCCCTGTTTTCTAGAGTTGATGATTCCTCCATGTTGATGTTGAGGTTATAGATTGTTATAGGTGTTGATATTCTGAGCGGAGATGTGATACCTCCAATAGAGAGAGTGAGAGTTATACCTCGGCTTATGGGTCCAAGAGACTTTGGGATTTTGCAAGTTTCGGGACGAAACTTGTTTTTAGGGGGGTGAGATGTAAGAGCCTTAGTCTTCAAGAAATCACGCACATGCGCTTCAGCTGAGACGCAGCTGCCTTTCTTCTTTGGAGGTGTAGTGGACCGCCCCTGCGCCCCTGGCTGGCCGCCCCTACACCCCTGGCTGCCGCCCCTGCGCCCCTGGCTGGCCGCCCCTACGGGTCTGTGAGCCGCCCCTGCGGTTTGTGGTTGGCTGCAGCCGTCTTCTTTGACCCGAGCCTTGATTTTTGACCTCTTCTTCCTTTATAATCTCTTCTTCTCCTCCAGATGAGGGTTTAACCCATTATCTCTCCTGTTCTATCTCTCCCTACGTTCATCTTCTCCTCTTCTCTTCCCTTGGATCTCTTCTTGATCTTTGTTGTAGTTTGAGTGAGTTTGTGTGCTTGTGAGCTTGGCTTGTTGTTGATTGTGATGGTTGTTGTTGTTGTGCTTGTGATGGAGCTCTGCTCTTGTTTAGGTTCAGCTTGGTGAGATCTCTCTCCTTCTTCCCTTTCTTTCTTCTTTTCTTCCTTTCTATGCTCTTTTCTTTCTCCTTAGCTTAGGATCCACAAGATTAATCTTGTGGCAACCTTGATTGACTTCTTCTGATGTATTTATGTATGTATATGTGTGTGTGTATGGATGCTAGCTGAAAGAGGAGTGAAGAGATCGATTGAAGAAGCAAGGAGGAGCTGAAGGTGTGTCTCTGCACACTAGCCGCCCCTACGCCACCTTTGGACCGCCCTAGTGCCAGCAGTGAGCCTCCCCTACGCCATCTCCTAGCCGCCCCTGCGGCCACCTGCACCAGCTTGGTGTTGCACTTGGCTCTGCAGGTGTGTTGCTTCTAGGCCTTCTTTAGGATGCCTTTGTTCCCTCCTTTCCTAGTATGAGTGTATAGGTTCATGCTAGATGTATGAGGTTGTGCTTTGATGAGGTTATGATCGGTTTATGCCATGTACGGCTTTTGAGGATTATAGGTTGTGAGGTTTAAGTTGAAGATGATCCTATGGATCCCTTGGGTCTAGGTGTTACCCCTTTGATGAATAGATGTTGATATATCTTTATGCCTTATTATTAGGTCTCTCTCAGGATTGGAGGTTGGTTTTGGTTGATCGTGTTTGAGTTGTGTACGAGGTTGAGGTAAGTCCGTAGGACTTACTTAGCTACCATCCCTATATTGGGTGTTTGCATGAGAGGTGTGTGCTTATTATGTTTGCTATGATAGCATGAGATGTCGTTTATACCGACCTATGTTTTATTGATTGCCCCGTATGCGTGGCTGTGATAACCTTTCCCTTTCATCCCGCCGTGGAGTCTAGGAGGTTCTCTGATGTCAGACTAGACTGACTTTACAGGAAGGGCGCAATCCACTCCCATAGGGTACACGGATTGTGTGACCGATACTTGTGCAGTTGGCTAGCAGGCTCAAAGGCGAGGATGTATTGGTCCTTGTGTCACATATCTTCATCTATTTATATATATACGATTTGAGTGAATGACTATTATATAAAGATGATAAAATGGGTAAATGTGTGATAACATGCTGATGTGTTTATCTTTCATGATTGTGTTTGTGCTTATGCATTACCTTATATATGTATGGTTAGCTAACGGTTTTATACCGTGTTGTAGATGTTTGCAGGTTAGGCGCTGTTGAGTGATCTGGCAGGGTGACAGGCCGAGGACTCTCGTACATTAGGTGGTTGGTGTGGGGTTGTTATGTTTCCCTCCTATGTGAGGATGATGTTTTGTACCTCCTGTGTGATGATGTTGTTTTATATACTCGGCTATGTTGTTGTTTACCTTTGGTCGTACATTTTTTACTATTTTATGTATTTGTTTTATATCTGTTAGTGCCATGTTGTAAGGTCCAATGAACTTATTGTCAGGCTAGGATCAGGATCCACTGTGTGATCCTAGCACAATGTGGCACTCCGAGTCCCGCGGATTCGGGGTGTTACAAGGAGAATGCAAACATATTGTCCATTTAGAACTAGCAGACCAAACGCCATGAGATCTTGTTCAACTTCCTCCATCAAAGAAAGTCATCGGTTGTAAATGGGTTTACAAAGTAAAACTTAAGGCCGATGGTAGCCTTGAGAGGTATAAAGTTAGACATGTTGCAAAGGGCTTCACTCAACAAGCAGGGATTGAGTTTCATGAAACGTTTTCTCCAGTTATTAAAATGACAACTATACGTAGCGTACTTGTTGTTGTTGCATCCAAGTCTTGAAAATTGTATTAACTCGACGTCAACAATGCATTCTTACATGGAGAACTACATGAGGACATTTACACAGTACTCCCTCCCAAGGGTACCCAATCCTTTCTCCTTGGTATGCAAGCTCAAGAAGTCACTATATGGCCTTAACAAGCCTCTCGTCGATGGTTTAATAGACTCACTCAGACTCTTCTTGACAAAGGATTCACTCAGTCAAAGAATGACTATTCTTTGTTCAACCAAAATCGTTCATCTCTTATCACTCTTGTGGCCGTCTACATTGATGATTTACTCATTACTCGGTCGGACATTTAAGCAATCTCTAGCTTAAAGACTTATTTGGACCACACGTTTAGTGTTACAGAACTTGGGGTGCTCCATTATATTTTAGGCATCGAAATAAGTTATATTCCAACAGGTATTGTCTTGACACAATGCAAGTTCACTCTTGATTTGTTAAGAGATGCAACACTATCAGATAATAAGAGTACCAACACACCTCTGCCCCCTCAATACTAAACTTCTTCTTGACGATGGTCACCCCCTCCAAGATGCTTTTGCCTATCGATGTTTAGTAGGTAAACTAAACTTTCTTACTAACACTCGACTTGATATTTGCTATGCAGTTAAGTGTTTGAGTCAGTTTATGCAACATCCTTGCTCCAATCATCTACATACCCTACACCATACCCTTAAATATGTGCAAGGCACAATTGATCATGGAATTTTGCTAAATGGATGTGACTTACCATCTCGTTTAGCCTATATAAACTCTGATTGGGCATCATGACCTACTACTCGTCGTTCAGTTGGTTGCTTTGTACCTCTCTTAGGGAATTCTCCAGTTAGTTAGAAATCCAAAAGGCAAATGACATTCTTTCGTGGTTTAGCAGAAGCAGGGAATAGAGTAATGACATGTGCTACAACCGAGGTCCCATGGCTAGTACGTCTCCTCACTGATCTTGGTCTTCCACATCCACAACCTGTTCGACTCTATTGTGACAACAACTCAACAATTCAAATTGCTAAAACCCCAGTATTTCATGAGAGGACAAAGCATATAGAAATTGATTGTCACTTCACCAAAGACAAGGTTATGGAGGTATTATTGTAGTTACTATTTATTCCTACCTCGATCCAGCTAGCCGATGTACTTACAAAGATCATCACATCATCTCGACATAATGAGTTACTATCCAAGCTTGATATGTCTCGTCTCTCGCCCTCCAGCTTGCGGAGGTGATGAGACTGACACTCAAGCAAGTTAACTAACTCTGTAACAAACTCATTCTCTTGTAAACAGACTATAAATGCATGTAAAGACACATGGGTAATACACAAGTTTTCTCTTATCCAAGAACTCTATCTCCTCTTGCTCCCTTTCAGTATGCATAGCAACAGATTGTAACATTACCTTTCGTTAGGAAAAAAAACGATGTTACTCTTGTTAAGAATGGATGCCGAGCTCTTTCACCCCGGAGAGAGGGGGGAAAGTGTTGTAGCCTTTTAGAAAGATTGGTCGAATTGTATAATATTCGAAAGTTGGGGGTCGTTGAAAAGAGTTTTGGTACGCTTTCCAATGTAGGAGCCGGTTTTTAATGGCGTGACGATTGGAACTTCCCAAGCGAGTCCCAACAAATCTGCTATGAATTTCAATAATGAAGAAAAGAAATTTATAAAAAGGGAAACAGATCCGTATATAGACCAACAACTGAACAACCCATTGACCTCACCCGATAAGGCAGAGAAGGAAATCAGAAGCTGAGAGAGTCGGTTGCTTTTGTGTCTGAATATGGAGAGAGCAATTAACAGGCAGAAGGTCCTTCTTGACCATCTCCGTCCACCTTCCTCTTCCGACCACACCTATGAAGCCTCTCTTTCCGTGAGTTCTTCTTCACTTTCATTTCAAATATTCAATTCTGGATCTGCTCCCTTGCACATCTCGCGATCGGAACCTAGTTTAATCCAGTTTCCAGATCTTTAGATTTCGCGCTGTTCTGTCATATTTCAGATTAATCCTTTTCAATTATAGCTATTTTGCTGATCACCTCTTTTTATGGATTTTATGCTCTACGCATTCGCGGATCATTTCCTGCGGCTAAAGAATCTTACTACGGATTATTTCGCATTTTTCACAATCAATTCGATTGATTTGGCGCTGTAATCCTTTTGAATTCAGAAGTATCAATATACATGCAAACGTTCCTATGATTATTTTGAGTATTGAATCTAGATGGATCAAGAGAAGAAATATTGAATCTTTTGAGGAGAGTCGGAATCATGAATTTGTCCTTTTAGCTTAGCATTTTCGGGATCATTTATGAGATAAGAGGGTCAAAGATGACAACTGAGGATTGTGATAGAAAGGAAAGGCTAGCGTTTCGGGGTCCAGTAGCGATACCATCACTTCATTAGTTTATTAGACATTTAGTCAAAGCTGTTTGTATCCAAACTGCAAGTGTTCATGAAATTGCTGATACTCTAATCTTCTTATTGGTCTGCCATTTGTTTGCAACATTTCTTTATTGCGGACAGTACAATTTGATGTACAACCATTTAGCAGTAAGGAAATAGTACAAAACATTTAAAGAGTTCTACAACAAATGATGGCTAAACTTATCATGTCGCTCTAGCATGTACTTAATTCAATATGAAAGTAATGGAGGTTCCTCAGATCAGTTTAAATGGTTGTTTGGAGAACCCTTTTGGTGTAATTAGACATACACATACTGAGCTTAGAGTTCCATCTTGATTTCTACAGATTTGCTTATGGTCATTTTTTTTTTACTTTTCTATCTTCTCTAGTTTCTAATATAAAGTAGCATTACCATGGAAAGATAATTTTTACCTGCATGTCAATGCCTTCTGACTTCTTGCTGTCCTTTTCTGTTCTTTTGTAGGCATCTATGTGTTTGGCAGGAGATTCATCTGCATACCACAGGACAAGTGTTTATGGTGATGATGTTGTTATTGTTGCGTAAGTCTTTCTTTTGCTCTTTTTTAAAGTGGTTTGACCTAGATTGTGGATTGCATCATTGTGCACACCTGTCTTAAATATTTCAGGGCATTTCGCTCAGCTATTTGTAAAGCAAAACGTGGTGGATTCAAGGACACATATCCTGATGACCTTCTTGCACCCGTGCTAAAGGCATGTCTTTACTCTATCATTGAGCTACATTACCACTGGAGATTGTGTGACATGTCTTAGTGTCTTACTCTAGTTGGGATTAACTTATGGTTTAAACTTTTGCCAGGCATTGATAGAGAAGACAAATGTTAATCCGAGTGAAGTTGGGGATATTGTTGTGGGGACTGTTTTAGCACCCGGATCTCAGCGGGCAAGTGAATGTAGAATGGCTGCATTTTATGCTGGGTTCCCTGGTAAGTTTCATAATTTCTTTCTCGGCATCATATCTGACAGATTTTATTTTTTTTTAGAATTATCCGGCTGTTATCCCTGAGTTTTGGTCAATTTTTAATGGTGTCAAAAGATTTCTGTTCTCCAGATGGTAACCCACAATTTAGAACTTTTCCGCCCTATCCCCTAAATGTGGTTCAGTGCCTAAACTCTTGACCCAGAAATGTTACAGATCAAGGAAACCCTTGAAGGCGACATATCTGAGAACCAACAAAATTTAAATTTACGATTCAACTTGTAGAAAAAGGAAGTAAAACTTAGTGAAAATCCTTCTGACCAGAAAATGTAGTGAAATAAATTCTCAAAACCACAAATTTCAGCAGGAAACACTAACCCATCACATTTTAAGAATGAGCGTCAGTTTATACCACAAAATGAATCAAAATTCAAGTTGTTAGCAATCTTGGTGGGGGCCTTGAGGAGCTAGATTGATGAACAATGAGAACACCGAGTTTCCATCTTGGTGACAAGAGGGCATTGAGTAGCTAGATTGATGAACCAATTTCGATCACCACCCTCCCTAAAAAGATAGCTGCAGAATGCAGCATGAATGTTGTTAGCAATCTTGGTGGGGGCCTATTGGTGACCAAATTGACCTTGGTAATCTACCGAGGGCCAGGTGATCCCTGACAAATTTGTGCTTATCAGACCTTTCTTCATCTGAAAACTACACACAAGCACATCATACTGATTCAGGATTGGTAAAGCTAAGAAGAGTCCTTTGAAGCTTATTGGTGTAGCCAGAGGAGCCCTAGATGAGGTAGGCAAAGTGGGGAGGAGGCACGGATGAGATGGGGAAAGGGTGGATCTTGGATTTGACTAGACGGAGGGAAGGTGCGGCGGAAGTAGGGATAGAGGATTTTGGAGGGATGAGGGCCATTGAAGGAGATGGGGAGTGGGCAGATCTTCAATTTGATGAGCAGGGAGGAGTGGCGGAAGGATAGAGGATTGTAGGGCCGAGGGCCTTTGGAGGTTGTTAGGATATTCAAGAACAGAACAAAGTGGGATATGAAGGAGGCAAATGAGATGGGCACAATTCAGTTTTGCTCCACTGTTGTGATCTTGCGATGCTCTGAAGGGGAAGGGGAAGAGAGGGGATATGAGGAAGAATAGGATAATCCCTAGTTTTAGAAAATAAACCTCGTTTTTCTTGTATGTAACTTAGGAGTTTAGGTGCTGAATGGGTTTAGGGCATACGACTGAAATATTTTATATCAAGTACCAACTGAAGACAAAACCTTTGGGCCTCATCCGGAATCCAAAACTCAGGGGTACCAACAGGAAAATCTATTATTTTTTATCTTGTTTTTGTTCCTAAATTGCTGAACTTATTACTGGAAAAATACCTTCGAAGTTTGGTTATATAAATGTGTGCAATAGTTTCCATTGCTAATTCCATTTGTAAACTGTCACAGAAACTGTACCTGTGAGAACTGTCAATAGGCAGTGTTCATCAGGTCTTCAGGCTGTTGCAGATGTAGCTGCAGCTATCAAGGCTGGATTCTATGATATTGGTATTATTTCATGTCTTCTGTGAACATGTATTTTTTTCCTAGCTTATTATGTAGGGGTTCATATTATAACATCATTTATATATCATCAAGGTATTGGCGCTGGATTGGAATCAATGACTGCAAACCCAATGGCTTGGGAAGGATCTGTGAACCCAAAGGTGATCTTTTCTCATCTCCTGTTGATCCCATTCTCAACGACCTTTGAACTAGTGGATATATTCTCTACAGTTCAATACTTGCATGTAGACCTTTAGTTGAAATTTTCCTAATATGAGTCATGAGTACGTCAGAAGCCGTTTCAAGTTTCAATTTCATTGGTGATAGGTCCAAGATTTTGCACAAGCTAGGGATTGCCTTCTACCAATGGGTATCACATCAGAAAATGTTGCTGGTCGTTTTGGTGTCACTAGGACGGATCAAGACCGCGCTGCAGTATGTCAATTAGAAGTCAAACTATACTCCTTGTTAGTATTTCGTGTAACTGGAGACTGAATTTCTAGCTTTTTTGTTGTCAGGTTGAATCACATAAACGAGCAGCAGCTGCAACAGCCTCTGGGAAATTCAGAGATGAAATTGTACCTGTACAGACCAAAGTAATGTCCATATTGTCGTAGTATTGCAACATTATGTTACTACTATGATATAAAGTTTTGATGAATCTTTAGGGATGTGAGATTTCATTTATGTTGATGATATTATTATTATTTTTTTCAATGGCAATTGCACTTCCTTGATACATAGATTGTTGATCCAAAAACCGGAGAAGAAAAGCCTGTAACAATCCATGCAGACGATGGTATACGCCCAAATACTACAGTATCTGACCTAGGAAAATTGAAGGCAGTATTCAAGAAGGATGGGACCACAACTGCTGGTACAATTTTTTTTTTTTTTTTTTTTTTTTGGTATCTAATTAATGATGTTGTACATGATTAGCTGATTTATGCTTAAAATTTCATTTTGCAGGAAATTCTAGTCAAGTGAGTGATGGTGCTGGAGCTGTCCTACTGATGAAGAGAAGTGTTGCAATGCGTAAAGGCCTGCCAGTACTTGGTGTTTTCAGGTACCCCCCACCCCTCCTGTTTTTCTAGCTGGAAATTCTGCTCTTGTGTTTAAGGAAACTTTAGGTTTATGTTCCATATGTGCCTGTTTCCTCGTGTTATGCTACTTGCAGTTTCTGTGTAGGTGGATTGGTGATTCTTGATTTCTTTCAGAACATATAAAATTCAAGGCTGCTGTTTTTGTAGAGCAGATGATATGTGGGCACTTTTTCTCCCAAATTTACTCAATCGCACAAAATAATTTGTTTATGCATGTGTTCCTCTTTTATGTAAGAAACATACCTGAACCTTGTTACTTCTTGGTTACTTATAGTGGTGTAAGTTTGAAAATATTGTATCTTACACTTAGGTTTGTATAAAAGAAAATAGTTTCCACAGCATCATTCCATTTTTCTGTGGCACAGAAGAAAGCATGTGATATGAATGTAAAGGATGAAACATGTTTGTGATGACAGGAGTTTTGCTGCGGTTGGTGTGGATCCTGCAATCATGGGTGTTGGTCCAGCTGTTGCAATTCCTGCTGCTGTTAAGGCTGCTGGTTTAGAACTAGATAATATTGATCTCTTTGAAATAAATGAGGTGATGTTTGGTTCATGGAAATCCGATTCCAAAGTTAAAAAATGTTGTCTTACAATATATGTTTGACAATGTAGGCATTTGCATCACAATTTGTGTATTGCCAGAAGAAGCTTGACCTTGATCCAGAAAAGATCAATGTAAATGGAGGGGCAATGGCTCTTGGGCATCCTTTGGGTGCTACAGGTAATAACGAAATGAACTAGCGTTATCCCGATTTTGAATATTGCAAATGATGGTTGTGTTGGGTGATGAATTGGATATTTGGCTCAGGTGCACGCTGTGTTGCTACACTCTTGCATGAAATGAAGCGCCGAGGCAGAGATTGTCGCTTTGGAGTCGTATCCATGTGCATAGGTACTCTTCGTACAAGTTTCATCTATCTATCAAATTCTACTCATAGCTGGCTATAGGAGCACATAATTAGTAATTGATGTCTGATGATTTAAAATCCTTGATATGTGACAATTTCAGGGACGGGAATGGGTGCCGCGGCTGTTTTCGAGAGAGGAGACGCAGTTGATGATCTTTGCAACGTGCGGACTGTTGGCTGAAAGAAGGGCTTTTAAATGTTCTCCCATAAACGTTATCTCCCTCTGAGCTATGTAACTAGTTAAGAGGGAACAATAATATAGTTGCGTCATAAGAATATGTTGTGGGCTATGGAATGCCTCTGTTGTCTTCACCTTGTGTTTTGAATGTGACAATTAAAGTGGTTTATGCTTTGGAATTTCCGGTTTAAGAAACCAGGCTGCTCTTAAATCCCTCAGCTTGAACTGTAACCGGATTGTGGATCTTAAACATATCATTAACTCAGCAAAATATCTTCAGCAAAATATCTCTGTAAAACAAGAATTTGACTCTAAACTATTGAAATAATATAAATAAAAATGAAACGAAACTATTGAAATAACATAAATAAAAATATAACATGGATTTAACTCTAAACTATTGAAATAACATAATTAAAAATGGAACAAAACTATTGAAATAACATAAATAATAATAAAACAAAGGATTTAACTTTGTATTATTGAAATAACATAAAGACACAACCCGTGGAGTAAAGTGCTTTTTGAGGCGAACGCTCGGAGAAACTCCCTATCATGCCAGCAAACCTCATGGAGATTGGGCAGATTCAAATCAATTTTTCGAAGGGAGTGGACGTGACGCCAACGATAACCATCGCCCCAAATGTGGTACAATTGCTAAACGGTCCGTGGAGAAATTCAGATGTCATGAAGCAATTGGGTAGAATGATATCCTATTTTGCGTTTGAGAAGACCATACAATTCTTGTTGAAGCCAAAGGGGGTGGTCGGTCATAGATCTACCCAATGACTACTTTCTGGTGAGGTTTGAACTAGAGTCGGATATGCTGGATGTGTTGTCAGAAGGTCCTTGGAAGATGTTTGGGCATTATCTGCTTATGCAGCAATGGAACCCATCGTTTGATCCAATGTCATCAGTTATCTCTACGACAGGGGTATGGGTTCGTATCTCAGGACTGCCCTTCGCATTGTATAACTTGGAAGTGTTAAGGGCTATTGCATCAACCATAGGAAAACCCCTACTTATTGATGAGAAAACAATCCAACTGTATAGGGGCGAAGTTTGCTAGGATTTGTGTGGGCATAGATTTGACTCGACCGCTGAACGGGGATGTTATACTAAACGGAAAGAGACTGCTGTTGGAATACGAAAACTTGCATGCCATTTATTTCGAGTTGGTTGTTATGGGCTAGACATGTTCATATCCAGGCCCGGGCTGAGTTCGGGCCGGGCTTTATAAATATTGAGCCCGTTTAGCCGGACCCGGACGGGGCTAGGCCCGGCTACCAGGCCTGAGATGGGTGTCGTACCCGGTCCGGCCGGGCTCGCGGGCGGCCTATGTCCTTGTCCGGATTCGGCGGGCCGGGCTTGTTCCCATGATCATATACCCGTCCGTTTTTCCGGACGGGTCAGGCGGGCTGCCCGTATTTGAACAGGTCTATTATGGACACACAATTGACCAGTGTCAACCAGGGAAGGAGTCGATTGTCCAAGAGGAGAGTGTTACGGTACCACCAGTATTAGAAGGGGATACCCCTGAGGATAACACAAAGAATGGACAAGAACCCATGGTGCCGAAACAAACAATAGAGGATGGGGGACTAGGATCATGGATGGTGGTTCCAAGAAGGAAAGCGCCTCCAAAGCGTACAAGTCTTTCAACAACAAAAGTGGACGGGCAAACTGTTGACAAGGGGAATCGGGTTTATTCCGGAAATAAAGTTAAGTGGAATGATGATGACTCTGATTTAGAGAAAACGAGGAGTACAGTGCACCATAGGCAAGTACATGGGGCCAATTATTTGGCTAAAAGTAACTATAAGAACGTGCTAAGCAAGGTAACCAGGCTACGACTAATGGAGGGAATGCCCGGATTGACAGGTTCCCGAGCAGTTCTAAGTAGACTACTAGAAGTGTAACTCAACCCCCTTGCCTAGACCCTCGCGCTAAGAAGGGGGTCCTGGAAGGAGCCTGAGTTCGGACGGAAACTGTAAGAGCCTTAGTCTTTGAGTTGTTGAGTGTGTTGAGAATGGCCTAAACCGCCCCTGCGGCCTGCCCGGTCCGCCCCTGCGCCTCCATGAGCCGCCCCTGCGCCTCCATGAGCCGCCCCTGCGGTTTATGGTGTGTTGCAGCCGACTTTGTTGACCTTGGCCCGTGCTTTTGGCTGACTTCCTATATAAGCCTCCCTTGCTTCCTGATGAGGGTTTGCTCTATCTTCTTCAGCCTTCATCTCCTCACGTTCATCTTCTTCTCTTTCTTAAGATCTTCTTCTTGATCTTGTGTGAGCTTTGAGCTTGGCTTTGGTTGATGATGATGTTGGTTGTGGTTGTTGTGCCTTTGATGATCCAACCTTGAAGTTGTAGTTGATTCTCCCTCTGTTAGGTTCAGCTTGGTGAGTTCTTCCCCTCTTTCTTCTTCCTTTATTCTTTCTTTCTTCTTTTTTTCTCTTTGCCTTTCTAGCTTAGGATTCCACAAGGTTTGATCATGTGGCAGCCTTCATAGGCTTTGTTTGATGTATATGTATGTATGGGGATGTTGGCTGAAGAAGGTGTGAAGAGGATCGAGTGAAGAAGAAAAGAGAAGCTGGAAGTGTGCATTCTGCACACCAGTCGCCCCTGCACCACCTCGGGACCGCCCCAACACCAACAGACACCGCCCCTGCACCACCCAGGGCCGCCCTTGCGGGTCCCTGCATTCCAGCCTTGCTTTGCTCTTGTTTTGCATGTGTGTCTTGCATCTGGGCTTGCCTAAGGATGGCATTGTCCCTTCCTTTCCTAGTGTGAGTGTGTAGTATCATGCTAAGTATAGATAAGAGTGTGGTGATGATGTTATGATCATGTTATGCCTTGTACGGCTTTGAAGATTAGTAGGTTGTGAGACTTAGGTTGAGGATGATCCTATGGATCCCTTGGGTCTAGGTGTAACCCCTTTGATTGATAGGAGATTGATATATCTGTATGCCATGTTATGAGGTAGTGTCCCTCTCAAGATTGGAGGTTGATCGTGGTTGAGGTTGTACGAGGTTGAGGTAAGTCCGCAGGACTTACTTAACTAGCATCCTTATATTGGGTGTTTGCATGAGTGGCGTGTGTGTGTGTTATATGCTTGATATGATATCATGGGATCTCGATTATTACCGACATATGTTTTATTGATAGCCCCATTGCGTGGGAGTGATAACCTTTCCCTTTCATCCTGTAAGGAGTTGAGAGGTTCTCTAGCGTCAGGCCACCTGGTATACATGAAGGGCGCAATCCACTCCCACAGGGTACACGGGTTGTGTGACCGACACTACTTCCATATGGATAGCAGGCCCAGAGGTGAGGATGATACGTTCCTTGTATCACATAGTTTCATATATCTATATATACATACGATTTGAGTGAATGACTACTTATATAAAGATAATTAAAACGGGTAATTGTGTGACAACATGATTATGTGTTTATCTTTCATGACGTGTGCTTGTGCTTATGCATTACCTTATATATGTTTGGTTAGCTAACGGTTTTATACCGTGTTGTAGATGCTTTGCAGGATAAGCGAGTTGCAGAGTGATCCGGCAGGGTGACAGGCCGAGGACTCTGATACATTAGGTGGTTATGGTTTTGGGGATGTTTATGTACCTCCTGCGTAAGGTTGATGTTTGTATACCTCTTGTGGGAGGATTATGTTTTATACTTGGCTATGACTTGGCGTACCTTTTGATGTACAGTTTTATACCGTTTTATGCATTTGGTTTATATCTGTCGGTGCCATGTTGTAAGGTCCAATGAACTTGTTGTCAGGCTATGGTCAGGATCCACTATGAGATCCTAGCCCAATGTGACGCCCCGAGTCCCGCGGATTCGGGGTGTTGCAGAAATCAAGTGAAGATCCTACATAAGACTGTCCCAGAAAAGATGGTGTTCATAACACAAGGAAAACCGGCATTAGATAATGACGACAAGGGAGGATAAAATGATGAAGCCAAGGGAATGGAAGTTGAGATATCCCCAGAGTACAGCGGATCTCAAGTCTCTCTAGTTCCGGACTCACAAAACCTATAAGTTTTGTGGTTCCTTTTTTACGATAAGGTTCAAATGATAGGACTCTTCTGGAATAGCCATGGAACCGTGAAACCGAGTTTCCGTAGGTCCATGAGATATATGACCCGAAAGCACAAGCAGCACTTTACAACGCTGTTTGAAACGCACTATTCAGGTGATACAACCTCTGACATTTGTAGTCGTCTGGGTTTTGATTCTTTTGAGCGAGTGGAAGCGCAAGGACAAAGTGGAGTTATGGAATAGCGAGGTGTGCCCTTTGCGTGTAGTTACAAAGAACAGATTGTATATTCATGCTATGATTCGGAAGGATGACACGACTCTCCATTTGATTACAGTTTGTATATGTCTGGATCCTCCATGATGTGAGGGTATGTGGGAGGACCTTCTGCATTTGGTGGGGTCCCTCTTTGAGCCTGTGATCATGGGAGGTGATTTCAATGTTATTAGATGTATTGAAGAAAGGTAGGGAGGCTCAAGCAGATTATCACGTGATTCGCTCGCGTTTGGTGATTGGTTGAACAACTCTCATCTAGTAGATATGGGCTACCAAGGTTCACCGTATGCGTGGGAGAGCAGTCAAACGAGAATTACAAAGAGACTTGACCGGGTGCTTATGTCTATGAATTTCCGATTGTTGTGGCCGGATGCTTTGGTTCATCACATCCCAAGACTGTCATCGGACCATAATCGCTTGTTGTTATGCCTTCAACGAAGTGATTTATGTGCTCGGAGTAAGCGTCCTTCTAGGATCCAAGCTGCTTGGTTCTCCCATTCAAAATTCACCCAACTTATTGTGCAAAAATGGAATAGTTTAGTGCACCTTCCGGGAGCACTCCTGAAGCTAGACATGGGTTCGAAACCTAAACCGCCGGTTAAGGTTTCGGAACCTACGGTTTAGGTTTGGCAAAAAACCTAAACAGCCATAGCCCAAACCGGCGGTTCAGGTTAACCAAAACCGCCAGTTTGGTAGGTGGTTTATAAAAAAACGGAAACTGGGCCAAACCGGCCGATTTGGTCCATTTTAAAAAAAAAAAAAAATACCCAAACCGGCGGTTAAAAGCCGGTTTGGGCTAAACCTATACCGGTAACCCACGGTTTGGCCAAACCGGCAAACCTAAACCGCCGGTTTGGGCCGGTTTCTAAACCGCCGATTTGTCGGTTTAGCCCAAACCGAACTCATGGCTACCTGAAGTTACAGAAGGTACTGAGAAAATGGAATAAGGATGTTTCTGGTAATATTTAATTCAAACAAGGAAGGAAGCCCTGGTTTGACTCATGGAGGAAGTTAGCCTATTGCTTGTCGTGTTTGTGACGGATTCTTTGTTACAAAAAGAATCCAAAACCAAAGCCCGGTTGGAGAGAGTTATGGAACAAGAGGAAATGCTTTGGTGCATATTGGTTAGTTAATGGGGATAGTGACACAATTTTCTTCCATTTATCTATCGTTGTCCGTCGACGGGAGAATAGGGTGGATGGCCTAAAACTGGAAGATGGTGTTTGGTCCCTTGATAAGCCATGATTGAAGCCCATACATCGACTTTTTTTTAGAACCTATACGGTCCTCTTAACCTCGCCAACCATGGTCATATTCCGACGGGAGGGTTCCCTAGACTGAATAGGCATCAATACATTGAGCTTAATCGATCTTGTCTCGAGAAGGAAGTTTGGGATGCGGTGAAGGACATGGGCTCCTTGAAGGCTCCGGGACCGAATGGTTACCAACCCATTTTCTTCAAACAACTATGGCATATTGTCGGTACGTCTCTATTGGGGTTTGTGAATGATTTTTTCATGCATGGATCACTCCCTCTTGTACCGAATGAAACATAAAGAACCGAGTAGGGGATTAATAAGGATCTAAATACAATAGAAGGGGGGGGGGGGGGGGGGGTTGAATAGAGTATGAAAACTTTTCGCAATATCGGATATCAAGGCTTTGAAACTAAACTCAAGGCCTTGAAGTCGATCTCTGCGCTTAGTGACAAAACTGTTTCTCAAGGCTTTGAAGTGGATCTCAAGGCCTTGACTTCGAAACCTGCAGAAGCTTATTAGTCATAATATAAGCGATATAATGTGTGGAAAATAAAAGATCGACACACGATATGTTTACAAAGTTTGGCCCTAACAACCTACTCTCTGCCTAGGGTTTCCGACCCTAGGATTCTAACTTTCTATTATCTGCTTGTTGTGAGTCCTAGATACAACCTAGAAGAACTTCCCTTCTTTTCTCAATGTAGCCTCAATGCTACGATCTAGTCAACTCTATTCTAACAATAATAGTCTAGTTACTTGGCAGAGTAGCACACTTGAGTATAACACTAATATGATATGCCAATTTAGTTCTTGTGTTTATCTTACTCTAACGAATAAACCTAAGAAAGATCAAATAGGAAGATAATTTTTTGGATCGATGAAGATGTCTTGTATGATCGTTGGTAGGCTTGGTTGTCTTCATCTTCAATTGATGTCTCTTTTATAGTCTTCTATGGAGGATCTTCTTCTAGACGTTATCTTGTAGCCATTGCAGCTTCTTTCTTCCATAGAATCTTCAGTTCGTTTGAGCAGGATCTTCTCATGTTGTTTGAGCAGGATCTTCTCATGTTGTTTGAGAAGTTGCCGTTTCAAATAAGATCTTCTTGTAGCCAAGATGTTCTCTTCAACGTTCTTCACTTGATAGCCACTTGATGTCTTCAAGTAAATCTTCTCCGCGATCTTCTCCTCAACAAACTTCTTCATAGCCGATTGATATCTTCATATTCGTTTGAGATCTTCTCTTAAGATCTTCTCTTCAAACGATCTTTAGCCGAAATCTTCTCTTAAAATCTTCTCTTCAAATGCCTATTTTTCTCCAACAAGATATTTGTAGTCGGTTGTCCATATAAGATCTTCTCTCCTAGATCTTCTCGTTGGTTGGTTTGTTGTAGTGAGTCTTCGGCCAAAACCTTCCCTTGTAATAGCATCCAAGACCTACACACATTTTAACAAACAAACCAAGACAAGTAATCTAGAAATATAATTGATATTTGTTAGTTTATAAAACCGCATTTATATGTTAAGTCTTCCATCATTTAAATAAAACAATTAATATCAAAGGTGGAGTTATCAATCTCCCCCTTGAAGGAAGAAGAAACAATAATCGTATCTACATTTAATGTTAGATATATGCGTGCATAAAACTTTTTCGAAAATAAATGCAAAAATGTCGGATCGCATAATTTCTCCCCCTTTGTCTTTCAACAAGGGAGAAAACAGTTACAACACGGGAGTTTAGAAATATTACAGACCCAAGTTCAACAAAAACAAGTTTAAAAAACGCCCCACAAACGCATTTCAAGGCTTTGAAAGTAAAAATAAAGAAAATTTGAAGCGCATGTCAAGACCTTGACATCCAGTTTCAAGGCCTTGAAATTGATTTCAAGGCTTTGAAATCTACTCTTGGTACCACCGAAAATCGCGTTGTCCATGAACATCATCGTAAACTTTATTCTTCCACCGGGCATAAGCTTCATCCAATGTCTTCATTTTCTTGTACTCGTCAACCCTGCGCTCATTCTCAGCATCCTTGTATTTCTTCACAAGACTAAGTTCCTCAAGGGTCAGAATAGTTGGCTCTTCATGAGTTGGGCGAAGAATCGGTTGGTTCTTTACATCTTTGTAGCACTGGAGCAACACATTCGACGCTTTTTCCCTCATCTGCTGAGCATCATCCTCATTTAGTGGCATTATACTCCCTGTGGCTGTAAACGTAGCGACATTCAAATGGATCATCTGATTGACCTTTGAGTGCATGATTGATAACAACTCATGTGTAGCATCCAGTTTGTCCGATATATCTGACCAAAAATCTCCCTTCGCAAATTGTCCAAGCCAAACTCCAAACTATCCAACCTTTCTTCTGGCAACTCAGAAGCAGAGGATGATGAAGCGATGTCCCGTTCTTTTAATCTCCATTCTCCAATCAACGTCTTTTCAATGCCAAGACGTTTAAAACATTCTTCATCTATCTTCCCAGTGGACACTTGTTTGTCCTCATTCGAGGTGTCAATAGAGAAGTATGCGAAAATCTTTGGGAGAAGGTTGGCATAAGGGAGAGGAATGGATCGGGTGAAGTTGATTGTATGAAGCATTGAAGAACCGTATAGGTGAATATAAAGGATATAAATACTCTAGAAGGGGGGTTGAATAGAGTATGAGAACTTTTCGCAAAAACCTATCTCAGGGCTTTGAAACTGATTTCAAGGCCTTGATGTCGATATGTGCTCTTTGTGACACAACTGGTTTTCAAGGGCTTTGAAAGTGATTTCAAGGCCTTGACTCCAAAAACTTGCAAAACAATGTTAGTCACAATAAAGAAAAATATAGTGCGGAAATTAAAAGATCGACACGGTGATATGTTTACGAAGTTAAGCTCTAACAGCTTACGTCTCCATCCTAAGGTTTCTTTCCCCTTAGGATCTAACTATCTATTATCTGCTTCAGAGAGTCCTAGATACAACCTAATAGAAATCCCCTTCTTATCTCACTGTAGCCAATGCTACGATCTAGCTCCAACTCTTCACTTTGCTATAATAGTCTAGTTACTTCGCAGAGTAACACACACTCAAGTATAACACTCTTTAGATATTCCAATGAGGCTCTCGTGTTTTTCTCTCTCTAGGGATGTAAGTTTTTGTAGACTAAGAGGAAGAAAAACTTTTGGAACAAAATAAAGATGCTTTGATCGCTTGAAGACTTAGATGTTTCCGTGTAAGCTTGTTTTTGTTCTCTTCAATCGCCACCTTCATTTATAGTCTTCGATGGAGAACTTCTAGCCGTTGTAGATATGACCGTTGTGAGGTTCTTCTTTCTCCATGAAAGACGGTGTTAGGTTGAGATGAAGTAGCCGTTGTAAGATCTTCTATCTTCTTCATCTCCTTGACGCACGTTGAGATTCTTCTTCGAGATCTTCTCTTGAAAAGAGCCATTGAAGATCTTGTCGTTGAAGTCCTTGTTTCAAGTGTTAGGCGAGAAACGTATAGCACAAAACTCTTACCATTTATAACTCGATATATTCTCCTAAATCCTAGCGAACCCACAATGTATGGGTCGTTTTGGAGCAAGGATAGTCTTCCGAGGTTGAGCACGAAGACTAAGGTGAAATCAAATCAAACAAGTGATCATGGATAGTGCAAATGTAGTCTAAGAAAAGAGAAAGAAATAAAGAAATGAAAATCATGATATTTTTGGTTGGGTTTTTGTGGTGATCAAGCAAAGATCACAAATCATGCAAGATTATACATCAAACAAACGACTCAAGCTAGCAACACCCACAAGCAACACAAACACAAGATCTGTGATCAAAGAGAGAAAAGCGGATTCTAGAAATTGGAAATTCCGGTTATGGCATTGGATTCAAGCTTCTAATCAACCTTGGACAAGCTGCGGTATGTTGGGAAAAGGGTGTTTTTCACATGGGATCAATCACCGGGTAGATCTCATGGTCCACTAATCCCGCACCTAAGGTCCTATTACTGGGTAAGTCTCTAGGAGCCTAAAGTTGGGAATTCTACACAAACCGGATTACTATCTAGGGGTCAAACCTCCCCTCACCGGGTAAGTCTCGGGAAGGCAAGTCCTACGCAACAATCCTAGCACACTCAGTCCAATAGCGGCTTGTGAGGCTCACTACTACCTAGAGTTCATCATCTTTGGTATCTAAGGTCGGGAATTACCGGGTGAGTCTCTTCCCTCACTTAGTTTGCTAGCATTAGTTCACCCTAGGCTAGATTATGCTTAACAAACACTAGGATTTCAACAATCTAACATCCTAACATTCAGATTCATCAATACAAGCACAACAGAGAAAACCACAGCCAAAACCACGGTCTAGATTTTAGATGAACATGCCGTGGTTCTATCAGGGGTTAGGTTTCAAGCAAGCAAATCATCCAAAGGTACATTCAATTCTATTCTATCATAGTCCAAGCCATAACCATCATTCGATCACCCTAAAATCACAACTACTTAGCCAACAACATGCATTTTAAGATCCAAACTCAACATGTAAGCATTCATGGATTCCATAGCAAGAAAATGAAATAAGAGTGAAAAGAAACAAGTAATCTTAGCTGAATATGAGATTAAACAAGACTTACAACCCTTCAAACACAGCTTCAAAACGTTCCTTACAATGCTTTCAAAAGTTCTTCAACAAAAATCACTAAAAATCACTCAAAGGTTCACTCTAAATCTAAGTTTTGATGTTTTTATTCTTCTTTCCCAAATGAGAGTATTTTCTTCTTCTCCAAGTCTATCCACAATGGAATGAGAGAGAAAAATGAGAGAGCAATGTGTGAGAGTGTCCACTAGCAGCTTGCAGGACCACCTCTATCCTCCACCAATGAGCAAGGATCGGGCAAAGAGATCGTGGGACAAGTGTCACAGCTGTCCAGAAGAAAACCACGGCCAAAACCACGGTCTAGATTTTCCTATGGGCCATGGTTCTCACCAGAAACTCTCCTTGGATCACCAAGTCATGAGTTGGTGCAAGACATGCATAAACAAGGTCCTATGTGTTCTCCTTTGCTCCTAGCTTGCTCCTTAATGAGCCCGGAAGTGTGCCATCACGAGGAATGATCCTCGAATGTGTCGATTAAGTCCAAGAGCTCCCCAAAATACCTACAAAAACCGACAAGAGCTCGTGTAGATTTCTATTTTGACAATGTGGATGAATTAAGCGTAAACACCACGAACTAATGCCAAACCATGCATGAATAACGGGAAAAACTATCTAAATGAATGCTTAAACAAACGTCATAAATCATGTCATCAAAATACCCCATACTTGCCACTTTCTCGTCCCCGAGCAAGGTCCAACAATAGGCTACGAGATGGCATGATTTGCAGAAAAACAGAAAATATTTGGAATTGTGCTTCTAAAATTGGATCACCTTCATAGTCATGTTTCATGACAATGGACAAGCAATCATGTATTGATATAATGAAGGCACGGAAAGACAATCATACTTAACTCGAAAACATGCATGAAAGGTGAAAATGAAGAAGTCAAGATGATCATGAGAATATCTGATAGCATGAATTATAGTCTATATTTTTGGACTTGTTTAGACGTTTTATCTTCAATAATCTGCATGTTTGGATGTATAATATGTGATTATATTGTCATTTCATCTACCTTTGCGGGAATCGAGGTCTACACCTAGTTTCGTTGTAATCGTAGGTAAAATGCCACGTTTTGCATCAAAATGGAGCTAAAGGAGCTAAGGGGTCATTGGAGCTACATTCAGGAGCTTAAGAAAGAATCCAGGAAGTATGGAAATGATTAAAGATTCACTTTGGACCAGATTTGATAGATTTCACATTCAGTTTAGAGTCACCTCGGTTGACTACAGAGTCACCTCGACCGAGGTGATCTTGAGGAGCGTCTCGACCGAGGCGAATACCCTGACGCGGCGAGATCGTTTATTCTTGGCTGAGATCTTTTATTTTTGGAAGGAGAGATCTTATATTTTTGGGCTGGATTTTTGGAAGGGAGATCATATATTTTGGAGATCTATTTTAGAGATTAAGATATATTTTATTAGGATAATATCTTTTCAAGATATTTTATCTTTGAAAGATAGTTTTCCTATAAAAAGGGCTTGATTTTCCACAATTCAGCATCGGCGCATCACTGAAAAACCCGCTACCATCATAACAACTGGGGGATTGAAGAAACCGTAGTTAGGAAGGATTTTCGGAAGGTTGAAGGAAGATTGGAGGAAGTAGTTCATAGCTTTTTATAGCTTTTGTGAAGGGTTTTGTAAGACTTTCTTAGATTCCCTTCTTGTTGATTTGTCTTGTTGGATTTGTAATCCAAGGAATGCTTATTTGTTTGATATTTGATTCAGTTATTGAAGCCTTGTTTTTAAGGTTTTTATGTTCAAATATTCATTCCCTTCCCATATATTTGATTATTGCTTTCATGATGATGAGTGGCTAATTTCCTTATGCGATTCTAGGGAGATTGGCTGAAGGTTGTGGAAAAACAATGATAGAATAATCTTAAATTCCAGTAGGACCTTGAAAGTTCGAGTCTTTATCCTTAACCCTAGAACATCTCGCTCAGTCGATGAACATCTCGGCCGGGGTGGAATTCGTCTGACCGAGGTGACCTTTCTGATCCGAAACTGAGAGTTAAGTGTTAGAGTTTGCCAAATCCTATTCTTATTACACCTTTCCTGGTTAAATGCAAGCCTAGGATGAGACTTACCCGGTAATTCCTTAGTTTGTTTACCGATGATCATAAGTATAGGTAATAAAGGTTTATCTTTTATTGGGGTTTGAGTGTGCCTTCATCCCATCTTTGTGAGTTAGCCTGAGACTTACCCGGTAAAGGTTGATTCTATTCCCTTAGTTGGTTTGTTGGTTTGAGATTATAATTCCTTTCCTTAGTACCTTGAGACTTACCCGGTAATAGGAGCTTTTGGTTTGGAGTTAGTGAGTAGTGAGACTTACCCGGTGATCTATTCCACTTTAGTAACACCTTCCCTTTGCAAAAACCTCAACTTTGTCCGCTTATCTTGAGATCTTGAGTTGGAACCACAACTAGATGCTTTAATCCCTAGAATTGCATATTTCTCTAATTGACTTTTATCATCTTTGATTGCTTTAATTGCTTTTGTGGTTAGTTGCAATATTGACTACCTATATTGGTTTTGTTTCACCTAAGTCCCTGAGATCGACACCCCGGAATTCTTGCTTTTACTACGATTGACCCATACACTACGGGTTCACATCCTTGTTTTAGGCATACATCTAGGGTTATAAATTTAAAGCTTGCACACACCATTTGGAGCGAACAAGTTTTTTGGCGCCGTTGCCGGGGACTTGGTCTAGACTGAGCCGGTTGCGGTAGTCTTTCGGGGCACTTTCCCCTGTTTCTACTAACCACTCTACTTGAGTGACTTTCACAGGTTCTTTCTTGTAGGTTTATGCGTAGAACCCGCACTGGGAAGGAAATCGTTCCTTACGATCCCGAACCAGAAAAGACATACAAAAGACGCTTGAAAGAAGCTAAGATGGCCAATCAAGAGAATCGCGATCTTGAGGCCGAATTGAAGGAGGCATTGGAACAACTACGCCTCAGTAAAGAAGAATTACGACTCGAAAAGGAAGAAATTCGCGCAAGGACGGAAGCGATCGAAGCAGATATGGCGACTTTACGGGACCAATATCTACCTCGACCAGTTCCAGATCCTCGACCGAGGCAGGACCCAGCTCCAGTTGCCCCGGCCGAGATACTTCCACCTCGGATGCCAGTCCGAGATGCTCTTTTTGAAGGTATTCCAAAGACCCTAGGGAAGAGGATTGACCCTAACCAGCAACTGAGGCGTCCAGGAGTCAACCTAGGTGATCCAGCGGATCATGACTATGAGCTTTGACCGCAAGTTCTTTCCATGATTCGCCAATGCCAGTTTGGAGGGCTAGAGAGGGAGTCTCTGCATCAACATCTGCAAAACTATGAGATCTTGATGGAGACCTTGAGACCTTCACGGCTGGAAAACAGCAATTACAAGCTAAGGCCTTTCTACTTCTCTTTGAAAGATAGGGCGCTTACTTGGTATCAATCTCTCCCTCCAGGAAAAATCAATACATGGGAGGAGATGACGACGGAGTTCTTGACTAAATTCTTTCCCCCCTACAAGACCGCTGAAATGAGAGGGAAAATCAATGAATTTATCATGAAGGACAAGGAGAGTTTGTCCAAGTCATGGGAGAGATTTAAAGACATCCTTTTGGATTGCCCACATCATGGGATTCCAAAGATAGAGTTGTTGGAGATATACTTCAAGGGACTGGACGGAAACACCCAGTTCAACCTTCAACTACTATCCACCGGCACGTTCATGGACATGCCGATTGACGAAGCTTGGGAGTTCATAGAGAAGCAAGCTTTGCACATGGAGAAATATTCCCACCAAGGAGCTGAAGGTGGAGTTAAAAGAGTCAACTTCCAAGAAGCTCCATCAAACAATGATCAACTCACCTCTTTGAAGAATGATGTGAAGCAATTGAAGGAACTTTTGGTTGCTCAAACCAAGAAAGAAGATGAAGAATATCAAAGCTCAAGGAACAACAACGGCTACCGGAACAACAACAACAACGGTTCCCGGAACAACAACTACAACAACAATAGAGGATCCAACAACAATAATTGGAGGCCAAACAATCAAAATTCGGGTAACTCTTACTTTAAATCCAATTCAAACAACTCTTCTAATCCTTTCCTTTCTTCTTCTTCTTCTTCTTCTACTCCATTGAAGAGCCAAGAGCCTGGATCAAGCTCGTCCCAGCCGGAAAAGAAAGATGCGGTGCTGGAGGCCATCTTGATCAAGCTAAACTCTATGGAGACATCCATGACTTCATTTTCGAAGGCACAAAAAGCCTTGGAACAACAATTCTTTAATAAGGCGAATGAAGCGCCAAGAGATCCAGGGAAGCTTCCAGCAAGGACGGAAAGCAACCCTAAAGGACAAATCATGGCAATAACGACGAGAAGTGGACTGAAAACTGCAGATCCAGTGCCTCGGTCGATGCTTGTACAGACGAAGAACACCTCGGTCCAGGCACAGTCGAAGAACACTTCGGCCGAGGTGCCAACCGAGGTTGAGCCTCAGAGAGCGTCGGACAAAACTGAAGTTTATGTTTCACCTCCTGCATATAAACCACCACTTCCATTCCCCCAGTCAAGGGCTAGAGCACATCTAGAAAAGCATTTTGGTAAGTTCCTTGACTTGATGAATAAACTACATATTAATATCCCTTTCCTTGATGCTATTCTAGGGATGCCCGCCTATAGAAGTTCTTAAAAGAAATTTTATCAAGGAAGAGGAAGTTGGAAGACTTTGGTGAAATAAGGATGGCATCTAAATCCTCGGAGCTTATTCAAATCATGAAGGAGAAGATGCCACCCAAGTTGAGAGATCCCGGCTCATTTTGCATTCCCATTCAAGTTGGGGATGTCACTTGTGAGGCATTGTGTGAACTAGGAGCCAGCGTGAGCATCATCATGCTAGAGCTATGTGTGAGGATCGGACTTGGAGAGCCCAAGCCGGTGAAGATACGGTTGTACATGGCGGATCGCTCCATTACCCATCCCGTGGGCATTTTGGAAGATGTTCCGGTTAAGTTAGGTAACTTCTATTTACGTATAGACTTTGTTGTGCTTGACATTCCTGCAGATTACCCCGTTCCTATCATTCTCGGGAGACCATTTCTAGCAACTTCGGGTTGCAATGTGGATTGTAAGAACGCCAAATTGCAATTTAACATTGGCGGTGATCAAGTTGAGTTTGCATTGCTTACGGCAATGAAAGGAGAGCCGCTGGGAGATGATATCTTCAACATCTATGATGAAGAAGAATCAAGAGAATTGGTGAGCTCTATCCTTATTAACAATCCACTTGAGAGAGTCATTAGTTTTAGCTTAATGGAGGAAGGTATAGATGTTTCTTGTGATGCAGATATACGGAGCTTAAAGGCGCTGGAAGAAGATCCAGGAACTAAATTTGAAAAACTAATCCAGGAGAAGAGAATGTCTAGTTTCGGTCCCAGTTGCAGTACCTCGACCGAGGCACTTTCTGGACCAAGCCCCCTCTCTGGACCTCAACCGAGGTCGAAAGCGAGATGATGTCAACTGAGACTTTTGAAAGTCCAGTTCTTCGATCTAAGTCTACTCCACTCGAAGGAGGAAGCAAGGATCCCCCTCAGAAAGTACCCCCAGTTGTGGAGCTTAAACAACTCCCAAGTCACTTGAGGTATGTCTTTCTTGCACTTATCTTGTCATTGTTAGTGCTTCCCTCTCCGAATCTGAATTATCTAAACTAATGCATGTCCTGAGAAAGCATCAAAAGGCTTTGGGTTATACTATTGATGATCTTATTGGCATTAAGCCTTCTTTTTGCATGCATAGAATACTAATGGAGGACGATCATAAAACTTCACGGGAACCTCAAAGACGGTTAAATCCGATCATGAAAGAGGTTGTGAAGAAAGAAATTCTTAATTTGTTGGATGCAGGTATCATATTTCCTATCTCGGACAACAAATGGGGAGCCCAGTGCATGTAGTTCTGAAGAAAGGAGGGATGACCATTGTGAGGAATAAGAAGAACGAGTTAATCCCAACTAGGACCGTCACGGGCTGGAGGGTGTGTATCGATTATAGGAAGCTGAACGTGGCCACTCGGAAAGACCATTTTCCACTTCCCTTCATCGATCAAATGCTCGAACGGTTAGCACATCATTCACATTTTTGCTACTTAGATGGTTATAGTGGCTTCTTTCAGATTCCTATCCATCTGGATGATCAAGAGAAGATCACTTTCACTTGTCCATGGGGGACATTCGCTTATAGGAGGATGCCATTTGGATTATGTAATGCACCCGCTACCTTCCAGCGATGCATGATGGCTATCTTTTCCGAGTATATAGAGGTGATCATGGAGGTATTTATGGATGATTTTTCAGTATATGGTTCCTCTTTTGATGATTGCCTATCTAACCTTTCTTTAGTTCTACAAAGATGTGAAGACACTAATCTCGTTTTGAAATGGGAGAAGTGTCACTTTATGGTTAATGAAGACATTATGCTAGGACACCTCGTTTCTAGTCGAGGTATTGAAGTCGATCGAGCTAAAATCGAGACTATTGAGAAACGTCCTCCCCCTTGTTCTGTTAAGGGAGTGCGGAGTTTTCTCGGGCATGCAGGTTTCTATAGGAGATTCATCAAGGACTTCTCGAAGATCTCTAAACCACTAACTAAACTCTTGAATAAAGATGTTGTTTTTGAGTTTTTGCAGGAGTGTCTCGATGCATTCTACAGGATTAAGGAGGCGTTGATCTCCGCTCTCATTATCCAACCTCCGGATTGGACCTTGCCCTTCGAGATCATGTGCGATGCGAGTGATGTGGTGGTAGGAGCGGATCTTGGACAAAAAAAGGATGGCCGGACCACCGCCATTTACTATGCTAGCAAGACGCTAGACGAAGCCCAGCGTAACTACGCCACCACCGAAAAGGAGCTATTGGCGGTTGTATATGCTTTTGAGAAATTTCGTTCTTACTTAGTAGGGGCGAAAGTTATTGTTTACACTGACCATGCAACTATTCGTTACTTGCTTGCTAAGAAGGTGCCAAGCCACGTCTTATTCGATGGATTCTCTTGCTTCAAGAGTTTGACCTAGAGATCCGCGATAAGAAGGGATCCGAAGATTCTGTTGCGGATCACCTCAACCGGCTACCTCCATCTTCACGCGAGAAGGACGAACCACCCATAGGTGATTCATTCCCCGATGAGCACTTGCACTTGCTGGAACGTTTGATAGACTTCCTTATCTCACCCCATGATGAAAGTGAAGTATGGGATGAGGATACTTTCCAGCATGTTTAAGGACATTGTACGGTCCAGCTAACGACCTTAAATCAAGCGCTTCTTGGGAGGCAACCCAAGGTATTGCTTTCTTTTCCCTTTTTCTAGCTTAGCTTTAGACAGTTTGCTTTTGCTTTACTTTGCTTTGTTTTTGGCGTCCTAGACAAACAACAGGTAATCTCTAAGGAAGGAATACAAACCAGGAGCAACACTGGAAGGACAGAAGTTTGAGAAATCGAGAAGACGGAGTTTGACTGAGACACATCTCGGTTGCTATCACAGCACCTCGACCGAGATGATTCTTGAGCAACCGAGGCGAATAGGGTTACTGAAGATCCACCTCGGTCCGTATCACCTCGGTCCGGTCGAGACCATCTCGACCGAGGTGACAGCAGTTCCTGAAAAGGGTATAAAAGGGGGTTCGAATTCTCTCTCTTCCCTCTCTCACCTTCTCGACCGCGGCGCACCAATTCATCTCGCTCCCCATTTCTCGATCATTTTCGACGATTCTTGCTTCCAAACTGCAAGGAAAGAGTAGAGGATCGGTTTGCAAGCGACAATCTGCAACAAAAACGCTCCGAATCGACCAAATCTGGGGTAAATCGAACAAAAACCCTAACTCGCTTTTCTTCACTGTTTCGGTCAAGTTGGGCTTTGGTTGCCCTTGCATTGTGTTGGAAAAGGATTAAGTACCCCATAGGAACAATTGGTAGTGATATTGGGGGAAAATAACTGGATTTCTGAGAGTTACAATCGAACAGCCCTCTACCTCGGTCCAGTCGACCTGCGTCTCGACCGAGGTGTTCTTGGGATCTGACAACCGACCGAGGTGGTCTGACAGTGAGTGGAAAATGAGTTCTGACAGGCAGATTGTTCTGAGGGATAGGTCCTCCACTTCTCCTTCTTCTTCTTCTTCTCGTCGATCCATACCGGTGATCCATGAGCGTCACCGGGTAGATTATGACCGCATTGCTGTGCGTCCAGTAGTTGCACCGCGATTCCTTGATATCGGTGCTTTTGATTGCCTCTATGCAGGAGATGATCACGAGGAGGATTCTGGTTCCTTGCGGACTTACTACGCCGTATGTGGCGATGCCCTGGGAGCAGACTGCACCTCAGGGTATTAGATGGTCATCTCAGTTCTCAGTATTTGACCCTCAATACTGGTACACCGCGTGGATTCCTCTTATTGAGGACGCCAAAGACGCAGCAGCAGCAGCCCAGGAGCAAGAAGAGGAGGCTGATGAGGAGGTTGATGTGGATGATGATGGTGGTGTTGCCATGGATACAGGGACCGATACAGCTGGGACAAGTATACCAGTCGTCGATCTGGATGACGAGGAGACAGAGGTCGAGCCAGCTGCAGCACCAGCACGACCTGCCAGGCGTAGAGTTCGGAGGCAGAGGGATCCCATAGCTCACCGCCGGATCGACGATCTGGCAGATCAGATGATTGACTCCTACGCAGCCATGACCGTCGATCTAGGGGGACGTTTGGATGACCTTCACCGAGAGTTGGATAGTCAGACCCATCAGATACTGGAGAGCCAACACTATTAGCGCCGGATGGTAGAGATCCAGTTCCAGCATATAATGGGACATCCATTCGACCCGTCTCAACATCCGTACATACCATACCCTCCACCACCGCCAGCAGACCAGGATTAGAGCTTGCAGGATTTCTTTTCTTTATTTATTATGTAGCTCAGCTTTGTCCGGTGAGTATTCTGTTCTTATGACTTATTTGACCCATTGGGACAATGTGTCCCAAGTATGGGGTATTCGGATATGTATTATTTGACTTATGTGGATGATTGTATGACTCTTGATGGATATTTATGATTTTATCCTGCTCTATATGCTTATCTGAGACTACATGCATGCATACAGGTTATTTGATTGAGAAAAACGTCAAAAACTAGTTTAAGAAAAAAAGTTTTGACCTCGACCGATGTGACTCTGACCAATCGAGGTACAGTACCTCGGTTGACTTAGAACATCTCGACCGAGGTGATTTAATTGAGAAAGTTTTCAAAACGATTTTTGTGCTTTTTATCTGGATATGACCTCAGTGATGATTTTGTTTGCTGACTGGTTTTGAAATCTTCATATGTTTGAAAGGTTTTATAATATGTTTAAATTGCTAAATGCTTTGTTTAAAACTTGTGGCATGTTTAATACTTTGTTTTTATCCAAATTATGTTGAATTTGAAGGTTGACACCACATGATGAGTTCTCTCACTTTCTTCCTGGGAAGATTAAGGCAATTCATTCTCTTTTCTTCTTCTTCTTGATCATGCTTAGCCCCTCATATACATATTTGCCTCCCTTTACCTATCCGGGAATTTGGAAGCAAGCAAGTGAAAAGCAAGTGAAAGAAAAGTTGAGATGTTGGCTGAAAGTTAGAAAGAAACAAATAGGTTTGGGGAAGTCAATCATGATGATGAGTAACTCGGCACCATTCACATAGCCGGGTGTTTGTGTCTTGCCAAAGTCGGATTGAGCGATATTCCTAACGGGTCATGGTATGTGCATCAAGGGTTTGAGACATCTCAAGAAATTGATGATTGCTGATTTCCTATGCTTCGGTTATTGTACACCTCTGTCCATGCATCCCAAAAAATAAAAAAAAAATAAGCAAAGCTTATTGGTGAAATATGTTGAAGTTCAAAAGGAAGTGAAGTAAAGATCCCTTTTCCCGAATTCTAGCACCACATTCCCTAAATACATCCCACCCTCACACGTTTCTTGACCTTCTCTTGAAAAGACCTTGAGACCTCGAGCTTGTTGATTGACTTGGTGGTTTAAACTGGATTATGCATGATTAATTTCGATAATAATGATTTATTATGCATTCTATGATTTTATGCAAAGATGAACAACTTTCTTATATTTATAAAATGTTTTGAGCATGTTTTGATTTTAAAATTCCATGAAGCATTCTCTTAGAGTGATCTATGATTGGTGCACACCACCAAAAATGTTTTGAAATACTTTTCATTGATCTTTATGACTTATAATCCATTCTATCTTGTACTCAAGATTTGGAACTTGCTTGGGGACAAGCAAGGGACAAGTATGGGATATTTTGATAGCATGAATTATAGTCTATATTTTGGGACTTGTTTAGACGTTTTCTCTTCAATAATCGATTAAAGATTCACTTTGGACCAGGTTTGAGAGATTTCACATTCAGTTTAGAGTCACCTCGGTTGACTACAGAGTCACCTCGACCGAGGTGATCTTGAGGAGCGTCTCGACCGATGCGAATACCCTGACGCGGCGAGATCGTTTATTCTTGGCTGAGATCTTTTATTTTTGGAATGAGAGATCTTATATTTTTGGGCTGGATTTCTGGAAGGAAGATCATATATTTTGGAGATCTATTTTAGAGATTAAGATATATTTTATTAGGATAATATCTTTTCAAGATATTTTATCTTTGGAAGATAGTTTTCCTATAAAAAGGGCTTGATTTTCCACAATTCAGCATCGGCGCATCACCGAAAAACCCGCTACCATCATAACAGCTGGAGGATTGAAGAAACCGTAGTTAGGAAGGATTTTCGGAAGGTTGAAGGAAGATTGGAGGAAGTAGTTCATAGCTTTTTATAGCTTTTGTGAAGGGTTTTGTAAGACTTTCTTAGATTCCCTTCTTGTTGATTTGTCTTGTTGGATTTGTAATCCAAGGAACGCTTATTTGTTTGATATTTGATTCAGTTATTGAAGCCTTGTTTTTAAGGTTTTTGTGTTCAAATATTCATTCCCTTCCCATATATTTGATTATTGCTTTCATGATGATGAGTGGCTAATTTCCTTATGCGATTCTAGGGTGATTGGCTGAAGGTTGTGGAAAAACAATGATAGAATAATCTTAAATTCCAGTAGGACCTTGAAAGTTCGAGTCTTTATCCTTAACCCTAGAACATCTCGCTCAGTCGATGAACATCTCGGCCGGGGTGGAATTCGTCTGACCGAGGTGACCTTTCTGATCCGAAACTGAGAGTTAAGTGTTAGAGTTTGCCAAATCCTATTCTTATTACACCTTTCCTGGTTCAATGCAAGCCTAGGATGAGACTTACCCGGTAATTCCTTAGTTTGTTTACCAATGATCATAAGTATAGGTAATAAAGGTTTATCCTTTATTGGGGTTTGAGTGTGCCTTCATCCCATCTTTGTGAGTTAGCCTGAGACTTACCCGGTAAAGGTTGATTCTATTCCCTTAGTTGGTTTGTTGGTTTGAGATTATAATTCCTTTCCTAAGTACCTTGAGACTTACCCGGTAATAGGAGCTTTTGGTTTGGAGTTAGTGAGTAGTGAGACTTACCCGGTGATCTTTTCCACTTTAGTAACACCTTCCCTTTGCAAAAACCTCAGCTTTGTCCGCTTATCTTGAGATCTTGAGTTGGAACCACAACTAGATGCTTTAATCCCTAGAATTGCATAATTCTTTAATTGACTTTTTATCATCTTTGATTACTTTAATTGCTTTTGTGGTTAGTTGCAATATTGACTACCTATATTGGTTTTCTTTCACCTAAGTCCCTGAGATCGACACCCCGGAATTCTTGCTTTTACTACGATTGACCCGTACACTACGGGTTCGCATCCTTGTTTTAGGCATACATCTAGGGTTATAAATTTAAAGTTTGCACACACCATTTGGAGCGAACAATATCCAATCTAGATCACTAAGTCATACACATATGCAAATAGGTCACAAAGACTTAGGAAAGGAGAGGCCAAGAAACGTGATGATAAGGTGGGATATTCTAAGGTCATGTGGTGCAAATCCGGGAAAGGAGCTAAACAACCACAACTTCACATTTATACTTCATCCACCAAAGTGTATTTTTTTCCTTCTTTTCTTTCCTTCTTCTTTTTCATTTTCTTTCACATATTTTTGAGACAATGGTATTGGTGTACAAAAGCCAAAACCTTGGTGATTAGCGGACCTCGGGATTTTTCCGAGGTGCCTCACACCGGGCATACATACCAAGGCTCGTTAGGACATTCGGTTTATCCGACTTTGGCAAGGCACAAACACCCGATTATGTGAATGGTGCCGAGTTACTCGTCATCAAAACCAAAGTCCCCAAACCTATATTTTTTCTACACTTTCACAACAAATTCAGCACTTCATTCACAACATTCATTCATCAACAACTTCACCCCACCCTAGTCTTTTGACACACTCAACACACTAGCATGCTCCTATTCCCGTATGAGTCAAAAGAGGTCAAATTTTTTTAATTAAGTGAGGTGCTCAAACAACATGAACAAGATGAGAAGAAGAGAGATGAATTGCCTTAAACATTCCTAGATGATGTACAAGAACTAGCATGTAATTTCGACTATCAATTCTCAATCCAATCAAGGCAAACATCATAATCACAAGTCATACATAGGATTCAAGAGAAGTATTTCAAGTCCACATATGCATAAATCCATTCAACACACAAGGCCATCCATAGCCAATTCACAAAACAATCTCATCATAAGGGTCATATCCAAACTAGGAAGCACAAATTTTTTTTTTTATATTTTTTGATTTTTTTTTTTGAATTTTTGAGATAAATATGTACAATGCAAAACATAATGAAACATGTGACAATAATATAAAACTATTCTAGATGCAATCATGCAAATGATTATGAAAAGCCCGCCCCATAATTAAAGCCACATTGTCCCTAATGTGCAAATTAAATAAAGAAGTGAAAGAGAGTCCTCACAATGTGAAAAAATGGTGTTTTCGGTATCTTGGTTCACTCATGTGAAGTGATGGTGGATGATCAATCAAATATGGTAGAGACCTCTTGATGTTCATTATGACGTCGGGACCCGCGCTAAGCACCGCAAGCCGTCCAAGTCCCACGTCCGCTCCACCCACGTTTGATGCGGGATCATCATCATCATCCTCATGCCTTGTAAGACTTATTTGTTACCTAGAATCTAGCACAAAAACACAAAACACAAAACAAACGCAAAAATCAAAAACGAAAAACAAAAAACGAAAAGGGGAAAGATATGTACCAATGGGTTGCCTCCCATTAAGCGCTTCTTTAAGGTCATTAGCTTGACCAAATTCGGGAGCGTCTCACTTGAGGTGAAGTGGGGCAATCCTATCCGCCGGAGCTTCCGGGATATACTTCTTCAAATGGTTCCCATTTACCTTAAAATCTCCACAATGCGCCCCACCTATCTCAACCGCTCCATGGGGGAAAACCTTCCTCCCCACATAAGGACCCGTCCATCTTGAGTTGAGCTTTCCAGGGAAGAGCCGCAACCTTGAATTGAAGAGAAGGAATAAGTCACCTTCACTCAATTCCTTTGGGATTAGACGTTTGTCATGTCAACGCTTGGTCGTTTCCTTGTAAATCCGGGCATTTTCATAAGCATCCAACCGTATCTCCTCAAGAGCATTAATGTCTATCAACCTCTTCTCACCGGCTTCCTTGAGGTCAAAATTCAGCCACCTTATGGCCCAATATGCCCTATGCTCCATCTCCACCGGAAGGTGGCAAGACTTGCCATAAACTAGCTTGTAGGGAGTGGTTCCAATTGGTGTCTTGGAGGCGGTTCTATATGCCCACAAAGCATCATCAAGCTTCATGGCCCATTCTTTTCTTGTCCTAGAAACCGTCTTCTCAAGTATCCCCTTGATTTCTCGGTTGGAGATCTCCACTTGGCCACTAGTTTGGGGATGGTAAGGTATGACCACCTTATGAGTCACCCCATACTTAGCCAAAAGTGTCCCAAAGTTCCTATTGGTGAAATGCTTCCCTCCATCACTTATGATCACTCTTGGTGTTCCAAACCTAGGGATGATGAATCGGTTGAAGAACCGCACCACTACTTTGGCATCATTTGTGGGAGAGGCGATTGCTTCCACCCATCTCGACACATAATCCACCGCCAATAGAATGTATAGGTTGCCACATGAAGAGGGGAATGACCCCATGAAGTCTACACCCCAAACATCAAAGACTTCAACCTCTTGGATATTGTTCAAGAGCATCTCGTTCCTTCTTGAGATGTTGCCCGTCCTTTGGCAAGTGTCACAAGCTACTACAAAATTCTGCACATCTTTAAACAAGTTAGGCCAATAAAAACTGGATTGCAATACCTTTGCACAGGTTTTGTGTGAGCTAGCATGGCCTCCATATGGCAAGGAGTGGCAATGGCGGATCACACTCTCCACCTCGTCCTCCGGAATGCACCTCCTAAAGACTCCATCCGGTCCTCTCTTGAACAAGAGAGGCTCGATCCAATAGTAATGCCTCACATCTCTAAAAGACTTTTTCCTTTGGGCATATGATAAACCGGGTGGCACCTCTTCACACACAAGGTAGTTCACTATATCCGCATACCATGGCTCACTCCCTCTAGACACTTGAAGTAAGCACTCCTCCATCATTTGCAATTGCTCATCCCGGAATAAGTCATCAATCGGGATGTCATCTCCTCGAATCTCCAATGGTGGTAGCCTACTAAGATGGTCCGCTACTGAATTTTCAAAACCTTTCTTGTTCCGAATTTCCAAGTCGAATTCTTGGAGGAGAAGGATCCACCGAATCAAGCGAGGCTTGGCATCCTTCTTTGTGAGGAGATAACGGATCGCAACATGATCCGTGTACACAATAACCTTTGCTCCAACAAGATATGACCGGAACTTCTCAAAGGCATACACTACCGCTAGAAACTCCTTATCGGTTGTGGCATAGTTGAGTTGGACATCATCTAGCTTCTTGCTAGCGTAGTAGATGGCATGTGTAAGCCCATCTTTCTTTTGTCCTAAAACAGCCCCAACGGCCACATCACTCGCATCACACATTACCTCAAATGGTAAGCTCCAATCCGGAGGTTACATGATAGGGGCGGAGATCAAAGCATCCTTCAACCTACAAAATGCTTAAAGACAATCTTTGGAGAAAACAAACTCAACATCCTTCATTAGTAGGTTAGTGAGAGGCTTAGAAATTTTAGAGAAATCTTTTATAAACCTCCGGTAAAAACCGGCATGCCCTAAGAAACTCCTTACCCCTTTCACCGAGGTAGGTGGTGGCAACTTCTCTATCGTCTCTATCTTTGCTCTATCAACCTCAATGCCTCGGTGGGAAACCAAGTGTCCCAACACTATGCCTTCACTCACCATGAAGTGGCATTTCTCCCAATTCAATACAAGATTAGTTTCCTCACATCTCTTCAACACCAAAGATAGATTAGCAAAGCAATTATCAAATGAAGAGCCATACACCGAGAAATCATCCATAAACACTTCCATAATGTTCTCAATATATTCAGAAAAAATAGCCATCATACACCTTTGAAAGGTGGCGGGTGCATTACACAACCCAAATGGCATCCTTCTATATGCAAATGTTTCCCAAGGACAAGCAAATGTTGTTTTCTCTTGGTCATCCGGGTGAATAGGAATTTGGAAAAACCCACTATAACCATCAAGGTAACAAAAATGTGAATGTTGAGCTAACCTTTCTAGCATTTGGTCAATAAAGGGAAGAGGGAAGTGATCTTTCCTAGAGGCCACATTAAGTTTCCTATAGTCAATACACATTCTCCACCCCGTAACCGTCCTAGTTGGGATTAGTTCATTGTTCTCATTAGTTACTACGGTCATACCACCCTTCTTAGGAACAACATGTACGGGACTAACCCATTTACTATCCAAAATTGGGAAAATGATTCCTGCATCTAGCAATTTTAAGATCTCTTTCTTGACTACCTCTTTCATAATAGGGTTCAATCTTCTTTGAGGTTCAATTGAAGGTTTATGGTTGTCTTCCATCAAGATTTTATGCATGCACAAGGATGGTTTAATGCCAACTAAATCATCAATGGTGTAACCAACAACTCTCCTATGCAATTTTAATTCATTCAACAATCTATCAAGCTCATCATCATTCAAAGATGCATTCACAATCACGGGATAAGTAGAATTTGAACCAAGGAAAGCATACTTTAAATGATAGGGGAGAGGTTTGAGATCAAGTTTAGGAGGACCTTTATCAGTTGAATGTGATCCATATAGCTCCACATTGGATGAATCCAAAGCCATTTAAGACTCTCCAAGACTCCTTGAAGCTTGATCAATAACTAAGGGACTTTCTGGAGAAACCACGGGTGATCCCACGGCCTCTGGCATAACCCCGGGCATGGTTTTGGAAAAGCTGGCACAATTGGACACTACAGAGAGTTCCACGGTCGAAATTACGGTCGAGATTCTGGGCCCTAGGCCACGGTTCTCTCTGTTCTTCAGCACTCCTTCGTGCACTTCAATTTCAGCACTTATCTCCTTTTCTAATGCATCCAAAGCTCGGATTTCTTCATTGCAATCTTCCTAAACTCCTTCCTCCATGATGCTCATGCTAAGAACCTTCTCTAATGGATCCTTGATTAGGATTGAGCTCACAACTTCCCTAGATACTTCTTCCTCGACAATGTTGAAAACGTCTTCACCAAGGGTTGGCCCCTTCATCATTGTGGGCAGCTTGAACTTGATATTTTCTTCTCCTATGTTTAAGGAGAGGATCCCATTTTTGCAATCCACTAAGAATCCGGATGTGGCTAAGAACGGTCTTCCTAAAATGATAGGAACCGGGTAGTCCGCCGGGATGTCCAAAACAACAAAATCGATTGGCACATAGAACTTCCCAAGCTGAACCGGTATGTCCTCTAGGATCCCCAAGGGGTGAGTGATGGATCGGTCTGCCATGTAGAGGGTCATCTTGACCGGCTTCGGTTCTCCTAGCCCAACATTATTGCAAAGTGCAAGCGGGATAATGCTTACACTTGCTCCAAGGTCACATAGGGCCTCATATTGCACTTCTCCAACTCCAATTGGCACACAAAAAGACCCGGGATCTCTCAACTTAGGAGGCATCTCCTCACTTACGGTTTGTATCAACTCGGAAGACCTCTTTGTTATCCTCACTTCTCCATACTCCTCGAACTTCCTCTTGTTGGAGAGTATCTCCTTCAAAAATTTTCCATAGGCCGGCATACCAAGAATTACATCCATGAACGGAATGTTAATATGCAATTTAGACATGAGTTCAAGGAATTTACCGAAATTTTTATCCAAACGAGCTCTTGCTCGTGATTGTGGGAATGGTAGTGGTGGCTTGTATGGAGGAGGCGCCACATATGTTGGCTCATCATCTTTGCTCTTCCCTCCTTCTTCTTGCAATGGTTCTTCTTCCACTACTACTTGCTTTCCCTTGTCATTCTTCTTTGGTGAGGGATCTTTCATGCTCAGCCCACTCCTTGTGGTAATGGCCAACACTTGGCCTCTTGGATTGTCCTCGGTCCTTCCGGGAAGCTTTCCCGGATCCCTTTGTGCTTCACCCGCCTTTTGGAACACTTGTGCTTCTAGCACCTTTTGATCCTTGGAAATGGATGTCACCGTGCTCTCAAGTCCACTCAACCTTCCTAGCAATTGTGCAAACATCATTTCGGTTCTATCCTTTGGAGGTTGAGCAAAACCGGGCGGAGGCTCTTGTGAAGCCTTATGTGGTGGGGCTGCGCTTGTGGAAGCGGGAGGGTTCAAGGCACCATCCGGGTTAGAATAGGAGAACCCGGGATGGTTGTGATTAGGCCGGTAATTGTTGTATTGCCGGTTGTTGTTGTTGTTGAAGTTCCTAGGGCCTTGATAATTGTTGAAGTTACCCCTTCCCATGTAGTTAATATCCTCCTCTTTGGAAGCCAAATTGGCTTGCAATTGCACTTGAGGACTTGCTTGACTCCTTAAGGTTGTGGTACACAACTCCCTCAAGGACTTAAGCTCATTGTTGATTGCATCAAGTTTGTAGTTGCTCATGGTTACTTCACTTACTTCATATACTCCCGGTTTCCTCCCATCACTCTTCCTATGGGAGTACTTTTCTATCACCAAGGCTTGCTTCTCTACAAACTCCCAAGCCTCATCCACATTCTTCTCCATGAATGTTCCTCCGGAAAGTGATTGGAGCTTGAATTGACTATCCTCATCAAGCCCCTTGAAATAAATCTCCAATAGCTCTATCTTCGGTATCCCATTGTGTGGATAATATAGGAGGAGGTCCTTGAACCTCTCCCAAGATTTGAATAGGCTCTCCTTATCCTTCATCATGAAGGAATTGATCTTCCCTCTTAGCTCGGTCGTCTTGGAAGGTGGAAAGAACTTTGTTAAGAACTCGGTTGTCATCTCCTCCCAAGTACCCACACGTCCTAGTGAATGGATTGGTACCAAGCTAAGGCTTTATCCTTAAGTGAGAAGGAAACAACCCTAAGCTTGTGGTTGTTGCTCTCCAATCTAGGTGGCCTTAGAGTCTCCATCAAGATCTCATAATTCATCAAGTGTTGATGAGGAGACTCTCCTTCCATCCCCCCAAATTGATTGTGCCGGATCATTTGTAGCACTTGAGGGCGGAGCTTGTAGTCATGGGACGGTGCACTCTTTGGGCTGGATCCATACGTTGCCCTAGCGTTTGTGGCTCCTCAATAATAATCGGCTCAAACCGAACATTGACCGCCGGCTGCGGTGGTGGTGGTGGAGGTTTTTGACGATTAAGCTCCCTTTGAACAAGAACTTGCCTAATCTCTTCAATTTCCCTCCTAGTTGCTTCTTACCTCTCATTCTCCAAGGCTTCATCCCTTAGCCTAATTTGCTTTAAGGCATCTTTCAACTCAGCTTGAAGATCTCTTCCGGCCATCTCCTTCTTCTTCTTAATGCCCTTGGATCTACTCTTAAGGGTTTTCTCCGGTTCGGGATCGAATGGAGCTAAATCCTTGCCACGAGATCTTCGCATGCACCTAAAGAGTGAGAGATGTCCTGAAAAATCAAAGACACAAACCAAACAAGATCAAAAGAAACAAAAAGACCTACACTATAAACAATCACACACAATGATTCAATTTAGACCTAGTCCCCGGCAACGGCGCCAAAAACTTGTTACGCTAGAAACGTATAGCACAAAAGTCTTACAATTTATAACTCGATATATTCTCCTAACAACTAGCGAACCCACAATGTATGGTTCATTTTGTAGCAAGGATAGTATTCCGATGTCGAATACGAAGACTAAGGTGAAATTAAATCAAACAAGTGATCATGGATAGTGCAAATCTAGTCTAAGAAAAGAGAAAGAAATAAAGAAATGAAAATCATGATATTTTTGGTTCGGTTTTTGTGGTGATCAAGCAAAGATCACAAATCATGCAAGATTATAAATCAAACAAATGACTCAAGCTAGCAACACCCACAAGCAACACAAACACAAGATATGTGATCAAAGAGAGAAAAGCGGATTCTAGGGATTGGAACTTCCGGTTATGGCATTGGACTTAAGCTTCTAATTAACCTTGGACAAGCTGTGGTATGTTGGGATAAGGGTATTTCTCAAATGGGATCAATCACCGGTAGGTCTCATGGTCCACTAATCCCGCACCTAAGGTCCTATTACCGGGTAAGTCTCTAGGAGCCTAAATTGGGAATTCTACACAAACCGGATTACTATCTAAGGGTCAAACCTCCCCTTACCGGGTAAGTCTCGGGAAGGCAAGTCCTAAGCAACAATCCTAGCACACTCAGTCCAATAGCGGCTTGTGAGGCTCACTACTACCTAGAGTTCATCATCTTTGGTATCTAAGGTCGGGAATTACCGGGTGAGTCTCTTCCCTCACTTAGTTTGCTAGCATTAGGTCATCCTAGGCTAGATTATGCTTAACAAACACTAGGATTTCAACAATCTAACATCCTAACATTCAGATTCATCAATACAAGCACAACAGAGAAAACCACGGCCAAAATCACGGTCTAGATTTTAGATGAACAGGTCATGGTTCTATCAAGGGTTAGGTTTCGAGCAAGCAAATCATCCAAAGGTACATTCAAGTCTATTCTATCATAGTCCAAGCCATAACCATCATTCCATCACCCTAGAATCACAACTACTTAGCCAACAACATGCATTTTAAGATCCAAACTCAACATGTAAGCATTCATGGCATGCACCAATAAGGTCTTTTGTGTTCTCCTTTGCTCCACGAATGAGCAAGGGCTGGGCAAAGAGATCGTGGGACAAGTGTCACATTTGTCCAGAAGAAACCATGGCCAAAACCACGGTCTAGATTTTCCTCTAGGCCGTGGTTCTCACCAGAAACTCTCCTTGGATCACCTTGTCATGAGTTGGTGCAAGGCATGCACCAACAAGGTCTTTTGTGTTCTCCTTTGCTCCTAGCTTGCTCCTTAATAAGTCCAGAAGTGTGCCATCACGAGGAATGATCCTCGAATGTATCGATTAAGCTCTAAAAGCTCCCCAAAATACCTACGAAACCCACAAGAGTTCGTGTAGACGTCTATTTCGACAATATGCATGAATTAAGCGTGAACGTCATGAACCAATGTCAAACCATGCATGAATAACGGGAAAAAATATCTAAATGAATGCTTAAACTAACGTCATAAATCATGTCATCATCAAGCTCCGAGATCTTCTAAGTTGTTGAGGATCTTTTCGGTTGAATATACTCTTTGATAGCCGTTGAAGATCTTCCTTGGATACGAGATCTTTGTGAGATCTGTTGGAGGAAATCTTCTAATCTTGTGTCGGTTAAGATCTTTCCAAGATCTTCTTGTTGGGCCGATTATCTCTTCTTCAAAAAGTCCGTCGGAGATATTCCTTGAGGTGGCCTATATCTTCTCTTGATATCTTGTTTGAAGATCTTCTTTTGATCCTTGGTAGATTTGGTTGTTGAGATTGAATCTTAATTTTGAAATCCTTCCAGCCGATGTATCCTTTGTATCGTGTTTCAAGTCTTCGGATTTGATCCCTTGAAATGTTTTCAAGGCCTCCGTGTTGAGCCTTTGAAATGTTTTTCAATCTCTGCGTTTGTCCCTTGTATCGTGCTTCAAGGCCTCCGTTCATCCTTTAAAATGCTTTCCAAGGCCTGTACACATTTAACAAACGCAAAACCAAACCATGTAATCTAGAATATAATCGATATTTGTTAGTGTATAAACCGCTCATAATGTTAAGTCTTCCATCATCACATATACAAATATATAACCAAGGTGGAGTTATCAAAGCATGTGGTTGAGGATGAGGTTAGGGAGATCAACATCTAGACGATTCAGCACTTATGTATTAACTCTAGAGTTTGGGCAGTCAACAATTCTCTAGATTTAGATCTGGGTACAACACATCTAATAAGCAGATTAAACACAATTTTTGCTTCAAGAATAAGGGATGTGTGTGTAAGCCGGCGGGATGAGGAGTTAGGAAGGAGGAGTTTTTCCTTCGCTACACGAACACTTTCAGCTCTGGAAAGGTGATGGTAGAAGGTTGATGTGAGAAGCCCTAAAACCTGAGCAATAAGTGTAGAGGTGAGAGTAATCGATTAACCTTTTACGATAGATTCTAGGGTTAGAACTCCCCTGTCTCTTCTTGCAGTGAAATTCACATAAAATAATCATGTGAGCCTTGTGAATCCCACCTCCCTTGGATTCAACATTTCACATATTGAACACCCTTTCAGCAATGTGATGCATGGCAACATGAGATACTTTAAAACTCTAGATCCACAGATACACACATGCAAAGTGGGCGTGTGTGAAATCTGTCAAGCCAAGTGCCCATAGCTTTAAAATTGTGGAACTAGTTCATCGGCATCCCAGTTTGAGCACAGATCTCAATGTTTGTCAGAGGAGAGGGTGTTGCCGAGTCTGAGGATATGTGAACCACCGCATCTTTGGATGGCCCTGGGGAGGAATTTCTTGACTTTTTTGCCACTGGAGATTAGGCGGTACGGTTTGAGGTTCTCTTGGATGCCATGGATGAGCGTTTGTGTAAGAGTGTTTGAAACCGAAAGAGTAAAGTGCAAGTGGGTTGTAAATATTTTGAGCGCAAGGAAAGAGGTGATAAGAAAGGAATGGATTGATGCTTTAAAAAGGACATGTCAAATCAATTTAAGGCAAAGTAAAATCTTGAGAGAATCAAGACTTTGAAAGCCAAAATTGGATTTGCATATCTTCCCTCGTAAATCTCAACCAATTTTCAAAACTAAGATTTAAAATTTTGAAATTAAAATCTTGGTGAAAATTTTTAAAAGATTTCAAAAATTTTTCTTTAAAAATGATTTAATTATCAATCATCTAAAGAGATGAAAATCATAAACCCAATCCAAGTTTATCACTTTTGTCTTTAGAATCCGTTTCAAGACCTTGTATTGCATTTCAAGGTCTTAAAATGGAAAAATAAATTGCATTATAAGGAAAAAATAAAACAATTTACTCCCCCTATTATAATGTTTCCTTGTTCAACATACCAAGCTCCAATCTAACAAAATTGAATCGATCTTCAGGTAGAGGCTAGTGAATATATCTACAAGCTGCAAGTTAGTCAAAAATGAAAGATATCAATACGTCACATTTTTCAACATGATCACGTATAAAGTGATGTCTTACGTCGATATGCTTTGTTGTTATATGCTACACAAGATTTTTGGTTATCTAATAGCACTAGTATTATCACATTTAATTGGTATACCTTTGAGATCAAAACCAAGATCACGAAGTTGTTGAGCTATCCATAGAATTTGTGAACAACAAGCTCCAACAGCTATGTATTTGGCTTCAGCTGTGGATAGGGCGTCATAATTTTTCTTCTTGGATTGCCAACTGATTATGGATGACCCTAAGAATTGGAAACATCCAAAAGTGCTCTTTCCATCGAGCTTATAGCCTGCAAAGTCTGCATCTGAATAGCCAACGAGGTGAAACGAGTTTTGACGTGGATACCATAACTCTAGATCCTTAGTGCCATTAAGATATCAAAATATCCTTTTGACAGCTATCAAGTGTGACTCTTTGAGATCAACTTGAAATCTAGCACACATGCACACACTAAACATAATGTTTAAGTCGACTAGCGGTTAGATATAACAAAGAACCCATCATACCTCAATACTCCTTTTGTACGACACTCTTACCATTCTTGTCTTGATTTAATGAAAGAGTAGAACTCATTGGATTTTTTTTCTACCTTGGATTGATCCATTTTATATTTCTTGAGCAAATCCTTGGTATACTTGCTTTGGTTTAGAAAGATTCCTTTCTTAGCTTGAGTAACTTGAAGACCAAGAAAGAAATTTAAGTCTCCCATCAACCTCATTTTGAACTCTCTACACATAATATCTAAAAACTCCTTGCATAGAGAATCATTAGTAGCACCAAATAATATATCATCAACATAGATTTGTACTACTAATAAATTGTTGTCTCTGGTTTTGACAAACAAAGTTTTGTCAAACAAACCTCTTTTAAAATTATTTTCAAGAAGATATTTGGACAAGCTTTCATACCAAGCTCGAGGAGCTTGTTTAAGACCATAAATAGAATTGTCCAATTTAATAACATGACCCGGAAATTCATCATTTTCAAAACTAGGAGGTTGAGCAACGTAGACTTCTTCTTCTAAGAATCCATTAAGAAAAACACACTTAATATCCATTTGAAAAAGCTTAATGTTCATGAAGTATGTAAATGTAAGTAGCATACGTATGACTTCTAACCTTTTAACTGCAGTGAAAGTTTCCTCATCATCAATGCCTTCTTCTTGGTTATATCCTTGAGCTACAAGTCATACTTTGTTTTGTATGACATTACCATGTTCATCCCACTTGTTTCGAAACACCCATTTTGTTCATATGAAATATTGGTGCTTAGATCTAGACGTGAAGGTCAAGAATTTATTTCTCTTGAACTCATTTAGATCATTTTGCATGGAAATGATCCAATCTGGTTCTTGAAGTGCTAGAACGTAGTTTTTGGGCTCTACAAGAGACACAAACACAGAAAACGCACACAAATGGTTTACCCTAGATCGGATTTGCACACCTGCTCTTGGATCGGAGATCACGTTCTCTTTTGGATGGTATGAAGAATGTTTTAATTTTCTTCTCTTGGTGTGTGGAACGTATGAAGATTATGGAGGCTTAGTTGTTTGACTTGATTCAGGTACCGCTGGAGTTACACCCTTGTTTCCGATGTCAAGGCCTTGAAGTTGGGTTTCAAGGCCTTGAAATTGATCTTCGGCAATGTTGTTGTTGGTCATTTCAAGGTCTTGAGATTTTTCTTCGGTGTCCTGAATTTGTTCTTGTATGTTCTTATCTTGAGCCTTAGGATCTTCCTCTCCATCAGAATTTTGATCTCCATGACGATTCAAATTAAGATGTGTAAAGCTATCACTCAAAGTACCATCATGTCTTTCGTCAAAAATAACATGAATACTTTCCTCGATAATTTTGGTATTTTTATTATAAACCCGATAAGCTTTACTATTTGAAGCATATCCTATAAAGGTAGCTTCATCACTACGTGCATCAAATTTTCCAAGGTTGTCTTTGTCATTGTTATGGACAAAGCAAGTACATCCAAAGGGTTTTAAATAGGAAATATTAGGTTTTCGTCCTTTAAGGAGTTTGTAAGGAGTCTTTTTCAGAATAGGGCGTATTAATCATCTATTTAAGATGTAATTAGCCGTGTTAACAACCTCAACCCAAAAACTTTTTAGCAAACTATTTTTCAAAAGCATAGTCCTAGACATGTCATCCAAGGTGCGGTTCTTACGTTCCACAACCCCGTTTTGTTAAGGTGTTCTAGGAGTTGAAAAGTTGTGTGAAATACCATATTTTCACAAAACAAATCAAATTTAAGTTCGTCAAATTCTCTACCATGATCACTTCGAATAGAAACGATAGGTAGGTTTTTCAAAGTTTGCAACTCCTTACAAAGTTTTGAAAACTCATACAAAGCTTCCGATTTTTCCCGTAAGAATGAGATCCGTGTAAAAAGAGAATAATCGTCCAAAATGACAAGGATGTATTGTTTTCCCTTGGTAGATTTGACACGCATAAGACCACATAAATCCATATGTAAAAGTTCAATGGGTCGAGAAGAACTTACAACCTTCTTTGGTTTGAATGAACCTCGTGTTTATTTGCCTTGTGTACAAGCCTTACTAGTTCATCAACCTTGAAGTTTAGGTTTGGAAATCCACGTACCAAATCCTTTGAAATAATTTTCTTCATCGTATGCATGGTTACGTGACCAAGTCGTCTATACCAAAGTCTTGGATCGTGTATCAAGGCCTTGAGACACGTTAATCTTGTTCTTGAAACTTGATTAGTGCACATAAAATATACATTGTTGCATTGAGGAGTTGTAAGCACAACATCATCAAATAATTTTTTTTTAACGTCGCATTTTTCTGAATCAAAGATCACTTTGTTACCCTTGTCACAAATTTGAGAGATGCTAAGCATATTATATTTTTAAGCCGTCAACAAGATAAACATCATCAATGAAGTTAGATGAATTATAACCGATTTTACCTATATCAATGACGTTACACTTTTTCCACTCATATGTCTTGAGCAACCACTATCTAATATTCATTTATGCTTCTTAACCTTGGTGATATCTTGTAAAACAGCAAACTTCAACCTTTCAGGGTAGACCAAATGACATATTTTGGTCCATACTCAGTTTCAATCATGTTTGGAGGTCTAGTACCTTTAGGAACCCAAATTTGCTTGACTTGTTTTCTTAGACATAGAGGATAAGTGTTTCTTATGACGTAGGGATCATTTCTTCTATATGGGCAGGTTGATTTTACATGTCCCTTTTTACAACAACAGAAACATGCGGGTGTTTGTGAACTTCCTTTAGCTTTAACAAAAGTGGTAATTGTGTTTCTTGGAAAATTCTTGTTATAAGCAATACCACTCTTGTTAAGAGAGGATTGTTGTTCACCCATCATTCTTTTGAGATTAGCTTTCGAACGAGTGAATTGAATAAGTGAAACATTCTGGTCTCTACACGTCACAGTTAGATCAATCTTCTCTTTCTCTAGATTAGTATAATCTTGATGTAGAGAAGAGAGATTTTCCTTAAGAATCGCATTTTCCGATTTCAAGGCCTTGATATTGTCATCAAGGTCTAACTTTTCAGTGTTGAGATTTTCAACTTCCGGAGATAATTCACTTACTCGTTTCTCTTACCATTCCTTCGATGTATAAGTTTGGATCCTCTTCTTGGTCAGCCATTAAGTTTGCTTGATCATTTTCATCATCCGACTCATTTGTAGAATCTTAGTCACTCCATGATGCTACCATAGCCTTCTTCTTTCGATCATTCTTCCTAATTGTTCCTCTTCTTTTGTTGATAATCCTTTACTAGGTGATCTGCTTCACCACATTCAAAACAAGTCAATACTTTAGTTTTCTTATTAGGGTTAGATATTTTACCTTTGGGTCTTGATGATCGTGGATATTCTTTGTTTTCATATTGCTTCTTCATTTGTAGAATTCTTGCAAGACCTCTTGAAATCAAGGCGAATGGATCTTCCTCCTCATCATCACTCTCTTCATCATCCGATTGAATGTTATCCTTCTTGGATCTTATGGCAAGGTTCTTTGTGTTTGAAGATGGCTCTCCATCTTCTTCACCAAGAACCATTTCATGGGTGATTAGTTTTCCAATTAGGTCATTGAGAGGTAATGTTGTGAGCTTCTTCAACGGCGGTCACTTTTGGTCCCCACTTAGCTTTAGGCATTTTAGAATTTTCCTTACTTTTTCTTCATTTGTGAAGACCTTTCCAAGTGAGTCGAGATTATTCATAATCTCGGTGAATCTTGTAAACATCTCTTTGACCATATTATTTGAAGTCATCTTGAATAATTCATATTGCCTGTGGAAGATGCTTATCTTTGTCTCCTTGACTTGACTTGTTCCTTCATACGTAACTATTAACTTCTCCCATATTTTCTTTGCACTTTTTCATGATGAGACGCGATTGAATTCTTTAGCATCAAGTCCACAATAAAGCAAGTTCATGGCCTTGTAGTTATTTGACACACTATCCAAGTCCATTTGAAGTGGATCTCAAGGCCTTGACAAAACTATTTCTCAAGGCTTAGTGACAAAACTGTTTCTCAAGGCTTTGAAGTGGACCTCAAGGCCTTAACTTCGAAGCCTGCAGAAGATTGTTAGTCACAATATAAGCGATAGAATGTGCGGAAAATAAAAAAAATCGACAAACGATATGTTTATGAAGTTCGGCCCTAATGGCCTACTCTACGCCTAGGGTTTCCGACCCTAGGATTCTAACTATCTATTATCTGCTTGTTCTGAGTTCTAGATACAACCTAGAAGAACTTCCCTTCTCTTATTGTAGCTTCAATGCTACGATCTAGTCAACTCTATTCTAGCAATAATAGCCTAGTTACTTCGCAGAGTAACACACTCGAGTATAACACTAATATTATATACCAATGTAGTTCTTGTGTTTATCTCACTCTAACAAATAAACATAAAAAAGATCAAAGAGGAAGATAAAATTTTGGATCGATGAAGATGTCTTTTATGATCGCTGGTAGGCTTGGTTGTCTTCATCTTCAATCGATGTCTCTTTTATAGTCTTCCATGGAGGATCTTCTTCTAGATGTTATCTTGAAACCGTTGCAGATTCTTTCTTCTATAGAATCTTCAGTTTGTTTGAGAGTAATATTCTCATGTTGTTTGAGAACTAGCCGTTGTAATAAGATCTTCTTGTAGTCGGGATCTTCTCTTCAACATTCTTCACTTGATAGCCGTTTGATGTCTTCAAGTAAATCTTCTTCGCGATCTTCTCCTCAGCAAACTTCTTCATAGCCGTTTGATATCTTCATATTCATTTGAGATCTTCTATTCAAACGATTTTCAGCCGAGATCTTCTCTTCAAACGCTTATTTTTCTCCAACAAGATCTTTATAGTCGGTTGTCCATATAATATCTTCTCTCCTAGATCTTCTCGTTGGTTGGTTTGTTGTAGTGAGTCTTCTGTCAAAACCTTCCCTTGTAATAGCATCCAATACCTACACGCAATTTAACAAACATACCACGACAAGCAATCTAGAAATATAATCGATACTTGTTAGTTTATAAAATTGTATTTATATATTAAGTCTTCCATCGTTTAAATAAAACAATTAATAGCCAAGGTGGAGTATTCAAAACCCTTATTGTGTTGATTGGTAAAGTGGTGAAGCCTGAATCATTAGCCAATTTAGACCAATCAGTTTGTGTAATGTTTGTTATAAGGTGATAACGAAGATCCTTGCTAACAGACTTAAAGGAGTTATGAATCACCTTGTATCTCTAATGCAGTCCAACTTTATACCTGGAAGGACGACATTTGACATTATCATCATCTTACAGGAAGCTATTCACTCTATGAAGCAGAAAAAAGGCCAGAAAGGGACAATGATCTTGAAATTAGACCTCGAAAAGGCATACGATATGCTCCGCTGGGAATTTTTTGCATAAACGCTACATGATGTGGGGTTACCTGAGTCTTGGGTGTCCTGGATCCATACATGTCTCTCGACGGCATCTATGAGAGTCGTTTGGAGTGGTGAAGCGTCTGAAGCCTTCCCTATGACGAGGGGGCTTAGACAGGGGGAACCCTTTATCGTCATATTTGTTTGTGTTATGTCTTGAGAGGATGGGGCATCTGATTGAGAAAGCAGTGGGGGACGAGTCTTGGAAACCTATAAGATTGTCGAGAGGGGGACCGGAGATTTCTCACCTTATGTTTGCCGACGACATTCTTCTGTTTGCGGAAGCTTTGGTGACTCAGGTGATGAACATTAAGAAGATCCTATCCGACTTATGTGGGCTTCTGGTCAGAGGATTAGTTTAGCGAAATCTTGTATATTCATCTCGAGTAATGTGCAAGCGAGTCTAGAGACTAGACTTAATGACCTATGTGGTTTTCCCTCGACCCGTCATCTAGGTAAATACTTAGGAATCCCCTTTTCCATGATAAGGTTGCTAGAGTTTCTTTCAGCCCGTTGTTGGAAAGGGTGGTAAGTAGACTTTCGGGTTGGAAGGCATATACGTTGAGCCTTGCAGGAAGGGCTACCCTAGTTAAATCGGTATTATCTGCTTTGCCAACCTACCATATGAATACCATATGGTCACCATCAAGCATTACAAGAGATCTTGATAGGCTGTGTAGAGATTTCTTATGTGGAAGTACATTTGGTAATAGGAAGATCCATTTGCTTTGTTGGGAGAAAGTTTGTCGGGAGAGGAGTGCTGGGGTTTGGGTATCAAATGGACGCAAGACTCAAATCAGGCATTGTTGAGCAAGCTGGGGTTGAGTCTTTTTGTGGATAAGGATCATCTATGGACTAGGGTTCTTATTAAAAAAATACTATAGGCAGGCGAGAGATTGGCCCAAAGTGCTTTTTTGTAGAGGTGATAGCTCTTCCATCTGGCAGGGCTTGGTGCATGCATACAATAAGGTCATAGGTCCTAACATCGGTTGGAGCATAAAAAATGGTCGGAAAGCTCTCTTCTGGGCTGATTGTTGGTTGGATGCCTCGCCTCTGAAAATATTTACTCGATCACCATTGTCTCCAGAGGACATGAACCTACTACGTGTGCGAGATTTTTGGTTGGAAACCAATGAATGAGACTGGGAGTATCTTCTTAATCGCCTGAATAATGTGGGTGTTTTGAAACTAACTTTTGTGCGGCTTCTAGACTTGCATAACGATGAAGATGCGATTAGATGGATGGGCTCAAGGGCTGGTACATTCATTGTGTCATCTTTCTTCAAGTCATGGTTTAGGGAAGAGGCATATTCCAGGTGAGAGAGAGCCTTTTCAGGCAAGTTGGGAGGTTACAAGTGTTGGAGAGTATATGTTATTTTATGTGGCACGTATCTTGGGGGTCCTGCTCATAAATTTGGAGAGATATGCCCTAAGGTTGAAAAACTTTGTTGCACATTTTCCGGGACAGTCCAAAGGCGCAACAAATGTGGAATGTTATAGTGCCAAGTCGTCATAGAAATTCTTTCTTTTCGTTGGAATGGGACTTGTGGCTCTATACCAACGTCAGGCTCTATAGACCATCACCTATGGAGGGGGAATGGAAGGACATGTTTTCATGTGTGCTATGGTAGTTGTGGAAATGGCGGAATGGAATGATCGTCAAGGGGAAAGAGATGGTGTTCAATAAACTTGCTTTCTTGGAAGTCAAGTTCTCTAAGCATATGTCGGCTTTGAAGAAGATTGGTATCGAAGGACTAGGGCCGAAGACAAAAAGGTATGTGAGCTGGAGCAAGCCTAAGGAAGGGTGGCTCAAGATTAATTTAGATGGGGCTTTGAGAGGAAAGGATGGGAGGGCATCGGCAGGTGCTTTAATAAGGAATGATCAAGGGGGGTGGGTTAAGGGTCTTGCAGTTAACTTGGGTTGTGCGTCGGCTCCGGCTGCAGAACTTTGGGGTATCTTCCACGGTCTTGAGATTGCATGGGAGAGCGGGGATCGTCGGGTTAGTCTCGAAGTTGATTCTATACTGGAAATCAACTTGATTCAGAAGGGTGTTTGTGCTTCTCACCCACTTTCTAGCCTGGTGATCCGTTGCCAAGGCTTCCTCATCCGAGATTGGATAGTCCATATCGGCCATATTTTTAGGAAAGGGAATAGAGCAGCGGATTCGCTCGCTAATTTTGCTTTCTCATGTAACCTAGGAGTTCATGTATTGGATAAACCTCATGTTAGTGTTGCTGCGATTTTATTAGATGATTTGAGGGGTTAGCTTACCTCGTATGACTCATTTATAGTTTTTTTTTTCTTTTATGATATATGGTAGCATGAAGCAGTGCGCTCCCTTTCAACAAAAAAAAAAGCATAAAGACACATCTTTAACACTATAAAAAGTGGTTAATTTGGGAGAAATAGTTTATCTTTATACAAATGATTATCTTATCCTCTAACACCTAAATAAACATTACAATTTAAAAAGGGTTGTGCTATTCTCATCCAATTGAAAATTGTCACTTCATTAAGAAAATTAAGAGGGTAATGATGATTAAAAGTGATGATTGGAGTAATTATTTAAGGGAAGTGGGGAGTAGAAGGTAAGTGATGATTGTAATCATTGACTAATTGAAAACTAATGATGATGTATGTGGTTTAGTTTTATTTTTATTTTGTTAACGGAATTGTTCATTGTATCGGATTTTTAAATCTCGGTGGCGCAATTGATCGGATTTTGATTAGTAATATATATATATATATATATATATATATATATATATATATATATATATATATATATATATATATATATATAAAAAGTTTAAAGTTGTTTATTTTTTTAATCTCGGTAACGGAATCGATAATTGTATCGTTTTTTCAAAATCTCGTTAGTGGAATTGATTGGTTTTAGTTAGTATGTTTTTTTTAAAGTCCATTTTATATCGATAACTGTATCATTTATTTTAAGTCCATTTTCTAAAATCTCGTTATCTCGTTAACGGAATCTATAATTTGATCGTTAATTTTTTTAAGTCCATTTTATATCGATAATTGTATCATTTTTTCAAAATTTCGTTAGCGAAATCGATCGGTTTTGATTAGTAAATAATGCGTGCCCGCGCAAACACATATATATATATATATATAATAACTTTAATGTTATACTCTTTTTTTTTATTCCCGTGGAACCGATTAGTAAAATCTCGTTATTTATGTATGTATTGACGATGACCGTTAATGGAATCGATATATATATTTATATACAATTAGTATCTCTCTCTCTCTCTATCTATATATATATATATATATATATATATATATATATATATATATATATATAGGGTTTGGTTCCGGTGAGGAGGACCCTTGCAGATAGGAATGAGGAGAGCCGGGGTGGTGACATGTGGCATGCCACATCACCATTTTTTTTCCCCAGATTTTCTTTTTGTAAATAAAAATTAGTGTTCATATTTTTACGGAACTCGTATTCGCACGGTTCAGGATTTACGAAATGCATGACTCATTCGCAAAGCGTGAACGTAAGACCACGTTCACGCTTTGCGAATGAGTGAAAGAGTCACGCATTCGCAATGCGTGACCGTGACGGTCACGCATTGCGAATGCGTGACCCTTTCACGCCCTAAAAGCGCTTACGGAATGAGAATCCGTAAGCGCAAACATTCAAAACAAAAATTCGGCAACAGCGACGGCGACGACGAAGAGGGCAAAGCCGAATCAAGCACCATTCGACACAAAATCAGCAATGGACAAAGACGGTAACGAAGGAAGGCCATTTCAGAAGCGGAAACACGACCCGAGAGAGGTATCGTTTGATTTTTGTTCGGTTTTTGCTCGGTTTTCGTTTTTCACTTTTCGGTTCGTAATTGAGCATGAAATGGACATGAATAGGTTAGATTGTTGTTGAATTAGTTAGATTTAGGTTGATTGGAAAGAGATTGGTGAAATGGTGGCCGTATGACCTTCGACAGTCCGCCTTCAATGGCGGACTGTCGAAGAAGATGAACAGTACTCCCACGGACACGCATTGCGAAACCGTGGGAGTACTGTTCATCCTTTAATGCATTGGAATTATAATTCCAATGCATTAAATTAAATAAAAATTTATTAAATATATAATTAATTTTAAAAAACTTAATTTAATTAAAGAATAATAAATACAAATTAAATTAAATAAAAATATTTTTATTTAATTTAATTGTAACATATTAAATATATTAAATTAGTTTATCCAATTTAATTTAAAATAAAATGGATTAAAAATATTATATTAAATATATTAACATTATATAATCTTAATTAATGTATATTAATTCAAAATAAACGGAAAAAAATATATCTAATTAATTTAATTGTAATATATTAAATATATTAAATTAGTTTATCCAATTTAATTTAAAATAAAATGGATTAACAATATTATATTAAATATATTAACATTATATAATCTTAATTAATGTATATTAATTCAAAATAAACGGAAAAAAATATATCTAATTAATTTAATTGTAATATATTAAATATATTAAATTCCTGCTGAGGAGCAGGTAGAGCACATGGAGACAGCTGCAGATATTCCTGCTGAGGAGCAGGTAGAGCCACCTGTTGGCGATCATACCGAGCAGCGAGATTTTGACTTCGATGCTCCAGCTGCAGATCCTGTAGTACCGCCGCAGCAGGAGCCATTTGTACCGGCTGATCGAGGCCGTGTAGTTGCTGATACAGGGGCACCATTGATCAGCGATGTGCTCACTTGCTATGCCGGACACCGTGCTCGAGGTGTCTGGATGGGAGAGGTAGATAACTAAACACAATTACAACACATTATCTTACAAAAAGTAAATTAATAAAACGTTTAATTGAATATTCGGTGTGTTATGAAGGAGGATTACAGGAGGCCGATGACAGCTTTACGGCGGATAGAGCACATTCAGACACTCAGTAGATGGATTTCCGACGCTGATAGAGCGGACCCCACTTCCTGGTTTGCTTTAGCATCTCAGAGTGGCTTGATGGGTTTGCTAGATGTCTCTTTTGCTGGAGTTGACCACGCCCTCATACATGCATTTGTGGAGCGCTGGCATCCAGAGACTAGCAGTTTCCATCTACCTTGGGGTGAGATGACCATCACCCTGCACGATGTAGCCGTCATCCTAGGCATTAGGATTGATGGAGAGGCCATGGTCACACCTATGCTGGCACGAGATAGGGTTAGGTGGCTGAGTGATACATTTCACATATCAGAGGTGGAGGCTAGGAGTCACCAGACAGCTCTACCAGTGGACCTGTTGAGGACTGCGTATGATGCCATTCGGCGCGACCCAGCTACCCCAGCTGAGGAGGTGGCATCTGTGTTTCTTCTTTTCTTTTTAGGGTCATCCTTGTTCGTCGATAAATCGACGAACAAGATTCGACCTTTTTTGATCGACTTCGTGCGAGACCATGGGCGGACTGGAGACTATGCTTGGGGCACCGGCGTCCTAGCGTACTTGTACTCGTACGTATAACTATCACTCTACTTCAATACCTAATAAATTCTTATTGTTACTGTTATGATAAAATGACAAATCTGGACTTTACCTACAGTATGTTGGGCGATGCCTCACGACTGAAGGTGAAGACGGTAGGAGGATGTACATCCCTTCTACAGGTAAGAACTTTCATTGTAATTAGTCACTTTAGATAAGAACTTTCATTTGTTAATCTTACTAATAACATCTTTCATTTACTTTAATATTTACAGTTTTGGATCTATGCCCACTTCCCGTCCTTGGGTTGTTCAGCGGCAGAGGATCCAGGACGTCATGGATCTGCCATATGGGCTTCTAGACTGTCTGTTCCGAGGACACCAGCACCCACTCTTGAGAGGTTGAGATCCTTGCGCTCACAGTTAGATCAGATGAGAGCGGAGGACATCAAGTTCATGCCATATAGCGATAGAGTGTTAGATTTTGAGGGCGAGTTTGCTGTGTCGAGGTACCGAGGGACGATCCAGATAGGAGATATCATCGAGGCATATATGCCGGATCGAATCCTCCGACAGTTTGGGTACATTCAGACGATCCCACTTCAGAGGATTGTCCCTTATTTGGAGCAGCGCCCCGCTTCTGGCAGTAGAGGGTATAGGGTGAGATTCCATGGCGCAGATGATCGCTGGGCTGCTAGACACGAGGAGGCGAGCATATTTGCGCTTCAGGGTCAGACCAGGGCCCCTTTACCATGGACAGTATCTGAGGACTACATGTCCTGGTTTAGCGAGCGGTGCCATCCATTTCTCCTTCCTGGCTCAGCTATGCAGTCTCCACCGGTAGATCGTCCTCCTCCGGTCCCTGTTTCAGATACTCGGGTACGGGATATTATTTAAAGTTTTATAGTATTATGCTTTACCTTTAACTGACAACTTTATTTTCCAATGCAGAGGCTACACATTATTCAGGCCCGCCTACGGGATATTATTAGTCGTGGCTCAGTGACTATGGAGGACATACATACGATGTACGACGAGTCAGTTGGCCAGGACGTTCATATTGCACCATCTCAGGTCAGGGCGACACAGCCGAGACGAGATTGATGTACTTTACATTTTGTAGTATGGTGGACATACATGTCATGTATTTTAACTTTTGGTGTATACAAGTTTATTGAAGTTATGAAGTTTATTGAAAGTTTAATGAATCTTATTGAAAGTTTATTGAATCTTACAAGTTTATGAAGCTTATGAAGTTTAATGAAAGTTTATTGAATCTTATTTTGTAGTATGGAGATTAATATCCATTGAATCTTATTGAAAGTTTATTGAATCTTACAAGTTTATTAAAGCTTATGAAGCTTATGAAGTTTAATGAATTCATTCCTTAATATTCATCAAGTGGAGCATTGTAGTCATAGCTAGTAGCAACGAATCATCCATTAGTATTTTCGATGTAGAACAGAGGATCGACAAAGAAGAAAAGACTAAGAGATTGACTATCACTTCATAAGCTTGCCTTACAATACAAACATCCATCAACCAAATGAAACCCTGAAACACATATAACATATCACTCTGAATCTGAAATGTCTGAATAAGATACGAGATTGATCCACACTTCTCTGGGACACTCTTTGCGCCGGAGGTCGTCGAACATCTTGAATCTATCACTGAAGTGTGCATCCCATCCATCAACGCTAGAATCATGTCCACGCCTCCATGGAAGGGTCAAAGGTGGTAATGGAGAGTCTGGTTTAAGCCAAACCTAACGAAAGATGATTGCCAAATGAAAAATTGATTACCTTTTGTTGTCATCCTTGAATAAAAGTAACAGAATATATGAGATATAAGTGGTGTAGAAAGAAAGAAAACTTACGGCTACAAAGTGATTGCCATTGACCCACGCTATTGCACGAATCTCTGTTGGGGGTTCTTGGTTCTCAACCGTTGTAACAATTGGTAAACATGTCTCGGGGGTAGAGCCAAGTATAACAACTGCACACCGGTAATATGTCGCTGCTACTGTTGCAATAAGTGGACACTTCATCCAATTCTCCGGCCCACAAGGTATAGGATCAGTCCACCAAGTGGCCTCGATAACTTGATCGACCGTCCATTTTACCGCCGACTATTGACAAAAAAAAAACAAATATTAGTGAAATTTATCATTTTATCAAAAAAATATAGTAAATCAAAGAAAAGGATGAAGGGGTTATCAACAAAAAATACTCACACGTGCGTACAAGTCCTTTCTCATCAACAACTCCGTAGCCAATTCCCTTCTAACAATCAAGTAATCTTCTTCCGAGTATCCCGAAACCACGGCAAGAGATCTAAATCCACAATGCCCATCTCCTTTAACATCATAGGCTGAAAGGATGAAGGGTTTCATGAACTTCTGCATCTGATCACCCTTGAACCGATAGTTCTTAGAACGTCTGGTGGTGCCTTTCTTACCACGTGGCTCAGCCTCCTCAACTTTAACTTCAACTTTGGCCTCTTCAGGCTCGGGCTCCTCCACTTTAACTTCCACATGTTGTCTTGCTTTAGGTGGACGACCTCGAGGACGTGGACGTGCCGATCCAGAACCATGTTCAAACCGACTTGGTTCTCTCCTTGTTGAAAGAATGCCGTACTTTGGTGGTCTTCCTTTAGTTCTGACTTTCTGCTCTGGTACTCTCAGCGTTGATTTTCCCGGACTTGTAATATCTTCATATGATGAAGCCATCCGCTCAAGAACATCTCTCGGAAGCAAATTCTTGTCCAATCGCTCCCTAAAGTCATTGAGTGACTCCATGTATGGATCAATATGGACAACCTCATCTTCATGCATCGGATTCAATTTTTCCCATCGTACTTGCTTCCAATAAGGGTGAATCTAATCCAAACGTATTGGCTCCCGATGCCTAATAGCAATATAGAACTCGTGCGTACAAGGCAATCCATGAGCTTCCCTCCAATATGAATCCTTACATGTTGTCAAGCTTCTAATTTGCTTTGCCTTCTCGTAGATCTCCAACAACTCCAAAAAGCACTCGTTGCTTACTTTGTTTCGGAGCAAATCAAATATAGGCACACGCACAGCCAACAACATCCTCTCACGTGACATCTCTATTGACGCTTGAATCTTATCAATCTGATCATTTACCATCAAGTCAATGTTCTCCATCACCAACTGAAATCCTTGAACGGTAGAACGCAATGTACCCTTCAACAATGAGTGTGCTGACTCACACCTAACAACCAATATCAATTCAATAAATTAATCTACAAGACAAACATTAGAAAACAATTGCAAACAATATAGAAATAAGTTCTTACGCATTCGTTGTCCTCGTGCCAAAGTGTAGATGCAAGTCGCACCAATATCGAACAATTGCTTCCTTGTAGGGGATTAGCCATGTAGTTTCCAAATACTCCATCAACCTCGGATAAGCTTGCCAATGCACTTTCATTTCACCCAAACGACGCTCGTAACTCTCAGGAGATCTAGATTCAATAAGAGCATGGTAGTGTGCTGCAAAAACAGCTTGTAATTCCTTTGACCGAGTCACCGCCCAAGATCTATGTTGGATGTTGCACTTTATATGAAAGGTGCAAATCATGTGCTTCACATCCGGAAAAACAACACCGAGGGCACTTATGAGTCCTAGCTCTCTGTCCGTCACAATCACCCCCGGTGTAACATTTCCGCACACATGTCGGAGTCTCCGTAATGCCCACTGGTAATGATTGGCGTTTTCCTTGGCCATGAAAACAAATGCTATTGCAAACGTCAACCTCGTGCTAGTGATACCGACAATCTCTAACAACGGCATCTTGTACCTATATAGGATATATTATGAGTTTACATTTATATTAAACTAAAATCATAATAACATGTATATTAAAACTTACTCGTTCGTCTTGTACGTCGTGTCCATTATGATGACATAAGGAAATAGGTTGAGGAGATGTCTTGAATCCGGATGCATGATGAAAAAATCTGAAATTTCTTCCGATTCCGAGCATCTTCTCACATTTACATAATAACGACGCTCCTCTAAAATATGTAGGGCTTGTTGGAGAGGACTCCGTCCTTCGGCTTGTAGCTTCCTAATCTTCATTCCAACATTGTATATTTGTTCGATTGTGCTGACGTTGTATGGATCATCTAACTTTATTGACTTCAATATATTTCTCGGCTTGAAACCCGACCCAAGCTCACGTCCCACCTTCCGAAATTGTTTCTCCGTCAATCTCCCAGCATATGTGTGTCCCTTCAACTGCTCGGGAAGTGTATGATTGTGCACTCCATTTATAACATGCAACGTCCACTTCTCAACCTCGCTTTGTACGCCCTCAAGCTCAAAACAACATCCGTCCTTCTTCGATTTCTGTGCTCGACTAGAAGATGACTCGGTATCAGGATCCACATCTTTCTTCTTACGAGGGGCTCCAAAACGTTCGCATGTCAAACGAAACGTAACGAACCCCCAAGAATTCTTCCACGACCTACTAGTAACCAACACCATGTTCATGGTTCCACCCATGAATCGAGCCCAATCCACCATCGTCTCGCGATCATGGAAAAAACCGCGAATTTTAAACATTCGCGAATAATCACTCCCTTCGTCACGAGAATAATTCGGAAGATCCTAGTTCACATAGAAAAAAAAAACTATAAAATTTCTAGTTTTCGGTTTTCTAATCTCCAAATAATAAAAACACGAATTATAATAAATGTTTCCTAATTAATTGCAACTATATCTAACTTAAAAATACATTATATACAACAATTCTAGTTTTTCTATATTTTCGGTTATAAAGTACTTACCTCGAAATGCCGAAGAAACTCGTCTGGATCACTAAATTTTGTATCGTCGAACGGAATCATCACTTCATCATCCTCGTGTGTTGACATTCTCGCAGCTGTTCTCCTGAAAACGTTGTGTTGTTTTTTCGAAGATGTTGTGAGCGTTTTTCACCTCTTCTATTACTATCTTTATATAACCAAATGAAATCAATAACGTTCAAATTACAACGGTCACTTTTACAACGTTCGAATTACAACGGTCACTTTTCAACGTTCGAATCTCAACGGTCATAAATCTACGTAGACGTGGTGCGTATACGAAATCGACCGCCGTGCCCTTAATATCCCCCTATTTTTATAAGTATGTGTTCATTTTTAAAAGAGTCATTGTTCATATTTTATCAATAAATGTGCATTTTTTCTCAACACTAACTGTTCATTTTTGAACATTAAATGTTCTTTTTTGTATTTTTTTAAAACATTTATTTGGATTTGTTTTTGAAAATTATGTTATTCTTTCAAATCGTGTTAATAAAATATGATGTTCATTTTTTTACAAGTATGTATTCATTTTTTTTACAGTTATGGTGTTTACAATATGATGTTCATTTTTTTTGAAAATTATACTTTTCTTTAAAATCGTGTTTATAATATTCAGAGATCGAATACATAAAAAATTGTGAAATCAAAGAGAATACAAGACGATTCAGGTTTTCTTTCTTCGAATTTCTACTCTCACTGTTTAGATTTTCTAACTTAAGGTTTAGGTTTCATTATGTTTGATGTTTGTGTTCAAAATCAAATTTGTTTGAATCATTTTGTGTTTGATAAGTTTGATTGAGAAAATACACGTATATACATTTGTTGAGTTGGTCTAATAGCTCCAATTGAATAATCTATATGCTCATTTTAGTGTGTACGCAAACTGTTCGGCAAAATGCCTTATAGAAAAATTGTTTATAATATTTACAGGAACAATGACATAAAAAGTATGAACATTGATGAATAAAAACATGAACAATTACGAATAAAAGTATGAACACCAATGAGTTATCTATAACTTTGACACATACATAACATATTATGATCATCTTTTAAAGTTTTGTGATGAGTTTTTTAATTTTTTGTGGTTATATACCGTAAATGAACATCTATACATTATAAAATGAACACAAAAGAATAAATGGACATGACACTTTGATGAATAAAAATACTATGAATACCGATGTATAAAAACATGAACAATGACATATAAAAGTATGAACACCGATGACTATTTTGAATGTAAGGGTATTTTTTCAGATTTTAAGTCAATTTACAAAAATGCCATTAATGATGAGCGTGTGAGAGTCCTTGATTTAAATCCATCTAATGGCTTACAACCCTCCTAATTCCTATCTACAAGCTCTCTCCTCACTTGAACTAAAATATATATATATATATATATATATATATATATATATATATATATATATATATATATATATATATATATATATGCATTTGAATTTATCTGATGTTCAATTAGTGCGTCTGGCAGCGCCTCGTCGGTCGCGCTGCTTCCCATCCGTCCACATGGCCAACCCATGCGATAATTGGAATCCGATGTTCAAGTTTGCTTCCCAACCGTCCATTTGAATTTATCTGTCGGAATTAATCAAACGCGAGCAATTTCTTGAGCTCTTCATCAGTATAAATTGTGACTTTAACTTTGCTCGTATATTCAACACATTCTTCATACATTCACAACGCACGTTAATTTGTTAAATTTTGATCATTTTGTTCAATCTTTAAAAATTTAAACGATATTATGTCGTGGTTGCGATCAATGTTTGGAAGTAAGCGACGAGGGTCTCGGAACCGAAGGATTGACCTTAACGCACCTCCAATCCCGGTAGTTGCTTAACTTGTTTTAATTTTGTTTTACTTTTGTCATATATGCTTAACTCGTTTACTTCGTTTATCCCGTTTATTTAAGTTGTTATATTTGTTTAACTTGTTGAACTTGTTTACTTCGTTTAACTTGTTGAACTTGTTTACTTTTGTCATATATGTTTAACTTGTTTACTTCGTTTATCCCGTTTATTTAAGTTGCTATATTTGTTTAACTTCCGTTAACAAAATAAATAAAAAAACTAAACCACATACATCATCATTAGTTTTCAATTAGTCAATGATTACAATTATCACTTACCTTCTACTCCCCACTTCCCTTAAATCATTACTCCAATCATCACTTTTAATCATCATTTACCCTCTTAATTTTTTTAATGAAGTGACAATTTTCAATTAAAAATTGACTATTATGGGGTGAGAATAAGATCCCCTTAAAAATGATTGGTTTGGCCCTCATTCTTCTATTTTTGTTTCCGTACGTGTCATGTATTGGGTCAGTTGATTTTTTATGTGTCCATTCCACCGCCTCTAGAACGAGTTTCTTATTATCTCCCCTCTTAAATATCTCAAGGTGGTCAAGAAATCAAAGAAGCGAAGGGGTCTCATATGAACCAGTCGTCGACATATAAGATCCTTGTGATATGGATGACAAAGGTGAACTTTCTATATCTCTTCGGCTGTCTCTCCCCCAATACTCTTATACTCCTTGTTCTTTAACTAAACAATCCTAACAAGCTAGAAATTCAAAGGGGATCGAATGTATTTAGTATATATGTTATGAGAAACAAAGCATATTGATGAACAACCCAATTAAACCCTCAAATTTCTCCTACATCGAGAGAAGTTGTAAACTCTGTTTGAAGCCACCGTGTAAACAAGTCTCAGTCTATTGTAAGTCACAACAAAATCCCAAGTTACTATGTCAACAAGTCATTGCATATTGTCCAAGCCATAACGTAGATATGTGGCCCAATTGTAACCGGTGGCCTATGAACAATCATGCATCACTGGTCTATGAACAATCATGTATACATACATGTATATATGTGTAGCATTCCACTAATATACGATACTTTACTATAAACTCCAAATAAATTGCATATCAAACATGTGACCACGTACAACGCAAACAGATTAGCAACAAAGCCCAATGATCAGTTACGTCACACATGATTTCAAAAGCACTTTCAAATCTTTCTGTCAAACCAATGATCAGTTACGGGGCAAGCTCTCCTCTTCATCTTGGTAATCAAAGCCCAACCATCAGGCTCAAAAATCACTCTCAAAATTACACATTCTAACGTCATCTCCACAGCAGCAAGTCATCAACATAGCAACAAAGAGATATTCACTTTTCACAAACTGATTTCCTAAGAACTGAGTGAGAAAAACTTCTATCAAACTGTTTTACTAGAGAGAGTAGATTGCTAGGCAAAGCAATTCGTTGCATATTTACTTTGCAATCCCTAATATAATATTTCACTGTGCTCAGAATAATAAGAAATTGATAACAATAATACTAAATTCAACAAGGCCTTAAAGTATCTGCAGGGATATAAGGAGGAACATACAAGATCTGAAAGGTGGAACAAAATTGATCTTAGCCTAGCCTTTCTTTGAGTTAGAGTGCAATCTATATAAACACTCCAGAATCAAAACCCAGTTGCCAGTGTTTGCTCGTCACAGAAACATGTATTGTATTACTCCACCATAGTGTCATTCAAAGACGGATCTTGAACAGGCTTGTGTTTGTCCTTTGTACCTGAATGATAAAGACCATAGTTAAACAGCCTAATCCATAACAAGAATAACACTGATTAGTTTATGATGTCAAAAGAGATAATACTTGCCTTTCTGCTTTTTATGACCTTTAATCTTCACACTCTTTTTCAAGTGAAATTTCTTGGAGCTTTTGCTTGCTTCTTTAGATGATGTACCTGTAATTGAATGAAGTAAACAGCCCAATCACAAGTCATGTATTACATCTTCAAGTTTATCAAAATATACTAATCTCTAAAATCAATAGCCTATAGAAATACAAATTTTACAACACATTCAACAGATCTACATTTCCCCATTTCTGTCTCACTGATTATCATCTGGAGTGATGTAAGCATGTGAGAATATTTTAAAACTCAATTGCTTTAATCCTTATTTGCACAATCAAGTACTTACTTTAGTCCTCATTTGTGGAAACTGAACCTATTTGCAATGTAATGTGTCTTTTCTTTCTCTCCGGTTGCTACACCAATCCATGTAATGATATTAAGCTTAACCTATTTGCACAGAATTATATCTTAAGCTTAGCCTACTAAGTTGTTTCTCAATACTGGGGAGAATTCCATAAACACTACTCAATTATTTGAGTTCCACAATTGCAGTCAGGAATGTACTAAGCATCAGGTTACAGGTACACAGACCATTCCCTTGAAAGCTTCTAATGTATAATCAAACTACAACTCTTGTAATCTCATCCATGATCCAAAACTCTACAAGTGGCAACGCCTAATAGTCAGTCAAAAGAAGACAGAAAACCTAAATCAAAATTAATTTCAATTACTTAACAATATCCCATAACACTGCAAACAATACAAAATTTGGAGCATTTCATGAAGGGAAAAAGGAAAAGCAAATTTAAAACAGACCCTCGCCGGCGGCAGCCATCTCAACATCTTCCATAGTCACAAGTCCGTTCTCTACAGCCTCCTTCTGATCCTGATTTTGTAGATTAATCAAAGTAAGTAGTTAGATTAGACAAATTTCAAAACAAAAATAAGAAAAGGAGGGGGAGAGAAGTTACCCGACGCCATTTTTTGAGGAGTTTTTGCTTGCGCTTACCCGAGACGGGGATGGTATGTTGCTTACGCTTAAGCTTACCGGTGAGAGGGTCACCATGAAGAGACCTCTTCCTGTCAGCAATGGCGGCTCTCCTCTCCTTCTGTGACTTATTGAAGCACTTTGCCATCTCTCTTCTCCTCTATTCCTTCTAAACCCTAGCGCCGCCTCCTACTCTCAATAAAACGGAAACAAGGTCTCTTGGTTTAAAGAGGGAGACTGAAAATACACTACAAAAGCATACGATTAACGCACAGGATGATTTTTTTTATGGATTTTTTCGTTTGGTACCCTGAGTTTTTGGCTTTTTCGGATGGTGCCAAAGTGTTTTACGTTTTCGTTTAGTACCCCTTAATTTTTGGCTTTTTCGGATGGTGCCCAAAGTTTTTCATGTTTCCGCTTGGTACCCTTGAGGTTTCGGTTTTTCCGTTCTGTACCCTTATTTTTATTTTTGTCTACAATAACGTTTCTTTTATTAAATTTATAAAAAAAAAAAAAAAATATAATAGCAATTCTATATTATAAATTTTGAATACAAGTATATTGTCTAAAATATAGTTTTTTTTAGTTTAATAAAAATAAATTATTTAATTCTCTTTACATATTAATTATATTTATTTTAAAGCAGCATGATCTTAACTTCCTATCTAAATCTTGTATTTAAATATTTTTGTTACAAAATCACACATAAATGTTTTACTAACTATTGTTCGTTAACAGAAACCTTTACTTCATAACCAATAAAAAATTCAAACTAAATGACTAGGTTATATTTACTTTGTCTTTTCTATTGTATTTTTATTTTATTATTTTTACGGATAAAATTTATGTAATAGCTTGTTTGATTCCTAAATTTTTAAGTGCGAGTAAATCTGGTGACCTGTTTGTATAGCTAAAAAAGTGAAATTTACTATAAATTTCTAGTTTATAAACTAAAATTATAATTAAACTGCCATTAGTTAAGTAATCTTTAATAAGTTTATAATTAATTTTTAATCACTTTTATCTAATCCTAATCACCTGGATACACTATCATCATAATTTTATCATCTCCAGTTTTTATATATCTCATTCAAAATTGAATTTAAAGTACCAACTAGGGTAGCTCCCGTACCAAGGCACAAATATAATAAATTTTAATTGATATGTAATTAAAAAATTAATGTAAAATATAATGATTTTTAATTAATTAATCAAAAAATTAACTAAAATTAATTATTATATTTATTATAATTTTAGATAAACAATAAATATTGCATATCTTAGTTAAAGTTAATGTTAGTAGACTAATTATAAAGATGATAAAGGTGAATAAAAAATAAAAATAATATAGAAATAAATATCAAATTTAAAATATTAATATTAAAATAGAGATCATTTAAAAGTTTTGAATATTCTACGTTATACATTTATCAATGATTTATTTCATATACCATGATAAATAAAATATATTCGATAAAATAATTTTTACAGAAAAACTTGATAATACAAATTTTTTTTTATAAAAATTATTTTGTATAAAACATAAAAAAAATTTCTTCATGTTTTTGTAAAATATGATAAAGTATCAAATAGTAATAAATATATTAAATCATAAAATAATATGTAGATTTTTTATATTTTAAAAAATATCATAATTTATTAATAGTTGATTAAATTTATTTAACTAAAGTATACTTGTCTTCAAAATTTATAATATAGAATTGTTATTATATTTCTTTTTCTTTTTTTTATAAATTTAATATAAGAAACGTTATTTTAGACAAAAAAATAAGAAATAAGGGTACGGAACGGAAAAACCGAAACCTCAAGGGTACCAAGCGGAAACGTGAAAAACTTTGGGCACCATCCGGAAAAGCCAAAAACTCGGGGGTACCAAACGGAAACCTAAAAAACTTTGGGCACCATCCGGAAAAGCCAAAAATTTAGGGGTACCAAACGGAAAAATCCTTTATTTATTTATTTAGGGTTGTTAACCCTTTTATTTTTTTCTATAAAGTCTGTTCTTTAAAATTAGGCTTAGGGGAACAAACTTACATAGCGAAGTCCGCATGCGTCAAGTAGTCGGACTACGAGTCCGCCCCAATGTAGCCGTTATTCATTTGAAAAAATAGTCGTTAGATACTTATTATAGCGTAGCGTTTAGACTATATCCGTTGAATACTAGCCGCTATTGATTTACGAGTTTATATATACATGTCAAATCATATCATTGTTCACATCCAAAACCACTAGTCATTAAACAAATCCGTAAAATCTCGTACAAATGTTGACGTGTTACGAAGAAGTGGATGTAGAATCCGATGGTGAAAGTTCAAATATGCCGTTCGATGTAGATAAATATAGTGTTCCGTAAGAACTTCTCGCACAACTTGAAGTAAGTTTACAATTTATATTTTATTTAATTACTTTTAGACATGTTTAAATCGAGAACCGGAATTGTTGAATTTATACTTTATTTTATTAGTTTTACTCATTTAAGAATATAATACGTGAATTTTAGAAGTAATATTTTATCTTATCTTATTTAGGATCTTATGGAATATTCTCGTGCAACCGGTACCTATTGTTCGACAAATTTTAGCTACATGGATATTTTCGGATAGAGAAAACTTATTGGGTTGAGCTCGGTATGTGGCAAACTCAATGAATATAGTGTTGGTCATTACAAAAACCATGGTTGAATAGACGGGGTTCCGTATCTTACAATTGACATGTGATAGACACGGAGAACCTAAAAAGGAGAAATATGTTGATCCCAATCATGTTCCAAGTTCTAGCCGGAAAAAAATTTCGAAGAAGTGTATGTGCATGTTTCAACTTGAGGGTGCACAACTTGAAGAAGAAAAATGGACATTGAGGGTTGTATGTGGAATCCACAACCACGTAATTCTCTCGATGTAAAGGGGTCATGCATATGCAAGACGCTTGACTCCCACGCAGGCCAAAAAGGTGGAGCGTCATTTGGTTCCGGGTTAAAACCGAGACATATTTTAAGTTCTGTTCAATTAGAGGATTTTGACAATGTCACAACCATCCGGCAAGTTTACAACACCGGTTTAAAGATTATAATGGAACAAGCCTGAAGAACCGAGTAGGGGATATAAATAAGATCGAAATACTCTAGAAGGGGGATTGGATAGAGTATTGAAACTTTTCTCAATTGCGGATGTCAAGGCTATGAAATGAATATCAAGGCCTTGAAGTCGATATTTGAAACATGTGACTAAAACTACATATCAAGGCCTTGAAGCGAATCTCAAGGTTTTGAACCTATAAAGACAGTTAGTCACGATTTCAAACAAATAAAGTGCGGAAATAAAAGATGATCAACCCGCGATGTGTTTACGAAGTTCAGCTCTAATAGCCTACATCTCCGCCTAGGGTTTCCGACCCTAGGATTCAGCTCTCTATTATCTCGCTTCCTTAGAGTCCTAGATACAACCTTGAAGAACTTCCCTTCTTCCAACAACTTGTAGTTTTCCCGCTACGATCTAGTCAACTCAAATCCAAGCGAACAATAGCCAAATCACTCAAGGGTGTCGAATCTCTGAGTATTACAATAGATATGCCAATAACGCTCGTTTATTTTTCTTAACTTTCAACTAGATGAAACCATGATAACTTGTGTGTGAGATCAAGATGAGTAAATGAAGCTTTGTAGATCAATGCTTTTAAGTCCTCTTCATTCCCTTATTTCTTCACTGTTTGATTAATGTTTTTATAGGCGTTGTTGTAGGATCTTGATATATTGATCTTCCACAAACTCTGCACATATCTTGGCCATTTTGTTTCCACAAAATCTGCATGAATCTTGGTTATTTTGTTTCCACAAAATCTGCGTGAATCTTGGCTATTTGAGTCTTGAAGAACAACCCACAAAATTTGCATCAAATCTTGGTTGTTGGAAGTTTGTTTGCCCCATAAAATCTGCATCAAATCTTGTTTGTTTGAAGTTTGTTTACCCCACAAAATCTGCGTCAAATGTTGGTTGTTTGAAGTTTGTTTGTCCCGTAAAATCTGCGCACATATGGTTAAATTAAATATACGTGTGTCTAGCTTTAATACCAATTGAAGAACCGAGTAGGGGATAGAAAATTTTCAGTACTCTATCCAACACCACCCCCCCTTCTAGAATATTTCGATCCTATTTCTATCCCCTACTCGGTTCTTCAATTGGTATCATATCTAGACTCACGTATGTTTGATTTAACCATCTGTGAGTTTCGATCATGAGTATTGTAGGTGGTGGAGGATTCACACAAGGAAGATCCTTTTGCTTTAATTACAAGAGGACTTGCCGGAAAGGTTGAAGTTTGGTTGCTTTGTAGGATATCACCAAGATTAAGGAAGCATTATCGTAGGGGGAGAAATGTCTATTGTTTCTCACTTTTGTTTTTAAATGCTTATCAGATTGCACTCTTTCGTATTCGGTGGTATCCTCTTTGTTTTCAAGATCTTGGAATCTGATTTTCGTGGCTTACACTTTTTGATTTCAAGGTCTTGAGTTTCGGAATTTCTGGTTTATAATGACGTTGTGATTCAAACTTTTTAGATTTCTTCCCTTACTTGTTGGAAGGCAAAAAGAGGGAGATATCACTATTATATGCATCATATTCTTATAATTGTCTGCACCATTGATATTTGTTTTTCCTTCCATCATCTTGCAAAACAAACATTAACATATTCATCAAGATGGAGTTAACAAAGCCAAAGGAAGAAAATCATTACAACAAGCACTTCATATGTTGACGGAACGTGAATATTATGTGCACCCAAGGAGATGTCCAGATTCCGATGAGGTGCTCGATTTCTTTTTCTCACATCCTGATTCAAGGCATTTGCTCAACATGTTTCCCTATGTTATTGTGATGGACTCGAGATATAAGATCAATAAGTAAGTATGAAGACGTGTTTTTACTTTGTTTCATAAACTCGAACATCTTCTCCTACAAAATTTTAAATTAATCCTTCGTTTGTATTACTTGTAGATACGATATGCCATTGTTGAAGTCGTATGCATCACAAGCACAAAGAAGACATTCACAATTGCTTTTGTATTCATGACAAACAAGAACATATATCACTACGAGTGGGCTTTGAGGAGGGTCCTTATTTGTTCTATGGAAAATTCCCGGAGGTGATTGCCAACAATAGTGAGTTAGGTCTTATAAACGCCGTGAGTGTAGCATTTCCCGAGGTGAAACATATCTTGTGCTCGTTCCATATAAAGTGCAACATTATAAATAGAGCGACCGTCATATTGCGCTCTAAGAAAGTAGAAGTTGTCTTCATATCCCAATGTCATGCCTTGTTTGAGTCGAGATCTAATGAAAGCTACCAACGGCGTTTGATGGAAACGAGAAACTATTGGCATCCATATCCATGGTTAATGAACTACCATGAGACGACATGACTCACCCCATACAAGGAGGTAATCATTCGAGCTTGGTGTGACTTATATCATCATTTTGGCACAAGAACAACAAAGGGAATACCACCGACCTTGACCCCGATATCAACAAGAAGAGAGTCCAATTTATTTGAGCATTCGGCTACACGTGGTCCTGGGCGACCCAGAAGGTCAAAGGGGGAAAAAGCAAATGATGCAGAATCTACACCGGAGGAGATGACTCCAACTAGTAGGGTGCGTCGTAAAGGGAAAGAACAAGTGGATGCAAATGTTATACCTGATGATGGAGAATTTCGTTGGAGAGATGGAGAATTCCCAAAGTTCAAGGAGCCTGAAATCGATAAACGTGTATTGCAAGACGTAGATCTAAAGGAAAAATTGGTAGAACACAATGTTTGTTGACGTAGTTCAATTTCTTTAGTCTGCGGACCCTCAGGAGGGGAGGATTAGCCCGAAATCCACTAGATGATTGAAAATAGTTTACAGATCAAGGTTACAATCAAGCGATCAAACGACTTTAGCAAAGGCTAAACCTAAGCTAAGCATGAGAGTCAAAGAACAGAGAAAGTATGAAAAAATCCTCCTGAGTAGGCTTGAGCGAAATCTTTGCAAAGTTTCGCTCTAGATCTGAAGTCGCAACCACCAGATTAACGAGAAACCAGAGGTGAGCTTTCTGGCTTGGCCATAATCTTCCTCAACACTAATCCTTCTCGTTTCTAACAAGGTTTGGATGATCAACGTTGAAGAGACTTGATTTCTCTTTGCAAAAACTCTTCCAACTCTCTCTTCTCTCTTCATTCTCAAATCTCTCTCAAACCCTAGCTGCGTATGTGAGTTTCAGAATAAGTGAACTCGGGTTTCTGGAGCTCCAACGATAGCTTACATAGTAAGCTCTTATTTTAGTTGAACGCCGCGTTTCGTTTGCCAGGTAACCAGGCTACGGATTTGGGCCAACTAAACAAATAGAGCCAGTCAGCTTATATTTAGAGTACAGGTTATAATAACCCACACACTTATAAGCTAGCTTATTTCATACTTAACATAAACTCACCTAAGTTGATTTTTGTATGCGTTAATGTTAAGCTTAAGTTGCCATACCTAAGTTTTCACAATTAGGGGTAACTTTAGCTAATCTTAACACATAGCTCAACTTGACATGTTCACACCTTGTACTACTTCAGTTGTCTTTACCAAAAAGTGTCTACTTCTAGCTCGATTTACACTTTGAGTTTATTACATGTACAGGAATTATAATTTTACAGAGCCACCATATTTATTGGGGTAAAGGAAGTACGTGGAGACGGTCATTGTGGATGTAGAGTCATTTCCTTAGTTTTGGGATTATCGGATGAAGATTACTTCAATAAAGTAATTTATTTTGTGTCGTATCGTTTTCTTACTTATACCGTTATATGTTTATTAGCTTGAAGCAGGGTTGTAAAATTACTAGTTTAAACTCTCAAGGGAATTTATATGAAAGGTAACTATGGAAGAGTAGATTGCATGTTGATTATGTAGTGATTAGTTATCGTGAACCTATTTGTGTTGCGACTCTTTTTTTGGACATGTATAGATATGCCCTTAAGGTGTACGACATTCAAAACTCAAGGAATTTTTATTTGATTTGTTTGGTAATTTCTTAACTTTAAGATGTTGAATACATTGGCAATAAATGGTCAATTGCATTATATGAAAAGGCTGGGGCATAAATACAAGAAAATAATAAAAAGATACATTTTGTGAGCCTAAAATCGTTCAGAAGTTGGACGATGCCCCCTCTTGAGCCCGTATATAGCATACACCGAAACATTGGAAAATCGTTTGAGAAATATTAGCTAACAAAAAGAGAAGCACACCAACCCTAAGTGTAACAAGGAAATACTCTGAAGACTCTCCCAAAATTTAAAAAGGAGAGCTTAAAGTCATTCATACACTTGAAACAACATCAATCTTGAATCTACTTTTTGGGAACTGAGAGATTACTCTCAAGCATGAAAGATATATCACGCTCCTGCATCTGTGATATTAATGCTTCTGCACTAATTGCCTTTCTGCTCGCCACATCTTCAACTTTCCCACTCTGTTGTGTGTGAATGCTTGATCTGGCATTACCATCTTCCAGCCTAAATCATAAGCAATACAATTGTCACTAGCTTCAACCAATAAAATTAACCAAACTATGAAACCCCCTAAACGTATAACAATGAACGCCGTTTGTCAAGGCACTGAGAAATGATGACTTGTTAAGATGGTTATTGCTAATTAGAAAATACCCAACTTATGAAATAAGCAAGATTCATGGAAAACAAACCTGAACGAATCAAGTGTTTCAGAAGATGAAATGTCTATATTTGCAGTCTCATTTTGATTACTTGCAGCAGCAGCAAAGATAACTGGATGCAGAGTGTCACTTTTTATGTTGTAAGGTGAAGCAAACAACCTCACTTGATTGACATCCTCGTCTGCAGCAACGTTTCTTTGTGAACCAGAAGAACTCGTTAATAAATTCCATGCATCATATGGACCATCTCTTACAACAGCGTGCTTATCATCAACTTGACTTTCGTTTCTGAACTCGTTACCCGGCAAATTAGTTGAGCTTTTAAAATCAGACCATCCATCAAATGAATCATCGTTTTCATTTTTTTTCATGATAGCAGGGACTGAATCTAAACCCATACTGAGATCTTCCGACATCTGAGCTTCATTATCTTGACACTGATTGTTCGGCAAACCAGAAGAGTTTGTGAAACCCATCCAGGAATTGAGTACATCGTCACCTTTGACTTCATTAGAGCTTGGAAAATCCTCAAATAATTGATTCGGCAAATCTGCACTGGTTACATTGTTGAAAGATGAACTAGTTTGATCTTTATTGCTTACTATATTTCCCGAGGCTGAAAAATCAAACCATGAAGTAGGCGAGTTTTCATCTTGAACAACTGCCTTATGTTCAAATGCCCGTTGATCAATGGTTTCTTGTTGAATATTTTGGTTTGAAATATCAGTCCATGCCCATGCCATATCTTCATTTGCAGACTTGTTTTCAGGTCTACTGGCAGAGCCTGTAAAAGCATTCCATGAGTCAATATCTTTGTCTATTTTTGTGTCACCATGTGTTTCTTTACTGTTCTTCTCACTGATGCTTGACTTCGTTAACCTCATGAAATCATCCCACCCATCAACTCTGGTATCAGCTTCAGTATTTAAGTGGCCACCAGCTAATTTCATATTGTTCGTTTCTCCATGATGTGGCTGTGGTACAGTTGAATCCATAAACTTACCAAACAGCTCGAAGGGGTCTTCATGTTTCTTGTTTATAGTATCAACCGTTGAGTCAACTATTGTGTCCGGCAGCTTATCACCCATGTCAGACAAACTGGAATTATCACTAGATAACACAACTGAATCATTGTGCTTATCGGTCTCTGTTGATTGTACTATTTTACCAGAATCTTTCTTCTCTTGGGTGTTGTTCAAAATTATTACATCATTCCATGACCCAAACATGTCGTTATCCACAATTACCGACTTCTCTTCAGCTGACTTCATGCCTCTGCTCGCCAGCTGACCATCTGAAACAATATCAGCGCTTGTAAAATCATTCCAGGCATCAGATGAACCATCCTCCATAGGTGCACCTATGCAACATGTTTGGTGTTGATTAAATCCTAATCCTGTTGAGCTACCAAACTCATTCCACACAGATATGCTGCTGCTGGTTAGCCCTTGATCATTTGTCATATCAGTAACACTCTTAGAATCAGCATGCTGAAAACCCATCTTACTGTCGTCGGATTCCAAAACTTCATCCTGCTGTCTGCCCAATTGAAGGTCATCAGGGTCTAAAACCTTTGCACCATGATCAGGTACGACAGTCACATGATGTTGAACATTTGAAAATGGATCATGTTTTGGTTTTCTCTCTTCAACGTCTTTCACAGGTTCAAATACTGAATCAATGTGTGAATTATAATCAACAGAAGGAATGTTTAAAGGGTGAGGTGATTCTGTGTAATCATGTGGAGCAACAGGAGGAGCAGCTGCAAAATCGGCTTCCCAAACAGAAAAGGAATCGTCATGTTTAACCTCACTGGGCTTCACACCAAAGAACTCTTGGTTTTCGGACAAATGATCATTTGTCATATCAGGAAAGATAACTGGATGCAGAGTGGAGTTAAAGCTGTCACTTTTCATGTTGTAAGGTGAATCAAACAAGCTCACTTGATGGACATCCTCAGCTGCAGCAACGTTTCTTTGTGAACCAGAAGAACTCGTTAATAAATCCCATGCATCATATGGACCATCTCTTACAACAGCGTGCTTATCATTAATTTGACTTTCGTTTCTTAACTCGTTACCCGGCAAATTAGTCGAGCTTTTAAAATCAGACCATCCATCAGATGAATCATGGTTTTCATTGGTTTTCATGATAGCAGGGATTGAATCTAAACCCATACTGAGATCTTCCGACATCTGAGCTTCATTATCTTGACACTGATTGTTCGGCAAACCAGAAGAGTTTGTGAAACCCATCCAGGAATTGAGTACATCGTCAACTTTGACTTCATTAGTTTCAAATTCTTCCATTCTACTGTGTTCTTCCCCTCCTATACCCATAGAGCTTGGAAAATCCTCAAATAATTGTTTTGGAAAATCTGCACTGGCTACATTGTTGAAAGATGAACTAGTTTGATCTTTATTGCTAACTATATTTCCCGAGGCTGAAAAATCAAACCATGAAGTAGGCGAGTTTTCATCTTGAATAACTGCCTTATGTTCAAATGCCCGTTGATCAATGGCTTCTTGTTGAATATTTTGGTTTGAAATATCACTCCATACCCATGCCATATCTTCATTTGAAGACTTGTTTTCGGGTCTACTGGCAGAGCCATTAAAAGCATTCCATGAGTCAATATCTTTGTCTATTTTTGTGTCACCATGTGTTTCTTTACTGTTCTTCTCACTGATGCTTGACTTCGTTAACCTCAGGAAATCATCCCACCCATCAACTCTGGTAGCAGCTTCAGTATTTAAGTGGCCACCAGCTAATTTCATATTGTTCGTTTCTCCATGATGTGGCTGTGGTACAGTTGAACCCATAAACTTACCAAACAGCTCGAAGGGGCCTTCATGTTTCTTGTTTATAGTATCAACCGTTGAGTCAACTATTGTGTCCGGCAGCTTATCACCCATGTCAGACAAACTGGAATTATCACTAGATAACACAACTGAATCATTGTGCTTATCGGTCTCTGTTGATTGTACTATTTCACCAGAATCTTTCTTCTCTTGGGTGTTGTTCAAAATTATTACATCATTCCATGACCCAAACATGTCGTTATCCACAATTACCGACTTCTCTTCAGCTGACTTCATGCCTCTACTCGCCAGCTGACCATCTGAAACAATATCAGCGTTTGTAAAATCATTCCAGGCATCAAATGAACCATCCTCCATAGGTGCACTAATGCAACTTGTTTGGTGTTGATTAAATCCTAATCCTGTTGAGCTACCAAACTCATTCCACACAGATATGCTGCTGCTGGTTAGCCCTTGATCATTTGTCATATCAGTAACACTCTTAGAATCAGCATGCTGAACACCCATCTTACTGTCGTCGGATTCCAAACCTTCATCCTGCTGTCTGCCTAATTGAAGGTCATCAGGGTCTAAAACCGCACCATGATCAGATACGACAGTCACATGATGTTGAACATTTGAAAATGGATCATGTTTTGGCTGCCCCTCTTCAACGTCTTTCACAGGTTCAAATACTGAATCAATGTGTGAATTATAATCAACAGAAGGAATGTTTAAAGGGTGAGGTGATTCTGCGTAATCATGTGGAGCAACAGGAGGAGCAGCTGCAAAATCGGCTTCCCAAACAGAAAAGGAATCGTCATGTTTAACCTCACTGGGCTTCACACCAAAGAACTCTTGGTTTTCGGACAAATGGTGATTCCCGGGTGCTGCAATCGCTTGACATGCTATACTCCTCTCAGCCTCCTCGGACTTGTTTTCGGAAGAAGTGAGAATTAAACTCATTCCGGCCAATTGCCGAGACCTTTGGATTCTAAACTCATCTGCGTCAGTCAATCCAAACCTCTCTGATTCAGCTGGCCATGTCATGTCCAAATTAAGAAAATCAGACAACGAGATCTCATCCTTCCCAGAATTCCGTCCTCTATTCATTTGTCTGTCTTCTTCTGATGGCTCTACAATCTCCTATTATAATTTTACGGAAAAATTGTCCTGTTAAACAGCTTGTGACAATATAAACAAAATCAACATAAAATATGTATGATTGCAAGTAAATGAAGTTTTCACAGACATTTGTACTTGATTACTTGTTGCCGCAACTTACCTTGCAAAAACTAGAAGTAGAAGCTTTCAGTGTTACACTTTAGTTACATATGTTCATTTACATCCAGAAGCACAACAGAATAGAGAAGATACCATAAAAAAAAGTCCCAATCAAGGTAAACTTCACCACCCACAAAAGCAAGTTTTCCACATTCATAGTCTACCTAAGGATTTAACGCCACATGTTGGGCACTACAATGAGCAAACTTTGCAAATGCAACATTACAGCTTAAATCTGCAACCATAGTAGTGATTAAAAAGAGACAGTATGCATTTCACGGGAATAAGGCATTTTTTAGAGATAGTGTTCGTGAAACAAGTTGCAGCGATATCAATTCTCAAAAAACACACAAACAACAATCGGAATCTCATCTGGGCACTTGAAACAATTCCACATCCAGATGAGAAAAGGATGTGTATCAAAATCTAAAACCTAGAGAATATTTCCTTCGCTCAATTTGATTAAACTCACCGATCCATCCAACGAAAGAGATTCGATGAGCCATCGAAATCCAATGGTGGACTTGAACGATATCGGATCCGGAAGGATCTCGCGGTGAAGCTGCCGGCCGCAGTAGACACAAATAAGGGACTGAGATCCTCTCAACAAATTGCCTTTGCACTGAATGCATCGCACTGAATCAGGAGAGGGATCGATTCCGGCGATGACGTCTTCGACGGGAAGAGAAGGTACGCTAGGGTGATAGGATTCGAATCCGGCTTCTTTCCTCAGCAAGATCCGGGCTTGCTCTATCAGATCACGAGGCACTTGGTAACCCATTTTTTGGCAATGGATCTCCTTCACACCGAGATAAGAACCGGAGGAGCAACGAAACCATACACTCCTCCGGTTGCCGGTTGCTGCTGCGGGGTGTAGTGCTAATCGAGTTGGAGCTTTCTGGGTTGATCACAAGTCGTCTTCTACATTTACCAATGAAAAAAATCGTATCGAAAGAACAATGTGTATTATACGGCTTGTGATTCAACGAAGTTTAACTGCCGTTTGGTTGGAGCGGTGAAATGGAAATGGAATGGAATTGGATAAGGGTTAGGAATGTAAATGAAAATGATGAGATTACTTTTCATGTGATAAAAGACTTTTAACCAAACGTATTTTTTGATTGATTCGGAATCATTCCGTTACCGGGAATGATTCCTAGAGCTTCCAAACGGGCCCTAAATTTATTACAAATTGAAAGAATTTACAAGTAAGCAAAGTTAGCAAACCAAGTTAATGTGTCCTGAAATTTCAAAAAAAATAAAATAAATTAAGTGTCCGAAACAACAATCTAGTAAACTTATTTTATATTAAACTAGTGTAATACCCGTGTCATGCACGGATATATTTAATAAAATTTTAATTTAAAAATAGACATATCTATATTTAATTTTTTTAGAATATTATTTACAAACAAAATTAATATAAAAATATATGGAACCATTAATGTTTATGTAGTTATATACTATTATTTATAAAATAAAGATATTTGATGTATAACAAAGATAAAGTGAGTTGAAAGATAATATTATAAGAGAAAGTAAAAGATAATAAAAATAAAAAGGAATATTTTAAATAAAAGATAGTTTACATATTCTTAATAAAAAAAGGTCTTAAAAGAAACTTAACGTTAAAACGTTAATTGCAAACAAATATCAGCAAATATCGTTGGACATAGATTTTTTTTAAAATAAAAATATAAAACTTTTCGATCCAATCCTTCAATTTTTAATCTAACTAATTTAAATAATTTATTAAAATATTTAATTCTTGGACGGACACGTGGCAAAAACACGTCTCCCTTAATATAGATACTAGTTCATATCCCGCACCTTGTGCGGGTAATTGACAATTGATTCTCCAGAGCCCTCCGTCGTAAAGATTGTACAGATTTAGAAAAAAAAATAAAATATATATATATATATATATATATATATATATATATATATATATATATATATATATATATATATATATATGGTCTGGTTCCGGTGAGGAGGACCCTTACAGATAGGAATGAGGAGAGGCGGAGTGGTGACATGTGGCATGCCACATCACCATTTTTTTTCCCAGATTTTCTTTTTGTAAATAAAAATTTGTGTTCATATTTTTATAAGTATGTGTTCATTTTTAAGAGAGTCATTATTCATATTTTATCAACAAATGCTCATTTTTTCTCAACACTAACCGTTCATTTTTTAACATTAAATGTTCATTTTTGTATATTCTTAAAACATTTTTTGGATTTTTTTTTTTGAAAATTATGCTATTTTTTCAAATCGTGTTAATAAAATATGATGTTCATTTTTTTTTACAAGTATGTATTCATTTTTTTTTACAGTTATGGTGTTTATAATATGATGTTCATTTTTTAAAAAATTTTTACTTTTCTTTAAAATCGTGTTTATAATATTCAGAGATCGAATACATAAAAAATTGTGAAATCAAAGAGAATACAAGATGATTCAGGTTTTGTTTCTTCGAATTTATACTCTCACTGTTTAGATTTTCATTCTTAAGGTTTAGGTTTCATTATGTTTGATGTTTGTGTTCGAAATCAAATTTGTTTGAATCATTTTGTGTTTGATAAGTTTGATTGAGAAAATACATGTATATGCATATGTTGAGTTGGTCTAATAGCTCCAACTGAATAATCTATATGCTCATTTTAGTGTGCACGCAAACTGTTCGGCAAAATGCCTTATAGAAAAATAGTTTATAATATTTACAGGAACAATGACATAAAAAGTATGAACACTGACGAATAAAAACATGAACAATGACGAATAAAAGTATGAACACCGATGAGTTATCTATAACTTTGACACATACATAACATATTATGATCATCTTTTAACGTTTTGTGATGAGTTTTTTTTATTTTTTGTGGTTATATAGTGTAAATGAACATCTATGCATTATAAAATGAACACAAAAGAATAAATGGACATGACACTTTAATGAATAAAAATACTATAAACACCGATGTATAAAAACATGAACAATGACATATAAAAGTATGAACACCGATGACTATTTTGAACGTAAGGGTATTTTTCCAGATTTTAAGTCAATTTACAAAAATGCCATTAATGATGAGCGTGTGATAGCCCTTGATTTAAATTCATCCAATGGCTTACAGCCCTCCTAATTCCTATCTACAAGCTCTCTCTTCACTTGAACTAAAATCTATCTATCTATATATATATATATATATATAATATAAAATATTAGCACTAATATTATACACATTTTTTATTTTATTTTATTTATTTTAAACTAACTAATTAGATATTGTTTTATTAAATTTTGATTAAAAAAAAATTTTTTTTTAGATTTTGATTTTATAAAAAAAGATTTATTGGTTTAATTGGTGAGTTTGTAAGGTTTAATCCGAGAAAAAACGTGGGGTGTCACGTCAACATTAATGTAGTGTATTGTAGTAAAGTATATAGATATTTAGTTAGTGTGATGAATAACTTATGTTTTTGAAAACCTTAAAATGTTAATTTATGAATTGCAGAGGGTATATTCAGAAGTCTATAACTTAAGGGTACCATTCGAAAACTGAAAATTCTTATATGCATAATACGAAAAGTTAAAAGTACAAGGCATCATTCAGAATTTTTCAAAAAAAATTTAAAAGAAGGTTAGCATAGTCCGATCGATTTTGTATTTTTTACAGAAATTCTTGGTTCCCTTTGTTTTGGACTTTCCGGATTATGCACAAACGGTTTTTTACTTTTCGGATGGTGCCCTTGAGCTTCATCTCAACTATCATCTTCAACCCCATCTATTTCGGGTATGGCTGGCCATAATTGCCTCCCTCTATCGACTTCTAAGTCGCTTGCATTATTTTGTACGGAAAAAAAAAGAAATTTATAAATGGAGGGAATCACTTTAAGTGTTTTTATCGTGACCGTAAAAAATTTTGCAAATCAATTCCGGACACAACCAGCCGGTGCATAAGTTTTACTTTTTTTAGAAAAAAAAGGAAAAGGGCCTCATCCGCCATCGCTCAAGCTTAACGTCGACTCCTTGCGACTTTTATTGACACCAAGTAAATTGAGCACCGTGTATATAACACGCGCCTTTCACAATTATGATTTCAACTTTTTAGGCATTTATTAAATAGTGGGTGAAGATATGATATTTTATTATTTTAATAAATACATTAATATTTTTAAGTAACATTTGTTTTTAGAAGTACCAATTTGTGATTTTTTTTTTATCATTGTACAATTTAGATATATTTTTAACAAAGTAATGACAAAATATAGTCAGATATATATTAAGTAAACCACATACAAATCTCATTAAAGTTAATACGAAATTAACGATTGGATAAGATGGACTTATCGACTTTAGCAAAAATAATTCGGAATTCAATTTTCAATTTCATTTTAAAAAATAATTAGTAAATTTTAAAATATAAAAGATTTGTGGCATTGATAAATTTCTTATAAGTTAATGAAAAAATATTGAAAAATAAATTACGTTAATTAATTAAAAACTAACAAATCTAAACTGCCAAAGAGTATGATTTTTTTGTTTCAATTCCACTGATATTTTGAAGAAAGAAAACAAATATATTAAAATTTTATTTTATTA
>BSUD01000007.1:91351615-91391771 GCA_033239045.1 Fagopyrum esculentum | reverse complement strand
AATTGATTACGTTTTCAAAAGGATTAATCAAAGAAGTAAAAAAGATTGGAAGTAAATGTTTTACATATTCATCAAAAAGTATATATGCAAGAAGATATTTGAAGGGGGATAACCACAAAGTTGAATCCAGTATCTCCGCAAGAAGATATTTTCGGGGGTTATATCAGCAATTCATCAAAAAGTTGCGTGTCGACGAAAAGTTGCATCAATGGCTTAAGATGACGAGATGAGTTTTTCATGGAGCTGTCATCGTTAGAACTTTGAAGGCTTAATTTACAAAGTCTCCATACGTACTGAAAGAGAAAGGAGAAGAAGAAAGTATTAAAAAAAAACTAACCATATCAAAAAAATGAAAGATGACGATTCTTAGAATGTTAAACACAGTCCTGAAATCAAACATTTCCGAAAAAATCAGTTCCGAAAAGATCAAAAAAGGCGACCGGAAAAGATACAGGCAAGAAGAACCAAAACCGATTGAATCAAAAACAGTAAAAAATCAAAGTATTGGTACGCTCAGATTGTTAAAATGAGTTCATAAAGAACACGATTAGAATAAAAAACTGAATTGAAATAAACAATAACTAAACTATTCAATAACCTGGAAATTCAGATGAGTAGCTTTGAAATATCCGACGACAACCTGAAAAAGATGAAGAGAAATATGATCAGTAGACAAAAACTGAATGGAATTATCTACATTTATAGTTGGAGGATACGTAAAACGTATAGAGGAAGTTTAGGGTTTACGTTCAGCCAATGTAATCAATAGATATTATTAGGTTTTTTAGAAAGCCAATGTAATCAATAGATATTATTAGGTTTTTTAGATTTACTTATTTATTATTTATAAATTTTTTTATTTCTTATTAATTATTTAGAAGATTAGTTGAATAGTTGAAAAAAGATTTCTTATTAGATTTTGTTTTAGTAAAAAAAAGGTTTTATGGCTTAATTCTTGATTTAATAAAAGATTTAATCCGAGAAAAAACCTGGAGGCGCCATGTCAGCATCAGTGTAGTCTAGTTTAGTAGTATATATAGATTAGTGTAGTTCCCGTGCTTTGCACGAATTTTATTTAAAAAATAACATAAATATATTTTTTAAATGTATTTTTCTAAACATTATTATTGAAAAGTACATTTTTATGTGTTTTATGATAAATGTAATATATTAGAATTTTTGCTAATTTAAAATAAAAGTTTAAAATAAAATTTATCAAATCTATTATATTAGAAATGAAATACATGAGATTTTATTTTATTAGAATTAAAAATATATTTAGATTATAAAGATATCAAATAATTATATATTGCCTTTTTAGATTAGTATGATTATATTTTATCTTGACTTATAAGATAAAATTAACTACATTGTAGTTAATGAAGTATATATAATTAAATATTAAAATAAATATGATAGATAAAATATTAATAGTAAAATATAAATTGTAAGAAAATGACATGTGTTATCCAATGTATAAGAAAATGACAGGTGGCTTCGAGACATTTTGCTTTAATATAGTATATAGATATATAGATATAGATATATATAAATGCATATCATCATTACACACATATTAATTACATCAATAAAATTTTTTATATATAATATATTATTTTGTGAATTATATGATTTTAACACATCTAGTATAACGTAGAAATTTAAAGAGTAAATTTGGTAAGTATATATATTACGTATTATAGGATGGTTATTATAATAGGTAGGATGTCAACTCTAGAAGTATATATTTTATCCGAAAAATCAATTACGAAAAAAATGACATGTGGCAACGAAGAGCTTAGGAAGTGACACGTAGGATTAAGTGATTTGACTTTAATATAGTAACTATTGTAGTTCCCGTGCCAAGGCACGAATATAATTTAAATTTTTTAATTTTTATAAAAAAATTTATGTAATATAATGGTTTTAATTAACTAATGAAAGATTAATTAAAAGTTATAATTAAATTAATTATAATTTCAGATAAAAAATAAAAATAGACTAATTTAGACAATATTACATATCTTAGTTAATGTTAGTAGACTATTTGATAAAGTTGATAAAAGTGAAATAAAAATTTTCAAAAGAAAAACTATAAATAAATTTCAAAATTAAAATATAAATGTTAAAGTAGAGAACATTTAAAAAATTCAATTACAAAATTATCTTAGGTTGTTTTATATAATATCCGTAAAAAAAAAAGATGTAATAATTATATTATAAAAGTTTATACTGATTATTTCTTAATTAATATAAAAACTATATATTTATATGTTAAAGTTAGAATAATTATAAGTAGTCTAATTATTTTATAATTAAAAGTGAGAATTTTTTTTAAAAAATAATTAAAAGGATATCTTAAGAATATATTGAAGATTGTGATAAAATTATAAATGAAAATAATATATCTATTATCTATATCATTGTTTTTTTTATTGATTTGTTAATTACTATAATTATAAAATTAAGATGCGCAATAAAATGACACGTGGTGTGAAGTTTATAAGATCACGACACGTGACACAAAGTGTTTCTGCTTTAATATATGTATATAGATTAATTGATAGAAGTTTAATAAAAATAATCTCTTCAATTTTTTAATAAAATTAAAATACATTAGCATCTATACATAAAATAAAAAAGTATATTTAGTATAGATAAATATTGTATAACTATATAGATAAAGTTATTTTGGTATAATTTTAATCATAGAATAATAAATCTATTAGTACAATTTTAACTATATTTATGTATATGTGTAGATATATAAAAAGACATGTATGGTAAGTAGATAAATATAACTTCTATTGTAGGATAATTATACTATTACATTATTGACTAATTTAAATATGGTAAATGTATATATAATTTTTTTTAAAAAAATTAAAATTCTAAGAAAATGACACGTGGCATAAAATAAGCTAGAATGAATCACGTTGAAGAAAATGCTTTGACTTTAATATATGTATATAGATAATCTAGAATAAAAACTTAGGGCCCGTTTGGTTCTCCGGAAACGGAAACGGAATGTAAACGAATTTAGTCCATATGTATATCCTTATTCATGAAGTTGTGGAATCATTCCTTGGGTATTAATGCAAAATGCACTTCACATTTTGTTACCCTATAGGGTATCAAAAGTAATCAAATTCTACTCCAATTCCTTTAAACCCCAAGGAATATTAATTATTCCACAAACTTTCATGAACAATGGTATACATATGGACTAGATTCGTTTTCATTCCGTTTCCGATTTCGGAGTTAAAACCAAACGGGCCCTTAGTGAATTTGCTATTACTTAGCATATCGTTAATAATAAATAACTAGTGTAAACCCCGCATTTTTTATAAATTGTACGGATTTCAATAAAAAATTTTTTTTGAATATAGAAAGTGTGTCGTGAAATATATAAGTTAAATTAAACGGCTATCTAATCGAGTGAAGACGAAGTTGATAAACATATCTAGTAAATTATTTATTTTATTTTTAAAAATTAAATATTTGGCCTTATCAACAATCTAGGACTAAGCTTAAATTAATTTAGGTAAAATAAAAACAAATTAAAATAGGTCGGATTGAAAATAAAACTTGTTAAGATTAGATTAGATTAGAATAGAATTCATAACAAAAACTTAATCACATTGGATAATTTAAAAACATTATACAAATCCAGGCAACAAATATGGATAAAAATTAAAATTAATGTTGAAGAACCGTCAGGTGAATATAAAGGATAAAAATACTCTAGATGGGGATTGAATAGAGTCCGATAACTTTTCGCAAAAACCTATCTCAAGGTTTTGAAACTGATTTCAAAGGCCTAGATGTCGATTTGAGCTATTTGTGACACACTTTGATTTCAAGGACTTTGAAACGGATTTTAAGGGCCTTGACTTTGTAAACCTACAAAACAAAGTTAGTCACAATAAAGCAAGATAAGGTGCGGAATGGAAAAGATCGACACGAGGATATGTTTACGAAGTTCGGCTCTAAATAGCCTACTCTCCGTTCCAGGGTATAGCCGTAGGATCTAACTATCTATTATCAACTTCAAAGAGTTCTAGATACAAACTAGAAGAAATCCCCTTCTTCTCTCACTGTAGTCAACGCTACGATCTAACTCAAACTCTTCACCTTGCTATAATAGTCTAGTTACTTCACAGAGTAACACACACTCTAATAACACTCTTTAGATATTCCAAAGGAGCTCTCGAGTTTTATCTCTCTCTAGGGGATAAAGCTTTGTAGAAAGAGAGAAAGAAAAACTTGTTTGATTGAATGAAGATGCTTTGGATCGCTTGAAGACTTTAAATATTTCCGTGTAAGCTTGTGTGTATTCTTCTTCAATTGACATCTTCATTTATAGTCTTCGATGGAGAGATCTACTAGCCGTTTGGAAAGATGACCGTTGTAGATGTTTCTTCTTCTCCATGGAAAACGCCTCTTGGTTGAGATGAGATAGCCATTGTAAATCTTCTTTTGTCTTCTTAATCTCCTGAAAGCGCATTGATTCTTTAGTTGAAGATCTTTGTCGTTTGAGCATCGAGATCTTGTTGTGATTTGTTGGATGAAGATCTTCTAATTTTGTTAAGAAAGAATCTTGCGCCTTAATTCGAGGAACTTTGCGAGATCCTGTTGTGAACCGAATCCTCTAGGTAGAGATCTTCTTGTTGAGCGTATCTTGTTAGTCAAATCTTCTCTGGATTCTTGGTTGATTTGTTCGGTAAATATTTGAATTTCCTTGCCGTTATGTCCTTTGAAATGACTTTCAAGGCCTTCATGTTAATCTTCTTCAAACTTTGCGCTTGTCCCTTGTATCTGGTTTCAAGGCCTCGCTTATCCCTTGTTTCTGATTTCAAGGCTTCCGTCTATCCCTTGAAATGTTTTCCAAGGCCTGCACATATTATACAAACCACCAAACAAACCAAGCATCTAGAAATACAATCGATATTTTTGTTAGTATAAAAACCACTTTATTTGTATTAAGTCTTCCATCATCAAATATTCAAATATACTCAAGGTGGAGTTTTCAATCTCCCCTTGATGGAAGACAACTCAAATATCGTACATGCATTGTAGAGTTAGCGATGCATATATGAATATTAAAATAAACTTAAATGTAGAAATATCAAAATTTCGAATCATAAATTTCTCCCTCTTTGTCTTTCAACAAGGGAGAAAAACAGTTAAAGCACGGAAGTTTAAAGCAATCAATTACAGACCCAAAAAATTTCAAAACCATAAAACGAGTTTAAAAACAACACGCCCACAACCATCATATGCTCAGCCTGAATCCTCCTCATAAAACCGGCGTCGTGCCTTTGAAGAAGTAGGCCTGTGACTATCATCCATTTCTGTTGCTAAGCGTCGTGTCTTTTCTTCAGCTTGTCGTTCCTTGACAATCTCGTATGCTTCCACCGTCAGAATGGTTGGCTCAACATGAGTAGGATACATGATAAATTTGTTTTGTACTCGTCGTTTATAGTTCATGATGACATGAATTATGTATCATCACATTCATGCATATTATAGAAGATTATCTCAGTTTACCTTGCATTTAGAGAGATTTCGTGTGCCTTTTATGTTCTATTCAATTATTTGTCGGAAATAGAGGTCTACACGAGTTTTTAATGAATTATAGGTAAATGGAGTGGAATTGAAAGCAAAAGCGGAGCAAGGAGCATCTAAGGATGTTAAAGAAGCTAAATGAGTCTTAAAGGGTTCATAAAGAGCTAAGGAATTGCAAAGGAGAAGCATAGAAGACGAGCCAAGAGAAGAGAACTTTCTGTTGAAGAAAATCGTGCCAATATACATATAAATCGGACGATTTTCTCCTATAGAAATCGAACGGTTTTGTGTGTAAATCGACTGGGTCGATTTCTTATGTTTTTCGGCCAAATGAAAAGACGACACAAAGCCCAATTCTTTTGGGTTTGAAGAGAGTTTTGCCAAACAACCCATTTGCAAGAAACTATAGAAGAGAACCCTACGAACGAAAACGAGGAGGCCGCAGCGGGAAATCTTTACACGTTTGAGAGAATTCGAAGATTCTTGGAGGAAGATTGAAGTATTCTTTGCCGGGAAGTTAATCTTGATTCTAGTTGTGAGATTTCTTTGTTCATTGAAGTACTTGCTGTTTTTGAGTACGAATTTGAGTTGCTTAAGAGATATATTGATTTGTTTTGACAATCGTTTACAGATTTGAAGGTTTTTGGAATTTTTATTCAAGATTCGGTTTCTTTGTGATATTTCTCTCAATAATTAATTTGATTCGATTTTGAAAATGGTTGGCTAAAACCTTTGTGATTCTGGGGAGAATAGTTGATGATTAAGGCTTAGATGATGATAGACTGAACTCATTCAATCATTAGGACCCTGAGAGTTTAGATTTTAGTTTTGCGACAACAGGAAAATCGGACTATTCTTGAGTAAATCGGCCGATTTTCTTATGAACAGCCCGATTTATTCCTCTGACGAACCTTAATTGAACCAATCTTTAATCAAAACTAATCCTTGCCTAAATCCCAACCTTGATTAACCTTTCTACCCTCTAATTGAATGTATGAAGACACTTCAAACCTGATTCTACATTTAATAGATTAAGATCTCAAGATTTGGGTAATAAAGAGACTCAACATCCTTTATTAAGATTCTAAGTGTGCTTTCTAATCTTTACTTTGGAGAGTCATATCCTGGAGTATTAGATAGTTAGTTTGAACATAATTCTTGTCTTTAGACCTTTCTATATTGCAACCTCAACAACCCTTATAGAGAGAACCTTTAGATTAGTTATATAGGTTTCGGAACTTCACCGTACGATATCTACCTTTGAACATTTAATCTTGGCAATATAAACTCTGTTCTAATATCTATAGAAGTGTCTTGAATCGAAAGCCGAAATCGGATACTTAAATCCTTGGAATCATTTCCCTCTTTATCAATCACAAAAGCTTTTACACTTTCGCTAGATAATTGACCTTGAATTTATTCTCACCAAATCCCTGAGTTCGACTCTGGAATTCTTACCTCACTACAGCTGATCCGTACACTGCGGGTTCGCTTTGCTTTGAGTTCTAGATATAAATATTAAGACTTTGACGCACACACCTTTTGAGCGAACAAGTTTTTGGCGCCGTTGCCGGGAATTTGGTCTAGACCAAATTCGGTTTTCGGTGGTCTAGCTTGAGAGCTCTTGCTCTTGTGATTTGATTTGTCTACTTGAGTGATCTTTGCAGGTTCTTTAGGTATATGCGAAAGACTAGATCCACTAAAGATCTAGTTCCTTTCGATCCCGAATTGGAGAGAACTTTGAGGAAAAAGTTGAAGGAAAAGAAAATGGCTGAAAACGATGAGAGAAACTACCAGGCTGAACTGAATGAAGCTCAACGCCAACTCCAGTTGAGTGAGAAGGCACGAAAAGATGCTGAAACGAGTCATCAATTTCAGATTGATGAACTAAGAGCCATGATGCTGGACATGAAGTTGGAGTTGAACGAATCCAGGAAGAAGAAGAAAGTCAAGACGCCAACTAAATCCATTCGGAATGACTCATCCGATGATGAAGAGATTGATCCGGACATGCCGGAACTTGAGGAGATTGATCCATCACTTCGTCCTATTCGGAACACCCCAAAACCAAGGGTTGTTCCTCGCTTCCCAACTAGGGACGTAAGAGCTGTTAATGACGGTGATAGACCCCGAACTTTGGGGCAACGGATGGATCCAATCCAACAACCACACCGCCTAGGTGTGGATTTCGGAGCTGAAGACATCCAAGAGTTTAGCTTTTCACCACAAGTCATCACCATGGTTCGCCAAAGTCAATATGGCGGAGCAAGTACTGAATCTCCACACCAACACTTGCAGAATTTCGAGATTCTCATGGAGACTATGAAGCCGAAGAAGGCAACTACAAGCAATTACAAGATCAAGCCGTTATTCTTCTCTTTGAAGGACAAGGCTCATGCTTGGTACCAAACACTTCCAGCTGCGAAGTTAGCTACATGAGAGGAATTGTCTTCGGAATTCCTCACCAAATTCTTTCCGCCATCCAAAACGGCGGAATTGAGAGGTAAAATAAATGCTTTTTCTATGAAGCCTAATGAAAGCTTGTTTCAATCTTGGGAAAGGTTTCAAGATCTCTTGTTGGATTGCCCACACCATGGCATTTCCAAGCTGGAACTATTGGAGATCTACTACAAAGGATTGGATGTGGAAACACAATTCAACCTTCAATCTCTCTCTTGTGGCACATTCATGGACATGAGAGAGGATGATGCTTGGGACTTCATTGAGAAGCAAGCCCAAGTAATTGAGAAGTATTCCCACCGGAAGGTGGACTCAAATAGCCGGAATCAAGGCGATCCGGGAGCCAAGTTGAACCAGGCTGCCCAAACACAAATATTCTCTCTCAAAGATGACATCAAAGAATTAAGGGAAGTGCTCAAAACGAGTCTTCAAAAGACTAAGGAGCAAGAAGCCAACTACATGGGGAGGGACAACAATCAAAGGAATGACAACCGGAACTCCAATTGGAACAACAACAACAATAACAACCGGAACTCCAATTGGAACAACAACAATAGGAGCTCAAATAACAACAATTGGAGGTCAAATCAGCAAAATCCAGGTAATCCTTACTCTCATGCTGAAAAGGCTCTAACATCTCCATCTTCTTCTACTCCTTCTACAAGCCAGGGGCAATCAAGCGGATCAAACAAACCCGATCCCATGCTAGAGACGATCCTAGGCAAGCTACAAGGATTGGAGAGTTACATAACTTCGGTTGACAAAGCTCACAAAGCTTTAGAAAACCAAGTATTCAACAAAGCCGGAGAAGTTCCAAGAGATCAAGGGAAACTTCCCGGGAAGACAGAAGATAACCCAAAGGGAAGGGTTATGGCAATAACTACTAGAAGCGGCAAGACAACCACCGATCCTCAACCCAAAGTAGTCGAAACCACCACAAAAGAAGGAGAGGCAAAATAGAAGGAAGAAGTCTATGTTCCTCCTCCCGCTTACAAACCACCTCTACCTTTCCCTCAATCTAGAGCGCGTGCACGCCTAGATAAACATTTTGGTAAGTTTGTTGAACTTATGAGTAAGCTACATATTAACATACCTTTTATGGATGCAATTTTAGGTATGCCGGCTTACGGGAAATTCCTCAAAGAGATCCTCTCTAACAAGAGGAAATTGGAAGACATAGGAGAAGTCAAGATGAGTATGGAGTCATCCGAACTCATCAAGACTATGACGGAGAATATGCCACCCAAACTCCGTGATCCAGGATCCTTTTGCATACCCATCACTTTAGGAGAAGCTACCTATGATGCACTTTGTGACCTTGGAGCGAGTGTGAGTATCATACCTCTTGCTCTATGCAAAGCAGTTGGTCTAGGAGAGCCTAGACCGGTGAAGATCACACTCTACATGACTGATCGTTCCACCACTAAGCCGGTGGGGGTATTAGAAGACATTCTGGTAAAGCTCGGTAAGTTTTACATCCCAATAGATTTTTTCGTTCTTGACATCCCTGCAGATTATCCGGTTCCCATCATTCTTGGGAGACCATTCCTTACAACATCCGGATGCATGGTAGATTGCAAGAACGGCCAGCTGTCCTTCCATATTGGTGAAGAAAAGATAGAATTCATACTCTCTTCCTTAATCAAGGAGCCAGCCTTGAAAGACGATGCTTTTGAAATTTTTGATGAAGAAGAGTCTAGAGAGGTAGTAAGTTCGATCTTGATGAAAGACCCTCTTCAAAAGGTTCTTAGCATGAGCATCATGGAGGAAGGAGTGGAACATGATTGCAATGAGGATGTGAAAGCATTAAATGATGTGGAGGAAGAACTAGGAGCAAGAATTGAAGAACTAGAATTGACACCGAAAACTGTGAAGAAAATCGACCTGCCTAAAATAAATCGCCCGATTTATGAAAAGGCAATCCGATTTTTTACAACAGAAACAAAAATCGACCCGACTAAACTAAATCGTCCGATTTGTGAAGAGGCAACCCGATTTTTTTCGACAGAAAGAAAAATCGTACCTCAAATCGACCGATTTACTTCAGGGGAGGTCGATCCAAAGGGAAATTTTCTGGATTCTCCAAACGTCTCCGCAGCCACTCTCGAATCTAATGATGCCGTACCCCCATCTCTAGAGGCCTCTCCTACTACATTCGAAGGCCAAGATTCATCATCAATCAAGGTACCCCCATCATTAGAATTGAAGCCACTTCCCACGCATTTAAGGTACGCATTTCTTGGCACTAATTCCACATATCCGGTCATTGTTAATGCGAATTTGAATGAAGCTGAATTAGAGAAACTTATGCTTGTTTTGAAGCAACATAGGAGAGCATTAGGTTACACTATTGATGATTTAGTAGGAATAAAGCCTTCTCTATGTATGCACAAAATTCTAATGGAAGAGGATTACAAACCTTCACGCCAACCTCAAAGACGGTTAAATCCGGCAATGAAAGAGGTCGTGAAGAAAGAAATCCTTAAGCTACTTGATGCAGGTATCATCTTCCCTATTTCCGATAGCAAATGGGTGAGTCCAGTACAAGTAGTGCCCAAGAAAGGAGGCATTACCGTTGTTGCCAACAAGAACAACGAACTTATCCCCACACGGACAGTTACGGGGTGACGAATGTGTATCGACTACCGCAAACTGAACGTGGCTACAAGGAAGGACCACTTCCCCCTTCCTTTTATCGATCAAATGTTGGAAAGGCTAGCCCAACATTCTTACTTTTGTTATCTAGATGGATATAGCGGTTTCTTTCAGATTCCAATTCATCCGGATGATCAAGAGAAGACGACTTTTACGTGCCCATGGGGTACGTTCGCCTATAGAAGAATGCCATTCGGCTTATGCAACGCTCCAGCCACCTTCCAAAGGTGTATGATGGCAATCTTCTCCGAATATGTAGAGAATATCATGGAAGTCTTCATGGACGATTTTTCGGTATATGGTTCTTCCTTTGATAACTGTCTCTATAACCTTTCACTAGTTCTTAAGAGATGTGAGGACACTAACTTAGTCTTAAACTGGGAAAAGTGTCATTTCATGGTCACCGAAGGGATTGTGTTAGGTCATCTAGTATCACAAAGGGGAATAGAAGTTGATAGAGCGAAAATAGAAACCATTGAGAAGTTACCTCCCCCTTCTTTAGTGAAAGGAATTAGAAGTTTCTTAGGACATGCAGGTTTCTATAGGAGATTCATAAAAGATTTTTCTAAGATTTCAAAACCCTTGACTAATCTTTTGATGAAGGACGCAACTTTCGAATTTTCGAAGGATTGTCTAGATGCTTTTTGCAGGATCAAAGAAGCTTTGATTTCAGCACCAATCATTCAACCACCCGATTGGACTCTTCCATTCGAGGTCATGTGCGACGCAAGCGACGTCGCTATAGGAGCAGTTCTTGGACAAAAGAAAGATGGTCGCACTCATGCCATCTACTACGCTAGCAAAACTCTAGATGAGGCTCAATATAATTATGCAACTACGGAAAATGAACTTTTAGCCGTAGTATACGCTTTTGAGAAATTTCGTTCCTATCTTGTAGGTGCGAAGGTGATAGTCTATACAGACCATTCCGCAATCCGATACCTCTTCACGAAAAAGGATGCAAAGCCAAGGCTTCTAAGATGGATCTTACTATTACAAGAGTTCGATTTAGAGATTAGAGATAAGAAAGGATCAGAAAACTCCGTTGCCGATCATCTTAGTCATCTCCCACAACTCACCGGCGAGACGGATGAACTTCCCATAGACGACTCGTTCCCTGACGAACAGCTACACGAGATTGAAGAGTGTCTTCAACACATCTCAAAAGGTAATGATCCATGGTTCGCTGACATTGTGAATTACCTTGTTTGTCAGGAGATCCCACCCGGACTTTCATACGCTCAAAGGAAGAAGTTCTTTAGTGACGTCCGGCAATTCTATTGGAACGAACCTCTTCTATTCAAAAGAGGTCCCGATGGCATTTATAGGAGATGCATCCCCGAAGATGAGGTAGATAGCGTCATCCGCCATTGCCATTCTTTACCATGTGGCGGACATGCTAGTTCCCACAAGACTTGTGCTAAGGTACTTCATTCCGGCTTCTATTGGCCTACACTTTTCAAAGATGTGCAAAAGTTTGTTGTTTCTTGTGATGCTTGTCAAAGGACAGGTAATATATCAAGGAGGAATGAGATACCTCTCAACAACATACAAGAAGTAGAGATCTTTGATGTATGGGGCATCGATTTTATGGGACCTTTCCCATCTTCATGCGGTAACCAATATATACTTCTTGCCGTAGACTATGTCTCAAGATGGGTAGAAGCAATCGCTTCTCCTACTAATGATGCAATGGTAGTGGTGAAGTTCTTCAATAGAACGATCTTCCCAAGGTTCGGAACTCCCCGAACCATCATTAGTGACGGAGGAACGCATTTCACAACCCGTCGATTTGAGACTCTATTGGCCAAGTATGGGGTGACCCATAAGATAGCTACACCTTACCATCCGCAAACCAGCGGACAAGTCGAAATATCCAATAGAGAGATCAAGGGAATTTTAGAGAAAACCATCTCTAAAACAAGAAAAGATTGGTCAATGAAGCTTGACGATTGTTTGCCCCTAAAAGTGTGTGCAAATAAGCTTTAAATTTATAAAACTAGAATCAAGCAGCGAACCCGCAGTGTACGGATCGACGTAGTTAAGCAAGAATTCCAGAGTATCGAACACAGGGATTTGGGTGGGAACAAATTCGATTGCAGATTATCAAGCGAGTAAGTATGAGAGTTCTGCAAATATTGGGAAAACAACAATCCTGTATGAGAGTTCTGCAAATATTGGGAAAACAACAATCCTAAAGATCCAAGTATCCAGCTGTGGCAATCGATTCAAGATATACTTAATGATATAAAGACAGAGTTGAGATATGCAAAGGTATGCTAATGTAAGGTAATCGTACGGTGAAGTTCCAAAAACCTTATATGACTCACCTACAAGGCACTCTCTATACAGGTTATTGAGGCTCAATATAGAAAGATTCTAAAGATGAGAATTAGTATCGAAAACCCGAACTTGTAATCCAAGGATCAAGACTAACTTAACCGATTGAGGTTATGACACTCACAATCGAGGTAGAGGTTGTTGAGGCTTCACTACCACCTAGAAAAAGACAAGTCTAAACTAAGTTAAAGCAAATCTTTAACTTTGGATTAAAGTAAAAGCAGGTTCGTAAACTTAAGGGAAATTACGGTTGGATCTTGAGACTCCACGGTCGTGGAACTCAAGAACAGCCCGTAATTTAGGGTTCGTCGACGATATTTCTCTAACTCTCAGGGTCTAATCTATTCGCGATCGATCTATCATCATCTAAGCCACAACTATCAACCCTTCACCTTAGAATTGTTAAGGGTTTTTAGCCAATAACAGTCATGTTGATATTAATTCAAGAATTAAAAGATAGAAAGATGAAAACTTCCGAAAACTTTCAATAAACTTCAAACCAATCTCAAAGTCACAATCAAGAACAAGTATCGTCACAAAATTCAGAATGAAGCAAACAATCACAATCTTAAGAAAGAAGGAAGAACGGGATGTCAATCCGTCTTCCAAATCAAACCTAATCAAGAAGAGTAGTCTTCTTGCAAGAAACCCTCCGAATCTTCCGTCAATCCGGGAAATATGGAAATCCCAACAATAATCTCCACCAAGTGCGAGATTAGGGCAAATCCAAGCGCGAACTTTGATCTCCAACGAGATCTCCAAATGCTTCTAAGCGAGGGTAAGCTAAGATGCCGTCGATAAGCGGTCTTAGCGGTGATAGCGCCTATAGCGGATGATAAGCAATGATAGCGTGCCTAGCGTTGATGACGGAATCCCTCTTCGTCCGTCTTTTTATAGGGCAAGATAAAATATCGGCCAGGCCCAATCTTCAAAAGATCGTGGCTTCAAAGTGTGGCGAAAAAGATCGCCAAGATCACGGTCGTGGAAGTTTCCACGATCGTAATTTAGAGCGTGGATTAGATCACGGTTTGCACCATATGTTCCACGACCGTAATAGTTACTGGAATGCATCACGCTTCTCTTTGCAAGGATCCACGGCCGTGGAATTGAACGTGGTTTGTAATACGGCCGTATTTTAGAGCGTGGTTTAGGGCAAGAACGTGATTCTTCCCTAGCCTCGTGCATTCCTCAAGTTAAACTCCAATTTGCTCCTTAAGATGCCCTTAATCCATGGACATATCAAATCAACTCTTCTTTGCTCGATTCCGTTCGGAAATAGCTCTTAAGTACCTATAATCAACATAGAACTAGTGTAGACATCCATATCGACAATATAGGAAAACTACCTCACTTATGCAACAATGTTCAATCAAAGACTATCAATATGAATCAAATATGTTTAGAAAACGTGCCTAAAGTATCACAATATTTCATGCTAACAAATAACCCCATACTTGCAACTTGCTTGTCCCTAAGCAAGGTCTCTCGAAAGCTTTTAATACAAGAGTTAGGATGAAATATGTGTACCTTCTTTTGGATGAATGTGCCTTCTAAAGAATAGATCATTCTCAAACCTTGCTTCAATCGTTTATCAAACTTTCACACACTTAATCAAAGAGTAAAAAGCAAAGAGAACTCATGAATCAATTAAGCTTCTAAACAAGTATCATAACCTTCAAACATTATCAAAATCAATCACAAGAACTTCAATTTAGATCACAAAGTCATATAACATTCTTTTGATCTTAAGGACTTTCAAAGAAAAGGTCTAAAATGTGGAAGGGAAGGAAACTTTTAGGGAATGTGGTGCGTGAATCCGGGAAAGTGGACAACTACCTTCTTCTTCTTTTGCGGTTTCCGCAACACTTCACTTAGAGCTTCGCCCTTCTTCCTTTCATTTTTTTGACTTTACTTTTGGAGTTATGGATAGAGGTGCACAAAAACCGAAGCCTAGGAGATTGGCGTTTCTCAATTTTCATGAGATGCCTCAAACCCTTAGCGCACATACCATAATCCGCTAGGAATATCGCTCAATTCGACTTTGGCAAGACACAAACACCCGGCTATGTGAATGGTGCCGAGTTACTCATCGTCATGATTGACTTCCCCAAACCTACAATTTCTTTCTATTCATTTGATTGCAAATAATTGCTCTCATGGCCCTCCCACATCAAACATGCCTTTTTCATTCACTTCTCCAAAATTCCCGGATAGGTAAAGGAGGTTAATATTTCAATGAGGAGCTAAAATGATCAAAAGAAAGAAGAAAGAAAGTATCGAATTGCCTTAATCATCTCAACAAGAAGTATAGGAACTTATAACGTGATTTCAACTTCAATTTCTTAGCATGATTTAGGTAACATAATCACATTATGAAACTTGCAAAAGAGGTATAATTCATTCATTCAAATCCTTTTCGATTCACTATTCTTTTAAGCATGCAATTGTTATCAAACTTCATTCACAAGTAATGATTATCATGGAAATCATCTCAATTCATTAGAAGCACAAAATTTTCAAAATTTTTCAATTTTTATGGGTTTTTCAAGTTATTTTTCATGCAATGCAATAAGGAAACGTGCAACACATAATGAACATGCAATGATAGTCTCAAATGAAAGCGAACATAGTAAGTAGAGTTATTACAAACTTTTAGTACATCCCACCCCATACTTAGGACGAACATTGTCCCTAATGTTCATAAGAAAGAAAGAAAAGAAAGAAAAGAGAAAGAAACTCACAATGTGGTGGTGGAATGTCTAAAACGAACGGTCATGCATCAAATCACTGCGGCGCCGGCGGAGGCGGGAATGGAGAGAAGCTGGAGTCGTAGGGCCGCCCAAACTGCTGGCGGTAGACGTCCCTCATCATGTGATCAAGATCATCCATGCGTCCATCTCTCGCATCGGCTCGGATCTCCAATGCCCCTACTCTCTCTGAAAGTTCGGTAGCCCAATCCGGCATCTGCTCGTACCATCCCGGGGCGTGACTGTACCATGCTGGGGCGTCGGATGGTGCTAGTGCTGGTGGTGGTGCCGCTGGCTGCTCTGTGGACCAAGGAGGGGGAATGCCATACCATGTGGGAGGTGTGGTCATCCATGTAGGCCTCTCACTCACGCTAGCGCGGCGAGAAGACGAGCCTGAAGCTCTAGTGGGACGTGGAGAACGTCTAGGTACATCTGGGGCCGCCTCCGGCTGATCCGGAAACGTGCCAAACTCCTGCTCTGCTCCTCCTCCACTCTCAAACTGATCTCCCATATCCTCCTCCTCAACAACCGGTGGTGGGACATAAGGGGGAGCTACTATCCTGTTCGCGTGCATAGCAGCGAACATATCCTTCCAATTATGGCGTCCCGCCATAATGGAGTACTCCGGCAGCCACTCAATACCCCTACCTGTCCTACTCTCCCAAGGCATGCCCGCATAAGGCGGACCTCTATGTGTGGGGAAGATGAGACCCCTAACCATGAATGCATGGAGTCCTAAAGGTACGGCCGGTATGCGGGTGCAAGCAGAAAAATCAACACCAAAACTCCTAGCAATGTGGGTCACTATCCCACCATATCCGATGTTCCACTTCTTCTTGTTCTGGAGCTTGCTCATCGTAGCAGCCAAGAGAGTAGCACAATCTGCACGGCGTCCATAAAGCATGGAGTAAAGCAAGAATAGCTCATCCGTCTTGATCTTTTGGGGCGTCTCCGTCCTAGGAAAGAGACACTCCGAAAGAACACGGTGAGCTATCTTCAAGGCTAGATGGTACATCAATCTAGCTTTGGTATCAGCGGGTTGCCAACGGTCCTCGTCGGCGTATATCATTGCAACCTCCTTCCAAAAGTCTTTGGCGTAAACGCCACTCGGAAATCGACCATTGAAGGTCTCATGGAACCCGAAAATGGTCCCAAACTCACGGATACTCATATGGTAGTCTCTCTTCATGAGGCGGAAAGAGACGGTCCTATCTACGTGGCTGTGCTCAAAGGATGTCACAACCTCCCGTGTAATCTCCTCATATGCGTCTTCTCGGATAGCCGAGAAGACAACTAATCCGGCTCTATCCAAGAGCCAAGTAAGATCCTCCACAATGTTGAGAGGAGCTAGATCCTCCAACAACAAATATCTAGGGCCAATCACTGCCCTCTCCTTGATCCTATCAAGTGCATCAAGATGGTCGTCGTGTATGGTCGGGACTCTAGGGTGAGGGGGCGAAGATGGAGGTGAAGGTGAGGATGGAGGTAAAGGGGAAGAGGGTGGTGGTGCCCTAGAGGATGAGGAGGAGGAGGGATTACTCTTTCTCTTCTTATTCTGGCCACTCTTCTTCTCTTTTATCCTTCCCAAAACTCTTCTCACAAAATCCATTCTACCCAAAATTACGGTCTGTTCTTCAGGAATTACGGCCGTGGTTTACCCAGAGACCGTGATTCGTCTAAGAAAATCTCAAATCTCAGCGAATCAGCAATCAATCACCACAACAAGTAGTCCTAGTCTAATTCCTTCTAGTCTCAATCAGTTCTTCCTAAGAATCTATAGCAAAAACGAACTAAATCGGCGAGAATCAAGAAGAGAGAATAAACCTCTTTTTCGGATTGAAAAATCCGAATTGTGCGTTTGTTGATGAATTTCCGCTTGATTCGTCGCTTGGATCTTGTTTGTGGTTGGATTTGCTGCAGTTTAGGACGAAGAATCGTTGAAAACGATTAGAAAACGAAGATTTGAGAGGGGGTCGTGAGGTTTCGGCACTTAGGTCGTGGAAAGAAGGGTTTTGGGTGGTTTTTGTGAAGAAAGTGGCTTATATAGTCGCAGGCAAAAATTTTGAAAATCACGGTCTGTCGGGGTGTTCCACGGCCGTGGAAGTGTATGGAACCGTGATTTTGGTGATTTTTCAAAGGCTTTTGGAAATTACGGGTACTGTAGCTATGACGCCCGTAATTTAGACCATGGAACCCTCTGTAAAGGTCCAAAGTCCAGATTTCGTCACTTTTCTTCAACATTATCTTCCCTTTTTCTTTTTCCATCGATCCTACAACCAAAAACACGAACATACCGGAAGAAATCGAGGCAAAAACAAAGCGAAAACGTCTATCCTAAGCTAAACTATGAATTGAAAACAAAAACGAAAATGCAATACCTTGGGTTGCCTCCCAAGAAGCGCTTTGTTTAAGGTCCGTAGCTAGACCAATCTCGCACTTATTCGAGTGCGGTAGGCGCGAACTCCTCAGCTTGGAGTTCCAGCGTGTACTTCTTGAGTCGTTGGCCGTTCACCTTAAAACTTCCGCTCGCTTCACCCCATACTTCAACTGCACCATGGGGAAAATGCGCTTAATTAGAAAAGGTCCGGTCCAACGGGATTTAAGCTTACCTGGGAAGAGGCGAAGTCTTGAATTGAAGAGGAGAACTTGATCTCCTTCTTTGAAGTCCTTTGGGATGATATGCTTATCATGCCAACGCTTTGCCCTCTCCTTGTAGATCTTAGCGTTTTCATAAGCGTTCAAGCGGAGTTCATCCAGCTTATTGATGTCTAGGAGACGCTTCTCTCCCGCTTCCTTCATGCCGAAATTCAGCCACTTGATAGCCCAAAACGCTTTGTGCTCCAACTCTACCGGCAAGTGACAAGACTTCCCATACACAAGATTGTATGGCGTGGTTCCTATGGGAGTCTTGTACGCAGTCCGGTACGCCCATAACGCATCGTCAAGCTTCAAGGACCAATCCTTCCTAGTCCTCGAAACTGTTTTCTCTAGAATTCCTTTGATCTCCCTATTTGAGATCTCAACTTGTCCACTTGTTTGTGGATGATAAGGGGTAGCGATCTTGTGAGTAACCCCATACTTAGCTAGAAGAGCTTCAAAGCGACGGGCTATGAAGTGAGAACCTCCATCACTAATGATAGTCCTTGGCATCCCAAATCGCGGGAAGATGGTCTTGTTGAAGAACTTAACCACCACCATGGCATCATTTGTGGGAGAGGCAATTGCTTCCACCCATCTAGAAACGTAGTCTACCGCCAATAGTATGTATTGATTTCCACAAGAAGAAGGGAATGGTCCCATGAAATCAACTCCCCAAACGTCGAAAATCTCCACCTCTTGGATGTTGTTGAGGGGCATCTCATTCCTTCTAGAAATATTGCCTGTTCTTTGACAAGCATCGCAGTAGGAAACAAAGGATTGCACATCTCTAAATAAAGTAGGCCAATAGAATCCAGATTGCAATACCTTTGCGCTAGTCTTGTTCGAACTAACGTGTCCTCCACAAGGTAGTGAATGACAATGGCGGATGACACTTTGTATCTCGTCTTCCGGCACACATCGCCGAATGATGCCATCCGGACCTCTCTTAAAGAGGAGAGGCTCGTTCCAATAGTATTCCCGGACGTCCTTAAAGAACTTCTTCCTTTGTGCGTAGGATAGTCCGGGCGGTATCTCCTGGCAAACCAAATAGTTAACAAAATCAGCAAACCATGGTTCGTTACCCTTGGAGATCACGTTGATGCACTCCTCTATGATGTGTAAGTGTTCGTCCGGAAAGGAGTCATCAATGGGTAGATGGTCGTCCTCTAGATGTGTTAGGCGACTCAAATGATCCGCAACAGAATTTTCCGAGCCTTTCTTGTCGCGGATCTCAAGATCGAATTCTTGTAGGAGAAGAATCCATCTAATTAGCCTTGGCTTCGCATCTTTCTTTGCAAGGAGGTATCGGATCACAGCATGATCCGTGTAGACAATCACCTTTGCACCTACAAGATAAGAGCGAAATTTGTCAATAGCATAGACAATGGCTAAAAATTCTTTTTCGGTAGTGGCGTAGTTGAGCTGTGCTTCGTCTAGCGTCTTGCTAGCATAGTATATGGCGTGGGTTCGCCCTTCCTTTCGTTGTCCAAGAACAGCTCCAATTGCTACGTCACTAGCATTGCACATAATCTCAAAGGGAAGAGTCCAATCCGGAGGTTGGTTAATAGGTGCTGAAATTAGAGCTTGCCGAATGGTGTTAAACGCATCCAAACATTCATGCGAAAACTCAAAAACCGCATCCTTCATCAATAGATTAGTGAGAGGTTTTGATATCTTAGAAAAGTCCTTAATGAAACGTCTATAGAATCCAGCATGTCCTAGGAAACTTCTTATCCCTTTCACCGAAATTGGGGGAGGAAGTTTCTCTATGGTCTCTATCTTAGCCTTGTCTACCTCTATCCCTCTACTAGAGACTAAGTGACCTAATACAATCCCTTCCTTAACCATGAATTGACACTTCTCCCAATTAAGAACTAGGTTAGTGTCTTCACATCTTTGCAAAACAAGAGAAAGGTTAGAAAGGCAATCGTTAAAAGAGGAACCGTATACGGAGAAGTCGTCCATGAAGACTTCCATGATTTCCTCTACGTATTCGGAGAAGATGGCCATCATGCACCGTTGAAAGGTGGCTGGGGCGTTGCAAAGCCCGAACGGCATTCTCCTATAGGCGAACGTACCCCAAGGGCACGTGAATGTGGTCTTCTCTTGATCATCCGGATGTATCGGAATCTGAAAGAAACCACTATAGCCGTCAAGGTAGCAAAAATGTGAATGTTGTACTAACCTTTCAAGCAATTGATCGATGAATGGCAATGGAAAGTGATACTTCCGCGTTGCGTTGTTGAGCTTGCGGTAGTCTATGCACATCCGCCATCCAGTCACGGTTCGGGTAGGAATGAGTTCGTTGTTCTTGTTGGTGATGACCGTCATTCCTCCTTTCTTCGGAACTACTTGAACTGGACTCACCTACTTACTATCGGAGATAGGATAGATGATACCTGCATCAAGAAGCTTAAGAATTTCCTTCTTGACAACCTCCTTCATGGTCGGATTCAACCGCCTTTGAGGTTGTCTTGAAGTTCTAAAATCTTCCTCCATTAATATCTTATGCATGCATAGGGAGGGTTTAATTCCTACTAAGTCCTCAATAGTATAGCCTATGGCTTTCCTATGTTTCCTAAGGACAATCATGAGCTGTTCATGTTCATCTATGCTTAGTTCGGAACTAACGATAACCGGAAAGGTAGAATTAGATCCTAGAAAAGTGTACCTTAGATGAGTAGGAAGTGGTTTGAGTTCCATTGCTTTCGGAGCTTCCAACGATCCTTGAGAAGCATCCGATGTCTTCTTAGAAGTTTCTAAGGGTGTTGAATGTGTGGGAGGAGAATCAGAAGAAGTTGAAGAAGTGTCTCGATCATTCTCTTCCACGGCCAAAATTACGGGTGGATCTTGTCCTCCACGGCCGTGGTTTAGGGCGTGGAAGGGAAATACGGTTGTCACATCTCCTCCACGACCGTATAATCCCCTGGAGTGAAGGACGTTTTTGGTTGTGAAATCCACGGCCGTGGAATACAATGTATGGCCGTGAATTCTCACGTTTTCAGCTTCATCGTGGAGTTTCTCAAACTCCTCTTCATGCATCTCTTCTTGTGCTGCTAAGGCTTCAATTGCCTCATTGCACTCTTCTTCCCCTACGTCTGTTAGACTCATAGTAATGACTTTTTGTAGAGGATCGTTAAAGAGAATCGCACTTACCTCCTCCCTAGATAACCCTTCTTCATCTTGGACATCGTAGATATCTTCATCGAAGATTGGCTCCTTCACTAGAGTGGAAAGGACGAACTCTACTTTCTCTTCTCCTATATCAAAAGCGAGTCTCCCATTCTTGTAATCGACCATGCAGCCGGAAGTTGCAAGAAACGGTCTTCCGAGTATGATCGGGACCGGACTATCTGCAGGAATGTCAAGCACGACAAAATCAATGGGAACAAAGAATTTACCTAGCTTGACCGGGACGTCTTCTACAATACCGACGGGGCGAGTGATGGATCGATCTGCCATGTATAACGTCATCTTCACCGGTTTAGGGTCGCCTAAACCGATCTTCCTACACAATGCAAGTGGTATGATGCTCACTCTTGCTCCTAAGTCACATAAAGCGTCGTATGTGACATCTCCCACTCCAATGGGAATACAAAATGACCCCGGATCCTTCAATTTTGAGGGCATTTTCTCCTTCATGGTCTTGATGAGATCCGAAGAATCCGAACTCATCTTGACCTCACCGAAGTCTTCTAGCTTCCTCTTGTTAGAGAGGAGCTCCTTCAAGAACTTGCCATAAGCCGGCATACCTACAATAACATCAATGAAGGGTATATTAATGTGCAGCTTACTCATGAGTTCTATAAACTTACCGAATTGTTTATCTAGGCGCGCTTGCGCTCTAGATTGAGGGAATGGTAGGGGAGGTTTGTAAGCTGGAGGAGGAACATAGAAATCTTCCTTCTCCTTCCCCTTCTCCTTGTTTTTCTCTACGGGGACTTCAACGAACGTAGGCTGCGGATCGGTAGTCGTCACTCCGCTCCTAGTTGTTATCGCCATTACCCTTCCTTTAGGGTTGTCCTCCGTCTTTCCTGGAAGCTTTCCTTGATTCCTAGGAACTTCCTCCGCATGGTTGAACATTTGGTTTTCTAAAACCTTTTGAGTTTTATCAACCTTAGAAACTTGATCATCAACCTTGATGAGGCGGTTCTCCAACCCTTGAAGCTTTCCCAGAATCGTCTCCAACATGGGATCAGGCTTCTCCTTTCCCGAAGTGTTTCCTCCATTTGACGTTTGCCCCTGAATTTTCAAAGGAGTAGAGGAAGAGGAGGGTGGAGTTAGTGAATTAGAATGGGAAGGATCGGAGTTACCGGAATTTTGTTGATTGGAGCGCCAATTGTTGTTGTTTGAACCCCTATTGTTGTTCCAATTGTTGTTCCGGTTGTTGTTGTTTCCATTCCAATTGTTATTCCGGTTATTGTTCCGGTTGTTGTTGTTGTTGTTGCGGTTTGTGTTATCACCGCCATTGTTGTTGCCCAAATAACCAACATCCTTCCCTTGTTGCTTTGGGAAGTTGGTCTTGATAGCCTTCTTCAACTCTTTGATTTCATTGTTGAGGGAGAAAATCTGATTTTGAGCTTCGTGTGTGAGCTTTGCTCCTTGCTCCACACGATTTCCCTCCACTTTCCGGTGGGAATACTTCTCTATGACTCTTGCTTGCTTCTCAATGAAGTTCCAAGCGTCATCTTCTCTCATGTCCATGAAGGTTCCACATGAGAGGGATTGGAGGTTGAATTGTGTTCCCGCATCCAGCCTCTTGTAGTAAATCTCCAGCAAGGCAAGTTTGGATATGCCATGATGAGGGCAATCCAAGAGCAAATCCTGAAACCTTTCCCAAGATTGAAACAAACTTTCGTTAGGTCTCATGGAAAAAGCATTAATCTTACCTCTAAGTTCCGCCGTTTTGGAAGGCGGAAAGAATTTGGTGAGGAACTCCGCGGAAAGGTCTTCCCACGTATCTAGTTTCCCACTAGGAAGAGCTTGGTACGAAGACAACGCTTTCCCTTTCAAAGAGAAGAAGAAAGGCTTGAGCTTGTAGCTGTTGGTAGTAGCATTCTTCGGTCTCATCGTCTCCATCATACACTCAAAGTTTTGCAAGTGTTGGTGTGGAGATTCAGCGCTTGTCCCGCCAAATTGGTTTTGGCGAACAAGAGTAATAACTTGAGGGTTGAAACTAAACCCTTGTACATCTTCAGCATCAAAATTCACGCCCAAGCGGCGTGGTTGTTGTGTTGGATCCATCCGCTGGCCAAGAGTTCTTGGCTCATTGTCCACACGCTCGATCCTTGCGTTCCTGGGTGGAACACGGCGATTAGCAGCTCCTTGTGGATGAAAAGGATTTATATTGATCGTGGGATCAATTTCTTCTAACGGTGGCATGGAAGAGTCACTATCATCAGCGGATGAATGACTTCTTCTTCTTCTAGATCTTGATTCCCTCCTTGAGGATTTCTTGCTTCCTTTATTCTTAAGGTCGCTTAACTCCATCCTCATTTGGAACATCGCATCCTGTAGTTTGCTAACTTCAGATTGATGACGATCCATTTCATCCCGGCGGAGGTTCTCATTCCATTGGAGTTGAGCTTCCTTTTCCCCCAACTCCGTTTGAAGATCACGTTCGTGTTCTTCAGCCATCTTCTTTTCCTTGCGCTTTTGCCTTAAGGTTTTCTCTAGCTCTTGATCAAGAGGTAAGAGATCTCCGGTGTTCCTAGACCTGCGCATGCACTCAAAGTAATGTCAAATAACGAGAGCAAGCTCCCAAGCTTGACAACCGGCTACCGAATTCGGCCGAAACCAAATCCCCGGCAACGGTGCCAAAAACTTGTTCGCCCCTAAAGGTGTGTGCAAATAAGCTTTAAATTTATAAAACTAGAATCAAGCAGCGAACCCGCAGTGTACGGATCGACGTAGTTAAGCAAGAATTCCAGAGTATCGAACACAGGGATTTGGGTGGGAACAAATTCGATTGCAGATTATCAAGCGAGTAAGTATGAGAGTTTTGCAAATATTGGGGAAACAACAATCCTAAAGATCCAAGTATCCAGCTGTGGCAATCGATTCAAGATATACTTAATGATATAAAGACAGAGTTGAGATATGCAAAGGTATGCTAATGTAAGGTAATCGTACGGTGAAGTTCCAAAAACCTTATATGACTCACCTACAAGGCACTCTCTATACAGGTTGTTGAGGCTCAATATAGAAAGATTCTAAAGATGAGAATTAGTATCGAAAACCCGAACTTGTAATCCAAGGATCAAGACTAACTTAACCGATTGAGGTTATGACACTCACAATCGAGGTAGAGGTTGTTGAGGCTTCACTACCACCTAGAAAAAGACAAGTCTAAACTAAGTTAAAGCAAATCTTTAACTTTGGATTAAAGTAAAAGCAGGTTCGTAAACTTAAGGGAAATTACGGTTGGATCTTGAGACTCCACGGTCGTGGAACTCAAGAACAACCCGTAATTTAGGGTTCGTCGACGATATTTCTCTAACTCTCAGGGTCTAATCTATTCGTGATCGATCTATCATCATCTAAGCCACAACTATCAACCCTTCACCTTAGAATTGTTAAGGGTTTTTAGCCAATAACAGTCATGTTGATATTAATTCAAGAATTAAAAGATAGAAAGATGAAAACTTCCGAAAACTTTCAATAAACTTCAAACCAATCTCAAAGTCACAATCAAGAACAAGTATCGTCACAAAATTCAGAATGAAGCAAACAATCACAATCTTAAGAAAGAAGGAAGAATGGGATGTCAATCCGTCTTCCAAATCAAACCTAATCAAGAAGAGTAGTCTTCTTGCAAGAAACCCTCCGAATCTTCCGTCAATCCGGGAAATATGGAAATCCCAACAATAATCTCCACCAAGTGCGAGATTAGGGCAAATCCAAGCGCGAACTTTGATCTTCAACGAGATCTCCAAATGCTTCTAAGCGAGGGTAAGCTAAGATGCCGTCGATAAGCGGTCTTAGCGGTGATAGCGCCTATAGCGGATGATAAGCAATGATAGCGTGCCTAGCGATGATGACGGAATCCCTCTTCATCCTTCTTTTTATAGGGCAAGATAAAATATCGGCCCGGCCCAATCTTCAAAAGATCGTGGCTTCAAAGTGTGGCGAAAAAGATCGCCAAGATCACGGTCGTGGAAGTTTCCACGACCGTAATTTAGAGCGTGGATTAGATCACGGTTTGCACCATATGTTCCACGACCGTAATAGTTACTGGAATGCATCACGCTTCTCTTTGCAAGGATCCACGGCCGTGGAATTGAACGTGGTTTGTAGTACGGCCGTATTTTAGAGCGTGGTTTAGGGCAAGAACGTGATTCTTCCCTAGCCTCGTGCATTCCTCAAGTTGAACTCCAATTTGCTCCTTAAGATGCCCTTAATCCATGGACATATCAAATCAACTCTTCTTTGCTCGATTCCGTTCGGAAATAGCTCTTAAGTACCTATAATCAACATAGAACTAGTGTAGACATCCATATCGACAATATAGGAAAACTACCTCACTTATGCAACAATGTTCAATCAAAGACTATCAATATGAATCAAATATGTTTAGAAAACGTGCCTAAAGTATCACAATATTTCATGCTAACAACGATGCACTATGGGCATACAGGACGGCCTTCAAGACACCAATAGGTACTACTCCCTATAACCTTGTCTATGGTAAATCCTGTCATCTTCCTGTAGAGCTAGAGCACAAAGCCTATTGGGCCATCAAGTGGCTCAATTTTGACATGAAAGAAGCCGGAGAGAAGCGGCTCTTAGACATCAATGAGCTAGATGAGATCCGGCTAAATGCGTATGAGAACGCCAAGATCTACAAGGAACGGACAAAGAGTTGGCATGATAAGCACATCATTCCAAAAGACTTGAAGGAGGGAGACAAAGTCCTCCTATTCAACTCAAGGCTGCGTCTATTTCTAGGTAAGCTTAAATCCCGTTGGACAGGACCTTACGTAATTAAACGAATTTTCCCCCATGGTGCAGTTGAAGTATGGGGTGAACAAAGCGGATGTTTCAAGGTCAATGGCCAACGGTTGAAGAAATACACACCGGAAGCTCCGGTCGAGGAGATAGCTCCTATCCTCCTCCATTGAACACAAACCATACACCGTCTAGCTAAAGACGATAAATTAAGCGCTTCTTGGGAGGCAACCCATGATAGTATAATTTCTCACCCTTTTATCGCTTAGTTAGAGTAGATTAGTTGTTTTGCTTCTTTGTTTTCGTTTTTATTTGTTCCTCGATGCACTCTTGGTTTGTCGTGTCATTAATCGCAGGAAATTAGGTTCAACTTGAGAGATCCATAAAAAAAGGGAACATAAATCAGTTAAATCTTCGAGATCCATGAAGAATAAGGAAGGAAATCGAGATACACTAAGTGAATCGTCCGATTTAGGAGCACAGCAACTCGATTTTTGACAACAAGAAGAAAAATCGACCTGAAGATCGACCTGCCGAAATAAATCGTTCGATTTTCCATGTGTTCAGAGAAAAATCGAGTTACCCAAAGCAAATCGTCCGATTCAGAAGCAGAGCAAGGCGAATTTTGACAACAGGAAGAAAAATCGACCTGGAGATCGACCTGCCAAATTAAATCGTCCGATTTTCTTTGAATCCAAAGAAAAATCGCCCCGACGATTAAATCGACCTTATAAATCGTCCGATTTTCTTCACAGTTTCTCGACACTATATAAAGACTCAAACACTCGATCTTCCTCATTCCGCAACCTACCACTCTCGATTTCCCCCTTCTCAAGAACACCGAAAATCGCCCTCAACCTACAATCCTCATTCCTTAATCATTTTGAGTGATTCTTGGCTCCAAACTGAAGCATTTTCAACAAGGAAGAAGGATCTAGCAACAACAAGCACGACAATCGACTCCTCCATAAGGAATTCAGGTTTTTCTTTCCAAAAACCTAAGTTTCTAATTCAAATTGAAGTTTGCTTAGGAAGTGTTTGTTTGCTGGAATTGATTGAGGAATCTGCCTAGGAATCATTATAGGAGACTGTAGGTGGTGATTGCTTGAACAGAACTTTACAGAATTATGAGAATCGTTGAAATCGAAAGAAAAATCGACCCAACCCAGAAAAATCGGACGATTTTTGTGAAGAACATGCCGATTTTTTGACTCAAAATGGATCTTGTTAAGAGGGTAACTAGAAACACGGGGAAGAAGAAGGGATCTTCTTCCAAAGCCCCTCCCCCACCTCCACCACCACCTCAAAACATCCCTAAGCTTCCCCCTCCCCTATCCAAGCACAAGAAACGTTATGAACGTATCGTAGATCGCCCATTCACCCTCCTCGCTACATAGTGCTAGATGACTTAGACTCATTGTTTATTCGAGAGGATGTTGATATGATGCTTGACAGGGCTGGACTAAGCCAGTTTGCTACGATTAGGGAGGATGCTTATACCGAGATCACCCTAGAATTCCTTAGTACATTTGAGCATGATCCTAGGGAAAGGATGGTCACCTTCCGCCTTATGAGCCAAAACCACACTATGTCCATTGACACTTTTGGAGACTTGTTTGGCTTCCCTTATTCAGATGCAGGCACATTTGCTAGAGGTGTCAGCGCTAGTGACTTTTGGGAGGCTATTTCAGTGGGTGAATATGGTGGAGACAAGTGGCGACCCGGAAACTCCAAGGAAACTAGTATGTACAACCTCTCCTTCAAGGTAGTGCATAGGATTCTCAGTGAGAGCTTATTTGCACGGATAGAGACTCCACAGAAGCTCAAGGCTGATGAGCTTTTCATTCTCTACTGCATGACATCCACCACCATTCCCGACATTGCCACCATGCTTGCTGACTATCTAGGAAAGATAGCCAACAAAGCTAAGGGCGATATTTGTGCAGGAGGTCTTGTCACTCATGTGGCTAAGACCATGGGATTGGACTTCTCCGGATGCACTCTAGCTGAGAGTGCCCTTCCATTAGGCTCCCAGCGGTTGGTTGTTCGACAGGTCTTGATTCCTCGAGGGAGAGGAACACTTCATGTGCCCATGCCATGGCACAGGGATCCGAAGAAGAAGCCATCCGAGATTATATGGAAGTCCGAATACACTATTCGGAACAAGAGAAACTGGAAGGAGACGTTCGAGTCGATGCTTGAGGAGTTCTCTCCTCCTACTTATTATGATGATGATGCAGGTGACTCCGAGGAGGAGGATGAGGATGTAGGACAGGGGACCATGCTCGAGTTCGAGAGTGACATTCATAGCGGACATGCTACGGATGCTATGGACACCGACACTCATGGTGCAGGACCTAGCCGGACTAGTAGAGGCAATGAGGAGACGGAGGATGACATGCAGCCACCTCGCCGCTCATTTGCATGAGCTCCAGGACATGGACGAGGACGCCGCCCTCCCCGTCACTTTAGGGAGCTAGTCTCTAGCTTCCAGAGCCTCAGCACCGATTATCATGCTCTCCACACCGACTACGAGACCCTGACCACTCAGTTCAGGAACTACAGAGAGGAGACGGACGCTAGGCATTCATCCTATGATGGACAGATGAGAGACTTATACTTCCACCAGTTCGGCCACTTCTACGATCCTAGCGCACCGATGTATCCCTATCCACCACCTCCACCGCCGACAGAGGATTGAGCTTCCACTTCTTTTACATTGTAAGTATTTTTCTCCTTCTTATGCTTGATTTTCACATTGGGGACAATGTGGATGTCAAGTATGGGGTGGGGGTACTTACAATACCTTATGTTCATCTTAGCACTTTATGACATTTGCACTACTCTTGATGACTTGGCTTGTAATAACTCTTGCACTACTTGCTTTCCATTATGACACTTGCATTTGCATGATCTTTTTCAAATCCTATGAATTTTCAAAAATTTTTGTGCTTCTTATATGGAAATGACCTCTATGATGAGAACTGTGTATGTGGATAGGCAAAAAGATGCTTAGTTGTGTTGAGATGTTAATTATAGCATGAATGAGTTTGCTTTTGTTACTTGAACGCATGAATAAGTTATATGATTTAGTTGTTTTGATAAGAGAATGAAATAATAGTCGAAGCTATATTGCAAGTTCTTTTACATCATATAAGGATGACTAAGGCAATTCACTTCTTTTCTTTTCTCATATCTTGATCATGCTAGCCCCTCAATGAAATATGTAACCCTCCTTTTACCATCCGGGAATTAGGATAAGTGATAGAAAAAGACATGTTTGATGTGGGAGGGCCAAGGAAAATGTATTGGAAGAAAGTGTAGAAATTCATAAGTTTGGGGACGTTGAACATGAGGATGAGTAACTCGGCACCATTCACATAGCCGGGTGTTTGTGTCTTGCCAAAGTCCGATTGAACGACAAGTCCTAACGGGATATGGTATGTGCATCAAGGGTTTGAGGCATCTCGAAATTGAGAAACGCCGATCTCCTAGGCTTCGGTTTTTGTGCACCGCTGTCCATACTCTCAAAAAGTAAAGTATAAAGAAAGCAAAGCTTTCCACATGCGAAGCATGTGCGGTGAAGAAAATCTTGAAGGTATTATGTGTTCCTCTTTCCCGGATTAGCACCACAATTGCCAAAAAGAATTCCTTCCCTTAATACGTTTCTTGAACCTTTTCTTTGACTAGAAGACCTTGAGACTTTTATGTATGTGTTTAAGACTTAATGGCTTAGACTTGTTTAACTTTGATTGTCTCTACACCTTTATCATGTTCTTTATTTGTGTTTTCAAGAAAGAAAAGGAAGTTAGTTCATCTTATAGTTACCATTGATACATGCTTTGCCTTTTTATGCCTTGAAACATCGCTTTGAGGGTGATCCAATAAGAAGAAGCACTACCAAAAGAAAGTTTTTGAGTTTTCATACATATATAATCCATGACATCTTGTATTCTAAATTTGAGTCTTGCTTAGGGACAAGCAAGAGGCAAGTATGGGGTATTTTGATGACATGAATTATGTATCATCACATTCATGCATATTATAGAAGATTATCTCAGTTTACCTTGCATTTAGAGAGATTTCGTGTGCCTTTTATGTTCTATTCAATTATTTATCGGAAATAGAGGTCTATACGAGTTTTTAATGAATTATAGGTAAATGGAGTGGAATTGGAAGCAAAAGCGGAGCAAGGAGCATCTAAGGATGTTAAAGAAGCTAAAGGAGTCTTAAAGGGTTCATAAAGAGCTAAGGAATTGCAAAGGAGAAGCATAGAAGATGAGCCAAGAGAAGAGCACTTTCTGTTGAAGAAAATCGTGCCAATATACATATAAATCGGACAATTTTCTCCTATAGAAATCGAACGGTTTTGTGTGTAAATCGACTGGGTCGATTTCTTATGTTTTTCGGCCAAATGAAAAGACGACACAAAGCCCAATTCTTTTGGGCTTGAAGAGAGTTTTGCCAAACAGCCCATTTGCAAGAAACTATAGAAGAGAACCCTACGAACGAAAACGAGGAGGCCGCAGCGGGAAATCTTTACACGTTTGAGAGAATTCGAAGATTCTTAGAGGAAGATTGAAGTATTCTTTGCCGGGAAGTTAATCTTGATTCTAGTTGTGAGATTTCTTTGTTCATTGAAGTACTTGCTGTTTTTGAGTACGAATTTGAGTTGCTTAAGAGATACATTGATTTGTTTTGACAATCGTTTACAGATTTGAAGGTTTTTGGAATTTTTATTCAAGATTCGGTTTCTTTGTGATATTTCTCTCAATAATTAATTCGATTCGATTTTGAAAATGGTTGGCTAAAACCTTTGTGATTCTGGGGAGAATAGTTGATGATTAAGGCTTAGATGATGATAGACTGAACTCATTCAATCATTAGGACCCTGAGAGTTTAGATTTTAGTTTTGCGACAACAGGAAAATCGGACTGTTCTTGAGTAAATCGGCCGATTTTCTTATGAACATCCCGATTTATTCCCCTGACGAACCTTAATTGAACCAATCTTTAATCAAAACTAATCCTTACCTAAATCCCAACCTTGATTAACCTTTCTACCCTCTAATTGAATGTATGAAGACACTTCAAACCTGATTCTACATTTAATAGATTAAGATCTCAAGATTTGGGTAATAAAGAGACTCAACATCCTTTATTAAGATTCTAAGTGTGCTTTCTAATCTTTACTTTGGAGAGTCATATCCTGGAGTTTTAGATAGTTAGTTTGAACATAATTCTTGTCTTTAGACCTTTCTATATTGCAGCCTCAATAACCCTTATAGAGAGAACCTTTAGATTAGTTATATAGGTTTCGGAACTTCACCGTACGATATCTACCTTTGAACATTTAATCTTGGCAATATAAACTCTGTTCTAATATCTATAGAAGTGTCTTGAATCGAAAGCCGAAATCGGATACTTAAATCCTTGGAATCATTTCCCTCTTTATCAATCACAAAAGCTTTTACACTTTCGCTAGATAATTGACCTTGAATTTATTCTCACCAAATCCCTGAGTTCGACTCTGGAATTCTTACCTCACTACAGCTGATCCGTACACTGCGGGTTCGCTTTGCTTTGAGTTCTAGATATAAATATTAAGACTTTGACACACACACCTTTTGAGCGAACAGTTCATCAAAACATTTTCAACCTTTTCCTGGGTGTGTTGAGTTGCATCTTCAGTCATAGGTAATATTCTTCCCATGGTGGTAAGAGTAAGAGCATTCATCAGATACATTTTATTTACCTTGGCATGCATAATAGACAACAATTCGTGATTAACATCCATTCTCCTTTTAGTATCAAACTGAAAATCTGAGAGTTCCCGATTCAGAGAAACCAATTCCTTTTCACATCCATCTAACCTGATTTCTGGAGTAGGAGGAGAAGATGTTTGAGTTGCTTGGGAAGGAGGTGGAATAGCCCCTTTTCCCTTTAATGTCCATTCCCTTGCAAGAGTCTTCTCAATTCCTAACCTTTCCAAGCAAGATTCATGATAGCATGTATTATAGTCTATATTTTGGGATTGGTTTGGACGTTTTATCTTCATAAATCTGCATGTATGAATGTATATTATTTGATCATTATGTTGTTTTGTTTACTTTTGCAAGAATCGAGGTCTACACCCAGTTTCGTTGTAATTGTAGGAAAATAGCACGTTTTGGAACGATATGAAGCTAAGGAAGCTAAGGAGTCATTGAAGCTACATTATGGAGCATTGAAGAGCTACAAGAAAAGCTCAAGAACCATGGAAATGGAATGGAAGATTAATATTGGACTAGATTAGAGAGTTTAACACTCTGCTGAGATTCACCTCGGGTGGCTACAATATCACCTCGACCGATGTGATCTTCAGGATGGGTTGGACTGAGGCGAATAATCCACCGGCCACGAGATCTTTATTTTTGGTTGAGATCTTCTATTTTTGGCAAGTGATTTTCCTATATTTTAGGATGAATTTTCTAGATGGAAGCATGTCTTTTTCGCTGATTTGTTTGGAAGATTGGAGGATATTGTAAGGAAGGAAATTGCCTTTTGATGATATTTTATTTTAGGAAGGCGATTCTCCTATATAAATGTAAGAGCCTTAGTCCTTGGAGCCTAGAAGCCTTGTTGAGCCTTATCTAAGTCCTAGTTGGACTTTGTCAGCCGCCTCAGCGGACCTTGTGAGCCGCCCCTACGCATCAGGTAAGCCGCCATTGCGCCTTGCCTGATCCACCCCTGCGGGATTGTGCGGCTGCAACCACCTTTGTTGACCTCTTGACCTTGCTTTTGGGATAGCTTCCTATATAAGCTTCCCAACCTTCAGATGAAGGGTTTCTCCACTTCATTCCAGCTCCTTCATCTCCCTTACGTTCTTCTTCTCCTTCATCTTCTCCTCTTGATTCCTCTTTGATCTTGTGAGAGAGTTTTTGTGAGTTTGTGTTGGTTTGAAGCTTGGATGATCTTGAGCTTCTGGCTAAGGTTGATGATGTGTGTTGTTGTTGATGTTTGGAGGTGGTACGGTGTGTTGTAGCTCCTAGTTGTTGCTTAGGGCTGCTGTGGTAAGTTCTTCTTCCCCATCCTTCTTCTTTCTTCCTTATTGCTTCTTTCTTTCATTCTAGCTTAGGATCACAAGCTAGACTTGTGTTGGATCCTTTCCTGACTGTTTTGATGATCATATATGTGTATATATGTTTGTGTTATGTTGTTGTGTGATGGAGAAGTGAAGAGAGTCAAGAGAAAGATCGAAGAGAAGTCGGGGCCGACCTTCTACACAAGCAGCCGCCCCTGCGCCTACCTTGAGCCGCACCTGCGCCTGGTGTGTGAGCCGCCCCTGCGCCCTGAGCCATCCGCCCCCGTGCCTGATTGGTTCAGCGCCCCTGCGTCCTTTGTTTCCGCTGATGCGTCCAGGGCATACCTTGTTGGTATGATTTTTTTTCCTTTACTTTAGCCTTGGCTTAGATGATATCTAGGCTAGCTTGGTTAGGATGAGTTATATGTTGAAAATGTGCCTTATGCACTTATGTTGATGTTAAGGATATACCTTAGGCATTTGTGAGCATGTTATGATCTTGAGGTTTAGATTGAGGTTGTAGGTTGGTTATGGTTATGGAGACGAGTCTCCTAACCCTTGCAATATGTGATGTTGTGTGCCTTACTATTGCAGACGTTGATTACTTCCCCAAAGGGGAAGCTGTGACGTGGTATTGGATAAGAGTATTACAGGTAAGTCCATAGGACTTACTTAGCATTCAGTTATGAATTTGTGTGATTGTGATGGTTGTATGTGTTCATATTATTATGCATTTACAACTTAAACTGGATTAGGATGACCTTTTATTACATTAAATGGCCCAAGTGTATTATAACGGGTCATGACCACATATGCCTCCGCTCGAGGGTAGGAGGGGGTGCCTGGAAGCTAGTAACACAGGGGGGGGGAGGGGGACGAGTGATGATCACCCCAATGCAAAACCCTTGTGTTAACTGGGGAAAAGACGAGGTTCTTTAGGTTCCTCGTGTCACAAAATAAGTTGAATTAGTAATGGAATAACATAATTGAAAGATAATAAATGAATATGTGTGGCATTGCATGTATGAGATGTTGATGTGTGTTTGTGCTATTACCTTTATGCTTATTCGTTGCTGTAGCTAACGGTGTATACCGTGTTGTAGATGATCTACAGGTTAGGAAGACTGTAGAGTGAGCCAGATGGTGTGACTAGCCGAGGACTTCTGTACATTAGGATGCTTGGGTTGGGATCTTTTGTATCTGAGGTTTATGTTTGATGCTTTGTACTCGGCTTTGTGTTTCTAAACACTTTTGATGTATCTTATATAATTTTTATGTATTTGGTTTTAATCTACATGTGCCTTGTTGTAAGATCCAGTGAACTTGTTGTCAGGCTAGGGTCAGGATCCATTGTGAGATCCTAGCCCAATGTAGCACTCCGAGTCCCGTGGATTTGGGGTGTTACAAAGTTGGTATCAGAGCCTTAGGTTGACATTGTGAGATCTATTGTGAGATCCTAGCCCAAAGTCAAACCCCATGGGGTCTGACTTTTCAAAAGGTTTTGGTTTTAAAGCGAGTACAACTATTTTGGGATGGTATGTATAGAAGCCGTCACCCGTCTAAGGATCTCGACAGTATATATATATATATATATATCTTATGTGTTGATGTGCATGCATGTACTATTAAGTATTATATATATATATCTATACATATGGCCTATATATAGCCTTATAAGATTAGGTGTATATATTCTACAGATGGCTCAGACTAGAGCAGTATCTGTAGTGGGACGAGGTAGGGGTACACCCCCACTTACTCTAGTAGCGTTAAGTCAGGGACCAGTTTCCGTTGTTGTTCCACCTATGGCATAGGACAAGTTTGAAGAGGTTGATCATGTCTTTATGAGTAGATCCGAGTTTCAAGAATACATGCGCCAAGTATACGAGGCTGTAATAGCGGGTAGACCTACACCGGATTTACCAACATGTGCGAGATCAATTGAAGCTTCCGGATCAGAGAAGAAGAAATGGATTGAAGCAGTTAGTGGAGAAGCCAAGATGATGAATGTTGGACCAAGTCAGATATCAGGACAATCAAGCGGTCCTTTAGCCATGAAGACGACTGACAAGGAACAACGGTGTTTTAATTGCGAGAAGTTAGGACACCGGCGAGCTGTGTGCCCAAAGACGCTAGTAACATGCTTCATGTGTGGTAAGACAGGGCATAGAGCGAAATTTTGCAAACAGGGCAAGACGCTGCCTCTACAAGTTCTCTCCCGGGGTAAGGTCACTAAGGGTAGACAACGAAGATCGAGTTACCCTTCAGTTGTACAGGGTTGTAAGGATGAGACGATTGTGTTTTAACAGTGGCTATCCAGATCATTTGCGCTTTGAGTGCCCCTTGGCACCAATAGCTTGCTTCACCTGTGGTGAACTAGGCCATCTGGCCCCTTTCTGTCAACAAGGTGGTGTTCCGTCTCAGCAAGGCCTTCCTCTTTCCGGTGTAGAAAGAGTGGAAGTGGAGGCCATGGCGATGACCTCAGTGATACCTGAGGAGCATAGATCCGAGCTTGAGTGATGATATGCCATGGAACTGCCAACGTTAGCTGTTACATGTACCATTCTTATTAATGGTTTACCTAGTGGAGTTTTGTTTGTAATGAGTGCTATGCACTTTTTGTCTTTCGATGCATGCGTTAATAGTGGACTATGGAAACAGTAGAAGGTAGACTTTCCTTTACAAGATTACCAGTTAGGGGTCTGAGGTATCCGTGCGATATGTGGTTGTCCCATTTATTCTGGGACTTGTGTATGGTTTGCAGACTTCTTTGTCATGCCGTAGGTGCATGAAGAAGTCATGATGCGTATGGTTTGGATGAATAGATTTTATGCTATGTTAGATATTAGTAGGAAGACTATTATAGCCTTTACTGAGATGGATTAAATAGAGGTCTTCTGAGGTTAAGGCCTTTGATGAGACGGGTTTTCCATCAGATCTACACAAACAGCGAATTGATAGCACAAGGATGTGATGTCTTCTGGTGTTATACCATGAAGGAGTGAGATAGTCTAATACTGGAAGGTATTCCAGTGGTACTGCACCGTCTAGTTGCCGTCCCAGCGGAGTGTGGACACTGTAGTGAGTTGAAGTATGATATTAAACTGATTGGGAAGACCCATATCATATGACGCCTGTTAAGATGTTGTTATTGATGACTTGAAGAGTTGGCTGAGACGGGCTTTCTTCACCCTAGTGTATTAAATGCCTTGTATTGACGACCTGATGGGTCAGCTTCAAGTAGCAATGGTGTTTCTCAAGATTTACTTACGGTCGAGTTATCACCAATTGAGGATAAGAGAGCAGAATGTGCGTGAGACGACATTTCGGACTCGGTATGGCCACTACAAGTTTGTAGTGATGCCATTCGGGATCACAAATGTGCCCGTTTTCTTTAGGGAGTTGATGAATGATATATTCATCGACTTTTTGGATCAGTTTGTGATGGTCTTTGTAAACGATGTCCTAGGGTACTCTCGTAGTAGAGAGGAACATGCAGGACATCTTAGGACAGTAATGCGAGTTGTATGAAATAGAGAACTGTATGCCAAGTCTCTAAGTGCGAGTTCTGGATGCCGGAAGTAGGATTTCTGGGTCATGTTGCTTTTACTGATGGGATCAAAATTGATTCAGTAAAGAGCAAGTCTGTAACAGTGTGGACGACATCGACGGATGTCAAGGTAGTGCGTAGCCTCCTTAGCTTACCTGCTTTCTACCAACGGTTTGTGGAGGGATTCTCTATGATTGCCGACCACTTACCAGCCTGTTAAAGAAGACTATCCGGTTTGTATGGTCCGAGCCGTGTACTCAAGGTGAGGAGCTGAAGAGATGGTTGACTTTTGCCCCTATTTTGGCACAACCGGAGGGCACAGAAGATTTTGGAATTCCCAGTGACGTATCCGAGCTGAGCTTGGAATGTATTCCGACGCAGTGTGGCAGAGTGGTAGCGTGTGCGTCTTGACAGTCGAACACGTATGAGGAGAACTACCCGACTCATAATCTGGAGTTGGCAGCGGCAGTTCATGCTTTGAAGATTTGGAGACATTACCTGTATAGTGCTACATGTCAGATCTTTACAAACCATAAGAGTCCGAAGTACATTTCCACGCAGCGGGAATTGAATAACTGCCAGCGTCGATAGTTTGAGTTCATCAAGGACTTTGACCTTGAGATTTTGTATCATCCTAGCAAGGCGAATGTAGTAGCTGACGCCTTGAGCAGGAAGATGCCTCGAGAGAAGGCGATTGCCAGACTTACTGTACAACCTCACATTCTGAGAGATCTAGCCTGGCTAGAGATGGACATCCAGTATCCTGATGAGGATGCCTAGTTGGTTACATTAGAGGTTCTACCTGGTCTGTTGGATGAGATCCAACAAAAGCAGGGGACCTGCGCGACCCTGATGAGGATTAGAGAGAGGATGTCTCGTGGTGAGGCAGCACAATTCTCTATTAGAGTAGATGGAGTTATGAGGCGCCATGATCGCATTTGGGTCCCTGCTAATGCAAAGCTGAGACAACGGATATTGTAGGAGGCTTACTGTACACCTTACTCAATACACCCTGGTACGAGTAAGATGTACCATGATGTGAGACACTCATATTGGTTGGGAGGGCTGTAGCCTGACGTAGCCAGATTTGTGGCTCAGTGCGCGACCTGTCAGCAGGTCAAGATAGAACATTTCAGTCCTGGAGGTGAGCTCCATCCACTGCCAGTACCGCAGTGGAAGTGGGAGGACGTCTCCATGGATTTTGTGACCGGGTTGAAGACCAGTAGGAGATTTGATGCCATTTGGGTGATCGTTGGAAGATTGACAAAGATGACACGTTTCATTCCCATCAAAGAGACGTGGCTAGTGAGTAGATTAGCCGAGGAGTACACTAGACAGATAGTGAGACTCCATGGGGTACCGAGGATGATCGTTCTGATCGTGATGGACGATTCACATCGAGATTCTGGAATCAGATTCAGACTGCTTTGGGGACGAGTCTACACTTTACGACTGCATTTCACCTCCAGATAGATGGTCAGTCAGAGAGGACCATCCAGACCTTAGAGGATATGTTGCGAGCCTGTGTGTTGGATTGGGGACAAGGATGGTCTGATTACCTCCCACTCGTTGAGTTCTCATACAACAACAGCTGGCATGCATCTATAGGGATGACTCCTTATGAAGCACTGTATGGACGTAGATGCCATACACCTTTATGTTGGGATGAGCCTAGCAGTATCAGCGGGATAGTGCCAGAGCAGATTTAGGATGACATAAGTCGAGTAGCGCTGATTAGAGAGAGAATGTTGGCTGCACAGAATCGCCAGAAGTCGTATGCAGACAAGAGGCGTCGACCTCTAGAGTTCAGGGTAGGAGCTCATGTCTAGTTGAGAGTATCTCCGACGCGAGGCGTCAGACGTTTTGGCATAAATGGGGAAGCTGAGTCCCCAATATGTCGGCTTTTTGAGATACTGGATAGAGCAAGGTGTGAGACGCCTGCGTTCAAAGGACATTCCTACGCTGAGGTCTAGACGAGGACCTGATGAGGCTACTTGGGAGACAGAGGATAGTATCCAGAGGAACTATCCAGAGTTCTACGCCAAGATAAATCAACCAGTAGGATCCACGAGTAGATCTTAGTGCCTTCTTGGTGAGTGCATGTTATGTGCTTATGTGATATTTTGTGTTTTCGTGCTAGCTGTGATATGTGCATAAGACCTGTTAGATCTTGTTTGCTAGTACGAGATAGGTATAGCTGGAGATAGTTCTTTCCTCCATGCTATGGTACGTGTGTTAGGATTAGCCAGAGATGGTTCCTTCCTCCATGCTACCTTTGATGGACATAGTGTGAGTGGAGATGGTTTTCCTCCACATAGTAGTGTTATGTGTAAGTTTTGGCTGGAGACGGCTTTCTCCATGCTAGTGTGATGTGGTTAGTGTTTGGCTAGAGATGATCTTCCTCTAGGCCTTGTCTAGAGTTGTTATGCTGGAGTTGTGATTCCTCCATCCTGTGTTGAGGATATAGAATGTTATAGGTTTTGACCTGATGTTCTTGAGGAGAGAGTTTACCTCGGTTTATGGGTCCGAGATGATTTGGGATTTTGCAAGTTTCAGGACGAAACTTGTTTTTAGGGGGGGGGGGGGGTGTGATGTAAGAGCCTTTGTCCTTGGAGCCTAGAAGCCTTGTTGAGCCTTAACTGAGTCCTAGTTGGACTCTGTGAGCCGCCCCTGCGCCTCAGGTAAGCCGTCTCTGCGCCTTGCCTGATCCGCCCCTGCGGGATTGTGCGGATGCAGCCACCTTTGTTGACCTCTTGACCTTGCTTTGGGGATAACTTCCTATATAAGCTTCCCAACCTTCAGATGAAGGGTTTCTCCACTTCGTTCCAGCTCCTTCATCTCCCTTACGTTCTTCTTCTCCTTCATTTTCTCCTCTTGATTCCTCTTTGATCTTGTGAGAGAGTTTTTGTGAGTTTGTGTTGGTTTGAAGCTTGGATGGCTAAGGTTGATGCTGTGTGTTGTTGTTGATGTTTTGAGGTGGTGAGGTGTGTTATAGCTCCTAGTTGCTGCTTAGGACTGTTGTGGTAAGTTCTTCACCCCCATCCTTCTTCTTTCTTCCTTCTTGCTTCTTTCTTCCATTCTAGCTTAGGATCACAAGCTAGACTTGTGTTGGATCCTTTCGTGGCTATTTTGATGATCATATATGTGTATATATGTTTGTGTTATGTTGTTGTGTGATGGAGAAGTG
>BSUD01000007.1:91228125-91351605 GCA_033239045.1 Fagopyrum esculentum | reverse complement strand
CGCTGAGGTCTAGACGAGGACCTGATGAGGCTACTTGGGAGACAGAGGATAGTATCCAGAGGAACTATCCAGAGTTCTACGCCAAGATAAATCAACCAGTAGGATCCACGAGTAGATCTTAGTGCCTTCTTGGTGAGTGCATGTTATGTGCTTATGTGATATTTTGTGTTTTCGTGCTAGCTGTGATATGTGCATAAGACCTGTTAGATCTTGTTTGCTAGTACGAGATAGGTATAGCTGGAGATAGTTCTTTCCTCCATGCTATGGTACGTGTGTTAGGATTAGCCAGAGATGGTTCCTTCCTCCATGCTACCTTTGATGGACATAGTGTGAGTGGAGATGGTTTTCCTCCACATAGTAGTGTTATGTGTAAGTTTTGGCTGGAGACGGCTTTCTCCATGCTAGTGTGATGTGGTTAGTGTTTGGCTAGAGATGATCTTCCTCTAGGCCTTGTCTAGAGTTGTTATGCTGGAGTTGTGATTCCTCCATCCTGTGTTGAGGATATAGAATGTTATAGGTTTTGACCTGATGTTCTTGAGGAGAGAGTTTACCTCGGTTTATGGGTCCGAGATGATTTGGGATTTTGCAAGTTTCAGGACGAAACTTGTTTTTAGGGGGGGGGGGGGTGTGATGTAAGAGCCTTTGTCCTTGGAGCCTAGAAGCCTTGTTGAGCCTTAACTGAGTCCTAGTTGGACTCTGTGAGCCGCCCCTGCGCCTCAGGTAAGCCGTCTCTGCGCCTTGCCTGATCCGCCCCTGCGGGATTGTGCGGATGCAGCCACCTTTGTTGACCTCTTGACCTTGCTTTGGGGATAACTTCCTATATAAGCTTCCCAACCTTCAGATGAAGGGTTTCTCCACTTCGTTCCAGCTCCTTCATCTCCCTTACGTTCTTCTTCTCCTTCATTTTCTCCTCTTGATTCCTCTTTGATCTTGTGAGAGAGTTTTTGTGAGTTTGTGTTGGTTTGAAGCTTGGATGGCTAAGGTTGATGCTGTGTGTTGTTGTTGATGTTTTGAGGTGGTGAGGTGTGTTATAGCTCCTAGTTGCTGCTTAGGACTGTTGTGGTAAGTTCTTCACCCCCATCCTTCTTCTTTCTTCCTTCTTGCTTCTTTCTTCCATTCTAGCTTAGGATCACAAGCTAGACTTGTGTTGGATCCTTTCGTGGCTATTTTGATGATCATATATGTGTATATATGTTTGTGTTATGTTGTTGTGTGATGGAGAAGTGAAGAGAGTCAAGAGAAAGATCGAAGAGAAGTCGGGGCCGACCTTCTGCACAAACAGCTGCCCCTGCGCCTGCCTTGAGCCGCACTTGCGCCTGGTGTGTGAGCCGCCCCTGTGCCCTGAGCCATCCGCCTCTGCGTCCTTTGTTTCCGCTGGTGCGTCCAGGGCATACCTTGTTGGTACGATTCTTTCTTCCTTTCCTTTAGCCTTGGCTTAGATGATAGCTAGGCTAGCTTGGTTAGGATGAGTTATACGTTGAAGATGTGCCTTAGGCACTTGTGTTGATGTTAAGGATATACCTTAGGCATTTGTGAGCATGTTATCATCTTGAGGTTGAGATTGAGATTATAGGTTGGTTATGGTTATGGAGACGAGTCTCCTAACCCTTGCAGTATGTGATGTTGTGTGCCTTGCTATTGCAGGCGTTGATTACTTCCCCAAAGGGGAAGCTGTGATGTGGTATTGGATACGATTATTACAGGTAAGTCCATAGGACTTACTCAGCGTTCAGTTATGAATTTGTGTGATTGTGATGGTTGTGTGTGTTCATTTGATTGTGCATTTATAACTTAAACTGGACTAGGACGACCTTTTATTACATTAAATGGCCTAAGTGTATTATAACAGGTCGTGACCACATATGCCTCCGCTCGAGGGGAGGAGGGGGTGCTTGGAAGCTAGTAACACAGGGGGGACGAGTGATGATCACCCCATGCAAAACCCCTGTGTTAAAGGGGGAAAGGACGAGGTTCTTTAGGTTCCTTGTGTCACAAAATAAGTTGAATTAGTAATGGAATGACATAATTGAAAGATAATAAATGAATGTGTGTGGCATTGCATGTATGAGATGTTGATGTGTGTTTGTGCTATTACCTTCATGCTTATTCATTGTTGTAGCTAACGGTGTATACCGTGTTGTAGATGATCTGCAGGTTAGGAAGAATGCAGAGTGAGCCAGATGGTGTGACCAACCGAGGACTTCTGTACATTAGGGTGCGTGGGTTGGGATCTTTTGTATCTGAGGTTTATGTTTGATGCTTTGTACTCGGCTTTGTGTTTGTAAACACTTTTGATGTATCTTATACAACTTTTATGTATTTGGTTTTAATCTACCTGTGTCTTGTTGTAGGATCTAGTGAACTAGTTGTCAGGTTAGGGTCATGATCCATTGTGAGATCCTAGCCCAATGTAGCACTCCGAGTCCCGTGGATTTGGGGTGTTATAACAAAGAGGTGTATTTTCTGGAGAAAAATTAACTTGGAGCTGTAGATCTCCAGATCAAAAAGCAAGTTGGGAAGTTGAAGGAAGTTTGGAAGGTTGAAGATCAAAGGAAGGAAAGAAGTTAGCTTTGAAGGAAAGTTGAAGGAAGTTGTAAGATTTTCTTAGTTTGTTTTGATTTGTTGTCTTTCTGGTTGTGATTGAGGAACGTATTTTGATTTTTTATTTGATTGTTTGATTGAGTTATTGAGACCTTTGTGTTAAGATTTTCTTGTTTGAATATTGATTCCTGTCATATATTTTTTATTATTGTTATCATGATGATTGTTGGCTAAGTTCTTTCTGCGATTCTAGGGTGATTGGCTGAAAGTTGTGGGGAAGACGATGAAAGAATGAGCCTTTATCCTAGTGGACCCTGAAAGCTCGAGCCTTTACCTTAACCGACGAACACCTCGGTCAGTCGTAGAACATCTCGACCGAGATGGGAAACTAACTGAGCAAGGCGAGACCTTTCCTGATCCTTATTTGAGTTGAGGTTTCAGTTTGCCAAATCCTATCCTTGTCATACCTTTCTTAGTTCAACGCAAGCCTAGGATGAGACTTACCCGGTGATTCCTTTGTTTGTATACCCAAGATCATGAGTGTTAGGTAATAAAATTTTATCCTTTATTGGGGTTTGAGTGTGCCTTCATCCCATCTTTGAGAGTGTTAGCATGAAATATTGTGATATTTTAGGCACGTTTTCTAAGTGTATTTCATCCATATTGATAGTCATTGATTAAGCATTGATGCATTTGTGAGCTAGTTTGTCTATAATGTCAAAATAGAGATCTACACAAGCTTTATGTTGATTGTAGGCAATTAAGAGCTATTTCCGAACGGATTGTGCGAGAATGGAGTTTGATTGAGCATGTCCAAGGATTGAGGACATCTCTTGGAGCTAAGGAAGGTGCTAACTTGAAGAATATGCACGAGGAAAGGAAGAATTACGGTTTAGCCCTAAACCACGCTCTAAAATACGGCTGTAATACATTCCACGTTCAAGTCCACGGCCGTGGAACCTTGGCAAGGGAAGCGTGGTTCATTCCAGCAACTTCTACGGCCGTGGAAGGATTGTGTCAAACCGTGACAATTTCCACGCTCTAAATTACGGTCGTGGAACCCTTCCACGACCGTGATCTTGGCGATCTTTTTCGCCACACTTTAAGCCACGATCTCCTACGCAATTGGGCCGGGCCAATATTTTATCTTACACTATAAAAGGACGGACGAAGAGAGATTCCGTCACCTTCGCTTACGCTTAGATGCATTTCCGCTTACACCTTGGAATTGCCCTAATTTCACATCTTGCGGAGATTGTGATTGAGAGAATTGCGTTCTACCATTGAGATTTCCGGATTGACGGAAGAGTTGAAGATTTGGAAGATTGTTCGTGAGAAGATTTCGCTTCTCATTTAGGTTTGATTTGAAGACGGATTGACATCCCGTTCTTCCTTCTTATCTAAGATTTGTGATTGTTTGCATTATTCCGAATATATTGACGTTATTGTTCTTGATTTGTGGATTTGAGATTGACTTGAAAGTTATTGAAGGTTTTCAGAAGTTTTCATCTTTCATTCTTTTAAATCTTGAATTTGATATCAATATGACTGTTGTTGGCTAAAACCCTTTAACAATTCTAAGGTGAAGGATTGATAGTTATGGCTTAGATGATGATAGATCGATCGTAAACAGATTGGACCCTGAGAGTTAGAGAGAATCGCCGACAACCCTAAACCACGGTCTGTTCTTGAGCTTCCACGGCCGTGGAACTCAAGAACTACCCGTAATTTTGTGTTAGTTTACGAACTTGCTTTTACTTTAATCCAAAGTTAAAGATTTGCTTTAACTTAGTCTTGGCTTACCCTTTTCTAGGTGGTAGTGAAGCCTCAACAACCTCTACCTCGATTCTGAGTGTCACAACCTTAATCGGTTTAGTTAGTCTTGATCCTTGGATTACAAGTTTGGGTATTTGATGTTAATTCTTACCTTTAGAACCTTTCTATACTGAAGCCTCAACAACCTTTATAGAGAGTGTCTTCTAGGTGAGTCATATAAGGTTTTTGGAACTTCACCGTACGATTACCTTACATTCGTATACCTTTGCATACCTTAACTCTGTCCTTATATCTTTAGTATATCTTGAATCGATTGCCACAGCTGGATTCCTGGATCTTTAGGATTGTTGTTTTCCCAATAATTCGAAAAGCTCTTACATTTACTCGCTTGATAATCTATAACTGGATTTAACCCCCAAATCCCTGTGTTCGATACTCTGGAATTCTTGCTTAACTATATCGATCCGTACACTGCGGGTTCGCTTGCTTGATTTCTAGTTTTATAATTAAAGCTTATTTGCACGCACGCTAAGTGGCGAACAAGTTTTTGGCGCCGTTGCCGGGGATTTGGTTTAGGCCGGATTCGGTTTTCGGTTGTCAAGCTTGGGAGCTTCTTCCTTGTTATTTGATATCTCTTTGAGTGTATGCGCAGGTCTAGGAACACCGAGGACCTCTTACCTCTTGATCAAGAGCTTGAGAGGAATTTGAGGAGAAAGCTTAAGGAAAAGAAAATGGCTGAAGAAAACGAACGTGATCTTCAATCGGAGTTAGCGGAGAAAGAAGCTCAACTCCAATGGAGTGAGAAGACACGTAGGGAAGAAACGGATCATCATCAAATGAAAGTTGACGATCTAACGGATATGATGTTCCAAATGAGGTTGGAAATAAACAACCTTAAGGAGAAAAAGAAAAGGAGGAGACCGGGAAGATCGGTTAGAGCCAACTCATCCAATGAGGATAGCGACTCCTCCATGCCACCGTTAGAGGAAATTGATCCCACGATCAATGTGAATCCATTCTATCCACGGCCAGCTGCAAATCGCCGTGTTCCACCTAGGAATGCAAGGGTCGAACGTGTGGAAGAAGAGCCAAGAACTCTTGGCCAAAGGATGGATCCAACGCAGCAACCACGCCGTTTAGGTGTGAACTTTGATGCTGACGATGTACAAGGGTTTAGCTTCAACCCGCAGGTTATTACTCTTGTTCGCCAAAACCAATTTGGCGGAACAAGCGCTGAATCTCCACACCAACACCTACAAAACTTTGAGTGTATGATGGAGACGATGAGGCCGAAGAACGCGACTACCAACAACTATAAGTTCATGCCTTTCTTCTTCTCTTTGAAGGGGAAGGCATTGTCTTGGTACCAAGCTCTTCCTAGTGGGAAACTAGACACGTGGGAAGACCTTTCCGCGGAGTTCCTCACTAAGTTCTTTCCGCCATCCAAAACGGCGGAGCTAAGAGGTAAGATTAACGCATTTTCCACGAGATCTAACGAAAGTTTGTTTCAATCTTGAGAAAGGTTTCAGGATTTACTCTTGGATTGCCCTCATCATGGCATATCCAAGCTTGCACTTTTGGAGATATACTATAAGGGGCTGGATGTGGAGACACAATTCAAGCTCCAATCCCTCTCATGTAGTACATTCATGGACATGAGGGAAGATGACGCTTGGGACTTCATTGAGAAGCAAGCAAGGGTCATAGAGAAGTATTCTCACCGGAAAGTGGAGGGAAATCGTGTGGAGCAAGGAGCAAAGCTCACACATGAAGCTCAAAATCAAATTTTCTCCCTCAACAATGAGATTAAAGAGTTGAAGGAAGCTATCAAGACCAACTTTCCAAAGCAACAAGGAAAAGATGTTGGCTACTTGGGCAACAACAACAACGGTGGTGAGAATACAAACCGCAACAACAACAATAACCGGAACAACAACCGGAATAATTGGAATGGCAACAACAACAACCGGAACAATAATTGGAACAACAATAGGGGTTCAAACAACAACAATTGGCGCTCCAATCAACAAAACTCCGGTAACTCTTATCCTTCCAATTCAAATTCACTAACTCCACCTTCTTCTTCCTCTACTCCTTTGAAAAGCCAGGGGCAAACATCTAATGGAGGAAGCACTTCGGGGAAGGAGAAGCCCGATCCCACGTTAGAGACAATTTTGGGAAAACTTCAAGGGTTAGAGACTCGCATCATCAAGGTTGATGATCACATAACTAATGTTGATAAAGCTCAAAAGGTTTTAGAAAACCAAATGTTCACTCATGCGGAGGAAGTTCCTAGGAATCAAGGGAAACTTCCAGGAAAAACGGAGGACAACCCAAAGGGAAGGGTGATGGCAATCACAACTAGGAGCGGAGTGACAACCACCGATCCGCAGCCTAAGTTTGTAGAAGTCCCCGTTGAGAAAGAAAAAGAGAAGGGGAAGGAGAAGGAAGATGTCTACGTTCCTCCTCCAGCTTACAAACCTCCCCTACCATTCCCTCGATCTAGAGCGAGAGCGCGCCTAGATAAACAATTCGGTAAGTTTATAGAACTCATGAGCAAGCTGCATATTAATATACCTTTCATTGATGCTATTGTAGGTATGCCGGCTTATGGCAAGTTCTTAAAGGAGATCCTCTCTAACAAGAGAAAGTTAGAGGATTTTGGAGAGGTTAAGATGAGTTCGGATTCTTCGGATCTCATCAAGACCATGAAGGAGAAAATGCCCCCAAAGCTAAAGGATCCGGGGTCATTTTGCATTCCCATAGGAGTGGGAGATGTCACATATGATGCATTATGTGACTTGGGAGCAAGTGTGAGCATTATACCACTTGCATTATGTAGGAAGATCGGTTTAGGCGACCCTAAACCGGTGAAGATGACGTTGTACATGGCGGATCGATCCATAACTCGTCCCGTCGGTATTGTAGAAGACGTCCCAGTCAAGCTAGGTAAATTCTTTGTTCCCATTGATTTTGTTGTGCTTGACATTCCTGCAGATAGTCCGGTCCCGATCATACTCGGAAGACCGTTTCTTGCAACTTCCGGATGCATAGTCGATTGCAAGAATGCTAGACTTGCCTTTGACATAGGAGAAGAGAAGGTAGAGTTCGTTCTTTCCACTCTAGTGAAGGAACCAATCTTTGATGAGGATATATTCAATATCCAAGATGAAGAAGGGTTGTCTAGAGAGGAGGTAAGTGCTATTCTCTTCAAAGATCCTTTGCAAAAGGTTATTACCATGAGTCTAATGGATGTAGGGGAAGAAGAGGAGTGCAATGAGGCAATTGAAGCCTTAGAAGCACAAGAAGAAGTATGTGAAGAGGAGTTTGAGAAACTCCACGACGAAGCAGAAAACGTGAGGATCCACGGCCATACACTATATTCCACGGCCGTGGATTTCACCAACCAAAGCGTGGCTCACTCCAGAGGGTTACACGGTCGTGGAGGAAACAGAGCAACCGTATCCCCTTTCCACGCCCAAAATCACGGCCGTGGAGGATGCAGAGAAACCGTGATTCTGGCCGTGGAAGAAGGTGATCGTGCCTCTTCTTCAACTTCTCTTGATCCTTCTCCTACACCTTCTACTTCCTTAGACACTTCTAAGGAAGCATCGGAAGCTCCACAAGAGCCATTGGAAACTCCTGCAGCTATGGAGTTGAAACAACTTCCTACACATCTAAGGTACGCGTTCTTAGGACCTAACTCTACTTATCTGGTGATTGTTAGTTCCGATTTAACCATAGATGAACATAGTAAGCTTATGGTTGTCCTTAGGAAACATAGAAAAGCTTTAGGTTATACTATAGAAGACTTAGTAGGAATCAAACCTTCCCTATGCATGCATAAAATATTAATGGAAGAGGACTTTAGGACTTCAAGACAACCTCAAAGGCGGTTGAATCCGACCATGAAGGAGGTTGTCAAGAAGGAAATTCTTAAATTACTTGATGCAGGTATCATCTATCCTATCTCCGATAGTAAGTGGGTGAGTCCGGTACAAGTAGTTCCGAAGAAGGGAGGAATGACGGTCATCACCAACAAAAACAACGAACTCATTCCTACCCGAACCGTAATAGGATGGCGGATGTGCATAGACTACCGCAAGCTTAACAATGCGACGAGGAAGGATCACTTCCCATTGCCATTCATTGATCAAATGCTTGAAAGGTTAGCACAACATTCTCAATTCTGTTATCTTGATGGATATAGTGGTTTCTTTCAGATTCCGATACATCCGGATGATCAAGAGAAGATCACGTTTACGTGCCCGTGGGGTACGTTTTCTTATAGGAGAATGCCGTTCGGGCTTTGCAACGCCCCATCCACCTTTCAAAGGTGCATGATGGCCATCTTCTCCGAATACATAGAGGAAATAAATGGAGGTTTTTATGGATGACTTCTCCGTTTATGGTTCCTCTTTTGACAATTGTCTTTCTAACCTTGCTCTTGTATTACAAAGGTGTGAAGACACCAACCTAGTTCTTAATTGGGAGAAGTGTCAATTCATGGTTAAGGAAGGCATTGTTTTAGGACACTTAATCTCTAGTAGAGGGATTGAGGTGGATAAGGCAAAAATAGAGACTATAGAAAAGCTTCCTCCCCCAACTTGGGTGAAAGGGATAAGAAGTTTTCTAGGACATGCTGGATTCTATAGGCGCTTCATAAAGGATTTCTCAAAAATATCAAAACCGCTAAATAATCTATTGATGAAGGATGCAGTTTTTGAGTTTTCGCTTGAATGTTTGGATGCGTTTAACATGATTCGGGAAGCTCTAATTTCAGCACCTATTATCCAACCTCCGGATTGGAACCTTCCCTTTGAGGTTATGTGCGATGCTAATGACGTAGCTATAGGAGTTGTTCTTGGACAAAGAAAGGAAGGGCGAACCCATGCCATATACTACGCTAGCAAGACGCTAGATGAAGCGCAGCTCAGCTACGCCACTACGGAAAAGGAATTTTTAGCCATTGTTTATGCTATTGACAAATTTCGCTCTTATCTTGTAGGTGCAAAGGTGATTGTCTACACGGATCATGCTGCGATCCGGTACCTCCTTGCAAAGAAGGATGCGAAGCCAAGGCTAATTAGATGAATTCTTCTCCTACAAGAGTTCGATCTAGAGATCCGCGACAAGAAGGGTTCGGAAAATTCTGTTGCCGATCATTTGAGTCGCCTAACACATCTAGAGGACGACCATATACCTATAGATGACTCCTTCCCGGAAAAACACTTACACATAATAGAGGAGTGCATCGATGTGATCTCCAAAGGTAACGAACCATGGTTTGCTGATTTTGTTAACTATTTGGGTTGTCAGGAGATACCGCCCGGATTATCCTACGCACAAAGGAAGAAGTTCTTTAAGGATGTCCGGGAATACTTTTGGAATGAACCTCTCCTCTTTAAGAGAGGTCCGGATGGCATTATTCGGCGATGTGTGTCGGAAGATGAGATGCAAAGTGTCATCCGCCATTGTCATTCACTACCATGTGGAGGACACGCTAGTTCGAACAAGACTAGCGCTAAGGTATTGCAATCTGGATTCTTTTGGCCTACTTTATTTAGAGATGTGCAATCCTTTGTTTCCTGCTGCGATGCTTGTCAAAGAACAGGAAATATCTCTAGGAGGAATGAGATGCCTCTCAACAACATCCAAGAGGTGGAGATTTTCGATGTTTGGGGAGTTGACTTTATGGGACCGTTCCCATCATCTTGTGGAAACCAATACATACTCTTGGCGGTGGATTACGTTTCTAGATGGATGGAAGCAATTGCCTCTCCCACCAATGATGCCATGGTGGTGGTTAAGTTCTTTAACAAGACCATCTTCCCATGATTTGGGACGCCAAGGACTATCATTAGTGATGAAGGTTCTCACTTCATCGCCCGGCGCTTTGAAGCTCTTCTAGCTAAGTATGGGGTTACTCACAAGATCGCCACCCCTTATCATCCACAAACTAGTGGACAAGTTGAGATCTCAAACCGGAAGATCAAAGGAATCCTAGAAAAGACGGTTTCAAGGACTAGGAAGGATTGGTCCTTGAAGCTTGATGATGCATTGTGGGCGTACCGGACTGCGTACAAGACCCCCATAGGAACCACACCATACAACCTTGTGTATGGGAAGTCTTGTCACTTACCGGTAGAGTTAGAGCACAAGGCGTTTTGTGCTATCAAGTGGTTGAATTTCAGCATGAAGGAAGCGGGAGAGAAGCGTCTCTTGAACCTTAATGAGCTTGAAGAACTTTGCTTGAACGCCTATGAGAACGCCAAGATCTATAAGGAGAGAGCAAAGCGTTGGCATGATAAGCATATCATTCCAAAGGACTTCAAAGAAGGAGATCAAGTTCTCCTTTTCAATTCAAGGCTTCGCCTCTTTCCAAGTAAGCTTAAATCTCGTTGGACCGGACCTTTTCTAATCAAACGTATTTCCCCCCATGGTGCAGTTGAAGTATGGGGTGAAGCGGGCGGAAGCTTTAAGGTGAACGGTCAACGACTCAAGAAGTATACGCCGGAACTCCAAGCCGAAGAGTTCGCGCCTACCGCACTCGAATAAGTGCGAATATTGGTCTAGCTACGGACCTTAAACAAAGCGCTTCTTGGGAGGCAACCCAAGGTATTGCATTTACGTTTTTTGTTTTCGATTCATAGTTTAGCTTAGTTTAGACGTTTTTGCTTTGTTTTGCCTTCGATACCTCCGGTATGTTCGTATTTTTGGATGTAGGAACAGTGGAAAAGGAAAGGGGAAAAGAAATCTTGAAGAAAAGTGACGAAACCTGGACTTTGGAGCATTACAGAGAGTTCCACGGCCTAAACCACAGCCGTGACAGCTACCGTGACCGTGATTTCCAAAAGCCTTTGAAAAATCACCAAAACCACGGTTCCGTACAATTCCACGGCCGTGGAATCCCCCGATAGACCGTGGTTTTCAAAAATTTTGCCGGCCACTATATAAACCACGTTCTTCACAAAACACATCTCACAAACCCAATTCCACGACCTATTTCGCCGAAATCACGCCCCTCACCTCAATTCTTCGTTCGTTAATCGTTTTCAACGATTCTTCGACCCAAACTGAAGCAAATCCAACCACCAACGAGATCCAAGCAACGATTCAAGCGGCAAATCACCAAGGAAAGCAGAATTCGGATTTGAAAATCCGAAAACCTAGGTTTTTTCGCTCTTCTCTATCTTTGTCGATTCGGATCTACATTTGCTAGAATTTTTAGGAATAACTGATTGGAATTGGAAGAGAATTAGTATAGGACTGCTGCTGTGGAATTTGGTGATTGATTGTTGAGATTTGCGAAATTTTGAGAGAAACCACGGTTCCTGGACGTTCCACGGCCGTGGAATTTGAAGAACAAACCGTGGTTTTGAACAGAAAATGGATTTTGTGAGGAGAGTGTCCGGGAGAAATAAGGACAAGAACAAAGAGAAGGATAAGAATAAAAAGAGGAAGGGTAACCCCTCTTCCTCTTCATCCTCTAGAGCACCACCACCTTCATCCCCTTTACCTCCATCTTCACCTTCATCACCATCACCTCCTAGCCATAGGGTACCCACCATTCACGAGGATCATCTCGACGCCTTAGAGAGGATCCATAAGAGGGCTGTTATAGGACCTAGGTACCTACTGTTGGAGGATTTAGCTCCTCTACATATCATAGATGACCTTACTTGGCTCTTGGATAGAGCCGGTCTTGTCGTCTTTTCGGCTATCCGAGAGGACGCTTACGAGGAGATTACTAGAGAGGTTGTGACGTCTTTTGAGCACAACCATGTTGATAGGACATTTTCTTTCCGTCTGATGGAAAGAAACTATGATTTCTCCATCCGGGAGTTTGGAGCCTTCTTTGGGTTCCAAGAGACCTTCAATGGTCGTTTTCCCAGCAGCGTTTACGCCAAGGATTTCTGGGAGGAGGTAGCCATGATCTATGCCAGCAAGGACCGCTGGCAACCAGCTAATACCAAGGCTAAGTTGATGTATCACTTAGCCTTGAAGATTGCTCACCGGGTACTTTCTGAGTGTCTCTTCCCTAGGACGGAGACACCTCAGAAGATCAAGACGGATGAGCTCTTCCTTCTCTACTCCATGTTGTATGGATGGCCTGCTGACTGCGCCACCCTTTTAGCTGCTACCATGAGAAAGCTAAAGAACAAGAGGGCTGGCAACATTGGATATGGTGGGATAGTCACCCACCTTGCTAGGATATTAGGGGTAGATTTCTCCGCCTGCACACGCATTCCTGCTGTACCCCTAGGACTCTAGGCCTTTATGACTAGAGGTCTCATCTTTCCCACCCATAGAGGTCCACCTTACGCAACTATGCCATGGGAGAGCAGGACGGGGAGAGGCATTGAGTGGCTCCCAGAGTATTCCATTATGGCTGGACGCCATAACTGGAAGGAGACGTTCGCTGCTATGCATGCGAACAGGATTGCAGCCCCTCCATATGTCCCACCACCACCTGTAGTTGAGGAGGAGGAGATGAGAGACCAGCATGAGGGAGGAGGAGGAGGAGCTGAGCAGGATTTTGGCACGTTTCCGGATCAGCCGGACGCAGCTCCTTTCATGCCTAGACGTTCTCCACGTCCCGCCAGAGCTTCAGGATCATCTTCTCGCCGCGCCAGCGTGAGCGAGAGACCCACTTGGATGGAGACTCCTCCTGCGTGGTACGGAGCTCCACCACCATGGTCTACTCAGGCACCACCAGTACCAGCACCAGCACCGTCAGATGCACCAGGGTGGTACAGCCAACCTCCAGGTTGGTATGAGCAGCTGCCGGATTGGGCCACCAGCCTTTCTGATAGGGTGGGAGCTTTGGAGATTCGAGCCGACACTAGAGATGCACGTATGGACGACCTCGACCATATGATGAGGGATGTCTACCGCCAGCAGTTCGGGCGGTACTACGATCCTAGCTTCTCTCCATTTCCACCTCCACCGCAGTGATGACGATGATGACCCACAGCTTTAGCCGCTCCACCGCCATTTTGTGAGTTTTTTTTCTTCTTTTTTTTCTTCTTTTTCTTTTCTTTCAACATTAGGGACAATGTTTGTTCCAAGTATGGGGTGGGGTGTGACTAAAAGTTTGTAATAACTCTTACTCACTTTGATTGCTTCTATTGAGACTATCTTGCATGTTTCATTATATTGTTACACGTGTCATTATTGCATTGCATGAAAAAGAGTTTGAAAAACCCATAAAAATTGAAAAATTTTGTACTTCTAAGGATAGAGATGATTTCTATGATAATCACCACTTGTGAATTGAGTTTTGATGACAATCGCATGCTTAAACGAATAGTGAATTGAAAAGAAATTGAATGAGTTGATTATACATCTTTTGCAAGTTTCATAATGTGATGAATGTTACTTAAATCATGTTGAGAAAATAAGGTTGAAATCACACTATAAGTTCTTATACTTCTTGTTGAGATGATTAAGGCAATTCAATTTTCTTTCTTCTTTCTTTGATCATTTAGCCCCTCATTGAAATTATGGCCTCCTTTACCTATCCGGGAATTTGGAGGAGTTGATTGATATTGGCATGTTTGATGTGGGAGGGCCTTGAAAGCAATTATTTGCAATCAAAAGAATAGAAAGAAATTGTAGGTTTGGGGAAGTCAATCATGATGATGAGTAACTCGGCACCATTCACATAGCCGGGTGTTTGTGTCTTGCCAAAGTCGGATTGAGCGATATTCCTAGCGGATTATGGTATGTGCGCTAAGGGTTTTTGTGCACCAATCTCCTAGGCCAATCTCCTAGGCTTCGGTTTTTTGAGGCATCTCATAAAATTGAGAAACGCCAATCTCCTAGGCTTCGGTTTTTGTGCACCTCTATCCATAACTCCAAAAGTAAAGTCGAAAAATGAAAGGAAGAGAGCGAAGCTCTAAGTTGAAAGTGCTGCGGAAACCGCAAGAGAAGAAGAAAAGAGTAGTTATCCACTTTCCCGGATTCATGCACCACATTCCTTAAAGTTTTCCTTCCCTTTCCACATTCTAGACCTTGTTTGAAAGTCCTTAAGATTAAAAGAATGTTATATGACTTGGTGATCTAAATTGAAGTTTCTTATGATTGATTTTGATAATGTTTGAAGGTTATGATGTTTGTATGGAAGTTTAATTGATTCATGAGCTTTCTTCACTCTTTACTCTTTGATTAAGTGTATGAAAGTCTTATAAACGAATGAAGCAAGATTTGAGAATGATCTATTGATTAGAAGGCACATTCATCCAAAAGAAGTTTTGCTTTGAGAAGGTACACATATTTCATCCTAACTTGTGCTTTAAAAGCTTTTTGAAAGACCTTGCTTAGGGACAAGCAAGTGGCAAGTATGAGGTTATTTGTTAGCATGAAATATTGTGATATTTTAGGCACGTTTTCTAAGTGTATTTCATCCATATTGATAGTCATTGATTAAGCATTGATGCATTTGTGAGCTAGTTTGTCTATAATGTCGAAATAGAGATCTACACAAGCTTTATGTTGATTGTAGGCAATTAAGAGCTATTTCCGAACGGATTGTGCGAGAATGGAGTTTGATTGAGCATGTCCAAGGATTGAGGACATCTCTTGGAGCTAAGGAAGGTGCTAACTTGAAGAATATGCACGAGGAAAGGAAGAATTACGGTTTAGCCCTAAACCACGCTCTAAAATACGGCCGTACTACATTCCACGTTCAAGTCCACGGCCGTGGAACCTTGGCAAGGGAAGCGTGGTTCATTCCAGCAACTTCTACGGCCGTGGAAGGATTGTGTCAAACCGTGACAATTTCCACGCTCTAAATTACGGTCGTGGAACCCTTCCACGACCGTGATCTTGGCAATCTTTTTCACCACACTTTAAGCCACGATCTCCTACGCAATTGGGCCGGGCCAATATTTTATCTTACACTATAAAAGGACGGACGAAGAGAGATTCCGTCACCTTCGCTTACGCTTAGACGCATTTCCGCTTACACCTTGGAATTGCCCTAATTTCACATCTTGCGGAGATTGTGATTGAGAGAATTGCATTCTACCATTGAGATTTCCGGATTGACGGAAGAGTTGAAGATTTGGAAGATTGTTCGTGAGAAGATTTCGCTTCTCATTTAGGTTTGATTTGAAGACGGATTGACATCCCGTTCTTCCTTCTTATCTAAGATTTGTGATTGTTTGCATTATTCCGAATCTATTGACGTTATTGTTCTTGACTTGTGGATTTGAGATTGACTTGAAAGTTATTGAAGGTTTTTGGAAGTTTTCATCTTTCATTCTTTTAAATCTTGAATTTGATATCAATATGACTGTTGTTGGCTAAAACCCTTTAATAATTCTAAGGTGAAGGGTTGATAGTTGTGGCTTAGATGATGATAGATCGATCGTAAACAGATTGGACCCTGAGAGTTAGAGAGAATCGCCGACAACCCTAAACCACGGTCTGTTCTTGAGCTTCCACGGCCGTGGAACTCAAGAACTACCCGTAATTTTGTGTTAGTTTACGAACTTGCTTTTACTTTAATCCAAAGTTAAAGATTTGCTTTAACTTAGTCTTGGCTTACCCTTTTCTAGGTGGTAGTGAAGCCTCAACAACCTCTACCTCGATTCTGAGTGTCACAACCTTAATCGGTTTAGTTAGTCTTGATCCTTGGATTACAAGTTTGGGTATTTGATGTTAATTCTTACCTTTAGAACCTTTCTATACTGAAGCCTCAACAACCTTTATAGAGAGTGTCTTCTAGGTGAGTCATATAAGGTTTTTGGAACTTCACCGTACGATTACCTTACATTCGTATACCTTTGCATACCTTAACTCTGTCCTTATATCTTTAGTATATCTTGAATCGATTGCCACAGCTGGATTCCTGGATCTTTAGGATTGTTGTTTTCCCAATAATTCGAAAAGCTCTTACATTTACTCGCTTGATAATCTATAACTAGATTTAACCCCCCAAATCCCTGTGTTCGATACTCTGGAATTCTTGCTTAACTATATCGATCCGTACACTGCGGGTTCGCTTGCTTGATTTCTAGTTTTATAATTAAAGCTTATTTGCACGCACGCTAAGTGGCGAACAGAGAGTTAGCCTGAGACTTACCCGGTAAAGGTTGATTCTATACCCTTGGGTGGTGTGTTGGTTTGAAATTATAGTTCCTTTCCTTAGTACCTTGAGACTTACCCGGTGAGAGGATCTTTGGTTTTAGATAGTGAGTAGTGAGACTTTCCCGGTGATCTATTTCCACCTTAGAAACACCTTCCCTTTGCAAACCTTAGCTTTGTCCACGTTATCATTTGAGATCTTGAGTCGGAACCACAACTGAATGCTTTAATCTCTAGATTCCGCATTCTCTTTACCTGGTTATTACATAATCTTTGATATCTTTGCTTTGTTGCTTGTTTTTGATTGACAACCTGAATTATCAATCTTTGTTTCACCATAGTCCCTGTGTTCGACCCTGGAGTATTTGCTGTTATTATAATTGATCCGTACATTCGCATATTGTTTCAGGCTTATATTTTAGGTTATAAATTTAAAGGTATATCGTTCACCATACACACACGTATGAGAGCGAACAAGTTTTTGGCGCCGTTGCCGGGGACTTGGTCAAGACCAAGTTCGGTTTTGGTTGTCTTTAGGGGCTGTTGCCCTTGTTGCTATTGATTGCTTTACTTGAGTGATTTCGCTGGATCTTTCCTTAGGTTTATGCGAAGAACTCGTGCTGAAAAGGAAATCGTTCCTTAGAATCCCGAACCAGAAAAGACATACAAAAGAAGATTGAAAGAAGCTAAGATGGCCGATCAAGATAATCGAGATCTTGAAGCCGAATTGAAGAAGGCATTGGAACAACTTTGCCTCAGTCAAGAAGAATTGTAGAGAGATAAAGACGAGACTCATGCAAGAACTGAAGAACTTCAAACTAATATGGCCGCTCTACGAGCTCAGGTCTTACCTCGACCGGTCCCAGTTGCTCGACCGAGACAAGATCCAGCCCTAGTTGCACCGGCCGAAATACACCCACTACCTCGGATGCCGGTCATGGTAGACCGAGGTGGTCTTTTTTCTGGAGTTCCACAAACCCTAGGTCAAAGGATGGACCCGAATCAGCAAGTGCGGCGTCCAGGAGTTAATTTAGGAGATCCAGCTGAGCAAGATTATGAATTTCGACCTCAATTTCTAACCATGATTCGACAATGTCAGTTTGGAAAGAGAATGTCCACATCAACATTTACAAAATTATGAGATTCTGATGGAGACCTTGAGACCATCACGAGTGGAGAACAACAATTACAAGTTAAGACCATTCTACTTTTCATTGAAAGACAAGGCGCTTGCTTGATATCAATCTCTTCCAGCTGGAAAAGTCAACACATGGGAAGAGATGTGATAACACGATTTATGACGTTAGTCTAGGCATCCATTTATATAGTTTTTTCCGCTATTTATGCATAGTTTAGCATTAGTTCGTGACAAATTGAACTTAACTCATGTATGTTGTCGAGATAGACGTCTACACGGACTTTTGCTTGTTTTGTAGGTATTTTGGGAGCTTTTGGAGCTTAATCGATACATCCAAGGATCGTTCCTCGCAATAACACACCTTGGGACTCATTGGGAAGCAAGTTAGGAGCAAGGGAGAACACATAGGACCATGTTGGTGCATGCCTTGCACCAACTCATGGCTCAACGATCAAAAGAAGGCTGAAACACCAAAACCACGGTCCCTGGAACTTCCACGGCCGTGGAATGGACCGTGATTCCCTCTGCACAGCTGGAACAGCTGTCCCACGATCTCCATAACTGACTCTTGCAAATGGTGAAGGCTATAAGTACCCTTGCAGGCTCATTCTAAGGGGACACTATACACTACACACCTTACCTCACACACATTCTCTCCCATACTCTCTCATTTTGGAATTGGATTGGAGCTACTCTTGGAGGAGAAGAAAGACTTCCATCGGAGAAGAGGAGAAGAACACACCATTCTTAGAGTTTCTTAGTTTTTAGAGTGAAGTTTATTGGAAACATTTTCTAGGGTTGTAAGAATGATTCAAACCTTCTTTTGAAGGATTGTAAGTCTCTCTTTTAACATCTATTCAGCTCGTTTCTCTTGTCCTATTTACTTCATCTCTCTTTCATTTCATCCACTTGATATGGACTCCATGATTGTATGCTTGATGATTTTGATTGTTGAGATGCATGTTGTTGGCTAAATAGATGTGATTCTAGGGTAAGGAAATGATGGTTATGGCTTGGACTATGATAGGATAGACTTAAATGTACCTTTGGATGAATTGTTTGCTCGAACCTAGCATCTGTTGTAAATCACGGCTTGTTCTAAGTAGTTCCACGGTCGTGGAAGTGAGGACCTGCCCGTGATTTCGTCTGACTTGCTTGTATTGATAAATCTAAGTGTTAGGTTGTTAGATTGTTGAAACCCTAGTGTTTGTTGAGCTAGATCTATCCTAGGGTGACCTAGTGTTAGCAACTAAGTGTAAGAAGAGACCTACCCGTTGATTCTTGCTCTTAGGTACCGAAGATGATGAACTCTAGGTAGTAGTGAGCCTCACTAGCCGCTATTGGACTGAGTGTTCTAGGATTTATGTTTAGGACTTGCCTTCCCAAGACCTACCCGGTGAGGAGAGGTTAGATCCCTAGATAGCAATCCGGTTTGTGTAAAATTCCTAACCTTAGGTTCTTTGAGACTTACCCGGTGATGAGACCTTAGGAATGGACTAGTGGACCATGAGACCTACCCGGTGATTGATCCCAATCTAGAAACACCCACTCCCAACATACAATAGTTTATCCAAAGAATGACTAGATAGCTTGAGTCCTATGCCATAACCGGAATTTGTAACCCCTAGAATCCGCTTCTCTATCTTTGGTTACCTACCTTGTGTTTGCGTTTACTCATTTGTGTTTGCTAGCTTAATCTTGCATGATTTGTGATCCTTGATTGATCACCACAAAACTAAACCAAAAACATTGAGATTTTCATTTCTTTATTTCTTTCTCTTTTTTTAGCCTAGATCTTCACTATACTTAGTCACAATTGACTCAATTTCACCTAGACCTGTTCATATCCGGGCTCGGGCCGAACTCGGGCCGGGCATTTTCGAAAAAAGCCCATTTTGGCGGATCCGGGCCGGGCTGAGCCCGGCTCACGGGCCTGCCAGGGCTTCCGTACCCGCCCGGCGGGTACCCGTTTTTTTTTTTAAACTGTGACTTTATTTGTAATTCAGTACTTAGCAGTATAATTTGCAGTGTGCCTGTAAAACTCAAAAAATATCATTCAAACATAATCAAAAGGTTCAATTAGAAGTTTAGAACTTTAGGGTATACGAAAGTAACGAAATGTATATATATATATATATTTGCCGGGCTCCAGGCCGGGCCGAGCGGCCCGACCGGGCCTGGTACCTTGTTCGTACCCGGCCCGCCGGGATTGGCAAGCCGGGCCTAGCGGCCCGGTCGGGCCTCTGTCGATGTTCATACCCGCCCGTTTTCGCGGGCGGGCGGTCCGGGCCGGGCGGGCTGGCCCGGACTTGAACAGGTCTAATTTCACCTTAGTCTTTGTGTTCGACCTCGGAATACTATCCTTACTACAAAACGACCCATACTTTCGCTAGGAGTTAGGAAAAATATATCGAGTTATAAATTTAAGACTTTTACATGTCACGTTTCTAGCGTAATAGGTTTTTGCCGCCGTTGCCGGGAACTAGGTCTAGATTGAGTCATTTTTGTGATTGTTTATAGTTTAGGTCTTATTTGTTGCTTTTGATCTTGTTTGGTTTGTGTCTTTGCATTTTCAAGACGTCTCCCATTCTTTAGGTGTATGCGAAGATCTCGTGGCAAGGATTTAGCTCCATTCGATCTCGAACCGGAGAAAACCCTTAAAGCTAGATCTAAGAGCATTAAGAAGAAGATGGAGATGGCCGCAAGAGATCTTCAAGCTTAGTTGGATGAGGCTTTAGATCAAATTAGGTTAAGAGATGAGCTCTTGGAGAATGAAAGGAGACTTGCCAATGAGAGGCAAGAAGCAACTAGGAGGGAGATTGAAGAGATTAGGCAAGATCTTGTGCAAAGAGAGCTTAATCGTCAACAACCTCCTCCACCACCACCACAACCGCAGCCGGTGGTTAATATTCGGTTTGAGCCGATAATGATTGAGGAGCCACAAACGTTAGGGCAACGTATGGATCCGGCTCAAAGAGTACACCGTCCGGGTGTGAACTTAGGAGATCCCGCAGCCCATGACTACGAGCTCCCCCCTCAAGTGCTACAAATGATCCGGCATAATCAATTTGGAGGGATGCAAGGAGAGTCTCCTCATCAACATTTGATGAACTACGAGATATTGATGGAGACTCTAAGGCCGCCTAGGTTGGAGAACAACAACTATAAGCTTAGGGCTTTCTCCTTCTCACTTAAGGATAAAGTCTTGGCTTGGTACCAATCGATTCCACTAGGGCGTGTGAGTACTTGGGAGGAGATGACAACCGAGTTCTTGACTAATTTCTTCCCACCTTCCAATACTACCGAGCTAAGAGGGAAGATCAATGCCTTTGTAATGAAGGATAGAGAAAGCCTATTCAAGTCTTGGGAGAGGTTCAAAGACCTTCTTCTAGATTGTCCACACCATGGTATACCGAAAATAGAGCTTTTGGAGATCTGCTTCAAGGGACTTGATGAAGATAGCCAATTCAAGCTTCAATCTCTTTCCGGTGGGACTTTCATGGAAAAGAATGTGGATGAAGCTTGGGAGTTTGTAGAGAAACAAGATTTGGTGATTGAGAAGTACTCCCATAGGAAGAGTGATGGGAGGAAAGCGGGAGCATATGAGGTGAGTGAAGTCACCATGAGTAATTTCAAGCTTGATACAATCAATAATGAGCTTAAGTCTTTGAGGGTGTTGTGTGCTACAACTGTGTAGAGTCAAGCAAGCCCTCAAGCGCAAGTGCAAGCAAACTTGTCTTCCAAGGAGGAAGATGTGAACTACATGGGAAGGGGAAACTACAACAACTATCAAGGCCCAAGGAACTTCAACAACAACCGGCAATTCAACAATTACCGGCCTAACCACAACCATCCTGGGTTTTCCTATTCTAACCCGGATGGAGCCTTGAACCCTCCCGATTCCACAAGCGCAGCTCCACCACCTAAGACTTCACAAGAACCTCCACCCGGATTTACTCAACCTCTAAAGGATAGAACCGAGATGATGTTTGAGCAATTGCTTGGAAGGTTGAGCGGTCTTGAGAGCACGGTGACTTCCATTTCTAAAGCTCAAAGGGTGTTGGAAGCACAAGTGTTCCAAAAGGCGGGTGAAGCTCATAGAGATCCGGGAAAGCTTCCCGGAAGAACCTAAGATAACCTAAGAGGCCAAGTGTTGGCTATCACAACAAGGAGTGGGCTGAGCACGAAGGATCCCTTACCTAAGGGAAATGATAAAGGGAAGCAAGTGGTGATAGAAGAAGAAACATTACAAGAAGATGGAGGCAAGGTCAAGGATGATGAGCCAACATGTGTGGCACCGCCTCCATACAAGCCACCACTACCATTCCCACAATCACGAGCAAGAGCTCGCTTGGACAAACACTTCGGTAAATTCCTTGAACTTATGTCTAAATTGCATATTAACATTCCATTTATGGATACTATTCTAGGTATGCCGGCATATGGCAAGTTCTTGAAGGAAATACTCTCCAACAAAAGGAAGTTGGAGAAGTATGGGGAAGTGAGGATGACGAAGAGGTCTTCGGAATTGATCCAAACCATGAAGGAGGAGATGCCTCCTAAGCTAAGAGATCTGGGATCTTTTTGTGTGCCAATTGGAGTGAGGGAAGTGAAGTATGAAGCCCTCTGTGATCTTGGGGCAAGTGTAAGCATCATCCCGCTTGCACTTTGCAACAAGGTTGGGCTAGGAGAGCAAAATCCGGTCAAGATGACCCTTTACATGGCGGACCGTTCAGTAACCCACCCCGTTGGAATCTTGGAAGATATACCGGTGCAACTAGGGAAGTTCTATGTGCCCATAGACTTCGTTGTTTTGGACATCCCGGCGGACTATCCGGTTCCTATCATCTTGGGGAGACCTTTCCTATCCACTTCCGGATGTTTGGTGGATGCAAAAAATGGAATTCTCTCCTTCAATATTGGAGAAGAGAATATCGAGTTCAAATTATCCACAATGATGAAGGGGCCAGCCCTTGGTGAAGATGTGTTCAACATTGTCGAGCAAGAAGAATGTAGAGAAGTTGTGAGCTCGATCTTGAACAAGGACCCCATGGAGAAGGCTCTTAGCTTAAGTTTGATGGAGGAAGGGTTTGAAGATGATTGCAATGAAGAAATCAAGGCCTTGAATGCATTGGAAAAGGAGACAAGTGCTGAATTTGAAGTGCACGAAAGTATGCTGAATCACTGTAGGAACCACGGTCTGTCACCCAGAACCACGACCGTGATTTCTCCCGTGGAACTCTCTGGAATGCTCAAAAGTGCTAGCTTATTAACTTCCACGGTCGTGGTTATGCCAGAGGCCGTGATTTTGCCCGTGGTTTCTCCGGAAAGTGACTTAATGGTTGATCAAGCTTCAAGGAGCCTTGAGGAGTCTTCTATGGCTTTGGAATCATCTCAACCTACATTATATGGAGCGTCTCCAATCGATAAAGGTCCTCCTAAACTTGAACTTAAACCCCTCCCCACTCATCTTAAGTATGCTTTTCTTGGTGATAATTCTAGATATCCGGTGATTGTTAATGTATGCTTGAATGATGATGAGTTGACTAGATTGTTGCATGAATTGAGATTGCATAGGAAGGCTATTGGCTATACCATTGATGATTTAGTTGGCATTAAACCTTCTTTGTGCATGCATAAGATCTTAATGGAAGATAATCATAAACCTTCAATTGAACCTCAAAGAAGACTAAACCCCATCATGAAAGAGGTAGTAAAGAAAGAGATCCTTAAATTGCTAGATGCGGGAATCATTTTCCCGATTTTGGATAGTAAATGGGTTAGTCCCGTCCATGTGGTTCCTAAGAAGGGTGGGATGACCGTAGTGACTAATGAGAATAATGAATTAATCCCAACTAGAACGGTTACGGGATGGAGGATGTGTATAGACTATAGGAAACTAAATGTGGCCTCTAGGAAAGATCATTTCCCTCTTCCCTTTATTGACCAAATGCTAGAGAGATTAGCTCAACATTCCCATTTTTGTTACTTAGACGGTTATAGTGGATTCTTCCAAATCCCTATCCACCCCGATGATCAAGAGAAAACTACATTCACATGTCCTTGGGGTACATTTGCATATAGGAGAATGCCATTTGGGATGTGTAATGCACCCGCCACCTTTCAAAGGTGTATGATGGCTATCTTTTCTAAGTATATTGAAAACATCGTGGAAGTGTTTATAGATGATTTCTCTGTTTATGGATCTTCATTTGATGATTGTTTAGCTAAATTGTCCTTGGTGCTTAAGAGATGTGAGGAGACAAATCTTGTCTTAAATTGGGAAAAATGCCACTTCATGGTAAGTGAAGGCATTGTGTTAGGACACTTGGTGTCCAACCGTGGCATTGAGGTTGATAGGGCTAAGATAGAGACGATAGAGAAGTTGCCACCACCTACCTCAGTGAAGGGGGTAAGGAGTTTTCTAGGGCATGCCGGTTTTTACCGGAGATTCATTAAAGATTTCTCTAAGATTTCTAAGCCTCTTACTAACCTACTAATGAAAGATGTTGAGTTTGTTTTCTCCAAGGATTGCCTTGAGGCTTTTTGTAGGTTGAAGAATGCTTTGATCTTCGCACCCATCATGCAACCTCCGGATTGGAGTTTACCATTTGAGATCATGTGTGACGCGAGTGATGTAGCCGTTGGGGCTGTTTTGGGACAAAGGAAGGATGAGCTTACACATGCCATCTATTATGCTAGCAAGACGCTAGATGATGCCCAACTCAATTATGCTACCACCGAGAAGGAGTTGCTAGCGGTTGTGTATGCATTTGAGAAGTTCCGCTCGTATCTTGTTGGGGCGAAGGTCATTGTGTATACGGATCATGCTGCGATCCGTTATCTCCTTACAAAGAAGTATGCCAAACCTCGTTTGATTCGGTGGATCCTCCTTCTTCAAGAATTTGATTTGGAAATCCGGGATAAGAAAGGGTCCGAAAATTCTGTGGCGGACCACCTTAGTGACTCCCACCGTTGGAGATTGAGAGAAATGACATCCCGATTGATGACTCGTTCCGGGATGAGCAATTACAAATGGTGGAGGAATGCTTGCTTCAAGTGTCCAAAGGAAATGAGCCATGGTATGCCGACATTGTAAACTACCTTGTGTGTGAGGAGGTGCCACCCGGTTTATCCTATGCCCAAATGAAGAAGTTCTTCAAGGATGTGAGGCATTACTATTGGAGTGAACCGCTTTTGTTCAAGAGAGGGCCGGATGGAGTCCTTAGGAGATGCATACCGGAGGATGAGGTCGAGAGTGTGATCCGCCATTGTCATTCCTTTCCTTGTGGAGGGCATGCTAGCTCACACAAGACGTGTGCAAAGGTGTTGCAATCCGGGTTCTATTGGCCGAGTTTGTTCAAGGATGTGCAGAATTTTGTGGTAGCATGTGATGCTTGCCAAAGGACGGGCAACATCTCAAGGAGGAATGAGATGTCCTTGAACAACATACAAGAGGTGGATATATTTGATGTGTGGGGTGTGGACTTCATGGGACCATTCCCTTCCTCATGTGGCAACCTCTACATCCTATTGGCGGTGGACTATGTTTCGAGATAGGTGGAGGCAATCGCTTCTCCCACAAATGATGCCAAGGTTGTGGTGTGGTTCTTCAACCGAGTGATCTTTCCTAGGTTTGCGACATTAAGGGTGATCATAAGCGATGGAGGAAAGCACTTCACCAATAGGAACTTCGGGACACTTTTGGCTAAGTATGGGGTGACTCATAAGGTGGGAACACCTTACCATCCCCAAACTAGTGGCCAAGTGGAGAGCTCCAACCGGGAGATAAAAGGAATCCTTGAGAAGACGGTTTCTAGAACGAGAAAGGATTGGGCTATGAAGCTCGATGATGCTTTGTGGGCTTATAGAACTGCTTTCAAGACACCGATTGGCACCATCCCCTACAAGCTAGTTTATGGCAAGTCTTGCCACCTTCCGGTAGAGATGGAGCATAGAGCATATTGGGCCATTAGATGGCTGAATTTTGACCTCAAGGAGGCCGGTGAGAAGAGATTGCTAGACATGAACACTCTTGAGGAGATCCGGTTGGATGCCTATGAAAACGCCCGGATCTACAAAGAAAGGACCAAACGTTGGCATGACAAGCGTCTCATCCCAAAGGAGTTGAGTGAAGGCGACCTTGTCCTTCTCTACACCTCAAGGCTGCGGCTCTTCCCCGAAAAGCTAAAGTCAAGATGGACGGGTCCTTATGTGGTAAAGAAGATCTTTCCCCATGGAGCGGTTGAGATAGGAGGGGAGCATTGTGGAGACTTTAAGGTGAATGGGCACCGGTTGAAGAAGTATATCCCGGGAGCTCCGGTGGACATGATTGCCCCACTTCACCTTGAGTGAGACGCCCCCGAGTTTGGTCAAGCTAATGACCTTAAAGAAGCGCTTGGTGGGAGGCAACCCATTGGTAGACATCTTTCCCTTTTTGTTTTTGTTTTATTTTCTATTTTTCTGTTTTTGTGTGTGTTTGGAGTTTGTGTGCTAGAGTTTAAGTAGCATGGAAGCCTTGCATGGCATGTGGATGATGATGATGAACCCCTCATCAATTATGGGTGGAGCAGACGCGGAACTTGGACGGCTAGTAGTGCCTAGTGCGGGTCCCGACGCCATATCGAACACCTTGAGCTCTCTACCATTGTTGATAGGATCATCCATCATCAATCCATTTGAGTGAACCCAAATACCGAAGCAAACCATTTTACATGATGAGGATCCTCTTTCACTCTTCTCTACTTCATTTACACATTGGGGATAATGTGTTTCTAAGTATGGGGTGGGGTTTTCATGATGACTTGCATGATTAGCATCTAGGATAGTTTAATATTGTCACATGTTTTGCATTGTACATAGATATTTCGAAAAATCCAAAAAAAATCAAAAAATTTAAAAATTTTTAGTGCTTCTAAGCTTGGGTATGAGCCTTATGATGAGATTGTCTTGTGAATTGGCTATGGATGGCCTTATGTGTTGAATTGATGTATGCATATGCGGACTTGAAGTACTTATCTTGAATCCCATGAGTGAATTATGATCATGAATGTTTGCCTTGATTAGATTGAGGATTGATGGTCGAAATTACACGCTAGTTCTTGCACATCATTTAGGAGTGATTAAGGCAATTCATCTTTCTCTACTTCTCATCTTGATCATGTTGTTTGAGCACCTCAATTGATATAAATTTGACCTCTTTTGACCCATCCGGGAATAGGAGCATGATAGTGTGTTGATGTGTGTGAAAAGCAAGTGTGGGGTGAAGTTGTTGATGAAAGTATGTGGTGAATGAAGTGCTGAATTTGTTGTGAAAAGTGTAGAAAAAAATATAGGTTTGGGGACTTTGGTTTTGATGACGAGTAACTCGGCAACATTCACATAATCGGGTGTTTGTGCCTTGTCAAAGTCGGATAAACCGAATGTCCTAACGAGCCTTGGTATGTGTGCCCGGTGTGAGGCACCTCGGAAGAATCCCGAGGTCCGCTAATCACCAAGGTTTCGGCTTTTGTACACCAATGCCATTGCCTCAAAAATAAAAGAAAAAGGAAGTGAAAAAGAAAAGAAAACAAAGAAAAGATGGAGAAAATATACACTTGTGGTGAAGTTGATCAAAAATAAATTTGTGGAGTTAGTTCCTTTCCCGGATTAGCATCACATAACCTAAAAATTCCCACCTAATCACAACATTTCTTAGCCTCTTCCTTCCTAAGTCCTTGTGACCTATTTGCATGTATGTAAGACTTAGTAATCTAGATTGGATATGCTCATGATCATCTTGACTTCTTCATTGTTACCTTTCATGCATGCTTTCTAGTTAAGCATAATTGTCTTTCTATGCCTTCATTCGTTTGATGCATGATTGCTTGTCCATTTGCCATGAAACATGACTATGAAGGTGATCCAATATTAGAAGCACGATTCCAAAAAGATTTTGTTGTTTTTCTGCATGCATAAATCATGTCATCTCTTAGTCTATAGTTGGGACTTGCTCGGGGACGAGCAAACCTTAAGTATGGGGTATTATGATAACACAATTTATGACGTTAGTCTAGACATCCATTTAGATAGTTTTTCCCGCTATTTATGCATAGTTTAGCATTAGTTCGTGACAAATTGCACTTAATTCATGTATGTTGTCGAGATAGACGTCTACACGAACTTTTGCTTGTTTTGTAGGTATTTTGGGAGCTTTTGGAGCTTAATCGATACATCCAAGGATCGTTCCTCACAATAACACACCTTGGGACTCATTGGGAAGCAAGTTAGGAGCAAGGGAGAACACATAGGACCATGTTGTTGCATGCCTTGCACCAACTCATGGCTCAACGATCAAAAGAAGGCTGAAACACCAAAACCACGGTCCCTGGAACTTCCACGGCCGTGGAATGGACCGTGATTCCCTCTGCACAGCTGGGACACCTGTCCCACGATCTCCATAACTGACTCTTACAAATGGTGAAGGCTATAAGTACCCTTGTAGGCTCATTCTAAGGGGACACTATACACTACACACCTTACCTCACACACATTCTTTCCCATACTCTCTCATTTTGGAATTGGATTGGAGCTACTCTTGGAGGAGAAGAAAGGCTTCCATTGGAGAAGAGGAGAAGAACACACCATTCTTAGAGTTTCTTTGTTTTTAGAGTGAAGTTTACTGGAAATATTTTCTAGGGTTGTAAGAACGATTCGAACCTTCTTTTGAAGGATTGTAAGTCTCTCTTTTAACATCTATTCAGCTCGTTTTTCTTGTCCTATTTACTTCATCTCTCTTTCATTTCATCCACTTGATATGGACTCTATGATTGTATGCTTGATGATTTTGATTGTTGAGATGCATGTTGTTGGCTAAATAGATGTGATTCTAGGGTAAGGAAATGATGGTTATGGCTTGGACTATGATAGGATAGACTTAAACGTACCTTTGGATGAATTGCTTGCTCGAACCTAGCCTCTGTTGTAAATCATGGCTTGTTCTATGTAGTTCCACGGCCGTGGAAGTGAGGAACTACCCGTGATTTCGTCTGACTTGCTTGTATTGATAAATCTAATTGTTAGGTTGTTAGATTGTTGAAATCCTAGTGTTTGTTGAGCTAGATCTATCCTAGGGTGATCTAGTATTAGCAACTAAGTGTAAGAAGAGACCTACCCGGTGATTCTTGCTCTTAGGTACCGAAGATGATGAACTCTAGGTAGTAGTGAGCCTCACTAGCCGCTATTGGACTGAGTGTTCTAGGATTTATGTTTACGACTTGCCTTCCCAAGACCTACCCGGTAAGGAGAGGTTAGATCCCTAGATAGCAATCCGGTGTGTGTAAAATTCCTAACCTTAGGTTCTTTGAGACTTACCAGGTGATGAGACCTTAGGAACGGACTAGTGGACCATGAGACCTACCCGGTGATTGATCCCAATCTAGAAATACCCACTCCCAACATACTATAGTTTATCCAAAGAATGACTAGATAGCTTGAGTCCTATGCCATAACCGAAATTTCTAACCCCTAGAATCCGCTTCTCTATCTTTGGTTACCTACGTTGTGTTTGCGTTTACTCATTTGTGTTTGCTAGCTTAATCTTGCATGATTGTGATCCTTGATTAATCACCACAAAACTAAACCAAAAATATTGAGATTTTCATTTCTTTATTTCTTTCTCTTTTCTTAGCCTAGATCTTCACTATCCTTAGTCACAATTGACTCAATTTCACCTTAGTCTTTGTGTTCGACCTCGGAATACTATCCTTACTACAAAACGACCCATACACTGTGGGTTCACTAGGAGTTAGGAAAAATATATCGAGTTATAAATTTAAGACTTTTACGTGTCACGTTTCTAGCGTAACAAGATGCCTACGAAGTTTCTCACTAAGTTCTTTCCCCATCAAAGACCGCTGAATTGAGGGGCAAGATTAATGCTTTTATCATGAAAGAAAATGAAAGTTTGTCCAAGTCAGGGGAAAGGTTCAAAGACCTTTTGTTGGATTTCCTACATCATGGGATTCCAAAGATCGAGTTGCTGGAGATATACTTCAATGGTTTGGATGGAGACACTCAATTCAAACTCCAATTACTTTCTGCCGGCACTTTCATGGATATGCCGATAAACGAACCTTGGATATTCATAGAAAATCAAGCCTTACACATGGAGAAATATTCCCGTCAAAGGGTTGAAGATGGAGCAAGCCGAGTTAGCTTTCCGGATACAACATCAAATACTGCTCAACTCACCACACTCAACAATGAAGTCAAGGCATTGAAGGAGCTTTTGGTAGCTCAAACTAAAAAGGAGCAAGATGTTGGATATGTAGGAAGAGGAAATTATCAAGGGCCGTGGAACAACAACAATTACAATAACAACAACAACAACAACAACAACAACAACAACAACAGGAATGTCAACAACAACTAGAGATCAAATCAACAAAATCCCGGTAACCCTTATTCTCATGCTGAAAATGCTCTTAACCCTCTTCTTCTTCTTCTACTCCATTGAGAAGTCAGGAACCGTCATCAAGTTCGTCCCAACCGTCCAAGGACAAGCCGAACGCTGTGTTGGAGGCTATATTGATCAAGCTCAACGCTATGGAGACTTCTATGAACTCGTTTTCGAAGGCACAAAAAGCCTTAGAACAACAATTTTTCATCAAGGCTAAGGAAGCATCAAGAGATCCTGGAAAATTTCCAGGAAGGATAGAGAACAACCCAAAAGGGCAAGTCATGGCTATCACAACATACAGTGGATTGAAGACTACTGATCCAGTACCTCGGTCGGACCACGACCAGACGAGGAACACCTCGGTCGAGGTGCAAGCCGAGATGGAGCCCCGAAAAGCGAAAGAAAAAGCTGAAGTTTATGTTCCACCACCTGCTTATAAACCACCACTCCCGTTCCCTCAGTCTAGGGCGCGGGCACATCTAGACAAGCACTTTGGTAAGTTTCTTGACCTTATGAATAAGCTACATATTAAAACCCCTTTAATTGATGCTATCCTAGGAATGCCGGGAAGTTTTTGAAAGAGATCTTGTCAAGGAAGAGAAAGCTGAAAGACTTTGGTGAAGTATGGATGACCTCTAGATCTTCGGAGCTTATTCAAATAATGAAGGAGAAGATGCCACCTAAGTTGAGAGATCCCGGTTCGTTTTGCATTCCCATCCAAGTTAGGGATGTGACTTATGATGCACTTTGTGATCTAGGAGCTAGTGTGAGCATCATTCCTCTAGTACTTTGTGAGAAGATCAGCCTTGGAGAGCCCAAGACCGTGAAGATGACGTTATACATGGCAGATCGCTCCATTACCCGCCCCGTTGGTATCTTGGAGGACGTTCCCATCAAGCTAGGTAACTTCTACATACCTATAGACTTTGTTGTGTTGGACATTCCCGCAGATTATCCCATTCCTATCATTCTCGAAAGACCATTTCTAGCAACGTCGGGTTGCAACAATGATTGTAAGAACGCCAACTTGAAATTCAACATTGGTGGTGATCAAGTGGAGTTTGCACTATTGGCTGCAATGAAATGAGAGCCTTTGGAAGACGATATCTTCAACATCTATGATGAAGAAGATTCTCGAGAATTGGTGAGCTCTATCCTTATTAAAGATCCTCTTGAGAAAGTTTTAAGTTTTAATATGATGGAGGGAGGTATAGATGTTTTGTGTGATGCAGATGTGCGAAGCTTGGAAACATTGGAAGCAGATCCATGAGCTAGATTTCATAAACTGATTCAGGAGAAGAAAAGCACATTAGTTTTCGGTCCCAGTTCCAGTATCTTGACCGAGACAGTTTCTGGAGCAAGTGAGGTGATCTTATCTAAAGAACACCTCGGTCACACATCTCGGACCACGACCGAGGCTGCAGGCGAGATGAAGTCAATTGAGGACGACGATCTGTTCATTAATGATTCATTCTCTGATGATCACTCACAGTTGGTGGAGCATTGGCTTGCCCAAGTTTCTAATGATAGAGAGCCTTGGTATGTTGACATCGTTAACTATCTTGTTTGTCAAGAAGTACCTCATAAATTGACATACACTCAAAGGAAGAAGTTCTTCAAAGATGTACGTCACTACTATTGGAATGAACCTCTACTCTTCAAGAGAGGTCCAGATGGGATACTTCGACGATGCATTCCAGAGGATGAAGCTACTAGTGTCATACGGCATTGCCACACGCTTCCTTGTGGAGGACATGATAGCGCTCATAAAACATGCGCTAAGGTATTACGTTCCGGTTTTTTTGGCCTACATTATTTAAGGATGTGCAAGCGTTTGTTGTCTCTTGTGATGCATGCCAAAGAACAGGGAACTTGTCTAGAAGGAACGAGATGCCACTCAACAATATCCAGGAAGTTGAGATCTTTGATGTATGGGGAGTTGATTTCATGGGACCTTTCCCATCATCCGCAGGGAACCTCTATATCCTCTTAGTTGTTGATTACGTTTCTAGGTGGGTGGAAGCCATTGCTTCTCCCACTAATGACGTCATGGTGGTTGTGAAGTTCTTCAATAGAACAATCTTTCCATGTTTTGGGACACCGCGTATCATCATCAGCAATTGAGGGACACATTTCATCAACCGGAAGTTCAAGGCACTTTTATCGAAGTATGGGGTAACCCACAAGGTAACAACCCCTTATCACCCTCAAACTAGTGGGCAGGTGGAGATCTCGAATAAAGAAATCAAGGCAATATTGAAGAAGACCGTTTCGAGATCAAGGAAGGGTTGGTCCATGAAGCTGGACGATGCTCTTTAGGCCTATAGGACCGCATTCAAGACTCCCATTGGTACCACCCCTTACAATTTGGTATATGGGAAGTCTTGTCATCTACCGTTGAGCGTGAGCACAAGGCATATTGGGCAATCAAGTGGTTGAATTTTGACATCAAGGAAGCCGGAGAGAAGAGACTTTTAGACATTAATGAGTTGGAGGAGTTGCGCTTAAACGCTTATGAGAATGCCAAAATCTACCAAGAAAGAACGAAGAGATGGCATGACAAGTATATCGTCCCCAAGGAGCTCAAAGAAGGAGATCTTGTTCTACTCTTCAACTCCCGCCTCCGCCTCTTTCCAGGTAAGTAAAATCTAGATGGACAGGACCTTATGTTGTAAAAAATGTTTTTCCCAATGGTGTTGTTAAAATATGGGATGAAGCGAGCGGAAGCTTTAAAGTCAACGGTCATAGGCTGAAGAAGTATTGACCGGAAGTCCCGGCTTAAGAGATTGCACCCTTATACCTTGTTTGAATATGGCATACGGTCCAACTAGCGACCTTAAACCAAGCGCTTCTTGGGAGGCCACCCAAGGTATTGCTTTCTTTTCCCTTTTATATCTTATTTTAGATAGTTTTCTTTGTGTTTTTGCGTCCTCCTGGATAGGAATCAATGCTCTCTAAGAATAAATTACAACTCAAGAGCTACATGGAAGGACATAAGTTCGAGAAATTGAGAAGACGAAGCTTGACTGAGACACATCTCGGTTGCTGTCACAGTACCTCGACCGAAGTGTTCTCCGTCAACCGAGGTTCTTAGGTCTGACATCCACTCTAACACCTCGGTCCGCTCAAGAACATCTCGACCGAAGTGTAATCAAATTCAGTGAGGGGTATAAAAGGGTGTGACGGTTTCTCTCTCGTCTCACTTTTCCCTCTCTTCGTACACCTCGGCTGCGACTCTCCCTCTACCCAAATCCTCCATTCTCGATCGTTTTCAACGATTTTTGGCTCCAGATCGTCAGAGGAAGCAAGAGATTCAGTTCCCAAGCAACAAACAACACAAAGAACGCTTCGAATTTGCAGATTTAAGGGTATTTCGACATAAACCCTAACTCGTTCTATTTTTCTCGATTTTGCGTAGATCTGGCTTTGGTTGCCATATGTTGTTGTTGAAAAGGATATAAGTACCCCATAGGAGGCTTTTGGTAGTGTTTTTTGGGGGAAAATCTTGTAGATTTCAAAGTTCACCTCGCGTAGTACTTCATCTCGGTTGAATCGACTGCGTCTCGGCCGAGGTGTTCTTGACCCGACCGAGGTGATTTCCAGCCATGAGCAGTTCACGCAGATCTGATTGTCAGTTGGCCTTGAGGGATAGGCCCAACAGTTCACTCCTCCCCCTCTTCTGCAACACAGTTTACCATCCCGGTCATTTATGAGAGACATCAGCGGAATTATGACCGGATTTGTGGGCACCCCATCATTGCCCCACGATTTTTACACGTTGATGCCTTCGAGTGCCTCCACGTGGTGGAGGACTTGAAGAAGATGATTTCGATGGTTGGCCTAGAAGAATTTATGGCCATCATAAAACCTTTCGAGCATATAAAGATTTCAAAACCAATCTGCAAACAGAATCATCATTGAGGTCATATCCAGAGAAGAAGCACAAAATCGTTTCGAAAAACTCTCAGTTAAGAACCTGCCTCGGTCGAGGTGTTTTGACATCATCCGAGGTGTCTAGCTCGTCCAGTAAGAACATCCCGATCGAGGTCATAAATTTTTTTTCAAACCAGTTTTGGACGGTTTTCTCAAACAAAAACCTGTATGTATACATGTAATGGCAGATAAACACATAAAGCCAAGTAAAGCAAAATAACATCATAAATATCCGATAGAGTCATACAAGCATACACACATGATGTCAAGTAATATATCCAAATACCCCATACTTGGGACACATTGTCCCAATGGGTCAAATAAAAGTATAAAGAACAGAATACTCACCGGACCTAACTGAACTGCATAATAAATAATAAGAAAGAAAATCCAAGCAGCTCTAATCCTCGTCAACTGGTGGCGGTGGTGTTGGATGTGGAACATAGGGGTGCTGGGATGGATCAAAGGAATAGCCCATCATATGCTGAAACTGAATCTCCATCATGCGACGCTGATAATGCTGACTCTCCCCTATCTGATGCATCCAACCATCGGTATATCGACGCTCATCCTCAAAGCGCTGGGACATGTCAACTGTCATAGCAGCATAGGAGTCAATCATCTGCTCAGTCAGCTCATCAATCCGTCGGTGAGCCTTGGGATATCTACGTCTCCGGAATCTGCGCTGAGGTGGCGGTGCTGGTGGTGCTACCTCCTCCTCTGTCGCCTCGTCATCAAGGTCGACAACTAGAACACTAGCGCCGCCGGTATCAGTACCAGTCTCCATGGAAGCTCCTCCATCAAACTCCTCCTCATCATCATCAACATCGTCTCTGGCGTCCTGCATGTAAGGAAGCCAAGCAGAAGACCAGTACTGTCGGTCAAAGACGGAGAACTGAGACGACCATAAGATGCCCTGTGGAGCTTTCGTCTCCCATGGCATATCGACATATGGCGTGCTGAGACCACGAGGGACAAGAATACGGCTCGTGATCATCTCCTGTAATCCCAGTGGCTTCGCAGCCGCAACCAACGTACAAGCAGACAAGTCTAGACCCATAGCAACAACAATGTGGGTCACTAAGCCTCCACAACAAATATCTCCCTTGGACTTGCCCTTGATCCTGTGCAAGTCCTCAGCTAGTGACTGAGGGTATTTTTATGGTCGTCTATACCCAATCAAAAGTAAATCCCGACTTAGCACTAAAACAAATATAGTGGTTAAGTAAGGGTCGAACCCAAGAGAGTTAAGGTGTTTTATTAGATGCAATTATTGATTATAGTAACAAGTAACAAGGGGGGGGGGTATTGGTTGAATTGATGCACACAAAAACTTATGAGAACTATTAATGTGACAAGTAAAACAATGATGGGTGAATCTACACTAGGTTGATTCTAAGCATGCAATTGCTACTTTGGGGAGTTCCGTAAACCTACAAGAACAAATAACAAGTTAGCTTTCAATCAAAGACTAAGGGATATAAAAAAAAGATTAAAATCATTAAGCTTATCATTATATTTGTGTTCCTTTTCTTTAAGTAATTACAACCCGTTATTACTTAAAGTTTACTACTAGATTAAAGACCCGAACCCGGAACCTATTAATCCTAGTTATTTGCATGCACTTTAGAACCTAAGGTGATCAATCTCAAGTAATAGTAAAACATGCAATTAGACAATGGAGATCAAGGAAACACAAAGCATTACTGAATACAAACTTATATTAAAGAAAACTTACAACCAAAGCAACAACCCAACTTCAGACAAACCCAATGTAGCAAGGGAGTTAGCAACTCATTACAAAGGTAGCAAGATAATCTAAATGGGAAAAGTGGATAATTTGTTGGCTAATAAGATGGATCATTCTAACAACCAACCAAGGACTATTTATACTACAAAAGATACTAAATAGGAGTAAATGGCCGGCCCAAAATAGCCACCTTTATTGCAATAAAGGTGGTGTAAACAGCCGGAGTAAAGCTTCTGACGTTAAACCGTAGGAGCGGCCCTCAAGAACCGCAGGGGCGGTTTAGGCAGAATCTCTTAATCTTCTTCATGGTCGCAGGGGCGGCTAGGCAATTGCGCAGGGGCAGATCTTCAATGCTCTTCAAATGTTTGACCTTTCAACTTCCTGACGTTTTTTATGCCAAGCTGCCGGGGCGTCCCTATGTCAACGCAGGGGCGGTGACACAGCCTCTTCATCTTCCAGCTCCCAGGTTGAGGCGCAGGCAGAGGTGTAGTGGAAGGCGCAGGGGCGTTGGTCTTCGTTTCTTCAGGCCAAGTCACCGCAGGGGCGCCAAGGAGTGGCGCAGAGGCGGTGACACACTTCATGGATGGCGCTAGCGAAGGCGCAGGGAGCTCTCCGGAGTAAGGCGTCACCCGCACGGGCGGTGACAAGGCTCCACTGGGGCGGTTAGGCGACAGAAGCTTTGCTTCGTGAACGATCTTCACTCCTAAGTGCTTATAACTACTTCCTTAGCTTCTTTTAGTCTTCTTCTTCTGGACCAAGGAATTAGTAGCATAAACCGACACAAATGCAATGAAAAGACTCTAAAAACTATCCTAAATGATAGTGATTCCATCACCTATCAAACTCCCCCATACTTAGACCTTTTACTCGTCCCGAGTAAAACAAATGACAACAACTAGACTCAAAGGCCTCAGGAAGCATGGGCAAGCAGAAAAGACAATGAAAACAAAAGAAAAGCCAAGAAAGAAAGAAGGAAAAGAGAGGAGATGTAAGAAAAAGGTGAGAAACTACCATCCTTATTACTCCAAGAGTGGCCTACCCGGACATCCTCCTTATGACTCCCCTTCTTATGTTTCCAAACGCCTGAAGGGAAACCTACACTCGATGTCGCTCATTTTGCCAAGGTGCCCTTTCGGGTTTTCACCTTGCCACTATTCTTCTTTTGGTGATCTCACATCCCTCAATTCCAATTTTGCACCAACCTGGGTTGGTCGGACTACCTTCTTTTTGCCTAAGCCGCCCTTTCGGGTTTTCGGTTTATCCAAGGATTTTCATGCCTTTTTCATTTTCTTTGGCTTTTTTTTTGTGAATTTCAAATTTAATTCAAAACAACTCAAAACAAAACAAATCAAACAAGTAGCAATGACACTGTACAAGCAATGATATGTCCCTCCCCCATACTTGAAGTACACTTTGTCCTCAAAGTGGAAATGAGGCAAAGATAAATGTGGGAAAAGGGAAAAAAATGTACCCCTCAATGCGATGGTACGGATGGACCACCTGGACCCTCCGCCGGCGGTAGATGTCATCTATGCGGTCCTGCTGAGCCATCATCCGACGGCCAAAAGAGGTCTCAAAGCTGGCTTGCCAAGCCAGCTGCCGAGCCTCCATCTGCTGTTGTTGGGCTGCCTGCCAAGCCTCCTGCCGCTGGTCGAAGTGGGAGGTCATGGAGGCGGCAAAGCTGGTCTGCCAGCTCTGCTGCTGCTCCAGCATAGTCTGCAGGTAATCGGACTGCCATGTCCGGTGCTGGGTGGTCATAGTCGCCATCTGAGCCTGAAGGCTCGCAAGAGCCGGATCCTCCTCTAGCGATGCAGTGGGCATCTCCTCGTCGTCTGGGATGGGAAGGTGCTCCTCCTGATGAGCCCGGCTGGAGCTCGCGGAATGCCTCTCCACAATGGCCATTAGCGGCCTCCCCGACAACGGCGCCAAAATTTGACTGAGGGTATTTCTATGGTCGTCTATACCCAATCAAAAGTAAATCCCGACTTAACACTAAATCAAATATAGTGGTTAAGTAAGGGTCGAAACTAAGAGAGTTAAGGTGTTTTATTAGATGCAATTATTGATTATAGTAACAAGTAACAAGGGGGGTTTTGGTTGAATTGATGCACACAAAAACTTATGAAAACTATTAATGCGACAAGTAAAACAATGATGGGTGAATCTACACTAGGTTGATTCTAAGCATGCAATTGCTACTTTGGTGAGTTCCTTTTACAAGTTTTCAAGTAATCTCCCGTCTCGATCATATATATGTGTTGAGCCAACCGGCATCAACACAACTTAACAGGTTAGTGTTCCGTAAACCTACAGGAACAAATAACAAGTTAGCTTTCAAACAAAGACTAACGGATATAAAGAAAAGATTAAAAAAATTAAGCTTATCTTTATATTTGTGTTCCTTTTCTTTAAGTAATTACAACCCGTTATTACTTAAAGTTTACTACTAGATTAAAGACCCGAACCCGTAACCTATTAATCCTAGTTATTTGCATGAACTTTAGAACCTAAGGTGATCAATCTCAAGTAATAGTAAAACATGCAATTAGACAATGAAGATCAAGGAAACACAAAGCATTACTGAATAAAAACTTATATTAAAGAAAACTTACAACCAAAGCAACAACGCAACTTTAGACCAACCCAATGTAGCAAGGGAGTTAGCAACTCATTACAAAGGTAGAAAGATAATCTAAATGGGAAAAGTGGATAATTTATTGGCTAATAAGATGGATCATTCTAACAACCAACCAAGGACTATTTACACTACAAAAGATACTAAATAGGAGTAAATGGCCGGCCCAAAAGGTGGTGTATACAGCCGGAGTAAATCTTCTGACGTTAAACCGCAGGGGCGGCCCTCAAGAACCGCAGGGGCGGTTTAGTCAGAATCGCTTGATCTTCTTCATGGTTGCAGGGGCGGCTAGGCAATTGCGAGGGGCGGATCTTCAATGCTCTTCAAACGTCTGACCTTTCAACTTCCTGCCGTTTTTGATGCCAAGCCGCCAGGGGGTCGCTATGTCAATGCAGGGGCAGTGACACAACCTCTTCATCTTCCAGCTCCCAGGTTGAGGCGCAGGCACAGGCGCAGTGGAAGGCGTTGGGGCGCTGGTCTTCGTTTCTTCAGGGCAAGTCACCGCAGGGGCGCCAAGGAGTGGCGCAGGGGCGGTGACACATTTCATTGCTGGCGCTGACGAAGGCGCAGGGAGCGTTCCGGAGTAAGGCGTCACCCGCAGGGGCGGTGACAAGGCTCCGTTGGGGCGGTGAGGCGACAGAAGCTTTGCTTCGTAAACGATCTTCACTCCTAAATGCTTATAACTCCTTCCTTAGCTTCTTTTAGTCTTCTTCTTCTGGACCAAGGAGTTAGTAGCATAAACCGACACAAATGCAATAAAAAGACTCTAAAAACTATCCTAAATGATAGTGATTCCATCACCTATCAAATTCCCCCATACTTAGACCTTTTACTCGGCCCGAGTAAAACAAATGACAACAACTAGACTCAAAGGCCTCAGGAAGCATGGGCAAGCAGAAAAGACAATGAAAACAAAAGAAAAGCCAAGAAAGAAAGAAGGAAAAGAGAGGAGATGTGAGAAAAAGGTGAGAAACTACCATCCTTATTGCTCCAAGAAAGGCTTACCCGAACATCCTCCTTATGACTCCCCTTCTTATGTCTCCAAACGCCGGAAGGGAAACCTACACTCGATGTCGCTCATTTTGCCAAGGTGCCCTTTCGGGCTTTCACCTTGCCACTCTTCTTCTTTTGGTGATCACACTTGAACTCACATCCCTCAAGTCCAATTTTGCACCAACCTAAGGTTGGTCGGACTACTTTCTTTTTGCCTAAACCGCCCTTTCGGCTTTTCGGTTTATCCAAGGATTTTCATGCCTTTTTCATTTTCTTTGGCTTTTTTTTTTGTGAATTTCAAACTGAATTCAAAACAACTCAAAAAAAAACAACTCAAAACGAAACAAATCAAAACAAGTAGCAATGACACTGTACATGCAATCATATGCCCCTCCCCCATACTTGAAGTACACTTTGTCCTCAAAGTGGAAATGAGGCAAAGATAAATGTGGGAAAAGGGAAAAAAATGTACCCCTCATTGGGATGGTACGGATGGACCACCTGGACACTCCTCTAGTGTGTAAGGAAAGTGGCGGAAGAAGTGCTCCTGCCGGCGGTAGATGTCATCTATGCGGTCCTGCTGAGCCGTCATCTGACGGCCAAAAGAGGTCTCAAAGCTGGCTTGCCAAGCCAACTGCTGAGCCTCCATCTACTGCTGCTGGGCCGTCTGCCAAGCCTCCTGCCGCTGGTCGAAGTGGAAGGTCATGGAGGCGGCAAAGCTGGTTTGCCAGCTCCGCTGCTGCTTGATAACACGATTTATGACTTAGTTTTAGGTAATCATTTAGATAGAATTCCCGCTCATTCACGCATGGTTTAGCACTAGTTCATGACGTTTGCACTCAATTCACGTATTTTGTCGAGATAGACGTCTACATGGACTTGTGCATTGCTTTGTAGGTATTTTGGGAGATTTAGGAGCTAAAACGATACGTTTGAAGATCATCCATCTAGATGACACACCCTCGGACTCATTAGGATGCAAGTTAAAGACTAGAGAGGACTCATGGAACCTTGCCAACACAAGCCATGCACCAAACCGAAGCTTAAATGATCATAGGCAAAGCTGAAGCACAAATCACGGTTCTTTGACACTCCACGGCCGTGATTCTGGCCGTGGTTTTTGCCAGGTCTTCGTGACAGCTGTGCCACGATTTCTTGGCCAGCTCTTGCAAAGTTGTAGTATAAAAGTGGTCCTGCATTGGCTGTGGAAGGATCATCTTGGAGCAGCTCTCCATTATCCATTATTCTCTAACAAAAATATTCTCTCAACCAGAAGATTCTTGGGGAAGAAGGAGGTAGAAGGAAGCCACCATTGGAGAAGAGCTTCATTGGAGAAGGAAAAGACACACCATTGATAGACCTAGAGAGCTTTTGTAGTGAAGAATTTCGGATCCAATTTCTAGAGTTGTATGAACCATTTGAACCTTCTTTAAGAAGGATTGTGAGTTATTCTAATTCCATTTTCAGCTTGGTTTTGTTTTAGTTCACTTGTTCATCTCTTTCTCTTCTTTATCTTGCAATTGGATGCCATGATCTTATGTTTGATTGTTTCGATTTCTATTATGAATGTTTTAGGCTAAATAGATGTGGTTCTAGGGTAAGGAAAGGATGGTTATGGCTAGGGCTATGATAGGATGGACTTAGATTTACCTTTGGATGACTTGTGTGCATAAACGTAGTTTCTGTTAGGAATCACGGCCAGTTCTTGCCAAACCACGGCCGTGGAAAGGTAGAACAAACCGTGATCTTACCTGGCTCGATGGATCTAGTCTTAGATCGTCAGAATGTTGAATTCCTAAGTGTTTGCTGAGTTAAATATATCCTAGGGTGACCTAGTGTTAGCGACTAAGTGTTAGGAGAGACTTATCCGGTAATCCTTGCTCTTAGATCTCAAAGATGACAAACCCTAGGTAGTGGTGAGCCTCTTTAGCCGCCATTGGATTAAGTGTGCTAGGATGGTTGTTTAGGACTAACCCTTCCGAGACTTACCCGGTAAGGATAGGTTAGATCTCTAGGTAACAATCCGGTTTGTGTAGAATTCCGTCCCTTAGGTTCTTAGAGACTTATGATAACAAGATTTATGACTTAGGTTTAGGTAATCATTTAGATAGATTTCTCACTCATTCATGCACATTTTGGCATTGGTTTATGACGTCTTCGCTCAATTCATGCACATTTCTAGAAAAGACGTCTACACTACCTTTTATCGGTTTTGTAGGTAATTCAGGGATCTATTGGACGTTAATCGATACATTTGAGGGCCAAGCCTCATGATGGTACACATCCAAAGCATTGGAGGAGCATAATTGGAGCAACAAAGGACACAAAGACCACTATTGGTGCAAGCAATGGAGCAACTCATGGCTAGACGATCATAGCATGTTTCTGTTGAAGAAAATCGGACCAACTAGCAGCTAAATCGGACGATTTTTGTCCACTGGGTCTATTTTTTGGGCTTTGACAGCTTAAGCCACGTGTCCCACGATCTCTTGTCCGTCCTTGCTCTTGGTGGAGAATATAAGTGGTCCTGCAGGTTGTTGCTGAGCATCTCTCCTCTCCCACACTCTCATTTACAGCTCATTGATCTTGGAGGAAGATTAGAGGAGAAGAAAAGCTCTCAAGGATTGAAGGAAGAAGAAGAACACCATTCTAAGAGTTTTGAGTGATTTTGAGTGATTTTGTAGTCTTGGATTGAAGAACTAATTGCAAGGATTGTTAAGAACGTTTTGAATCTTCATTTTAGAGTTTGTAAGTCTTGCTACAACTTGGATTCAGTTGAGATTTATTGATTTTACTTGCTTGTCTTTCATTATCCATCTATGAACACCATGTATGCTTGTATGATGATTTTGGATCTTGATATGCATATTATTGGCTAGTTTATTGTGATTCTGGAGTGATGGATTGATGGTTATGGCTAGGGTGATGATAAAATGGACTTATATGTTAGTTTTGGATGATTTGTATGCACGAAACCCAACCCAGTGAGAAAAATCGACCTGTTCATGACAAAAATCGGCCGATTTAGTGTAGAACAGCCCGATTTATTTTCCTGTTGCTCTTTAATTGATGAATCTGTATGATTGGGGTGTTAGGTTGTTAAATCCTAGTGTTTATTAAGCCTAATTTAGCTTAGGATCACCTAATGCTATCAACCTAAGTGAGGGAAGAGATCTACCCGATGATTTCCGATCTTAGATACCTTAGAAGATGAATTCTAGGTAGTAGCGAGCCTCATAAGCCGCTATTGGATCGAGTGTGCTAGGATTATTGCTTGAGATTTCCCTATTCCGAGACTTACCCGGTAAGGAGAGGGTTACCCTTAAGTAGTATCTAGTTTGTGTGGAATTCCTTACTCTAACCCCTTGAGACCTACCCGGTAATAGGAGTTTGATGTTGGATTAGTGAAGTGAGAGACCTACCCGGTAATTGCTTCCATTAGTTAAACACTCTTTCCCCAACACCGCAGCTTGTCCTTAGAATCTTTAGAACCTTGAGTCCGATGCCATAACCGGAAATCTTGACCTCTAGAATCTACTTTTCTCTCTTGATCATATACTTGTGCTTTGTGTTACTTGTTCGTTTGTTAGCTTAATTTGTTAGTTGATTTATTTCCTTGCTTGACTTGTGATCTTTGTTTGACCACCATAAAAACCAACAAAAACATTGCGTTTTCCATTTTCTTTGTTCCTCATCTTATCTTAGTCTAGATTCACACTATCTTTGATCATTGAATGACTTAGTTTCACCTCAGTCCTTGAGTTCGACCTCGGAATACTTACCTTTCTACAAATGTCCCGTACACTGCGGGTTCGCTAGGAGTTAGGATAAATATAACGAGTATAAATTTAAAGCTCATTTGGGTTGTGTAATGCACCCGCCACCTTCCAAAGGTGTATGATGGCTATCTTTTCGGAATATATAGAAAATATCATGGAAGTGTTCATGGATGATTTCTCTGTTTATGGTTCTTCTTTTGATAATTGCTTGGCTAACTTGTCATTAGTATTGCAAAGATGTGAGGAGACAAATCTTGTCTTGAATTGGGAAAAATGCCACTTCATGGTAAGTGAAGGTATTGTGTTAGGACACTTGGTGTCTAACCGTGGCATTGAGGTTGATAGGGCCAAGATTGAAACGATAGAGAAGTTGCCACCACCTACCTCGGTGAAGGGGGTAAGGAGTTTCTTAGGGCATGCCGGTTTTTACCGGAGGTTTATTCAAGACTTCTCTAAAATTTCTAAGCGCCTTACTAACCTACTAATGAAGGATGTTGAATTTGTTTTCTCCAAAGATTGCCTTGAGGATTTTTGTAGGTTGAAGAACGCTTTGATCTCCGCACCCATCATGCAACCTCCGGATTGGAGCCTACCGTTTGAGATCATGTGTGATTCAAGTGATGTAGCCGTTGGGGCTGTTTTGGGGCAAAGGAAAGATGGGCACACTCATGCCATTTATTATGCTAGCAAGACGCTAGATGATGCCCAACTCAACTATGCTACCACCGAGAAAGAGTTGTTAGCGGTGATGTATGCTTTTGAGAAGTTCCGCTCATACCTTGTTGGAGCGAAGGTCATAGTTTATACGGATCATGCTGCGATCCGTTATCTACTTACCAAGAAGGATGCCAAGCCTAGGTTGATTCGGTGGATCCTTCTTCTACAAGAGTTTGATTTGGAGATCCGGGACAAAAAGGGATCCGAGAACTCAGTGGCGGATCACCTTAGTAGACTCCCACCATTGGAGCTTGAAAGAGAGGACATCCCGATTGATGACTCATTCCGGGATGAGCAATTGCAAATGGTGGAGGAATGCTTGTTCCAAGTGTCTAGAGGAAGCAAGCCATGGTTTGCCGACATTGTGAACTACTTAGTGTGTGAGGAGGTGCCTCCCGGTTTGACATATGCCCAAAGGAAGAAGTTCTTCAAAGATGTGAGGCATTACTATTGGAGCGAGCCACTTTTGTTCAAAAGAGGGCCGGATGGAATGTTTAGAAGATGCATACCGGAGGATGAGGTAGAGAGTGTGATCCGGCATTGCCATTCCTTACCATGTGGAGGGCATGCTAGCTCGCACAAGACATGTGCTAAGGTGTTGCAATCGGGCTTCTTTTGGCCAAGTTTGTTCAAGGATGTGCAAGGCTTTGTGGTAGCTTGTGATGCTTGCCAAAGGACGGGCAACATCTCAAGGAGGAACGAGATGCCCTTGAACAACATCCAAGAGGTAGAAATATTTGATGTATGGGGTGTGGATTTCATGGGACCCTTCCCTTCTTCATGTGGCAACCTCTACATCCTATTGGCGGTTGACTATGTTTCGAGATGGGTAGAGGCCATCGCCTCTCCTACAAATGACGCCAAGGTTGTTGTGCGGTTCTTCAACCGAGTGATCTTCCCTAGGTTTGGAACACCAAGGGTGATCATAAGTGATGGGGGAAAGCATTTCACCAATAGGAATTTTGGGGCACTTTTGGCTAAGTATGGGGTGACTCATAAGGTGGCAACACCTTACCATCCTCAAACTAGTGGCCAAGTGGAGATCTCCAACCGGGAGATAAAGGGAATACTTGAGAAGACGGTCTCTAGAACGAGAAAGGATTGGGCTATGAAGCTCGATGATGCCTTGTGGGCATATAGGACCGCTTTCAAGACACCAATTGGCACCACTCCTTATAAGTTGGTCTATGACAAGTCTTGCCACCTTCCGGTAGAGATGGAGCATAGAGCTTATTGGGCCATTAAGTGGCTAAATTTTGATCTCAAGGAGGCGGGAGAGAAGAGGTTGCTTGATATAAACGCCCTTGAAGAGATCCGGTTGGATGCTTATGAGAATGCCCGGATCTACAAGGAGAGGACTAAACGATGGCATGACAAGCGCCTCATCCCGAAGGAGTTGAGTGAAGGCGACCTTGTCCTTCTCTTCAACTCAAGGCTGTGGCTCTTCCCCGGAAAGATCAAATCAAGATGGACCGGGCCATATGTGGTGAAGAAAGTTTTTCCTCATGGAGCGGTAGAGATAGGAGGAGATCATTGTGGCAACTTCAAGGTGAATGGGCATCGTTTGAAGAAGTACATCCCGGAAGCCCCGGTGGAAGTGATTGCCCCGCTTCACCTTGATTGAAACGCTCATAAATTTGGTCAAGCTAATGACCTTAAAGAAGCGCTTAATGGGAGGCAACCCATTGGTACATATTTTTCCCTTTCTTTTTCTTGTTTTTGCTTGATCTTACTCTTGGTGTGCCTTGTTTTTCTTTTGTGTTTTTGGGTGCTAGATCTTGTTGATTGTCATGAGTTATGAGATGTTGGAGGTCATGTGAAAGCCTCATGGACCAGTTGAAGGTACAAGATCCAAGCACATGGATGAGGAGGAAATCACCCAGAAAAATCGGCCAGTTCTTCAGACAGATCGGTCGATTTTCCTGAGCTATGGGGCGATTTTTCCTCTGTATAAAGGGAAGTGATGATCTCCAATCAAGCATGGGTGGAGCGGACGTGAACTTGGACGGCTTGCGGTGCCAAGCGCGGGTTCCAATCTCATAATGAACATCAAGAGCTCTCTACCATCCTTGATCGATCATCCACCATCATCATCCAATGTGAACCGAAATACCAAAGCATCACCAATTTTACATTGTGAGAACCTTCTTTCACTTCTTTATTTAGTTTACACATTAGGGACAATGTGTTTCTATGTATGGGGTGGGGTTTGCATGATCCTTTGCATAATGAGCATTTAGGGTATTTTAATATTTGCACATGTCTTGCATTGTATATATTCATTTCGAAAAATCCAAAAAATCAGAAAATTTTAAAAATTTTAGTGCTTTTAAAGCTTGGATATGACCCTAATGATGAACCTTGTCTTGTGGATTGGCTATGGATGGCCTTGTGTGTTTAATTGATGATAGCATATGTGGACTTGATGTACTTATCTTGAATCCCATGAATGATGTGTGATCATGAATGTTTGCCTTGATTGAATTGAGTATTGAAAGTCGAAATTGCATGCTAGTTCTTGCACATCATTTAGGAATAAATGAGGCAATTCATCTTTCTCTACTTCTCATCTTGATCATGTTGTTTGAGCACCTCAATTGATGAAAAATTTGACCTCTTTTGACCCATCCGGGAATAGGAGCATGATAGTGTGTTGATGTGTGTGAAAAGCAAGTGTGGGGTGAAGTTGTTGATGAAAGAATGATGTGAATGAAATGCTGAAATTGTTGTGAAAGTGTAGCCAAAAATATAGGTTTAGGGACGTTGGTTTAAATGACAAGTAACTCGGTACACTTCACATAATCGGGTGTTGGTGCCTTGCCAAAGTCAAATAAACCGATAGTCCTAGCGAGCTTTGGTATGTGTGCCTGGTGTGGATGCATCTCGAAAAATAGAAAAAGCCCGAGAATGGCTAATCACCAAGGTTTCGGCTTTTGTACACCAATGCCATTGGCTCAAAAATAAAAGAAAGAAAAGAAAATGAAGAAAAAATATACACTTGAAGGAAGTTGAAAAGACATGTGAAGTTGTGGTTGTTTAGTTCCTTTCCCGGATTAGCATCACATAGCCTAGAAAATTCCCACCTAATCACAACGTTTCTTGGCCTTTTATTTCACAAGTCCTTATGACCTATTTGCATGTTTGTAAGACTTAGTGATTTAGATTGGATATACTCATGATCATCTTGACTTCTTCATCTTTACATTTCATTGCATGCTATCAAGTTAAGTGCAATTGTCTTTCCATGCTTTCATTTATTTGATACATAATTGCTTGTCCATTGTCATGAAACATGACTATGAAGGTGATCCAATATTAGAAGCACAACTCCAAAAAGATTTTGCCATTTTTCTGCATACATAAATCATGTCATCTCTTAGTCTATAGTTGGGAATTTGATCGGGCACGAGCAAACCTTAAGTATGGGGTATTTTTGATAACACGATTTATGACTTAGGTTTAGGTAATCATTTAGATAGATTTCTCACTCATTCATGCACGTTTTGGCATTGGTTCATGACGTCTTCGCTCAATTCATGCACATTTCTAGAAAAGACGTCTACACTACCTTTTATCGGTTTTGTAGGTAATTTGGGGATCTATTGGACGTTAATCGATACATTTGAGGGCCAAGCCTCATGATGGTACACATCCAAAGCATTGGAGGAGCATAATTGGAGCAACAAAGGACACAAAGACCACTATTGGTGCAAGCAATGGAGCAACTCATGGCTAGACGATCATAGCATGTTTCTGTTGAAGAAAATCGGACCAACTAGCAGCTAAATCGGACGATTTTTGTCCAGTGGGTCGATTTTTGGGGCTTTGACAGCTTAAGCCACGTGTCCCACGATCTCTTGTCCGTCCTTGCTCTTGGTGGAGAATATAAGTGGTCCTGCAGGTTGTTGCTGAGCATCTCTCCTCTCCCACACTCTCATTCACAGCTCATTAATTTGGGGGAAAGATTGGAGGAGAAGAAAAGCTCTCAAGGATTGAAGGAAGAAGAAGAACACCATTCTAGAGTGAAAGTAAGGTTTTGAGTGATTTTTGAGTGATTTTTGTAATCTTGGCTTGAAGAACTATTGCAAGGATTGTTAGGAACGTTTTGAATCTTCATTTAAGAGTTTGTAAGTCTTGCTACAACTTGGATTCAGTTGAGATTTATTGATTTTACTTGCTTATCTTTCATTATCCATCTATGAACACCATGTATGCTTGTGTGATGATTTTGGATCTTAATATGCATACTATTGGCTAGTTTGTTGTGATTCTGGAGTGATGGATTGATGGTTATGGCTAGGGTGATGATAGGATGGGCTTATATGTTAGTCAGGGATGATTTATATGCACGAAACTCACAACAGAAGGAAAAATCGACCGATTTATCTGTAGAACAGCCCGATTTATTCTCCTGTTGCTCTTTAAATGATTAATCTGAATGTTAAGGTCCTTGGTTGTTTAAATCCTAGTGTTTATTAAGCCTACTTTAGCTTAGGATCACCTAATGCTATCAATCTAAGTGAGGGAAGAGATCTACCCGATGATTTCCGACCTTAGGTACCTAAGATGATAAATGCTAGGTAGTAGTGAGCCTCATAAGCTGCTATTGGATCGAGTGTGCTAGGGATATTGCTTGAGATTTCCCTATTCCGAGACTTACCCGGTAAGGAGAGGGTTACCCTTTAAGTAGTATCTAGTTTGTGTGGAATTCCTTATTCTAACCCCTTGAGATCTACCCGGTAATAGGAGTTAGATGCGGGACTAGTGAAGTGAGAGACCTACCCGGTAATTGCTTCCATTAGTGAAACACTCTTCCCCAACACCGCAACTTGTCCTTAGAATCCTTAGAACCTTGAGTCCTATGCCATAACCGGAAATCTTGACCTCTAGAATCCACTTTTCTCTCTTGATCATATACTTTGTGTGAATTGTGTTACTTGCTTGTTTGCTAGCTTGAGTTGTTAGTTGTTTTATTACCTTGCTTGACTTGTGATCTTTGTTTGATCACCACAAAAACCAACAAAAACATTGTGTTTTCCATTCTCTTTGTTCCTCATCTTATCTAGTCTAGATTCACACTATCTTTGATCATTGTTTGACTCGATTTCACCTAAGTCTTTGTGTTCGACCTCGGAATACTATCACTACTACAAACGTCACGTACACTGCGGGTTCGCTAGGAGTTAGGATAAATATAACGAGTATAAATTTAAAGCTTATTGCGTGTACATCACATCTATTCCTAGACGTAACAAGTTTTTAAATTTATACTCGTTATATTTATCCTAACTCCTAGCGAACCCGCAGTGTACGGGACATTTGTAGAAAGGTAAGTATTCCGAGGTCGAACTCAAGGACTGAGGTGAAACTAAGTCATTCAATGATCAAAGATAGTGTGAATCTAGACTAAGATAAGATGAGGAACAAAGAAAATGGAAAACGCAATGTTTTTGTTGGTTTTTATGGTGGTCAAACAAAGATCACAAGTCAAGCAAGGAAATAAAACAACTAACAAATTAAGCTAACAAACGAACAAGTAACACAAAGCACAAGTATATGATCAAGAGAGAAAAGTAGATTCTAGAGGTCAAGATTTCCGGTTATGGCATCGGACTCAAGGTTCTAAAGATTCTAAGGACAAGCTGCGGTGTTGGGGAAAGAGTGTTTAACTAATGGAAGCAATTACCGGGTAGGTCTCTCACTTTACTAATCCCACATCAAACTCCTATTACCGGGTAGGTCTCAAGGGGTTAGAGTAAGGAATTCCACACAAACTAGATACTACTTAAGGGTAACCCTCTCCTTACCGGGTAAGTCTCGGAATAGGGAAATCTCAAGCAATAATCCTAGCACACTCGATCCAATAGCGGCTTATGAGGCTCGCTACTACCTAGAATTCATCTTCTAAGGTATCTGAGATCGGAAATCATCGGGTAGATCTCTTCCCTCACTTAGGTTGATAGCATTAGGTGATCCTAAGCTAAATTAGGCTTAATAAACACTAGGATTTAACAACCTAACACCCCAATCATACAGATTCATCAATTAAAGAGCAACAGGAAAATAAATCGGGCTGTTCTACACTAAATCGGCCGATTTTTGTCATGAACAGGTCGATTTTTCTCACTGGGTTGGGTTTCGTGCATACAAATCATCCAAAACTAACATATAAGTCCATTTTATCATCAACCTAGCCATAACCATCAATCCATCACTCCAGAATCACAATAAACTAGCCAATAATATGCATATTAAGATCCAAAATCATCATACAAGCATACATGGTGTTCATAGATGGATAATGAAAGACAAGCAAGTAAAATCAATAAATCTCAACTGAATCCAAGTTGTAGCAAGACTTACAAACTCTAAAATGAAGATTCAAAACGTTCTTAACAATCCTTGCAATTAGTTCTTCAATCCAAGACTACAAAATCACTCAAAATCACTCAAAACTCTTAGAATGATGTTCTTCTTCTTCCTTCAATCCTTGAGAGCTTTTCTTCTCCTCCAATCTTCCTCCAAGATCAATGAGTTGTAAATGAGAGTGTGGGAGAGGAGAGATGCTCAGCAACAACCTGCAGGACCACTTATATTCTCCACCAAGAGCAAGGACGGACAAGAGATCGTGGGACACGTGGCTTAAGCTGTCAAAGCCCAAAAAATCGACCCAGTGGACAAAAATCGTCCGATTTAGCTGCTAGTTGGTCCGATTTTCTTCAACAGAAACATGCTATGATCGTCTAGCCATGAGTTGCTCCATTGCTTGCACCAATAGTGGTCTTTGTGTCCTTTGTTGCTCCAATTATGCTCCTCCAATGCTTTGGATGTGTACCATCATGAGGCTTGGCCCTCAAATGTATCGATTAACGTCCAATAGATCCCTGAATTACCTACAAAACCGATAAAAGGTAGTGTAGACGTCTTTTCTAGAAATGTGCATGAATTGAGCGAAGACGTCATAAACCAATGCCAAAACGTGCATGAATGAGTGAGAAATCTATCTAAATGATTACCTAAACCTAAGTCATAAATCTTGTTATCAAAAATACCCCATACTTAAGGTTTGCTCGTCCCCGAGCAAATTCCTAACTATAGACTAAGAGATGACATGATTTATGTATGCAGAAGAATGGCAAAATCTTTTTGGGTTTGTGCTTCTAATATTGGGTCACCTTCGTAGTCATGTTTCATGGCAATGGACAAGCAATTATGTATCAAAATAAATAAAAGCATGGGAAGACAATTACACTTAACTTGATAGCATGCAATGAAGTGTAAAGATGAAGAAGTCAAGATGATCATGAGCATATCCAATCTAAATCACTTAGTCTTACACACATGCAAGTAGGTCATAAGGACTTTGTGAAATAGAAGGCCAAGAAACGTTGTGATTAGGTGGGAATTTTCTAGGCTATGTGATGCTAATCCGGGAAAGGAACTAAACAACCACAACTTCAAATTTTCTTATCAACTTCCCTCAAGTGTATATTTTTCTTCATTTTCTTTTCTTTCTTTTATTTTTGAGACAATGGCATTGGTGTACAAAAGCCGAAACCTTGGTGATTAGCCATTCTCGGGCTTTTTCTATTTTTCGAGATGCATCCACACCGGGCACACATACCAAAGCTCGTTAGGACTATCGGTTTATTTGACTTTGGCAAGGTACCAACACCCGATTATGTGAAGTGTACCGAGTTACTTGTCATTTAAACTAACGTCCCCAATCCTATGTTTTTGTCTACACTTTCACAACAAATTCAGCATTCTTATTCATAACATTCTTTCATCAACGCCTTCACCCCACACTTACTTTTCACACACATCAACACACTAGCATGCTCCTATTCCCGGATGGGTCAAAAGGGGTCAATTTATATCAATTGAGGTGCTCAAACAACATGATCAAGATGGGAAGTAGAGAAAGATGAATTGCCTCATTTATTCCTAATTGATGTGCAAGAACTAGCATGTAATTTCGATTTTTAATACTCAATTCAATCAAGGCAAACATTCATGATCACAAATCATTCATGGGATTCAAGGTAAGTACTTCAAGTCCACATATGCTATCATCAATTTGACACATAAGGCCATCCATAGCCAATTCACAAGACAATATTCATCATAAGGGTCATTCCCAAGCTTTAGAAGCACTAAATTTTTTTTTTTAAATTTTCTGATTTTTTTTTTTTGAATTTTTCGAAATATGTATATACAATGCAAGACATAATGAAACATGTGAAAATATTAAACTATCCTAGATGCTAATCATGCAAGTGATCATGAAAACCCCACCCCATACTTAGAAACACATTGTCCCTAATGTGTAAACTAAATAAAGAAGTGAAAGAGAGTCCTCACAATGTAAAATTGGTGATGCTTTGGTATTTCGGTTCACATTGGATGATGATGGTGGATGATCGATCAAGGATGGTAGAGAGCTCTTGATGTTCATTATGATGTCGAAACCCGCGCTTGGCACCGCAAGCCGTCCAAGTTCCACGTCCGCTCCACCCATACCTGATTGGAGATCATCACTTTCCTTTACAGAGGAAAAATCGGCCCAGTTGCCCAGAAAATCGGACGATTTTGTGCATGAACAGTCCGATTTTTTCTGGGTGATTTCGTCCTCGTCTATGTGCTTGGATATTGTCCCTTCAATAGCTCCATGAGGCTTTCACATGACCTCCAACATCTCATAACTCATGACAATCAACAAGATCTAGCACCCAAAAACACAAAAGAAAAACAAAGCACACCAAGAGTGAGATTAAACAAAAGCAAGAAAAAGAAAGGGAAAAATATGTACCAATGGGTTGCCTCCCATTAAGCGCTTCTTTAAGGTCATTAGCTTGACCAAATTCAGGAGCGTTTCAATCAAGGTGAAGTGGGGCAATCACTTCCACCGGGGCTTCCGGGATGTACTTCTTCAAACGATGCCCATTCACCTTGAAGTTACCACAATGATCTCCTCCTATCTCCACCGCTCCATGAGGAAAAACTTTCTTCACCACATATGGCCCGGTCCATCTTTATTTGAGCTTTCCGGGGAAGAGCCGCAGCCTTGAGTTGAAGAGAAGGACAAGGTCTCCTTCACTCAACTCCTTGGGGATGATCCTCTTGTCATGCCACCGCTTGGTCCTCTCCTTGTAGATCCGGGCATTCTCGTATGCATCCAACCGGATCTCCTCAAGGGCGTTTATATCAAGCAACCGCTTCTCTCCCGCCTCCTTGAGATCAAAATTTAGCCACTTAATGGCCCAATAAGCTCGATGCTCCATCTCTACCGGAAGGTGGCAAGACTTGCCATAGACTAGCTTGTAGGGAGTGGTGCCAATTGGTGTCTTGAAAGCGGTCCTATATGCCCACAAGGCATCATTGAGCTTCATAGCCCAATCCTTTCTAGTTCTAGATACCGTCTTCTCAAGAATGGCCTTTATCTCCCGGTTGGAGATCTCCACTTGGCCACTAGTTTGGGGATGGTAGGGTGTTGCCACCTTATGGGTCACCCCATACTTAGCCAAAAGTGCCCCGAAGTTCCTATTGGTGAAGTGCTTCCCTCCATCACTTATGATTACCCTTGGTGTTCCAAACCTAGGGAAGATCACTCGGTTGAAGAACCGCACCACCACCTTGGCATCATTTGTGGGAGAGGCAATTGCCTCCACCCATCTTGAAACATAGTCCACCGCCAATAGGATGTAGAGATTGCCACATGAAGAAGGGAATGGTCCCATGAAGTCCACGCCCCACACATCAAATATCTCCACCTCTTGTATGTTGTTCAAGGGCATCTCATTCCTCCTTGAGATGTTGCCCGTCCTTTGGCAAGCATCACAAGCTACTACAAAGCTTTGCACATCCTTGAACAAGCTTGGCCAAAAGAAGCCCGATTGCAACACTTTAGCACATGTCTTGTGTGAGCTAGCATGCCCTCCACATGGCAAGGAATGACAATGGCGGATGACACTCTCCACCTTATCCTCCGGTATGCATCTTCTAAACATTCCATCCGGCCCTCTTTTGAACAAAAGTGGCTCGCTCCAATAGTAATGCCTCACATCCTTGAAGAACTTCTTCCTTTGAGCATATGTCAAACCGGGAGGTACTTCCTCACATACCAAGTAGTTCACAATGTCGGCATACCATGACTCACTTCCTCTAGACACTTGGAACAAGCACTCCTCCACCATTTGCAATTGCTCATCCCGGAATGAGTCATCAATCGGGATGTCATCTCTCTCAATCTCTAAGGGAGGTAGTCTACTAAGGTGATCCGCCACGGAGTTCTCGGATCCCTTCTTGTCCCGGATTTCCAAATCGAACTCTTGAAGAAGAAGGATCCACCGAATCAACCTAGGCTTGGCATCTTTCTTTGTAAGGAGGTAACGGATCGCAGCATGATCCGTATAAACAATGACCTTCGCTCCAACAAGGTATGACCGAAACTTCTCAAAGGCATACACTACCGCTAGCAACTCTTTCTCGGTTGTGGAATAGTTAAGTTGGGCATCATCTAGCGTCTTGCTAGCATAATAAATGGCATGAGTGCGCCCATCTTTCCTTTGCCCCAAGACAACCCCAACGGCTACATCGCTTGCATCACACATGATCTCAAACGGTAGGCTCCAATCCGGAGGTTGCATGATGGGTGCGGAGATCAAAGCGTTCTTCGACCTACAAAAAGCCTCAATGCAATCTTTGGAGAAGACAAAATCAACATCCTTCATTAGTAGGTTAGTAAGGGGCTTAGAAATTTTAGAGAAGTCTTGAATAAACCTCCGGTAAAAACCGGCATGCCCTAGAAAGCTCCTTACCCCCTTCACCGAGGTAGGTGGTGGCAACTTCTCTATCGTCTCAATCTTGGCCCTATCAACCTCAATGCCACGGTTGGACACCAAGTGTCCTAACACGATACCTTCACTTACCATGAAGTGGCATTTCTCCCAATTCAAGACAAGATTTGTCTCCTCATATCTTTGCATTACTAATGACAAGTTAGCCAAGCAATTATCAAAGGAAGAACCATAAACAGAGAAATCATCCATGAACACTTCCATGATATTTTCTATGTATTCAGAAAAGATAGCCATCATACACCTTTGGAAGGTGGCGGGTGCATTACACAACCCAAATGGCATCCTCCTATATGCAAAAGTACCCCATGGACATGTAAAGGTTGTTTTCTCTTGGTCATCGGGGTGGATAGGGATTTGGAAGAATCCACTATAGCCATCTAGGTAACAAAAATGGGAATGTTGAGCTAACCTCTATAGCATTTGGTCAATGAAGGGGAGAGGGAAGTGATCTTTCCTAGAGGCCATGTTAAGCTTTCTATAATCAATACACATCCTCCATCCCGTAACCGTTCTAGTGGGGATTAGTTCATTGTTCTCATTAGTCACTACGGTCATCCCACCCTTCTTAGGTACTACATGAACGGGACTAACCCACTTACTATCCGAGATAGGGTAGATAAATTCCCGCATCTAGCAACTTTATGATCTCCTTCTTAACTACCTCTTTCATTATGGGATTCAATCTTCTTTGATGTTCAATAGAGGGTTTATGATTATCTTCCAGCATTATCCTATGCATGCACAAAGAGGGCTTGATGCCAACAAGATCATCAATGGTGTATCCTATTGCCTTTCTATGCAGTTTTAATTCATTCAACAATCTATCAAGCTCATCATCATTCAAAGATGCATTCACAATCACCGGATAAGTAGAATTTGAACCAAGGAAAACATACTTTAAATGAGAAGGAAGAGGTTTAAGATCAAGTTGAGGAGGACCTTTTTCGGTTGGAGACGATCCATACAATGTAGGTTGAGATGATTGCAAAGCCATGGAAGCCTCCTTGAAGTCCCTTGATGATTGCTCACACTCAAGTGGTTGATGCTGAAAAGACTCAGGAAAATCGGTCCAGGAAGAAAAATCGGACGATTTATCCGAGGGTGGGTCGATTTGAGTTTCTGTTTTGGCAAAACTGGCTGAAATTTCAGCACAAGTACAAAAATCGGCCGATTTTTGCCCTTCAGTCCGATTTTTCTTGCAGTTTTCCTCTTCTTCTAGCACTTCAAACCCAACACTTGGTAGCTCGTCCAATGCATTCAAGGCCTTGATTACTTCATTGCTACTCTCCTCAATTCCTTCTTCCATCAAGCTTGAGCTAAGAACTCTCTCAAGCGGATCCTCGAGCAAGATTGAGCTCACAACCTCTCTAGACTCCTCTTCTTCAACTATGTTGAATATATACTCATCAAGAGTTGGCCCTTTCATCATTGTTGATAGCTTGAACTTGATGTTCTCTTCTCCAATGTTGAAGGAGAGAGTCCCATTCTTGCAATCCACTAGACATCCGGAAGTAGCTAGGAAAGGTCTCCCCAAGATGATAGGAACCGGATAGTCCGCCGGAATATCCAAGACAACGAAGTCTATGGGCACATAGAACTTCCCTAGTTGCACCGGAATCTCTTCCAAGATCCCAACCGGATGAGTGATTGAGCGGTCCGCCATGTAAAGGGTCATCTTGACCGGCTTTGGCTCTCCTAGCCCAACCTTGTTGCAAAGTGCAAGCGGGATGATGCTTACAATTGCCCCAAGATCACATAGGGCATCATACTTCACTTCTCCTACTCCGATTGGCACACAAAAGGATCCCGGATCCGTTAGCTTGGGAGGCATCTCTTCCTTCATCATTTGAATCAACTCCGATGATCTCTTAGTCATCCTTATCTCACCATACTCCTCCAACTTCCTTTTGTTGGAGAGTATTTCCTTCAAGAACTTTCCATATGCCGGCATCCCTAGAATAGCATCCATGAACGGAATGTTAATATGCAATTTAGACATTAGTTCAAGGAACTTACCAAAATGATTGTCCAAGCGAGCTCTTGCTCGTGATTGAGGGAATGGTAGCGGTGGTTTGTATGGAGGTGGTGCCACATAGGTTGGCTCTACATCCTTGCTCTTGCCTCCATCTCCTTGCAATGGCTCTTCTTCATTCACCACTTGCTTCCCTTTAACATTCTCCTTGGGCAAAGGATCCTTCATGCTTAACCCACTTCTCGTTGTAATAGCCAACACTTGGCCTCTTGGGTTTTCTTCGGTTCTTCCGGGAAGCTTCCCCGGATCTCTATGGGCTTCACCCGCCTTTTGGAACACTTGTGCTTCCAAAACCTTTTGAGCCTTGGAGATAGAAGTCACCGTGCTCTCAAGACCACTCAACCTTCCAAGCAATTGCTCAAACATCATTTCGGTTCTATCCTTTGGAGGTTGAGTGAATCCGGGTGGAGGTTCTTGTGAAGCTCTTGGTGGTGGAGTTGTGCTTGTAGAAGCGGGAGGGTTCAAGGCTCCATCCGGGTTAGAGTAAGAAAACCCGGGATGGTTATGGTTGGGCCGGTAATTGTTGAATTGCCGGTTGTTGTTGAAATTCCTTGGGCCTTGGTAGTTGTTTTAGTTGCCCCTTCCCATGTAATTCACATCCTCCTCCTTGGAAGACAAGTTAGCTTGTGGAAGCACTTGAGGGGTTGCTTTGTTCTTCAAGGTTGTAGCACACAACTCCCTCAAGGACTTTAGCTCGTTGTTGATGGCGTCGAGCTTGAAGTTGCTCATGGTGACCTCACTCACCTCATATGCTCCCGCATTTCTCCCTTCACTCTTCCTATGGGAGTATTTCTCAATCACTAGAGCTTGTTTCTCTACAAACTCCCAAGCATCATCTACATGTTTCTCCATGAAAGTCCCACCGGAAAGGGATTGAAGCTTGAATTGGCTATCTTCATCAAGTCCCTTGAAGTAGATCTCCAATAACTCAATTTTCGGTTGTCATCTCCTCCCAAGTACCAACTCGCCCTTGTGGAATAGATTGATACCAAGCCAAGGCTTTGTCCTTAAGAGAGAAAGAGAAAGCCCTTAGCTTATGGTTGTTGCTCTCCAATCTTGGCGGTCTAAGAGTCTCCATCAAAATTTCGTAGTTCATCAAATGTTGGTGAGGAGACTCTCCTTCCATCCCTCCAAATTGATTATGCCGGATCATTTGTAGAACTTGAGGGCGGAGCTCGTAGTTGTGGGCTGCGGGATCTCCTAAGTTCACACCCGGACGGTGTGCTCTTTGTGCCGGATCCATACGTCTACCCAAAGTTTGTGGCTCTTCAATGGAAATGGGCGCAACCCTATCATTAACCGCCGGCTGCGGTTGTACCACCGGTGGTGGAGGAGGTGGAGGTTGTCGGCGATTGAGCTCTCCTTGAACAAGGGCTTGCCTAATCTCCTCAATCTCCCTCCTAGTTTCCTCTTGCCTCTCATTGGCAAGTCTCCTTTCTTCCTCCAAGAGCTCATCTCTTAGCCTTATTTGCTCTAAGGCTTCATCCAACTCAGCTTGGAGGTTTCTTCCGGCCATCTCTTTCTCTTTTCGGATGTTCTTGGATCTAGATCGAAGGGTTTTCTCCGGTTCGGGATCGAATGGAGCTAAATCCTTGCCACGAGATCTTCGCATACACCTAAAGAGTAATAGATGTCCTGAAAAGCAAAGACACAAACCAAAGAGAGATCAAACGCAACAAGAAAGATCCACACTAGAAACAATCACAAATTGACTCAATCTAGACCTAGTCCCCGGCAACGGCGCCAAAAACTTGTTACGTCTAGGAATAGATGTGGTGTGCACGCAATAAGTCTTAAATTTATACTCGTTATATTTATCCTAACTCCTAGCGAACCCGCAGTGTACGGGACATTTGTAGAAAGGTAAGTATTCCGAGGTCGAACTCAAGGACTGAGGTGAAACTAAGTCATTCAATGATCAAAGATAGTGTGAATCTAGACTAAGATAAGATGAGGAACAAAGAAAATGGAAAACGCAATGTTTTTGTTGGTTTTTATGGTGGTCAAACAAAGATCACAAGTCAAGCAAGGAAATAAAACAACTAACAAATTAAGCTAACAAACGAACAAGTAACACAAAGCACAAGTATATGATCAAGAGAGAAAAGTAGATTCTAGAGGTCAAGATTTCCGGTTATGGCATCGGACTCAAGGTTCTAAAGATTCTAAGGACAAGCTGCGGTGTTGGGGAAAGAGTGTTTAACTAATGGAAGCAATTACCGGGTAGGTCTCTCACTTCAATAATCCCACATCAAACTCCTATTACCGGGTAGGTCTCAAGGGGTTAGAGTAAGGAATTCCACACAAACTAGATACTACTTAAGGGTAACCCTCTCCTTACCGGGTAAGTCTCGGAATAGGGAAATCTCAAGCAATAATCCTAGCACACTCGATCCAATAGCGGCTTATGAGGCTCGCTACTACCTAGAATTCATCTTCTAAGGTATCTAAGATCGGAAATCATCGGGTAGATCTCTTCCCTCACTTAGGTTGATAGCATTAGGTGATCCTAAGCTAAATTAGGCTTAATAAACACTAGGATTTAACAACCTAACACCCCAATCATACAGATTCATCAATTAAAGAGCAACAGGAAAATAAATCGGGCTGTTCTACACTAAATCGGCCGATTTTTGTCATGAACAGGTCGATTTTTCTCACTGGGTTTGGTTTCGTGCATACAAATCATCCAAAACTAACATATAAGTCCATTTTATCATCACCCTAGCCATAACCATCAATCCATCACTCCAGAATCACAATAAACTAGCCAATAATATGCATATCAAGATCCAAAATCATCATACAAGCATACATGGTGTTCATAGATGGATAATGAAAGACAAGCAAGTAAAATCAATAAATCTCAACTGAATCCAAGTTGTAGCAAGACTTACAAACTCTAAAATGAAGATTCAAAACGTTCTTAACAATCCTTGCAATTAGTTCTTCAATCCAAGACTACAAAATCACTCAAAATCACTCAAAACTCTTAGAATGGTGTTCTTCTTCTTCCTTCAATCCTTGAGAGCTTTTCTTCTCCTCCAATCTTCCTCCAAGATCAGTGAGCTGTAAATGAGAGTGTGGGAGAGGAGAGATGCTCAACAACAACCTGCAGGACCACTTATATTCTCCACCAAGAGCAAGGACGGACAAGAGATCGTGGGACACGTGGCTTAAGCTGTCAAAGCCCAAAAAATCGACCCAGTGGACAAAAATCGTCCGATTTAGCTGCTAGTTGGTCCGATTTTCTTCAACAGAAACATGCTATGATCGTCTAGCCATGAGTTGCTCCATTGCTTGCACCAATAGTGGTCTTTGTGTCCTTTGTTGCTCCAATTATGCTCCTCCAATGCTTTGGATGTGTACCATCATGAGGCTTGGCCCTCAAATGTATCGATTAACGTCCAATAGATCCCCGAATTACCTACAAAACCGATAAAAGGTAGTGTAGACGTCTTTTCTAGAAATGTGCATGAATTGAGCGAAGACGTCATAAACCAATGCCAAAACGTGCATGAATAAGTGAGAAATCTATCTAAATGATTACCTAAACCTAAGTCATAAATCTTGTTATCAACTTACCCGGTGATGAGACCTTAGGGATGGCCTAGTGGACCATGAGACCTACCCGGTGATTGATCCCAATCTAGAAACACTTAACCCCAACATATCATAGTTAATCCAAGGGAAGAATAGATAGCTTGAGTCCTATGCCATAACCGGAACTTCCAACCCCTAGAATCCGCTTCTCTATCTTTGATCTATATCTCGTATTTTGCTTGTTTGTTTGCGTTGATTTGTTAGCTTAGTTGATTATTATATTTCGCATGATTTGTAATCTTTGATTAATCACCAAAAAACCAACCAAAAACAATTGTGATTTTCATTTCTTTATTTCTCTCTCCTTTCTTAACCTAGATCTTCACTAGACTTAATCATAAATTGAATCAATCTCACCTTAGTCTTTGTGTTCGACCTCGGAATACTATCCCTACTACAAACGTCCCGTACACTGCGGGTTCGCTAGGAGTTAGGATAAATATAACTAGAATATAAATTTAAAACCCATTGCGTATCACACATCCTGAGCATAACAAGTTTTTGGCGCCGTTGCCGGGGACTAGGTCTAGATTGAGTCTATTTTGTGATTGTTTATTAGTGTAGATCTTTCTTGTTGCTTTTGATCTCTTTTTGGTTTGTGTCTTTGCTTTTCAGGACATCTCTTACTCTTTAGGTGTATGCGAAGATCTCGTGGCAAGGATTTAGCTCCATTCGATCCCGAACCGGAGAAAACCCTTAGATCTAGATCCAAGAGTATTAAAAAGGGGAAAGAGATGGCCGGAAGAGATCTCCAAGCTGAGTTGGATGAGGCTTTAGAGCAAATTAGGATAAGGGATGAAGCTTTGGAGAATGAGAGGAGGCTTGCCAATGAGAGGCAAGAGGCAACTAGGAGGGAGATTGAGGAGATTAGGCAAGCTCTTGTGCAAAGAGAGCTTAACCGTCAACAACCTCCTCCACCTCCACCACAACCGCAGCCGGCGGCGGTAAACATTAGGGTTGTGCCCATTGCTATGGAAGAGCCACAAACGTTGGGGCAACGTATGGATCCGGCACAAAGAGCACACCGTCTGGGTGTGAACTTAGGAGATCCCGCGGCCCATGATTACGAGCTCCGCCCTCAAGTTCTACAAATGATCCGGCATAATCAATTTGGAGGGATGGAATGAGAGTCTCCTCATCAACACTTGATGAATTATGAGATCTTGATGGAGACTCTTAGACCGCCAAGATTGGAGAGCAACAACCATAAGCTTAGGGCTTTTTCCTTCTCTCTTAAGGATAAAGCCTTGGCTTGGTATCAATCTATTCCACAAGGGCGAGTTGGTACTTGGGAGGAGATGACAACCGAGTTTTTGACTAAGTTCTTCCCGCCTTCCAAGACTACCGAGTTAAGAGGGAAGATTAATGCCTTCGTAATGAAGGATAGAGAGAGCTTGTTCAAATCTTGGGAGAGATTCAAAGACCTTCTCCTAGATTGTCCACACCATGGCATACCGAAAATTGAGCTATTGGAGATCTACTTCAAAGGACTTGATGAAGATAGCCAATTCAAGCTCCAATCTCTTTCCGGTGGGACTTTCATGGAGAAGCATGTAGATGAAGCTTGGGAGTTTGTGGAGAAGCAAGCTCTAGTGATTGAGAAATACTCCCATAGGAAGAGTGAAGGGAGAAAGGCGGGAGCATATGAGGTGAGTGAAGTCACCATGAACAATTTCAAGCTTGACGCCATCAACAATGAATTGAAGTCCTTGAGGGAGTTGTGTGCTACAACTTTGAAGAACCAAGCAACTCCTCAAGTGCTTCCACAAGCCAATTTGTCTTCCAAGGAGGAGGATGTGAATTACATGGGAATGGGCAACTACAACAACAATTATCAAGGCCCAAGGAACTTCAACAACAACCGGCAATTCAACAATTACCGGCCCAACCACAACCATCCCGGGTTTTCCTACTCTAACCCGGATGGAGCCTTGAACCCTCCCGCTTCCTCAAGCACAACTCCACCACCAAGAGCTTCACAAGAACCTCCACCCGGATTTACTCAACCTCCAAAGGATAGGACCGAATTGATGTTTGAGCAATTGCTTGGAAGGTTGAGTGGTCTTGAGAGCACCGTGACTTCAATTTCTAAAGCTCAAAAGGTTTAGGAAGCACAAGTGTTCCAAAAGGCGGGTGAAGCCCATAGAGATCCGGGAAAGCTTCCCGGAAGAACCGAAGACAACCCAAAAGGCCAAGTGTTGGCTATCACTACAAGGAGTGGGTTGAGCATGAAAGATCCTTTGCCCAAGGACAATGCTAAAGGGAAACAAGTGGTGAATGAGGAAGAGACTTTACAAAGAGATGGAGGCAAGAGCAAGGATGTAGAGCCAACCTATGTGGCACCACCTCCATACAAGCCACCACTACCATTCCCGCAATCACGAGCAAGAGCTCGTTTGGACAATCACTTTGGTAAGTTCCTTGAACTAATGTCTAAATTGCATATTAACATTCCGTTCATGGATGCTATTTTAGGAATGCCGGCATATGGCAAGTTCTTGAAAGAGATACTCTCCAACAAAAGGAAGTTGGAGGAGTATGGGGAGATAAGAATGACCAAGAGATCCTCAGAATTGATCCAAACAATGAAGGAGGAGATGCCTCCCAAGCTAAGAGATCCGGGTTGCTTTTGTGTCCCAATTGGAGTGGGAGATGTGAAGTATGAAGACCTTTCTGATCTTGGGGCAAGTGTAAGCATCATACCGCTTGCACTTTTGCAACAAGGTTGGGCTAGGAGAGCCAAAGCCGGTCAAGATGACCCTCTATATGGCGGACCGTTCTATCACTCATCCGGTTGGGATTTTAGAAGACATTCCGGTGCAACTAGGAGGATTCTATGTGCCAATTGATTTTGTTGTCTTGGATATTCCGGCAGACTATCCGGTTCCCAACATCTTAGGGAGACCTTTCCTAGCTACTTCCGGATGCCTAGTGGATTGCAAGAATGGGACTCTCTCCTTCAACATTGGAGAAGAGAACATCAAGTTCAAATTATCCACAATGATGAAAGGGCCAGCCCTTGATGAGGATGTCTTCAACATAGTCGAGCAAGAAGAATCTAGAGAAGTTGTGAGCTCGATCTTGATCAAGGATCCCTTGGAGAAGGTTCTTACCTTAAGTATGATGGAGGAGGGTGTTGAGGAGGCTTGCAATGAAGAGATCAAGTCCTTAGAAGCATTAGAAGAGGAGACAAGGGCTCCAATTAAAGAGAATGAAGAGGTGTTGAACAGCTACAAGAACCACGGCCGTGGAAGAGCTTCCACGGCCGTCAAACTCTCTGTAAAGCCACAGAAAACAAGCCAGGCAACTTCCACGGCCGTGGAACTTGAGCAAACCGTGGAGTTGGCCGTGGTTTCCCCTGGATCAGCCCTTGGTGGTGATCAAGCTTCTAGGAGCTTTGGAGGGTCTTCATTTGCTTTGAATTCATCTCATCCAACCTTGTTTGGATCGTCTACACTCGATAAAGGTCCTCCTAAACTTGAACTCAAACCCCTCCCCTCTCATTTAAAGTATGCTTTCCTTGGTGTTGATTCTACATATCCGGTGATTGTGAATGCATGCTTGAGTGATGATGAACTTGTTAAGTTGTTGCATGAGCTAAGATTGTATAGGAAAGCCATTGGCTATACTATTGATGATTTGGTTGGCATTAAGCCTTCTTTGTGTATGCATAAGATATTGATGGAAGATAATCATAAACCCTCTATTGAACATCAAAGGAGATTGAATCCCATAATGAAAGAGGTAGTCAAAAAGGAAATCATTAAGTTGCTAGATGCGGGAATTATCTACCCTATATCGGATAGTAAGTGGGTTAGTCCCGTTCATGTAGTACCTAAGAAGGGTGGGATGACCGTAGTGACTAATGAGAACAATGAACTAATCCTGAGTAGGACGGTTACGGGGTGGAGAATGTGCATTGATTATAGGAAGCTTAACATGGCCTCTAGGATAGATCACTTCCCTCTCCCCTTCATTGACCAAATGCTAGAGAGGTTAGCTCAACATTCTCATTTTTGCTATTTAGATGGCTATAGTGGATTCTTCCAAATCCCTATCCACCCCGATGACCAAGAGAAAACAACCTTTACATGTCCATGGGGTACTTTTGCATATAGGAGAATACCATTTGGGTTGTGTAATGCACCCGCCACCTTCCAAAGGTGTATGATGGTTATCTTTTCGGAATACATTAAAAATATCATGGAAGTGTTTATGGATGATTTCTCTGTTTATGGTTCTTCCTTAGATAATTGCTTGGCTGACTTGTCATTAGTGTTGCAAAGATGTGAGGAGACAAATCTTGTCTTAAATTGGGAAAAATGCCACTTCATGGTAAGTGAAGGTATTGTGTTAGGACACTTGGTGTCTAACCGTGGCATTGAGGTTGATAGAGCCAAGATTGAAACAATAGAGAAGTTGCCACCACCTACCTCGGTGAAAGGGGTAAGGAGTTTCTTAGGGCATGCCGGTTTTTACCGGAGGTTTATTCAAGACTTCTCTAAAATTTCTAAGCCTCTCACTAACCTACTAATGAAGGATGTTGATTTTGTCTTTTCCAAAGATTGTCTTGAGACTTTTTGTAGGTTGAAGAATGCTTTGATCTCCACACCTATCATGCAACCTCCGGATTGGAGTTTACCATTTGAGATCATGTGCGATGCAAGCGATGTAGCCGTTGGGGCTGTTTTGGGGCAAAGGAAAGATGGGCGCACTCATGCCATTTATTATGCTAGCAAGACGCTAGATGATTCCCAACTCAATTATGCTACCACCGAGAAGGAGTTGCTAGCGGTGGTATACGCATTTGAGAAGTTCCACTCATATCTTGTTGGAGGGAAGGTCGTAGTTTATACGGATCATGCCGCGATCCGTTATCTACTTACCAAGAAGGATGCAAAGCCTAAGTTGATTCGGTGGATCCTTCTTCTACAAGAGTTTGATTTGGAAATCCGGGACAAGAAGGGATCCGAGAACTCCGTGGCGGATCACCTTAGTAGACTCCCACCATTGGAGCTTGAAAGAGATGACATCCCAATTGATGATTCGTTCCGGGATGAGCAATTGCAAATGGTGGAGGAATGCTTGTTCCAAGTATCTAGAGGAAGTGAGCCATGGTTCGCCGACATTGTGAACTACTTAGTGTGTGAGGAAGTGCCTCCTGGTTTGACATATGCCCAAAGGAAGAAGTTCTTCAAGGATGTGAGGCATTACTATTGGAGCGAGCCACTTTTAATTCAAGAGAGGGCCAGATGGAATGTTTAGAAGATGCATACCGGAGGATGAAGTGGAGAGCGTGATCCGCCATTATCATTCCTTGCCATGTGGAGGGCATGCTAGCTCCCACAAGACATGTGCGAAGGTGTTGCAATCGGGCTTCTTTTGGCCAAGTTTGTTCAAGGATGTGCAAAGCTTTGTGGTAGCTTGTGATGCTTGCCAAAGGACGGGCAACATCTCAAGGAGAAATGAGATGCCCTTGAACAACATTAAAGAAGTGGAAATATTTGATGTGTGGGGTGTGGACTTCATGGGACCATTCCCTTTTTCATGTGGCAACCTCTACATCCTATTGGCGGTTGATTATGTATCAAGATGGGTAGAGGCAATCGCTTCTCCTACAAATGACGCCAAGGTTGTGGTGCGGTTCTTCAACCGAGTGATTTTTCCTAGGTTTGGAACACCAAGGGTGATCATAAGTGATGGAGGGAAGCACTTCACCAATAGGAACTTTGGGGCACTTTTGGCTAAGTATGGGGTGACTCATAAAGTGGCAACACCTTACCATCCCCAAACTAGTGGCCAAGTGGAGATCTCCAACCGGGAGATAAAGGTCATTCTCAAAAAGACGGTATCTAGAACTAGAAAGGATTGGGCCATGAAGCTCAATGATGCCTTGTGGGCATATAGGACCGCTTTCAAGACACCAATTGGCACCACTCCCTACAAGTTGGTCTATGGCAAGTCTTGCTACCTTCCGGTAGAAATAGAGCATAGAGCACATTGGGCCATCAAGTGGCTAAATTTTGATCTCAAAGAGGCCGGAGAGAAGAGGTTGCTTGATATGAACGCACTTGAGGAGATCCGGTTGGATGCATACGAGAATGCCCGGATCTACAAGGAGAGGACCAAGCGGTGGCATGACAAGAGGATCATCCCCAAGGAGTTGAGTGAAGGAGATCTTGTCCTTCTCTTCAACTCAAGGCTGCGGATTTTTCCCGGAAAGCTCAAATCAAGATGGACCAGGCCATATGTGGTGAAGAAGATCTTTCCCCATGGAGCTATTGAGATAGGAAGGGAGCATTGTGAAACCTTTAAGGTGAATGGGCACCGTTTGAAGAGGTATATCCCGGGAGCTCCGGTGGATATGATTGCCCCACTTTACCTTGAGTAGACGCCCCCGAGTGTGGTCAAGCTAATGACCTTAAAAGAGCGCTTGGTGGGAGACAACCCATTGGTAACATTTTCCCTTTCTTGTTTTGCTTTTGTTTCAGATTTTTCTATCTTTGTGTGTGTTTTGTCTACTTTGTGTGTGTGCTAGAGCCTTAGTAGCATTGGAAGCCTTGCTTGGCATGTGAATGATGATGATGAACCCCTCATCAATTATGGGTGGAGCGGACGCGGAACTTGGACGGCTAGCGGTGCCTAGCGCGGGTCCCGATGCCTTGATGAACACTTAGAGCTCTCTACCATGGTTGATAGGATCATCCAACATCAATTCACTTGAGCAAACCCAAATACCATAGCAAACCATTTTTACATTGTGAGAACCTTCTTTCACTCTTCTTTACTTCATTTACACATTGGGGACAATGTATTTCTAAGTATGGGGTGGGGTTTGCATGATCCTTGGCATGATGAGCATCTAGGATAGTTTAAAATCTTCACATGTCTTGCATTGTATATACTCATTTCAAAATCCCATAAAAATTCAGAAAATTTAAAATTTTTGTGCTTTCTAGGCTTGGATATGACCCTAATGATGAATCTTGTCTTGTGGATTGGCTATGGATGGCCTCATGTGTTAAATTGATGAATGCATATGTGGACTTGAAGTACTTCTCTTGAATTCTATGAATGATTTGTGATCATGATGTTTGCCTAGAATGGATTGAGTATTGAAGGTCGAAATTACATGATAGTTCTTGCATACCATCTAGGAATGAATGAGGCAATTCGCCTTTCTCTACTTCTCATCTTGATCATGATTGTTTGAGCACCTCAATTGAGATAAATTTGACCTCTTTTGTCCCATCCGGGAATAGGAGCATGTTAGCGTGTTGATGTGTGTGAAAAGCAAGTGTGGGTGAAGATGTTGATGAAAGAATGTCATGAATAAATGCTGAATTTGTTGTGAAAAGTGTAGCCAAAAATTAAGTTTGGGGACGTTGGTTTAAATGACAAGTAACTCGGTACACTTCACATAATCGGGTGTTGGTGCCTTGCCAAAGTCAAATAAACCAATAGTCCTAACGAGCTTTGGTATGTGTGCCCGGTGTGGATGCACCTCGAAAAATAGAAAAAGCCCGAGGATGGCTAATCACCAAGGTTTCGGCTTTTGTACACCAATGTCATTGTCTCAAAAATAAGTCAAGGAAAAAGAAAAGAAAGGAAAGATAGGGAAAAACATACACTTGAGGGAAGTTGATCGAGGACAAGATTGTGGAGTTAGTTCCGTTCCCGGATTAGCATCACATAACCTAGAAAATCCCCACCTAGTCACTACATTTCTTGGCCTTTTATTTCACAAGACCTTATGACCTATTTGCATGTAAGACTTAGTGATTTAGATTGGATGTATTCTTGATCTTCTTGACTTCTTCATCTTTACATTTCATGCATACTTTCGAGTTAAGTGCAATTGTCTTTCCATGCTTTCGCTTGTTTGATGCATGATTGTTTATCCTTTGCCATGAAACATGACTATGAAGGTGATCCAATAGTAGAAGCACAAACCCAAAAAGATTTTTGCCATTTTTCTGCATACATAAATCATGTTATCTCGTAGTCTATAGTTGAGAATTTGCTCGGGGACGAGCAAACCTTAAGCAGGGGTATTTTGATAACACGATTTATGACTTAGTATTAGGTAATCATTTAGATAGAATTCCCGCTCATTCACGCATGGTTTAGCACTAGTTCATGACGTTTGCACTCAATTCATGTATTTTGTCGAGATAGACGTCTACACGGACTTGTGAATTGCTTTGTAGGTATTTTGGGAGATTTAGGAGCTAAAACGATACGTTTGAAGATCATCCATCTAGATCACACACCCTCGGACTCATTAGGATGCAAGCTAAAGGCTAGAGAGGACTCATGGAACCTTGCCAACACAAGCCATGCACCAAACCGAAGCTTAAATGATCATAGGCAAAGCTGAAGCACAAATCACGGTTCTCTGACACTCCACGGCCGTGATTCTGGCCGTGGTTTTTGCCAGGTCTTCGTGACAGCTGTGCCACGATTTCTTGGCTAGCTCTTGCAAAGTTGTAGTATAAAAGTGGTCCTACATTGGCTGTGGAAGGATCATCTTGGAGCAGCTCTCCATTATCCATTATTCTCTAACAAAAATATTCTCTCAACAAGAAGATTATTGGGGAAGAAGGAGGTAGAAGGAAGCCACCATTGGAGAAGAGCTTCATTGGAGGAGGAAAAGACACACCATTGATAGACCTAGAGAGCTTTTGTAGTGAAGAATTTCGGATCCAATTTCTAAAGTTGTATGAACCATTTGAACCTTCTTTAAGAAGGATTGTGAGTTATTCTAATTCCATTTTCAGCTTGGTTTTGTTTTAGTTCACTTGTTCATCTCTTTCTCTTCTTTATCTTGCAATTGGATGCCATGATTTTATGTTTGATTGTTTCGATTTCTATTATGAATGTTTTAGGCTAAATAGATGTGGTTCTAGGGTAAGGAAAGGATGGTTATGGCTAGGGCTATGATAGGATGGACTTAGATTTACCTTTGGATGACTTGTGTGCATAAACGTAGTTTCTGTTAGGAATCACGGCCAATTCTTGCCAAACCACGGCCGTGGAAAGGTAGAACAAACCGTGATCTTACCTGGCTCGATGGATCTAGTCTTAGATCGTCAGAATGTTGAAATCCTAAGTGTTTGCTGAGTTAAATCTATCCTAGGGTGACCTAGTGTTAGCGACTAAGTGTTAGGAGAGACTTATCCGGTAATCCTTGCTCTTAGATCTCAAAGAGGACAAACCCTAGGTAGTGGTGAGCCTCTTTAGCCGCCATTGGATTAAGTGTGCTAGGATGGTTGTTTAGGACTAACCCTTCCGAGACTTACCCGGTAAGGATAGGTTAGATCTCTAGGTAACAATCCGGTTTGTGTAGAATTCCGTCCCTTAGGTTCTTAGAGACTTACCCGGTGATGAGACCTTAGGGATGGCCTAGTGGACCATGAAAACTACCCGGTGATTGATCCTAATCTAGAAACACTTAACCCCAACATATCATAGTTAATCCAAGGGAAGAATAGATAGCTTGAGTCTTATGCCATAACCGGAACTTCCAACCCCTAGAATCCGCTTCTCTATCTTTGATCTATATCTCGTATTTTGCTTGTTTGTTTGCGTTGATTTGTTAGCTTAGTTGATTATTATATTTCGCATGATTTGTAATCTTTGATTAATCACCAAAAAACCAACCAAAAACAATTGTGATTTTCATTTCTTTATTTCTCTCTCCTTTCTTAACCTAGATCTTAACTAGACTTAATCATAAATTGAATCAATCTCACCTTAGTCTTTGTGTTCGACCTCGGAATACTATCCCTACTACAAACGTCCCGTACACTGCGGGTTCGCTAGGAGTTAGGATAAATATAACGAGAATATAAATTTAAAACCCATTGCGTGTCACACATCCTGAGCGTAACACTGCTCCAGCATAGTCTACTGGTAATCGGACTGCCATGTCCGGTGCTGGGTGGTCATAGCCGCCATTTGAGCCTGAAGGCTCGCAAGAGGCGGATCCTCCTCTGGTGCCGCAATGAGCATCTCCTCGTTGTTTGGGATGGGCAGGTGCTCCTCCTGATGAGCCCGGCTGGAGCTCGCGGCATGCCTCTCCACAATGGCCACTAGCGGCCTCCCCGACAACGGCGCCAAAATTTGACTGAGGGTATTGGTTGGTGATGGAATCACTATCATTTAGGATAGTTTTTAGAGTCTTTTGATTGCATTTGTGTCGGTTTATGCTACTAACTCCTTGGTCCAGAAGAAGAAGACTAAAAGAAGCTAAGGAAGGTATGATAAGCACTTAGGGTGAAGATCGTTCACGAAGCAAAGCTTTTGTTGCCTCACCGCCCGTGCGGAGCCCTGCCACCGCCCCTGCGGGTGACGCCGTCCACCGGAGCGCTCCCTGCGCCTTCACCAGCGCTAACCATGAAGCGTGTCACCGCCCCTTCGCCACTCCTTGGCGCCCCTACGGTGACCTACCCTGAAGAAATGAAGACCAGCTCCCCTGCATCTCTCACTGCGCCCCTGCCTGCGCCTCAACCTGGGAGCTAGAAGACGAAGAGGCTGTGTCACCGCCCTTGCGTCGACGTAGGGACACCCCGGCGGCTTGGTATCAGAAACATCAGTAAAGTAGAAGGGTCAGACATTTGAAGAGCATTGAAGATCCGCCCCAACGGAATTGCCTGGCCGCCCCTGCGGCCTTGAAGAAGATCAAGCGTTTTTGCCTTCACCGCCCCTGCGGAGCTGAAGGGCGCCCCTGCGGCTTAACGTTAGAAGCTTTACTCCGGCTGTTTACACCACCTTTATGGCATTAAAGGTGGTTGTTTTGGGCCGGCCATTTACTCCTATTTAGTGCCTTTTGTAGTATAAACAGTCCTTGGTTGATTGCTAGAATTATCCATCTTGTCATCTTGTTAGTCAACAAATTATCCACTTAGATTGTCTTGCTACCTTTGTAATGAGTTGCTAATTCCCTTGCTACATTGGGTTTGTTTGAAGCTGCATTGTTACTTTGGTTGTAAGTTCTTTTTAATATAAGTTTTCATTCAGTAATACTTTGTGTCTCCTTGATCTCCATTGTCTAATTGCATGTTTACTATTGCTTGAGATTGATCACCTTAGGTTCTAAAGTGCATGTAAACAACTAGGATTAATAGGTTCTGGGTTTGGGTCTTTAATCTAGTAGCAACTTTAAGTAATAACGGGTTGTGATTACATAAAGAAAAGGAACACAAATATAAAGATAAGTTTAACGGTTATAATCTTCTCTTTATATCGCTTAGTCTTTGTTCGAAAGCTAACTTGTTATTTGTTCTTGTAGGTTTACGGAACTTTAACCTGTTAAGTTGTGTTGGTGCCGGTTGGCTTAACACATATATATGATCGAGACGGGAGATTACTTGAAAACTTGTAAAGGGAACTCAACAAAGTAGCAATTGCATGCTTAGAATCAACCTAGTGTAGATTCATCCATTATTGTCTTATTTTTCGCATTAATTGTTTTCATAAGTTTTTGTGCATCAATTTAACCGCCCCCTTGTGTTACTTGTCACTATAATCGATAATCGCATCTAAAACACCTTAACTCTCTTGGGTTCGACCCTTACTTAATCACTATACTTGTTCTTAGTGCTAAGTCGGGATTTACTTTTGATTGGGTATAGACGACCATAGAAATACCGTCGATCAAATTTTGGCGCCGTTGCCGGGGAGTTTTAGTGTTTTATTGTTATTATTGATTATTGGTTTGAACCATTTTTATGGTTCAAACCCGTGCTACTAACTCCGGCTTTGCTTCTTTTGATCCAGAAATTGAGAGGACGCACATCCGGCAACGAAGACAACAACAACTTCAACAAGAGATGGCTGACCGTACTCTTCGTCAACTTACGCAGCCCACCTTGGCTCAAAACCCTCTTGCGGTCACTATACCGGCACTAGGGGAAGGAGTCAACTTTGAGCTCAAGCCGGGCCTCATTCACTTGCTGCCATCCTTCCATGGGCTAAGTGGTGATGACCCCATCAAGCACCTTGAGAAGTTCCATACCGTGTGTATGAGCATGAAGCCGGCCAACATTACCGAAGAACAAATCAAGATGAGGGCATTCGGCTTCACAGTCAAAGATTCGGTGGATGATTGGTGTTACCACCTTCCATCGGGGAGTATCGACACTTGGGAGAACCTTCACAAGGCATTCTTGGAGAAATACTTTCCAGCTAAGAAGGCCAATAGCTTGAAGAAAGCTATAAGCAACATCGAGCAAAAGGAAAACAAAACTCTCTACGAGTACTTCGAAAGGTTTGTACGCCTCCGATCCAGCTGTCCTTTTCACGGATATTCAACTCAAGATCTAGTCTTGTACTTGCACAATTGCTTGCTAGACAATGAAAGGAAGATCATCGATGCGGCTTACGGAGGTAATATTCTTAACTCTACTCCTGACCTTGCTTTGGAAAAGATACAGGAACTAGCGGAAGGGACTCGGAACTTTGGAAGGACCCCGGCTAAGAAAGGAGTTCATGCTGTGAGTTCCGGAAAGAGTGAGATTTTCCCCGAGCTCGTGGAATCGAAGGAAATGGTGAAGAGGCTAACACTTATGGGAACACCGCAGCAGCTCAAAGCTTGTAGAGTTTGTGCTGACCCTTATCATCCAACAGACATGTGTCCACAAGTCCAGGATGACGATGCTGAGGTAAACACAATGGGTTATGGACAACCACAACAACAAAGACTTAGGAACGATCCCTATGCACAGAATATCATGCCAAATTGGCGTGACCAATAGAATTTTCGTTGGAGGGATCAACAAAACCAACAACAACAGCCCCGCCAAGGTAAGTATCACTCAACTGAAGATATGGTTGCAGGTTTTGACTAAACTTTGCTACTCATGTCCAAACAACAGAATCTAGCATCAAGAACCTTGAACAACAGGTTAGTCAAATGGCAGAAGCTATTTCAAGGACCGAATCAAGGCTTTCCGGAGGATTGCCTTCCCAGACATTTATAAACCCCAAGGAGAATGTTAGTGCCCTAACATTAAGGAGTGGGAAGCAAATCCAACAAAAACCAGCAAAAGAATCACAAAGCAAACCTTCTGTCGATTTTTCCGCACCCACAGCCGCCCCTGCGGTTGCAACTGCGCCCAACACAGAACGGACGACGCCCCTACGGCTGGATGTCCCCGCCCCTACGGTGAAAACCCCTGAGCCGCCCCTGCGCTTCCAAGATGACGCCCCTGCGGAAAACACAACAGAGGGTCCTGCTAAAAAGGATACCTACGTCCGGCTTAACTTTCCGCCACTGTACTCCGAGAAGCCACCATCTCCTTTTCCTGAGGCTTTGAAGGAGAGAAGAATCATTGAGGACAAGGACCTCTTTGAGAATTTCTCTAAATGCGAGGTAAACATTCCCCTCCTTAACTTGGTGAAAAGTATCCCTAAGTATGCTCGTTTTTTGAAGGAACTTTGCACTATCAAGAGGAATCAGAAGCTAAAGGGGAAACAGAAAGTGCAAGTGAGTGAGCATGTGTCGGCAGTTTTCCAACGGAGAATGTCCAAGAAGTGCAGCGATCCGGGCATGGTAAACATTCCTTGTGTTATAGGGGAAACCTGCTTTGACAAAGCAATGCTTGATCTCGGTGCTTCTATTAATGTCTTGCCATATTCGATTTACAAATCACTTGGCCTTGGGCCATTAATGGAAACTAGGATTGTAGTACAACTTGCTGATAGATCTAATGTGTACCTGAAAGGGATAATTGAAGATGTATTAGTAATGGTAGACAACCTAATATTTCCTGCTGATTTCTTTGTAATGGATATGGAAAATGATTCACATGCTGCACCCATTTTGTTAGGTAGGCCATTTCTGAAAACGGCTAGGACTAAAATTGATTATGTTAGTGGTAAATTGACCATGGAGTTTGATGGAGAAGTAGTGGAATTTGACATCTATGATGCAATGAGATTTCCTAGTGATGATCATTCGTTGTGTGCTATTGACATTGTTGAACCTTTTGTGCAAGATGTTTTTGATAACTCTGACGTGGATGAATTGAGAAATGTGATTGAGCATGACATTGATGGTTTCAAATCAACTTATGTGTTCATATCTAGCATGAAAGAGGTCCTAGCCCACTTAGATGGGCATAAAAGGCTACCTATCTCCAATTTGGCCATTGGGCCCACTTTACTAACCCAAGCGAGAAGCTTGTTCCGTCCATAGTGCAGGCACCTGAAATAGAATTGAAGGACCTTCCGTCACACCTCAAGTACATTTTCCTTGGAGAACACAATACCTTGCCGGTGATTATCTCCAACAAGTTGACCACCGGACAAGAAGACAAGTTGGTGAAAGTACTAAAAGAGCACAAGACGGCCCTTGGATGGACTATTGTGGACATCAAAGGGATAAGTCCTTCCACTTGCATGCATAGGATTCTACTTGAGGACGAAGCGAAGCCCTCTAGGCAACCTCAAAGGAGGTTGAACCCGCCAATGATGGATGTGGTCAAAAAGGAAGTGTTGAAGCTCCTCCAAGCGGATATGATCTTTCCTATCTCGGATAGCACTTGGGTTAGCCCGACCCAAGTAGTTCCAAAGAAGGGAGGCATCACTATGGTGGAAAATCAACATGGAGAGATGGTCCCAAGCAAAACACAAACCGGATGGAGAATTTGCATTGACTACCGCAAGCTCAATAAGGTAACACGAAAAGACCATTTTCCATTAACTTTTATTGATCAAATGTTGGAACGTCTTGCAGGTCATCAGTACTACTGTTTCCTGGATGAATATTCGGGCTATTTCCAAATAGCCATCGCACCAGAGGATCAAGAAAAGACGACGTTCAATTGCCCATTTGGCACTTTCGCACATCGCAGAATGCCATTTGGACATTGCAACGCACCAGACACTTTTCAACGATGCATGATAAGTATTTTCTCCGAATACATAGAAAATTTCATTGAAGTCTTCATGGATGACTTTACCGTCCATGGAGATAGTTTTGACGCATGTTTAGGGCATTTGAAACTTGTTCTTGAAAAATGTGTTGAAACTAGTTTGGTTCTTAATTCGGAAAAAAGTCATTTCATGGTCGAACAAGGAATTGTGCTAGGACATGTAATATCCTCAAAAGGGATAGAGGTAGATAAGGCAGAGGTTGATGTTATTCAAAATTTACCTTATCCTACTAATGTTCGGGAAATCCGATCTTTTCTTGGTCATGCAGGTTTCTACCGACGTTTCATCAAAGATTTTTCAAAAATCTCGGCACCCCTGTGTGAATTGATCAAGAAAGATGTCACCTTCATAGTGGATGAGGATTGCAAGAAAGCTTTCGACACTTTGAAGGCATGTCTCACCACCGCACCAATCATCCGTTCCCCGGATTAGGAGAAACCTTTTGAAATCATGTGTAACGCTAGTGACTACGCCGTCGGAGTTGTCTTAGGACAAAAAAACGGACGGGCCTCCTATGTAATCCATTGTGCGTCTATGACACTCAATGGAGCGCAAAGGAATTACTCTACCACCGAGAAGGAGATGTTAGCAGTGGTTTTTGCTCTTGAGAAATTCCGGCAGTACCAACTTGGGGTAAAGGTAATAATCTTCACTGACCATGCAGCTCTTAGGTACGTACCTCATGGAAAAGAAGGAGGCAAAGCCACAATTGATCCGATGGGTGCTTCTTCTAAGCGAGTTTAACCTAGAGATAAGGGACAAGAAGGGGGTTGAGAACCTGGTGGCCGATCATTTGAGCAGACTAGTGCAAGAGGAGGAAGATTCAAAAAAAAGAGAGATAGCCGGAAGTTTTTCAGACGATACATTCTACACAACTCTTTGTTGTGTAACTGCCCCCGCGCCTCACACCAGCCGCCCCTGCGGAATTGTCGACAGAGGTTTGTCTTAAGCTCCAATCTTTTAAGCCTTGGTTTGCTGACATTGTGAACTTCATTGTCAGGAAGGAGTATCCTCCAGACTTCACCAAGGCACAACGAGAGAAGGTAAAGGCTGAAGCTCGACACTACGTTAGGGACGATCCTTACCTTTGGAAGCATTGTAGTGACCAAGTAATCCGGCGTTGCATTACGGACAATGAGGTACAATCCATCCTAACTTTCTGTCATTATGAAGCATGTGGGGGCACTTTGGGGCAAACAAAACTGCAAGAAAAGTTTTGGATGCCGGTTTCTTTTGGCCACACATTTTTCGAGACGCTTTTGTATTTTGCAAAGTGTGTGATAGATGCCAAAGGGTAGGAAATCTTTCAAAGAGACATGAAATGCCCCAATCCTCTCTTATATTTTGTGAAATATTTGATGTTTGGGGAATTGATTTCATGGGACCGTTTCCTACGTCATTCGGGAACACATATATTTTGCTTGCGGTGGACTATGTTTCCAAGTGGGTGGAAGCAAAGGCCACCAAAACTGATGATTCAAAAGTGGTTACAGCTTTTCTTAAGGAAAATATCTTTGCAAGATTTGGAATTCCAAAAGCCTTAATCAGTGATAGAGGTACCCATTTCTACAACAAGACGATCACGGCTCTCCTTAAAAAGTACCACGTTCACCAAAGAGTATCAACAACTTATCATCCACAAACAAACGGCCAAGCTGAGGTGTCCAACCGGGACATAAAGACCATCCTTGAAAAGACGGTTTCTCCAGGGCGGAAGGATTGGAGTGCAAGGCTAAATGACGCCTTATGGGCATATCGGACAGCCTACAAAACTCCTATCGGGATGTCCCCTTTTAGGCTCGTGTTTGGGAAAGCTTGCCACCTACCGGTGGAGTTAGAGCACAAAGCTTGGTGGGCGGTAAAGAAGTGCAACATGAACATAGAGGAAGTAGGAGAATTCCGGAAGCTCTAATTGCAAGAGTTGGAGGAATTGAGGCTAGATGCATATGACCATGCTACCACATACAAAGAAAAGACCAAAGCATGGCATGACCGGAACATTCTCCGGAAGGACTTCAAGGTAGGTAATAAGGTACTTCTCTTTCAATTACGTTTGAAACTCTTTGCAAGTAAGTAGCGTTCGAGATGGACAGGGCCGTTCATAGTAGCCGAAGTATACCCTCACGGGGCTGTGGATCTCTATGATCCCCAAACGCACAAGGTGTTCAAGGTAAACGGACAAAGACTAAAGCTCTACCTTGAAGGAGTCAAGAACGATCCAATCGACGAGATGGTGCTAGAGGAAGCATAGTCAGAGAAGTAGAGACCTTACGTCGAGCCAACGACGTAATGCAAAGGCGCTTCTCAGGAGGCAACCCGAAGGAATAAGAAGAGGAGGAGCCTCTGTCAAGAAACCACCCCTGCGGCATTGTGTCCCCGTCCCAGCGGTGACACTCATGCCTAGTGCCGTCCCCGGCGCTGGGCCTGCGCCTGCAATACACCTGTCACCGCCTCTGCAGTGACATCCCTACGCCCCTACGGCGGCCATGCTTGACACGAATTCCCAGCGCCGCCCCCGGCATTGAGCCTGTGTGCCCCTCTCCCTTGTTGCCGCCCCGCCGCGATAAACTCCCGCCCCTGCGGGTTTACCCAGAAAATAAAAAAAAAGAGGATCTCGAAAACACCTACACCTACCATGCACCACCCACCAACCTTCTTCACCAAACACATAAACCCTCCAAAACCCCTCTCCTTCAGAAACACTCTCACGCCCCTGCGCCCTCTGACCAACAAAGCTCTCGCTGACGCCCCTACGCCGCCTCCAACAGCCAGACACCAGTCGCAACACCCCTGCGCCACCCTCTCCCACTACCCCCTTACTCTCTCACAGTCCTACGACCTACATCCTCACCCACTTCACATATTCCACTCCAGCTACACCGCTGGCGACGATTAAACCACCAAGGACGTCACCGGAGCAGCCTTAGCAACACCACTTCCTTCGCTCCCTAGAAATCGCCTCTGCACTTCTCCCGCCCCTACGGCTGCAAGCACCCGCACATGCGCCTTACCGCCCCTGCGCCTGCACAGCCGCCCCTGCGGAAATCACACTAGAAAGGTCGATTTCTCTCCCTTGTTTAAACATTCACTAATCTTTTGCTTCAATTATCCTCAAGAATGGAAGCACCAAGGGAATACAAGATGTCCAAGGCAAAGAAGGAGCGTTATAGGATTGTGTAGGATCGAGTTGTGTATGCAACTCAATTTTTGCATATTCCCACTTTGGAGAAACTAGGCATGTTGGAGAGCATGCAAGCTTTTTTGGAAAATGCTGGGCTCGGAGAATTCCTATAGAGGAGTGCTCCAACATATCTAGATCAGCAGACGGTTCATCTCCACTTTTACAATGGAGAAGGAGGATCATGTGTGTACCGGCCTCACCTTCAAGTTCAACAAGGTGAAATACACACTGGACTACCTCCAGCTATAGGGGGCCTTTGGGGTGACTTTAAACCCCTCCGAGAGCTGGTGGGAGATAGTCCCTACCCCGTATTTGTGTGAGTTCTGGCAGGCGGCTACCGGGTCAGAGTTCCATGCTGGGGGTGAGTACTCCAACAAGCTCACTCACCGCTCCTTGAGGCTCCTCTCCAAGATCCTGATGAGTGTCTTCTGTGGACACAAAGAGGAAAACAAGGTCGCCCTCAAGGACCTCCCACTACTCTATTCATGCCTTCCACAAAGCGAGAAGGTGATGGATTGGCCGTACCTCTTCCTTGCCGCTTTGAAGCGGATTAGGAGGAACGAGCCGAGGGACATTGTCGGCGGTGGGGTGATTTCCTTGATCGCCTCACAGGTGATGGACCTGTCCAGGCTAGAGGACGGGCTGGAGGCTCCTCTTTAAAAGGGGATGCTCAGGAGGTGCAAGCTCCTCCGGCGGGACGGGGAGAACCTATTTTGGATCTCCGTTGCAGATGGGAGCCACCTCACCTACCTCCCCCGGCCTTTACCATTAGGAGGTGAGCTCTCCGAGCTCTACATTCCGGCAGATCCTTTCGTGTTGAGGAGGCCACTAGTGGCCATTGTGGAGAGGCATGCTGCCAGCTCCAGCCGGGCTCATCAAGAGGAGCACCTGCCCATTCCCAACGACGATGAGGAGATGTCCACTGCGGCACCAGAGGAGGACCCGGCCCTTGCGAGCCTTCAGGCTCAAATGGAGGCTATGACCACCCAGTACCGGACATGGCAGTCCGATTACCAACGGATTATGCTGGAGCAGCAGCAGAGCTGGCAAACCAGTTTTGCAACCTCCATGACCTCACACTTTGACCAGAGGCAAGAGGCCTGGCAGGCAATCCAGCAGCAGCAGCTAGAGGCTCAGCAGATGGCTTGGCAGACCAGTTTTGAGACCTCTTTTGGCCGTCGGATGACAGCCCAGCAGGACCGCATTGATGACATCTACCACCGGCAGGAGCACTTCTTCCGCCATTTTCCTTACCCACCGGAGGAGGGTCCAAGTGGTCCATCCGGACCATCCCACTGAGGGGTACATTTCTTTTCCTTCTCCCACATTTATCTTTGACTCATTTCCACTTTGAGGACAAAGTGTACTTCAAGTATGGGGGTGGGATATATCATTGCTTGTACAGTTTATTGAGTTGTTTTGAATTTGTTTTGCATCTTTTGAATTTAGATTGAAATTCATAAAACAAAAAAGAAGAAGAAAAAGCCAAAGAAAATGAAAAAGGCATGAAAAACCTTGGATAAACCGAAAACCCGAAAGGGCGGTTTAGGCCAAAAGAAGGTAGTCCGACCAACCTTAGGTTGGTGCAAAATTGGACTTGAGGGATGTGAGTTCAAGTGAGAAAAGAAGAAGAGTGGCAAGGTGAAAACCCGAAAGGGCGCCTTGGCAAAATGAGCGACATCGAGTGTATGTTTCCCTTCTGGCGTTTGGCGACATAAGAAGGGGAGTCATAAGGAGGTTGTCCGGGTAGGCCACTCTTGGAGCAATAAGGATGGTAGTTTGTCTCTTTTTCTCATTTTTCCTCTCTTTTCATTCTTTCTTTCTTGGTTTTTCTCTTGTTTTCATTGTCTTTTCTTGCTTTCCCATGCTTCCTGAGGCCTTTGAGTCTAGTTGTTGTCATTTGTTTTACTCGGGACGAGTAAAAGGTCTAAGTATGAGGGAGTTTGATAGGTGATCGAATCACTATCATTTAGGATAGTTTTTAGAGTCTTTTGATTGCATTTGTGTCGGTTTATGCTACTAACTCCTTGGTCCAGAAGAAGAAGACTAAAAGAAGCTAAGGAAGGAGTTATAAGCACTTAGGAGTGAAGATCGTTCACGAAGCAAAGCTTCTGTTGCCTCACCGCCCCTACGGAGCCCTGTCACCGCCCCTGCGGGTGACGCCGTCCACCGGAGCGCTCCCTGCGCCTTCACCAGCGCCAACCATGAAGCGTGTCACCGCCCCTGTGCCACTCCTTGGCGCCCCTGCGGTGACCTACCTTGAAGAAATAAAGACCAGCTCCCCTACGTCTCTCACTACGCCCCTGCTTGCGCCTCAACCTAGGAGCTTGAAGACGAAGAGGTTGTGTCACCGCCCCTGCGTCGACGTAGGGACGCCCCGGCGGCTTGGCATCAGAAACGTCAGGAAGTCAAAGGGTCATACGTTTGAAGAGCATTGAAGATCCGCCCCTGTGGAATTGCCTAGCCACCCCTGCGGCCTTGAAGAAGATCAAGCGTTTTTGCCTTCACCGCCCCTGCGGAGCTGAAGGGCGCCCCTGCGGCTTAACGTTAGAAGCTTTACTCCGACTGTTTACACCACCTTTATGGCATTAAAGGTGGCTGTTTTGGGCCGACCATTTACTCCTATTTAATGCCTTTTGTAGTATAAATTAGTCCTTGGTTGATTGCTAGAATTATCCATCTTGTCATCTTGTTAATCAACAAATTATCCACTTAGATTGTCTTGCTACCTTTGTAATGAGTTGCTAACTCCCTTGCTACATTGGGTTGGTTTGAAGTTGCATTGTTACTTTGGTTGTAAGTTCTTTTTAATATAAGTTTTCATCTAGTAATACTTTGTGTCTCCTTGATCTCCATTGTCTAATTGCATGTTTACTATTGCTTGAGATTGATCACCTTAGGTTCTAAAGTGCATGTAAACAACTAGGATTAATAGGTTCCGGGTTCGGGTCTTTAATCTAGTAGCAACTTTAAGTAATAACGGGTTGTGTTTACTTAAAGAAAAGGAACACAAATATAAAGATAAGACGTTTGACGGTTTTAATCTTCTCTTTATATCCCTTAGTCTTTGTTTGAAAGCTAACTTGTTATTTGTTCTTGTAGGTTTACGGAACTTTAACCTGTTAAGTTGTGTTGATGCCGGTTGGCTCAACACATATATATGATTGAGACGGGAGATTACTTGAAAACTTGTAAAGGGAACTCACCAAAGTAGCAATTGCATGCTTAGAATCAACCTAGTGTAGATTCATCCATTATTGTCTTACTTGTCGCAATAATCGTTTTCATAAGTTTTTGTGCATCAATTCAACCAAACCCCCCCCCCCCCTTGTATTACTTGTGACTATAATCGATAATTGCATCTAAAACACCTTAACTATCTTGGGTTCGACCCTTACTTAATCACTATACTTGTTCTTAGTGCTAAGTCGGGATTTACTTTTGATTGGGTATAGACGACCATAGAAATACCGTCGGTCAGGTATTTTATGGTCGTCTACACCCAATCAAAAGTAAATCCCGACTTAGCACTAAAACAAATATAGTGGTTAAGTAAGGGTCGAACCCAAGAGAGTTAAGGTGTTTTATTAGATGCAATTATTGATTATAGTAAAAAGTAACAAGGGGGGTTTTGGTTGAATTGATGCACAAAAAAACTTATGAAAACTATTAATGCGACAAGTAAAATAATGATGGGTGAATCTACACTATGTTGATTCTAAGCATGCAATTGCTACTTTGGTGAGTTCCTTTTACAAGTTTTCAAGTAATCTCCCATCTCGATCATATATATGTGTTGAGTCAACCGGCATCAACACAACTTAACATGTTAGTGTTCCGTAAACCTACAAGAACAAATAACAAGTTAGCTTTCAAACAAAGACTAAGGGATATAAAGAAAAGATTAAAACCATTAAGCTTATCTTTATATTTGTGTTCCTTTTTTGTAAGTAATTACAACCCGTTATTACTTAAAGTTTACTACTAGATTAAAGACCCGAACCCGGAACCTATTAATCCTAGTTATTTGCATGCACTTTAGAACCTAAGGTGATCAATCTCAAGTAATAGTAAAACATGCAATTAGACAATGGAGATCAAGGAAACACAAAGCATTACTGAATAAAAACTTATATTAAAGAAAACTTACAACCAAAGCAACAACGCAGCTTCAAACCAACCTAATGTAGCAAGGGAATTAGCAACTCATTACAAAGGCAGCAAGATAATCTAAATGGGAAAAGTGGATAATTTGTTGGCTAATAAGATGGATCATTCTAACAACCAACCATAGACTATTCAAACTACAAAAGACACTAAATAGGAGTAAATGGCCGGCCCGAAACAACCACCTTTAATTCCATAAAGGTGGTGTAAACAACCGGAGTAAAGCTTCTAACGTTAAACCGTAGGGGCGGCCTTCAGGAACCGCAGGGGCGTTTTAGGCAGAATGCTTGATCTTCTTCATGGTCACAGGGGCGGCTAGGCAATTCTGCAAGGGCAGATCTTCAATCCTCTTCAAACATCTGACCTTTCAACTTCCTGCCGTTTTTTATGCCAAGCCGCCGGGGCGTCCCTATGTCAACACAGGGGCGGTGACAGAACCTCTTCATCTTCCAACTCCCAGGTTGAGGCGCAGACAGAGGCGTAGTGAAAGGCGCAGGGGCACTGGTCTTCGTTTCTTTAGGGCAAGTCACCGTAGGGGTGCCAAGGAGTGGCGCAGGGGCGGTGACACACTTCATGGCTAGCGCTGGCGAAGGCGCAGGGAGCGCTCCGGAGTAAGGCGTCACCCGCAAGAGCGGTGACAAGGCTCCGCTGGGGCGGTGAGGCGACAGAAGCTTTGCTTCGTGAACGATCTTCAATCCTAAGTGCTTATAACTCCTTCCTTAGCTTCTTTTAGTCTTCTTCTTCTGGACCACGAAGTTAGTAGCATAAACCGACACAAATGCAATAAAAAGACTTTAAAAACTATCTTAAATGATAGTGATTCCATCACCTATCAGCTAGCATCCCTCCAAAGTCAGGAACTCCACCTGTAACCATGCAAAACAAACTCAACAGATCCCGCTGTCGGACCTTCTAGGGCGTCTCAGTATGCGCCAGAAGAGTCTCGCTGAATATCTTGTGAGCAAGACGGAAGGCGAGGTGAAAAATGATGCGCTCTCTGGAATCTCCCGGTCTCCACCTGTCACTATGCTCCACCACGTGGGCTATCTCGCCCCAGAAATCTCGAGCGACGGCTCGAGAAGGAAAGTCAGTCACGGTGGGGGTAGGGAAGCCAAAGATCTCCCTAAACTGATCCATCGGCACTATGTAGTTCCGGTTCAGCAACCGGTACTTGATGTTGTTGCGTTCCGGGACGTGAGTGACAGAACTCACAAATTCCATGGTCAGTTTTAAGTAAGTCGGTGCTCGGATCTCCATGAACTCCTTCAGTCCCACCATGGAGATCATCTTCATCAAGTCCTCCGCCACGTGGAGGCACTCAAAGGCAACAACTTCCAGAAACCGCGGGGCAATAATGGGACGCCCGCAAATACGGTCATAATCAGCTTGGTGATGCTCGTGGATCACAGGGATCGAATACTATGAAGAAGAAGGGGGAAGAACTACTGGGTCTATCCCTCAAAAACAACGTGGCGATCAGATCTGCTACTCATGAATTCTGACAGATGAACACCTCTGTTGCTTTGACAATCACCTCGGCCGAGACACAGCCGACTGGACAGAGGCGAAGTGTTGTTCGATCGAACTCTCAGATTTTCAAGTTATTTTCCCCCAAATTACTACCAAATGCTTCCTATAGGGTACTTATATCCTTTTCAGCAATAATGAGTGGCAACCAGAGCCAGATCTGTCCTAATTCAGTGAAAGAAAGAAGAGTTAGGGTTTTCGAACGAAATACCCAAATTCTGCAGATTCGGAGCATTTTTCTCGCTGTTTGATGCTTGAAAACCAATCCTCTTGCCTCCTCCGGTGTAATCGAACCAAAAATCGTGGAAAACGAGCAAGAAACGAGGAAACGAGGCTAGGGCACCGCCGCGGTCGAGGCTCGGTGTAGGAGGGAAAAGTGAGGAGAGAGAAAAACCGTCTCGCCTTTTATACCCCTCGCTGAATTTGATTTCACCTCGGTTGAGGTGGTCCCGACTGAACTGAGGTGTTTGACTGGATGTCAGACCTAGTCGCCTCGGTTGCTCCAAGAACATCTCGGTCGAGGTGCTCTGACAGCAACCGAGATGTGTCTCAGTCAAACTTCGTCTTCTCAATTTCTTAAACTTCTGTCCTTCCAGTATAGCTCCTGAGTTGTAATTCTTCCTTATAAAGTACATGGTTTCTGTCTAGAGGACGCAAAAAGCAAAGCAAAGCAAGTTATCTAAAACTAAGCTAGAAAAGGGAAAAGAAAGCAATACCTTGGGTTGCCTCCCAAGAAGCGCTTGATTTAAGGTCGCTAGCTGGACCCTACATCATCCCTAAACATGCTGGAAGGTGTCCTCACCACATACTTCACCTTCATCATGGGGGGAGGTAGCCGGCTGAGGTGAGCCGCAACAGAATTCTCGGATCCCTTCTTATCGCGAATCTCTAGGTCAAACTCTTGAAGCAAGAGAATCCAACGAATAAGACGCGGCTTCGCATCCTTCTTAGCAAGCAAGTAACGAATAACTGCATGGTCAGTGTAAACAATAACTTTCTCTCCCACTAAGTAAGAGCAAAACTTTTCAAAAGCATATACAACCGCCAAGATCTCCTTTTCGATGGTGGCGTAGTTCAGTTGAGCTTCATCTAGTGTCTTGCTAGCATAGTAAATAGCGTTGGTCCGGCCATCCTTCTTTTGTCCAAGTACCGCTCCTACGACCACATCACTCGCATCACACATGATCTCAAAGGGCAAAGTCCAGTCGGTAGGTTGAATGATGGGAGCGGTGATCAATGCTTCCTTTGTCCTGTAAAACGCATCAAGGCATTCTTGCGAAAACTCAAAAACAACATCCTTATTCAAGAGATTAGTGAGTGGTTTAGAAATCTTTGAGAAATCCTTGATGAACCTCCTGTAGAAACTTGCATGCTCGAGAAAAATCCGCACACCCTTAACAAAACAAGGGGGAGGAAGTTTCTCTATAGTCTCGATCTTAGCTCGATCGACCTCAATACCTCGGTTGGAAACGAGGTGTCCTAGCACAATTCCTTCACTAACCATAAAGTGACACTTCTCCTAATTCAAAACAAGATTAGTGTCTTCACAACGTTGCAGCACTAGAGAAAGGTTAGTCAAACGATTATCAAAAGAGGAACCATATACCAAAAAGTCATCCATGAATACCTCCATGATCTCCTCAATGTACTCGGAAAAGATAGCCATCATACAACGCTGGAAGGTAGCGGGTGCATTACACTATCCAAATGGCATCCTCCTGTAAGCGAATGTCCCCCATGGCAAGTGAAAGTAGGCTTCTCTTGATCATCCAGATGGATAAGAATCTGAAAGAAGCCACTATAACCATCTAGATAGCAAAAATGAGAGTGTTGAGCTAACCGTTCAAGCATTTGATCGATAAAGGGGAGCGGGAAGTGGTCCTTCCGAGTGGCCATGTTCAGCTTCCTATAATCAACGCACATCCTCCAGCCCGTAACGGTCCTAGTTGGAATCAACTCGTTGTTCTTATTCGTCACAACGATCATTCCTCCTTTCTTTGGAACTATATGCACCAGCCTCACCCACTTGCTATCCGATATGAGAAATATGATACCTGCATCCAACAACTGAAGAATCTCCTTCTTCACAACCTCTTTCATGATCGGATTTAAACGTCTTTGAGGTTCCCTTGAAGTCTTATGATCGTCTTCCATTAGTATCTTATGCATGCAAAAAATAAGGCTTAATGTCAACAAGATCATCAATAGTATAACCTAAAGCCTTTCGATGTTTCCTCAGGACATGCATCAGTTTAGACAATTCAGTTTCAGAAAGGGAAGCACTAACGATAACGGGATAAGTAGAATCCGGACCAAGGAAAGCATACCTCAAGTGACTAGGAAGTGGTTTAAGCTCCACGACTGGGGTGCTTTCTGAGGTGGATCCGTGCTTCCTCCTTCCAGTGGAGTAGACTTCGATCGAAGAACTGGACTTTCAGAAGTCTCAATTGTCATCATCTCGCTTGTGACCTCGGTCGAGGTCCAAGGTGGGTGACCGAGGTGTTCTTCAGATAAGAGCATCTCGCTTGGTCCAGAAAGTGACTCGGTCGAGGTACTGGAACTGGGACTGAAACCTAAATTGTTCTTCTTCCCCCGAATTAGTCTCTCAATCTTAGCTCCTAGATCTACTTCCAATGCTTTTAAGCTCCGTATATCTGCATCACAAGAAACATCTATACCTTCCTCCATTAAAGTAAAACTAAGAAATCTCTTAAGAGGGTCATTAATAAGGATAGAGCTCACCAATTCTCTTGATTCTTCTTCATCATAGATGTTGAAGATGTCATCCTCCAGCGGCTCTCCTTTCATTGCAGCAAGCAATGCAAACTCTACTTGATCTCCACCAATGTTGAATTTCAACGTGGCGTTCTTACAATCCACATTGCAACCCGAAGTTGCTAGAAATGGTCTCCCGAGAATGATAGGAACGGGATAATCTGCGGGTATGTCAAGTACAACAAAATCTATAGGTAAATAGAAATTACCTAACTTGACGGGAACGTCTTCCAAGATGCCCACGGGACGGGTAATGGAGCGATCCGCCATGTATAGCCTTATCTTTACCGGCTTGGGCTCTCCAAGTCCGATTTTCTCACATAGTTCCAGCGGGATGATACTCACGCTGGCTCCTAAATCACACAACACTTCATACGTCACATCCCCAACTTAAATGGGAATGCAAAATGAACCGGAATCTTTTAATTTGGGCGGCATCTTCTCCTTTATGATATGATTGAGCTTCAAGGACTTAGATGTCATCCTTACTTCTCCAAAATCTTCCAGCTTCCTCTTCCTTGATAGAATTTCTTTCAGAAATTACCATAGGTGGACATCCCTAGAATGGCATCATGGAAAGAAATGTTAATGTGTAGTTTATTCATTAGGTCTAGAAACTTACCAAAATGCTTGTCTAGATGTGCTCTGGCCCTTGACTGGGGGAATGGAAGTGGTGGTTTATAAGCAAGAGGTGGAACATAAACTTCAGATTTATCCTTTGCTTTCTGGGACTCCACCTCGGTTGGCACCTCGACCGAGGTGTTCTTCGTCTGTTCTGGCACCGACCGAGGTATTGGATCCACAGTTTTCAGTCCACTTCTTGTCGTTATTGCCATAATTTGTCCCTTAGGGTTGCTCTCTATCCTTGTTGGGAGCTTCCCTGGATCTCTTGGCGCTTCATTCGCCTTGTAAAAGAATTGTTGCTCAAAGGCTTTTTGTGCCTTTGAAAATGAATTCATTGATGTCTCCATAGCGTTGAGCTTGATCAAAATTGCCTCCAGCATTGCATCCTTCTTTTCCGACTGGGACGAACTCGATCCAGGCTCCTGGCTTCTCAATGGAGTAGAAGAAGAAGAGAGAGGGGGGGTTAAGAGCATTATGAGCATGAGAATAAGGGTTACCCAGATTTTGTTGATTAGATCTCCAATTGTTGTTGTTTGAGTTTCTATTATTTTTGTAATTGTTGTTCCGCGGTCCTTGATAGTTGTTTCTTCCTTGATATCCGTCATCTTGCTCCTTCTTTGTTTGAGCTAGTAAAAGTTCCTTCAAGGCCTTTACCTTATTGCTAAGAGAGGTGAGTTGAGATCCAATTGATGATGTTTCCTGGAAGCTAACTCTCCTTGCTCCATTTTCGGTTCCTTGATGGGAGTACTTCTCCATATACAAAGCTTGCTTTTCAATGAACTCCCAACCTTCGTCTATCGGCATATCCATGAATGTGCCGGCTGAAAGTAGCTGAAGATTGAATTGAGTAGCTCCATCCAATCCCTTGAAGTATATCTCCAACAACTCGATCTTTGGAAATCCCATGATGTGGGTAATCCAATAGAACGTCCTTAAATCTCTTCCATGACTTGGACAAACTCTCCTTGTCCTTCATAATAAAAGCATTGATATTTCCCCTCATTTCAGCGGTCTTAGAGGGAGGAAAGAACTTTGTTAGAAACTCCGTCGTCATCTCTTCCCAAGTGCTGATCTTTCCGGGCGGAAGAGATTGATACCAAGCAAGCGCCTTGTCCTTAAAAGAGAAGTAGAAATGCCTTAACTTGTAGTTGTAGTTCTCCAGTCTTGAAGGTCTCAAGGTCTCCATCAGAATCTCATAGTTTTGCAAATGCTGATGCGGAGACTCGCTTTCTAAACCTCCAAATTGACATTGTCGGATCATGGATAGAACTTGTGGTCGAAGTTCGTAATCATGCTCAACTGGATCACCTAGGTTGACTCCTGGATGCTTCACTTGCTGATTAGGGTCCATCCTTTGTCTGGGATTTGTGGAACTCCAGCAAAAAGAACATCTCGGATAGGCATCCGAGGTGGTAGGTGCACATCGGCCGGGGCAACTGGGATTGGGTCCTGCCTCGGTCGAGGATCTGGGATCGGTCGAGGCAGAAACTGGGCCCTTAGAGCGGCCATATCTGCTTCAAGTCCTTTAGTTCTGACGTGAGTCTCTTCTCTCTCTCTCGCTGCAGTTCTTCTCTATTGAGGAGTAGTTGTTCCAATGCCTCCTTCAATTCGGCCTCAAGATCGCGATCGTCTTGATTGGCCATCTTAGCTTCTCTAAATCGTCGCTTGTATCTCTTTTCTAGTTCGAATCGTAAGGAACAATTTCCTTTCTAGCACGGGTTCTTCGCACAAACCTAAGAAAAGATCATGCGAAAACACTCAAGTAGAGTGGTTAATAGCAACAAGGGCAATAGCCTAGAAAGACAACCGAGACCGACTTGGTCTAGACCAAGTCCCCGTCAACGGCGCCAAAAACTTGTTTGCTCCAAGCGGTGTGTGCAAGCTTTAAAATTTATAACCCATGAAGTATACTTGAACAATATGCGAACCCGCAGTGTACAGATCAATTGTAATAAAAGCAAGAATTTTAGGGGTCGATCACAGGGACTTAGGTGAAACAAAGCACAGAATCAGGTTGTCAAATATTGCAATTAACTAAAAGCAATTAAAGCAATCAAAGATGATATAAAGTCAAGTAAGGGGAAATGCGGATTCTAGGGATTAAAGCATCTAGTTGTGGTTCCGACTCAAGATCTCAAAGGATAACACGGACAAAGCTGAGGCTTGCAAAGGGAAGGTGTTTCTAAAGTGGAATAGATCACCGGGTAAGTCTCACTACTCACAATCCCAAACCAAAGCTCCTATTACCGGGTAAGTCTCAAGGTACTAAGGAAAGGAACTATAATCTCAAACCAACACACCAACTAAGGGAATAGAATCAACCTTTACCGGGTAAGTCTCAAGATAACTCACAAAGATGGGATGAAGGCACACTCAAACCCCAATAAAGGATAAACCTTTATTACCTACACTCATGATCTTTGGTAAACAAACAAAGGAATCACCGGGTAAGTCACATCCTAGGCTTGCATTGAACCAGGAAAGGTGTAATAAGGATAGGATTTGGCAAACTTAGATTCTTAACTCATAATAGGTTCAGGAAAAGGTTCACCTCGTTCAGTCAGATTCCACCCCGGCCGAGATGTTCAACGACTGAGCGAGGTGTTCTAGGGGTTAAGGTAAAGACTCGAGCTTTCAGGGTCCTGTTGGGATTAAGATCATTCTATCATCGTCTTTCCCACAACTTTCATCCAATCACCCTAGAATCGCATAAGAAACTTTCCCAACAATCATCATGATAACAATAATCAAATTTATGGAAAAGGAATCAATATTCGAACAAGAAAACCGTAAGAAAAAGGTCTCAATAACTGAATCAAACAATCAACAAACAAGCGTTCCTCAATCACAAATCAGCAAAGAAACAACCAAAAGACAATCTCAGAAAGTCTTACAAACGCCTTCAAAAGCTAACTCCAACTATGATTCCTTCCTTCCTTGAACTTCAATCCTTCAATACTTCCTTCAAACTCTCAGAAAATACTCGAGAAATCTCTTGATCCGAAGATGGCTGAATTGTAGAAAATTCAACCCTTTATATAGGAGAATTATCTTCCAAAGATAAAATATCTTAAAAAGATATTTTCCTATAAAATATATCTCTCTCTCTCAAAATAAATCAGCCAGAAATAATATCTTCCTTCCAAAAATCCAACCAAAAACATAAAATATCCTCCTTCCAAAAATAAAAGATCTCAGCCAAAAATAAAGATCTTACCGGCGACAGGGTGTTCGCCTCGGTCGGGACGCTCCTCAAGATCACCTCGGTCAAGGTGGAACTGTAGTTGAGCGAGGTGAATCTCAACTGAATGTGAAATCTCTCGAATCTGGTCCAAAGTAAATCTTCTTAATCATTTCCATGCTTCGTGAGGTCTTTCTTAAGCTCCAGAATGTATCTCCAATGACTCCTTAGCTTCCTTAGCTCCATTTTGATCCAAAACATGCCATTTTACCTACAATTACAACGAAACTAGGTGTAGACCTCGATTCCCGCACAGGTAGACAAAACAACAATATAATTAAAGAATATACATCCATACATGCAGATTTATGAAGATAAAACGTCTAAACTAGCTCCAAAATATGGACTATAATACATGCCAAAAAATTGTTCGCTCCAAACGGTGTGTGCAAGCTTTAAAATTTATAAGCCAAGAAGTATGCTTGAATAATATGCGAACCCGCAGTGTACGGATCAATTGTAATAAAAGCAAGAATTCCAAGGATCGATCATAGGGACTTAGGTGAAACAAAGCACATAATCAGGTTGTCAAATATTGCAATTAACTAAAAGCAATTAAAGCAATCAAAGATGATATAAATTCAAGTAAGGGGAAATGCGGATTCTAGGGATTAAAACATCTAGTTGTGGTTCCGACTTAAGATATCAAAGGATAACGCGGACAAAGCTGAGGTTTACAAAGGGAAGGTGTTTCTAAGTTGGGAATAGATCACCGGGTAAGTCTCACTACTCAACATCCCAAACCAAAGCTCCTATCACCGGATAAGTCTCAAAGTACTAACAAAAGGAACTATAATCTCAAACCAACACACCACCCATGGGAATAGAATCAACCTTTACCGGGTAAGTCTCAGGCTAACTCACAAAGATGGGATGAAGGCGCACTCAAACCCCAATAAAGGATAAACCTTTATTACCTACACTCATGATCTTAGGTAAAAAAAACAAAACAATCACTAAGTCTCATCCTAGGCTTGCATGAACCAGGAAAGGTGTAATAAGGATAGGATTTGGCAAACTTAGATTCTTAACTCAGAATAGGTTCAGGAAAAGGTTCACCTCGTTCAGTCAAATTCAACCCTGGCCGAGATGTTCCACGACTGAGCGAGGTGTTCTAGGGGTTAAGGTAAAGACTCGAGCTTTCAGGGACCTGCTGGGATTAAGATCATTCTATCATCGTCTTTCCCACAACTTTCAGCCAATCACCATAGAATCGTATAAGAAACTTATCCAACAATCATCATGATAACAATAATCAAATTTATGGAAAAAGAATCAATATTTGAACAAGAAAACCTTAAGAAAAAGGTCTCAATAACTGAATCAAACAATCAACAAACAAGCGTTCCTCAATCACAAATCAGCAAAGACAACAAACCAAAAGACAATCTAAGAAAGTCTTACAAACTCCTTCAAAAGCTAACTCCAACTATGATTCCTTCCTTCCTTGAACTTCAATCCTTCAATACTTCCTGGTTGACGGAAGTTTGTAAGATTTCTTAGTTTGGTTTGGTTTGTTGTCTTTTCTTATTTGTGATTGAGGAACGCTGATTGTTTGTTTGATTGATTCAGTTATTGAGACCTTTGTGTTAAGGTTTTCTTGTTTGAATATTGATTCCATTCTCACATATTTGATTATTGTTATCATGATGATTGTTGGCTAAATTCTTTATGCGATTCTAGGGTGATTGGCTGAAAGTTGTGGGGAAGACACTGATAGAATGAGCCTTTATCCTAGTGGACCCTGAAAGTTAGAGTTTTTACCTTAACCGACGAACACCTCGGTCAGCTGTGGAACATCTCGACCGAGATGGTACATAAACTGAGTGAGGCAAGCCCTTTTCTGATCCTTATATGAGTTGAGGTTTCAATTTGCCAAATCCTATCCTTGTTATACCTTTCCTAGTTCAACGCAAGCCTAGGATGAGACTTACCCGGTGATTCCTTTGCTTGTTTACCCAAGATCATGAGTGTAGGTAATAAAGGTTTATCCTTTATTGGGGTTTGAGTGTGCCTTCATCCCATCTTTGAGAGTTAGCCTAAGACTTACCCGGTAAAGGTTTATTCTATCCCCTTGGGTGGTGTGTTGGTTTGAGATTATAGTTCCTTTTCTTAGTACCTTGAGACTTACCCGGTAAAAGGATCTTTGGTTTGGGATAGTGAGTAGTGAGACTTACCTGGTGATCTGTTGCCACCGTAGAAACACCTTCACTTGGCAAACCTCAGCTTTGTCCATGTTATCCTTTGAGATCTTGACTCGGAACCACAACTGGATGCTTTAATCTCTAGAATCCGCATTTTCTTTATCCGACTATTACATCATCTTTGATAGCTTTGCTTGTTTGTTTGTGTTTTATTGACAACCTGAATTACCGATCTTTGTTTCACCATAGTCCTTGTGTTCGACCCTGAAATTCTTGCTTTTATTACAATCAATCCGTACACTACGGGTTGGCTATTTGGAATTATTCTTGGTATATATATTAAAGCTTGCACACACCTCTTGGAGCGAACAGGCACACAAACGCGATCGTGGCATCTCATCACTCCATCTACTCCTATGGAGAATTGTTGGGAATCACCACGAGAAATCTTATCTCGTATCCTCATCAGCATTGGGCAGGTCCCCTGCTTCTGTTGGATCTCACCCAACAGATCAGGTAGAACCTGTAAGGTACTCAACTGGGCATCCTCATCAGAAAAAACTGGATGTCCATCATCCACGCTAGATATCTCTATAACTGCGTTGTACTGTCAGTCTCGCAATCGCCTTCTCTCGAGGCATCTTCCTGTCAGGGCATCGGAGACAACGTTCGCCTTCCTTGGATGGTACAAAATCTCAAGGTCAAAATCCTTGATCAGCTCAAGCCATCTACGCTGGCGGTTATTCAATTCCCGCAACGTGAAAATATACTTCACACTCTTATGGTCTGTGATGATCTAGCATGTAGCGCCATACAAGTAATGCCTCCAGATCTTCAATGCATGAACTACCGCTGCCAACTCCAAATCATGAGTCAGGTTGTTCTCCTCATACGTCTTCAGTTGTCTAGACGCATAGGCAATCACTCTACTACGCTGCATCAGAACACATCCCAAGCCTAGCTTGGATGCGTCACTTTGACTACAAAGTCCTTTGTGCCCTCCGGCTGCGCTAAGATGGGAGCGGAAGTCAGACGTCTCTTCAACTGCTCAAAACTCTGAGTACACGGCTCGGACCATACAAACTGGGTATTCTCCCTCAACAGTCTGGTAAGTTGATGGACAATCACAGAGAATTTCTCCACAAACCGTCGGTAATAACCGGCTAAGCCAAGAAAGCTACGTACTTCCTTCACGTTCGTCAGTGTTATCTATGTTGCTACAGACTCGATCTTCGCTGGATCAACCTTGATCCCATCGGTGGAGACAACAGGTCCCAGAAATACTACCTTTGGCATCCAAAACTTGCACTTACAAAACTTGGCGTACAGTTCTCTATCTTGTAAAACTCGCAAAACCGTCCTCAAATGTCCAGCATGTTCCTCTCTGCTACGAGAGTACACCAGGATATCATATATGAAGACCACCACAATCTGATCAAGGAAGTCGATGAATATGTCATTCATTAACTCCATAAAGACGGCGTATGTATTCGTGAGCCCGAATGGTATCACTACAAACTCGTAGTGACCATACCGAGTCCGAAATGCCGTCTTATGCACACCCTTCTGTCTCACCCTCAGCTGTTGATATCCCGAGCGCAAGTCGATCCGGGAGAACATAATCGCTTCCTGAAGCTGATCCAACAAGTCATTGATGCGGGGTAATGGATACATGTTCTTGATGGTCACCTTATTCAGCTCTTTGTAGTCGATGCATAACCTCAACAATCCGTCCTTCTTCTGCACGAAGAGGACAGGTGCTCCCTACGGGGATACTCTAGGGCGAATGAAGCCCTTCTCAGCCAACTCCTCGAGTTGCTTTTTCAGCTCTAACAACTCGATAGGCGTCATACAATATGGGGCCTTCGAGATCGGTTTCGTACCAGGCTCCAACTCGATACCGAAGTCTATGCTCCTTTGAGGCGGCAAACTTGATGGCTTGACAAACACATCCAGAAACTCGCAGACCACTAGGACGTCCTCTAACGCGTGACTCTCACCCTTATTCATGGCATAACACAAGAAGGCATCACATCCCTGTGCTATCAGCCTCGCTGCTCGTACTACACTAATAACCATACCCGACTCTCGAAGGTACCAACCCCGGAAAATCTCTATCTGACCCAACTCAGTAGACACCATTACGGTTCTCCTACTAATATCTAACACAGTATGATGTCTATCCATCCAATCCATACCCAAAATGACTTCCTTAGGCACCAACGGCGTGAAAAAGAAGTCCACAACCAAATCGCGGTTTAGTAAATGTATAGGACAACCGTGTACCTCTCGGGTACCTCTAACATGACCTCCATCTAGTAACCTTATCACAAAATGTCTACCCCTCTACTGTATCTAAGTTAAGTCTATCAACGCATGCATTAAAAATGAAAGAGTGTGTGGCACCCGTATCAAACAAAACTCTAACAGGTTAACCATTAATTAGAATGGTACCTGTAGCAGATAGCGCTGGTGGCTCCTCAACTCAAAAACTCTACCTCTAGCTCTCCTGGTGTCACTAGGACCCCCATCTCAACCTCTACCTCTACTCGGTCTTGGAGTAGAACCCTGAGTAGTAGGTAGGTCTGGGACTCTCTATTATCCCTGAACCTGATGCTGAGGTGGCCTCTGCCCATCTCCTGTTGCACTAGCAAAGGAAGAACCTTGCCGTGATGACGCCTTGCCCTGACGACAAAACGTGGCCCTATGTCCTGGCTTTCCGCATGAGAAGCAAGTCACTGGAGCTCTCGGGCAATCAAATCTCACGTGCCCAGATCCTCCGTAGTTGTAACACTACCGGCCCCTCTCCGAAGTTTGTGCAGATACTGGATAACTCGAGCGGCCCTGAGTTTGACCTCGCCCGTACCTAGATGCTCCTGCATCTGTCAACCCAATATGTTGTCTCTTCTCAAATTGTCCCGTCTATGAAGTCCTCCTTTGACTAGCCAGCTCACACTCGTAAGTTGAGGCTCAGTCCTGGTAGTCTGTCAAGGACTCGCAATTAAAACCCGCCATATAAGAACGTGTACTCTCCCTCAGTCGACGGGAGAAAAGATACATGTGCTGGTCCTCGGAAGGTGCAGCTTGACCCAGTCATGCTAGCTCCTCCTGGAGACGACTAACGGCATCAGCCTCAACAAAATCCTGTATTTTCTCACTCAATGAGGCAAGGCAGAAATGTTCTCCGATCATGCTCTGCATCTAGTCGTAGCTGGTGGCTCAAACTCGCATAGTCCTCCACCCCTACTGAGCTAGGTCACGGAATAGAGTCTGGACTAACTCTATCCGTCTGTCCTCTAGATATCTAATAGACTCAAGGGCTGAGTCCACATGTCCAATCCAGACCTCAGTCTCCCGTGCTACCTTCCCAAAGAAAGGTGGTACACCCATATGATGGAATGCCTTCAACCAAGTATCTGGTCGAGGCCCTCTATACTCCTCTAGAGCTCTAGCAACCTCAGCAACACATGCCGGTCTAACTAGCACTTGAGTAGCTCCCTGGGACATCTCAGAAGATTCCACCTGTGTTGATAGATCCGGGGCACGTCTACCCGCTCTAGCAGCCTCCTCCACTCGTCTGATGCTCACGTGGAACTTTGGTCCCCTCACAGAGACATGATCCGAGTCATCTGACTAGACTTGTTGAGATCTTTGTCTTGCAGCTCCACCACTCATAGTCTCAGGAACAGAACTCTCAACAACCTCCTCATGTACATCCTCCACTACAGGCAAATCAACAATGGGAACATGTCCCTGGCCTATCACTATTTGAGGAAGAGGGGCTCCACCCCTTCGTCTAACTACAGATGTCGCTCTAGTCCGAGCCATCTGCGGGGTATGCACACCTAACTTATAAGGCTATATATATGCCATATGTATAGATATATATAATACTTAAGGCCAACATGAAAGCACATCACATAATACATATATGTATATATATATATATATATATATATATATATATATATATATATATATATATATATATATATATACCGTCGAGATCCTTAGAAGGGTGATGGTTTCCCGTACACTCTATCCCAAAACAGTTGTACTCTTTTCAAAACCAAAATCCTTTTAAAAAATCAAACCCCTTTCGGGTTTTGATTATTTATCTATTCGACCTTTATTGCAGATTTCTAGTGCCATTGTTGTTAACCTAACGCTTTGATACCAACTTTGTAACACTCCAAATCCGCAGGACTCGAGGCGCTAATGGGCTAGGATCTCACAGTGGATCCTGACTCTATCTTGACAATAAGTTCACTGGATCTTACAACAAGGCACAGATAGATTAAAACCAAATAAATAAAAACTGTATAAATATATACATCAAGGTTAACGAAACACATCCGAGTACAAAATGGCAACACCATATACAACGAGTACAAAGATCTCATAACCCTCGCACAACCTAGTGTACGGAAGCCCTCGGCGGATCACCCATCTGGCTCACTCTGTAGTCTTCCTAACCTGCAGATCATCTACAACACGGTATAAAAAAACGTTAGCTAACAAATCATGAATAAGAATGAAGTAGTAGCACATATAACATATCATCACATCACAACATGCTATGTACATACAAATATCCATTTATTATCTTTAATTAAGTTATACCATAACTAATTCATTCCTTGTGACACAAGGAGTAAAACTCTCTCGCCTTTGTCCCCGTTTCCCCTCAGGTTTGGAAATTGGTGTCAATCATCACCACTTGGAGGACTGGTCGTAGAGAACCTCCTAGCCACTCAATTTTGGGCTAGACAAGTTATCACCGCCCGTTATCATACACTTGGGCCAATTAATTTGCTTATATGGTCGTCCTAGTCCGGTTAGGTTATGAATGCAACATACATATGCACGCACACCACCATAGCAAACACTCAAACCCATAACTGCTCGCTAAGTAAGTCCTAGGGACTTACCTGTCACAAGCGTAATCCGTATCAAGTGGTCACAATTTCCCCTCGGGGAAATTGTGACCACTTGATACGGATTGCGCTTGTGTCTGCATCAATAAAGCACAATAATATCAAGATCGTCCCAAAGTTAGGAGATTCCACCTCCTCAACCCCATAACCATATCCAAATCATACTCGAATCCAAACCTCGTTATCATAAGCTCACATATGTCTAAGGCATTAGTAGCATGCATCCCATCATCTCACAATACACACTACTAGCCTAGCTATTCTAAAGTGAAGGCCAAACGAAAGGAAAGGACAGGAAACATACCAATTAGGTATGTCATGGACAGACGCACCTACGGAACAATAAGGCGCAGGGGCATGGCACTGCACAACCACAAGAGCGGTGACAACCAGCGCAGGGGCGGCGAGACACCAGACGTAGGGGCGGCGAGACACCAGATGTAGGGGCGGCACTTGCTATGCGCAGGGGCGGTCGAACAGCAAAGGAGCCCTCTATCTCTTCTCTTTGATCTGTCTCTCGATCTTTTCACTCTTCTCATTTCCAATGGTCATAGAAACATATACATACACATATATCCATCAACAAATGTCCAGGAAAGGTACACAAGATCAAATCTTGTGGGAATTCTAAACTAAAAGAGATGAAAGAAGAAAGAAAAGGAAGAAAGAAGGGAAGAACTCACTGCTCCAGCTCAGGAGATGGTTCCCACAACTACAACCTCAACAACAGGCTGTCCACATCACAACTACAACAATCAACATCATCATCAACTCACCACTAAAGCTCATCAAGCAAGATATTTAAAGATGAAGCCAAAGAACGAAACCAAGGAAGGATGAGGAAGAAGAAGAAAGAGCGTGAGGAAGAGGAAGATGAAGTTGTAGAAGAAAAGGAAACCCTTCATCTGAAGGAAGAGGAAGAAACATATAGGAGAAGAGATGCAAAAGCACGGTCAAGAGGTCAAAGAAAGTGGTTAAGGCTGCCATAGCCGCAGGGACGGGTCCTTAGACCGCGGGGGGATGTCACCGCTCCTGTGACCTACAAAACCGCAAGGGTAGGGTCCCTGTAATATCCGGAATTTTTATTCCGTTTATATCTGTAACAAATCCGATCTCGATCAGTTGATCCATATCCGTCTACTTAGTTAGACACATTATTATAAAATTTATCATTTTATGTAGATTCCCTTCACATAAAATGATAGAATCTTTTAAAAAGTTTATCATTTTATGTAGCTTACCTTAACATAAAATGATAGGATTCTTATAACCAATCCTAAACTATAACAAAATCCGTATCCGTCTATTCCGTACATTCATTTGTCGGGATCTTGTTTCCGGACTGCAACTAGCACGGGCTGTTGTTCCCTTGCGCCTGCCCAGCAGCAGTTTGCCCAGCCAGAAGCCCGCCAGCAGCTTGCCCAGCCCAGAAACTCGCCAGCTTCAGCAGCTTGTCCGCAGCCCAGCTTCAGCACCTTGGATCCACAGCTTCAGCCCATCTGTTGCTCTATCTCTTCAGCCCGGCGTTGCCAGCTCCAGCCCAGCGTCCAGCCCAGCTCTCGCAGCCCAAGAAGATCTTGGAAGTGCATATTACGTGGGGTTGCTGAACGTTATAGAGGATAGTAACAGCCGGTTGATTTCTTTCCTTCTTCAGCTGATTGTGTTTGTCCAGATTCATGCTAACTGCTCCTCTCTCTTTCCTTCTGTAACTGTCTCTCTTTCCTATCGTCTCCCCGAACCTCGCTCTTCCCTTATCTGCATTACGCTTCCTTCTCTCCTACCTTCACACGTACTGGTTCGAGGTTGAAGATCTACCAGCCGACTGCCCAACCATCCTACGTCTGCACACATCCAGCCGCTCCAAGCACATAAGATCGTCTCCTAATCTCGCGACTGAATCCAGGTTAGTGCAGTGAACGTTAATTCCGTCTTCACCATCATCCTCTTCTTTGTTTCATCGACCAACACTGTTGTGCTTCAAACTGCAGCCATCTACTGAACTAAAGGAATATGATTACATCGATTCATAGCCACCATAGTCAGCCTCAAGTTGCCTAATACGAAGCAGGACCTTGCGAGATCTTCTGCATACACCTCCGGTAAGCTCCTCCTTCATTCTCCTTGCCTCGCTCTTACCAGTCCGGAGTAATGATCTCCCTCCTGTTTTAGCTTCAGCGACGCCGGCCAGAACGAGATAGAACATTGCTTAAACAGCAAGTGCAGCAGCCGTAGAAAGCCTTCTGTATAGAGGTAACGGAAAGGCTAACGTATGATCTTGTGTATGTGTACCGATTCTTTAGGACTAGAATGATGTGTTGTTGTAGTTCGGCCTGGAACATGAGTTAGGTTGGTAATGAGTAGCTGCAGAGTTATATAAACATAATGGTAGAAATAAAGGACTGCTGTAAATACAACTCTTTTTCCTTCAGCTCTTAAGTTAGAAACTTCCCATTTTGTCGACCAATGTTTGAGAGTTTGAATGATGATCCACCGTTGAAATTTTAATAGGTGATAGGTAGATATATGTAGTTTACTATATTAAAATTTGAGAAGAAATGAACGGTCGGATTAGAAGTTATAAGCTTCCAAAGTAGGGTAGTTAAGCAGTTTTTGTAAACATTAGAATTTTGGCTAAGTATAGAAATTGTAAGTGGAGTAGCCAACTTTGAGAATTTTTATAAAAATATGGGATGAACAGTTTTGAGAAATTCTTGCTCCTAAGGGTAGATGGAACATCATAGATGATCTAGAGAACTATTTTGGAATTTTTATAAGCTTTTACGAATTTTATATTTGAAACCGAAGTTAAACCTTTACGACCTTTTTGGAAAATAGGGAAATAAGAAAAGTGACAGTTGTAACCAAACTAAACTTTAGGAGTTAGAATATGACTTTAGGGTCTCGGATAGGAGTTTAGACATGAATTTCGGAAAATTTGGAAGTTCCGGGACTAAGGGTAAAATGGTCATTTTACCATAAATTAGTACTGTAATTAGCTATGTCATATTACGATCTTCTATCTTAGAAGTCTTAGACTTCTAATTACGTTGGAGTGTGCTAATGCACTTATCTCCTTTGGCAGGCAACTGAGTTGCTACAGTTTACAGAGCGAGTTTGATTTACAGAGAGTCGAGACTTACAACAGGTAAGTCCTTTGGGCTTACTTAGCTGACTTCTAAATATGAGCATGAATGATGATAGTGGTGTGTGATTGAGATGTTTAGAGTTATAGGTTGTGATAGATATTTACCGACCTATACTTGGCCTAAGAGTAACGGGCGGTGGCATTCTGCTCAGTTAGCTTGCGGGCGCTGGGGGTTTCTTGAGGGACTAGTCCATACTCGGTTTGTAGTGATGCTACCGGCGGAGGTCAGCTAGACCTACACCCAGTTGGATAAGGAACGGAGGCGAGAACTGTTAATAGCTCTCGTGCCACAACTGTAAAATTGAATAAGATGAATCACTTAACTAATAGATAATAAACGGTTGAGTGCCAGCATGATGTTTGTTTATAATTTTTCTACGTGTGTTTGTGATGTTGTTATTCTACTTATATTTGGATAGTTAGCTAACAGTTGTTATGTTGTGTAGACTTACCACAGGTTAGAGCAGATGTCGAGTGATCCGGATGGTAGTGGTCAGCCGGGGTGTCGTACTTTTAGGACGTGTTGCAGTTTCTTTATTTGTGGGATTTCCAGTTGGACCTTGGTTCTTTTCTTTCTTTCTGTACTTTGTTATCTTATGTTTTCCGGCTGTCAGTTGTTATGGTCACATTCATACATTGTTAAGAATTATTTCATGATTTCTGGTTTTTCCTTATATGTGCCTTGTTGTAAGATCTTGTTAAGTTGTTGTCAAACTAAGGTCGGGACCCACTGTGCGGTCCTAACCAGTAACTCCCCGAGTTGTAAAATTTGGGGTGTTACAGTCCCTATAAAGACTAAGGCTTTACCAGATTGTCTTGGTACACTGAGGTCCGGCTCGATGCTTTCTCCAACTAGGTTGGCACATTTTCTTCTTAGGTCGAGTGATTTAGTCTTCTTAGGTAGAGTGAAGTTTCTACTCACTCCGGGTTTAATGATTTCACTCGACCTTAGTTAACAAATTCTATTCTTACTCAGGGTATGTTCTTCTTCTTACCTCGAGGGAAGCTTCACTCGAGGCTCTTCTCTTGGGGTTACCTTGCTCCTTTGGCTTCATGCAAGACTTAATGCTTGGTTCCTTCCTTCCCTTTCTCATGATGATGATAGTGTGATGATGAGTCCTTTTTATGATTGCTTGGGATGATCATTTATGCTCCATTTAGCTCCAAATGTGACCAAAAACACCTATAAATACTAAACACAATGTAGTAGATATTCTTTGAAATTTTAAGGCATAAGCTAAGATTTGAGTTTTCACCCCAAATCCTAGCAAGAGGACTACTCACACATGGTCAAAAATATCAACATGGTAATAACTAGAACAAATGACACGGTAATAAACTAGACTTAAAAGAAGAAAGTAGGAAATATAATGGGAGCAATTGGACTTATAATAAAAAGTTATGACCGAAAACATGATAAAAATAAGATCTAGGTTGAGGAAATAGAAAAACACCAACAATTCGTCTATTCTTCAACCCAAATTCGGATAAATCTTTCTTCCAATAGTTTAACTGCGATTAATTGTTATAGGTAAGATGTGTGTTGGTAATTGAATTAGTATCTATTACAATCAACCAAGTGCTCTATTTATAAGGCTAAAATTATGGTCCCCCTTTAAGAAGCTTCTTCCATCAACATGCATGGAGTTAGTTATAAAAGTGGTCCATACCGGGTAAGCTACCTAGAGTGCTCCATTTGCCTTAGGTCGAGTGGGTCATCAAACTAGGGTAAAGTGTTTTCACCTCCATAATCAAGTACTCTTAGATCGGGTGCAGATTGCCTTAGTCAGAGTTTTTGAGGCATCTTACGTCGAGTGATGCCATTCCACTCGAGGTATGTGTATTTCTTGTTCACTTAGGTTGAGTGTATTGAGGTCGGGCTTGATGGTCCCTCCAACTAGGTTGACACATTTTCTTCTTAGGTCGAGCGATCTAGTCTTCTTAGGCCGAGTGAACTTTCTTTTTACTCCGGATTTTATGATTTCACTCGACCTTATTTGGCAAAATTTACTCTTACTCTAGGTTTGCACTTCTTTTTACCTTGCGTGAATCTTCACCCGAGGCTCTTCTAATGGGGATTTCTTTGCTCCTTTTGCTTCATGAAAGACTTGATGCTTGTTTGTTCCTTTCTTCCTTTGCTCATGTTGATGATGGTGGTGTGATGAGTGTTCCTTGGAATTGCCTAGGATGATCATTTATGTTTCATTTAGCTCCAAATGTGATCTAAAAGACCTAAAAACAAAAAAACACAAGGGGAGTATACATTCTTTGATATTTTTAGACATAACCTAAGACATAGATGTCTATCCCATGCAAAACTAAGGAAAAACACATTTATAAAGATAGCATGAAAACATGCTATTAAGTACCAAACACTAGTACAAAGACACCCCCTAGACCTCGCTTATGTTGGAGCGGTTCATAAGAACCGTAATGAAAGGTATTTTCGGACCACGGTTATATACACATAACCGAGGTCAATCGATTTTTAATTTTTTAAAAAAATTTCGGATCCCGGTTATTTGAACTAACTGGGGTATAATAATTCCGGACCCCCGGTTATATGAACTAACCGCGGTATACAAGAATTTCTGAACCCGGTTTCCGATTCGCCGCAGGGATATGAAGTGGTAATAGAGAGGAAGTGTCGGAGGTTGAGAATCGGACGAGATTAAATTGGGAGAGTTGTGAGGGGCCTGGTTCAGTGGATTATATCCTTGCCTTGATAACTTGGAGGCTATTAAAGCTTCGAAGTCTAGGAAGCATATGGAGCATAAAGAGCACCATTGTCCCTCGCCTAACCCTCGGTGCTTGGTTCCGCTTCCTGCTGGTTATAAGATCCCCATTCCTTTGCCTAAAAGCAGAGACCTAGTGAGATTGATTGTTTGGTAAGATTTGATTAAAATTGTTTGTTCACTTTGGTGTGATTTTGAGATTATAGATAGGCCAAGCAAAGTTGATGCTCATTAACCTGATTTATTCGAGGAAGAACTTCTTTCTAGGGTGGATACAAACAAATTAAAGCCAACTTATGGTTCTTCTTGAAAATAAACCCAAATAAATTAAAGAAAACAATCAATGCATGTGTATGTTGCGCAAAATACAAACAAATTAAAGAACACTGAGAATAAAAATAAAGATGATTGGAATAGCGGAAACCCAAACAAGGTTGCGCAACAAAGTCATGGTTTAGTGATTCCTTTGTCCAGGATACCAGAATAAGAAAGCATAGGGTTCTTCTTGGAACGACACTTAGCTATTCCTGTGTATGTTGCCTCCATTTTCATGTTCTGCAGATATATCAAAGCTTCCGTTATTTGATCATAGCAATCAATTCCTGCTTATGTGTTTTGTAAATTGGTTCAAGGATGTTTTTGCTTGAATCTTTTGGATTTTGTCTGTTGCCAATGAATGTAGATGGTTCATTAATCATTAGTATCAACATTACTTTGGTCAAGAAATTTTGTAACATAATTTTCCTCTTTTTTTTTGGTTAATATAAATGCATATTGAGACACATAGTGCAGGAAACATTGTATGCAATGAAGGGTGATTTAGTTGGTATCCCTTTGTGTCTGCAAGCATATATCAACTTAATGTATCTGAGGTTGCTGTTGTGAACCTCACAGTTGTCTGTCTTGAATGTGGGTTTATTACACTCAACGTTGTATCTTAAGAGTTGAGAATATAGTTTACTTCAGTAACTATATTAAAAAGCAAGTTTTCTCTTTAGATGTAGTAGTTTTTGTTGTGGAGACCTACTTTGTCATTCTTCTGAAGATAACTAATTTGTATTTTTGTACCATTTGCATGAAAAGTAAGTAACTAAACCAGCCATAAATTTGAAATAGTGACAGAAGAAAAGAAAGTGAAACAAAACATTTCATTGGTTTGCTTCTATATCTCTAATCGTTGTCTACATGATTTATTCAGGTGATTTCTGGATTGGTTATTGGAAGGAGGACAATGCGCAACAGTTTGAATATGGCAAAATATGCATCCTAAATTTACAGTCACTTAAGATCTAAAGGTAACTCTTAAAGGTATTTGCTTTTTCATAATTTCTCATACCCTTTACTCTTATTTACTAAGATTGACACTGCTGATACATAGCAAACTAAATTTATAGTCTTTCAAGAAGTGAGAACTTCCTTCCGCTGGCCCGAGATCAAATACAATCTTGTAAAATTGTAGTTTGAATGAATTGCTACTTATAAGGGTCCGTTTGGGAGGTCAATTTAGTAGCTTATGGATTCATAATGTTTATTTCTCTGGACTGTTTGGGAACCCAGCTTATTGAAGTTTATCCCAACTTACTGAAGCTGAAACTTTGGCCGATTTGTAACTTAATAAGCTGGATGGGAATATCTGGATGAAAACTTATTCTCTTCCCCACCATTCTTCTTCTTTGCTTTAGTATTCATAGTTTTTATTCATAGTTTCCTCCATGATCATTGCTCTAGGTATGTCAATATACTGCAAGTGAATAAGTTTTCATCATTTTCATAGTTTCTATGACTTATAGAAATCTGTCAAATGGGTCTAAAAATTAACTTTTTGCATGGGTATGAATATAACCGGGGTCTAGCCCACCTTTTTGTACTAGTGCACAAGCATTGTTCTTTTACTAAGTAAAAAGTTTGATCTCTGATTCAAGTTGGCTTGATAAAACAGATTTTAACTTGGTTTCTAGTATCACTAAACCAACAATTAAATTAAGCCTTACTTTATTTGCATGTTCAAATACATCATTTTGTGTGTTTGTATCTCAATTTGATATGTTCTTGGCTATGTTTCATCCTTTTGTAAGGAATTACCCAATAGACAATTTGTTGTTTTTTAGTGAAAGATTATATTTTTATCATCTCTTATTTTTGCAGAGATAAAATTTACTTTTCTTTCCCTTATTTGCTTAAGAATAGCATTAGCCAACTAGTTATATCTCAAGTGAATGGGATTTAGTTTGCTTTACTACCCAGTTCTGTTATTATAATTGAAATGTTAATAATTTTATTATCATAAACGTATGAAAATAGCTGATGCAGGAAATGATACACAATTGCAGCAATCCATTTGAAATTGATATGAAAATTATATCTGCATAAATATAGGAGGATTTGGCAGTTACTTGTTTGGAATGAGTGAAGTTGTTGCGAAACAATCAGTTGAAGACAACAGTGCCACTAATTTCAAAAATCCCTCATTGCATTGGATCATTGGATTCCTGTTTGTGGTCATCTTCCTCGGTCTTTTTTAAGTCGTTCCCCGAAGCAAGGTATATATGGATTACAATTTCCGTTGATATTAGCAACGGCAAAACATACATATCTTGTAATTAACCTCCATTGGATATGTGTTTATGTATGCTGCAGATCATGGTGATAGATTTCAAGCTTACTTTGCGCTTTTAACGGTTCCTTATCTTTTGCGTTCTATCTTCTCTCCGCAACCTCATCATCGATCCAAGAAGGTTAATTTTCATTCTTTAGTCTTTAGAGCTGGATTAATCTGGCTAATGCTAGCATTGCATTATGAATGATCAGGTGGAATCTGTAGATTACCTTGGATCAAAACCAAGCTGCTATGATAAATATATTTTTTTGTCCAAACGTAATATACTAATGTGCACTTCAATTGGCTAGGTATCGTGGTTAGGGTTGTATGTAATTTGACAAAAACTTATTCCCACACTTGAAGGATTGGTAGGGGACAGCCGATAGGCGTGGGTTTTATTCCAAGGACAAGATTTTGATCCTTCTTTGACGTGAGCTAGTTTTTCTGCAATTTAAATGTGGAGGAGTGTGTTGGCTATGCCTTCTTGAAACAACTCAGCAAGCACATATTCATGTAGGTTGGGCTAGACTAGTTTAGTTGATTTTGTCCATCTAGAACGTGAAATTTTAAATCATAAAATTATGATTATCTTGTATACCAACTATTAAGAATATATTATTTTTACATTTATGCATTTGATATAATTCAGTTGAAATTGCATTCTAGTGCATACTTGTTTCACATACTGCTAATTCACAACCACAATTTAGTTGTTCTCTTTTCAAAGGAGTATCAACCTGGTATCAATGTTTCTATGTAATATTACAGTGTATATTAGCTTATTGTAATTTATTTAATCCCTCTTCTTTTTGCCAAATTATGTCTTGGAATAGTGTGTAAAATGCTCTGATTCATCCATCTCTTCCAGCAGATGCTGAATTGGGCAATGGCATTCAAAGGAAATAGAAGCTGCAGTCAAGAGCTGGATAGTGATGAAAATGCTGTCAAAACTGCTCTGGCAGCGCTTGAGAGATTTGTAAAGTGGCATGGAAGCTTGGTTGCTCGCTTGTTATTAGAAAGAAAGCCTTCCATTAAAAGTCTTCCATTCTAACTCGAGTTTGTGGAGTCTCTCATTCAAGAATGCATCGACATTGACTGAATTGTCTAGCTTAGTTTTCCATGTAGAGACCATCGGTAAAAAGTGTTTGTTATCTTTTGTTAATATATATAATCTACTTTCAGAACGAAGAACGGTAGAAACTTGGTTTGTTTTTTGATATTACTTTCGGATTATATGATTGGAATATTAATTACCTCACAAGTTTGCTTTTGTATTTTAGCTTAATATTATTTATTTACTGATTAATAATTTCGGTTAAGTACAATACGCATTGTGTAATTTAAGCAGGTGCCAAATTAGCTATTTTTGATATTAAAAATAATAAATTACGGTTAAAAATTACCACGGTTTTATGTAGAAACCCGAGAATAAAATTTTAAAAACTGGTAAAAATACCCCGGTTATTATACTAAAACCGAGGTCCGCAAATTACCAATTTTTTTCCGAAAATTACCCCGGTTTTTTATAAATAACCGGGGTGAAAGTCGGACCCCGGTTATTTGAAAAAACCGGGGTAAAAGTCAGACCCCGGTTATTTTAAAAAAACCAGGGTCCGACTTTTACCCCAGTTTTTTTAAAATAATCGGGGTCCGGTTTTTACCCCGGTTTTTCTAAATAACCGGGGTCCAACTTTTTCCCCGGTTATTAAAAAATCGGGCTCCGAAAATATTAACTCGGTGACATTTACCGGGGTGCGAACTGTCGGACCTCTCTCCCGTTAACCACGCTTCCTTAACCGGGTTCCCATGTACATAACCGGGGTCTAGGGGGTATTTGTACTAGTGAAACGGAAAGGTTCTAATATAATTTATACAGTAAGGACATAAACATAAAAGTTTTATAACACGAAAAACTACAAAAAAAATAAATTAAAAATTATTATTAAAGTGTAAATATGGGTTGAATGGGTGAATCGATGATGGGTTGGGCAATGGATGGATGAAACATTCATCCGAATCCTACCAGATCCACCACCATCTTTTAACGTGTTTTCACCCTTTTGTTGAATTGGGTGACCGGGTATCCGCCGGGTACGGCTGAAATTTCTATCCCTAGGTACACAATTGTTCATAAACAAAACTAGACTAAAGTAAATATAATAAGATCTTGACTTTCTAGATTACATACATTTTCATAAATTATACTTAGTCTAGTCTTAAAGATCTTCTAAGACGTACAACATGCGATGTGTATTTCTCTTTTATGAATAATAATGCTTCCTTTACATAACATGAAAACTTAGATATGCGTTTTGATCGGTGTATCAATATGTATGTACACAAACGTCCCAAGATCTCGTCATCCCTTCATAATTCCTGTTTGAGTCCAATAGTCCCTTTGATTTCTCCCCCTTCTTTAATTATCTCATCAAAACCCTTGAATATAATAATCTTGATAGGCTTTTTCATCTTGTTTGAGTCTGGAAGTCACTTCAAGGACGTTTGCTAATGGACGTCCCGCGGAATATCCTAAGACACGTCTTATGTTATGGAATATGTCATTTCCACTCATTTGAGTTTGTACGTCCCTATCATGGATTTTTATTGGGATCTCCATCTTCCAGAAACCTAAACTCAAACAAACCTTACTCCTTTCATATGAGATTTGATGCAAGGTTGAGGCAGCAAAAAAATTAATCTAGATAAGATTGCTACAATACCTTGGTGAGATGATTTCCCCTAAGAAAACAAATACAAAATCATAAATGGAGACAAGATGGAATGGAAGAGAAAAAATAGAGTTTGAATGGAAAAATATACATAGATTAGAACAAGAAAGAACCAAGGAGATCAACTTGTAAGAACCTTGATCAAAGATGATCAAAACCCAAACAATTATCTTATCATAACCCTCATCCTTTACAACCTTACACAAGCATCTATGGAGGCAAGCACAGGGAGGGACAAATGATGAATTAAGGTGTAACACCCCGAATCTGCGGGACTCGGGGCGCTATGGGCTAGGATCTCACAATGGATCCTGACCCTAGCGTAACAACAAGTTCACTGGATCTTACAACAAGGAATAAATAAATATAAAACAAACCCTTATAAACTGAAATATCAACAACGTAAATCATTCACAACCACAACCGAGTATCAAAAATAGTAACATTATTTACATGTGTACATCCCAAAACCCATGCACCACGTAAATGTACGGAAGTCCTCGGCTGATCACCCCACAACATCACTTTGTAGTCTTCCTATCCTGCAAAGCATCTACAACACGGTATAAAATCTTTAACAAACAATTCATGAATATTAATAACGCTAATAGCCCACATAAATACATAGTCACATCATACATGCACATGCCTACATAACATTCGTTTATTATCTTCATTATGCTATAACATTACTAATTCGGTGTGATATGAGGATTAAAGCAATCTCGCCTCTGTCCCTTTAACCACACAGGTTTGGAATTGGTGTCAATCATCACCACCTAGTGGAATAGTCGCAGAGAACCCCCTAGCTGCCCAATTTTGAGCTAGACAAGTTATCACCGTCCTTTATCATACACTTGGGCCAATTAATACATATATGGTAATCCTAGTCCGGTTAGGTTATCAATGCAACATACATATACACACACACCACTATCACAATAACTCCAACCGATAAACGCCAACTAAGTAAGCCCAAATTACTTACTTGTCACAAGGTAGTCATAACCAGTGGTCACGGTTTCCCTCAGGAAACGATTAGTGCTTGTATAAGCGAGGTACACAACATCAATCACTATCAAACGCTATGAGATTCCACCTCCTAGTCTCCAAGATCATAAGCTATAAACTATTCATCGATAACTCATCAATACTCAAAGATGCCTAAGGCATTCCTCAACATCTCACAACCTCAATCTCATCTATATAAACACTAACATGTTCTCACGTCCCAAACATAACACAAAGGAAAGAAACGACACATACCAACACTTGGTATGTCTTGGATAAAGATGCACCTGCGGGAATGAACGAGCGCAGGGGCGGTGACAATCCGCGACAACGGAGGACGAAGCCGCAAGGGCGGTGACACAGCTTCTGCCGCAGGGCTGGCACTGACAAGGCGCGGGGGCGGCAACACTGCAGAATGATGGTCTCCTTACCCCTCAACGATCTTTCGATCGATCTTCTATGCTTTTATGGTGCTAAAGGCAACCAACCTTCATCATAGATACACACACACACACACATATATATATATATATGATAGGATATGGTTCCCATGAGAACAACCTTATCGTGTAATCATGAGAACATTCTTAGATCGTCGGATGATGAGTATTAAGGGTCGTGATTCAGGGTAGATATTATAATTATTAGATAAATAATATTTTGAAACTAACAATAACTATGAATAATCCATTCAACCAACAAGTCCTGGAGCGGGGTATGAGACGCTTACACTCGAAGGACATTCCGATGATGAGGATACAGTGGTCCAGACGAGAACCTGAGGAGGCCATGTGGGAGACTGAGGATAGTATCCAGAGGAACTATCCTAAGTTTTATGCAGAGATAGCTGCATTTGTAGATGTGTCGAGCGAGTCTTAGCACATTTAGTGAGTTATATGATGATGTGATTATGTGATTTTATTTCATGCTAGATGGTGATGTGTGATCCTAGTGGATCTTGTTGTGCTAGCACGAGTTATGTTATGGCTGGAGAGGTTCTACCTCCATGCCCTCGAGTGATGATCTTATGGTTGGAGATGTTCTACCTCCATACCATCGAGTATAGGCCAGTTGGAGATGGTTTTGCCTCCATGCTGTAGAGCGAGATTAGGTTAGTCGGAGATGATGTTACCTCCATATTTTGGGATTATGATATTATGATTGCTGGAGATGTGCTTCCTCGATATTGTTGTTATGCTAGTTGGATATGTTCTTCCTCCATGTTATTGCGTGTTTTGATGGAGATGTTTTTTCTCTATCACTGTGATATTAGCGGCTGGAGATATTCTTTCTCCATAACATTGAGATACAAGTTAGCTGGAGATGTTCTTCCTCCATGCTATATAGTGGTTATAGTTGTTGGAGATATTTTTCCTCCATAATGTGATTGAGGATATAGATACCAGAGATGTTTTACCCCTGTTCCTTTGGAATGAATTACGTTTTCGGAAGGTTCTACCTCTGATAGTGTGAGTGTTATACCTCGACATATGGGTCCAAGAGGATTTGGGCTTGTTCAAGTTTCGGGACGAAACTTGTTTTTAGGGGATCTGATGTGATATCCTCTTCCTTCCTTAGGCTAGCCGCGACCGCGCCTGACCTTGTCGTAGGTGCGGGCCACCGCAGACGCGGTGATGTCGAGCCGTGACTGCAGCTAATGCGGTCTCAGCCGTCTTCGTTGACCTCTTGACCGGGCTTTTGGATTTCCTTTCCCTATAAGACTCCTTCTCTTCCTTCTGATGATGGTTTGCTTCTCTGATGTCTTTATCTTCTCCTCCTCATACTCTTCTTCTTCTTCTTCTTCTTCTTCGCCTTCTTCTTCTTCTTCTTCTTCTTTTTCTTCTTCTTCGTCTTCTTCTTCTTCTTCTTCTTCTTCTTCTTCTTCTTGTCTTGGTTGGATCTTCATCTAGTCTTCAAGAAAGTTGATGTTATGATTGTTGTGGATGTTTGTTTCTGTGGAAGGTGATTAACCTGCAGTTTGGGTTCTTCTTTGGATTGGACAAAAGAGTGGTGAGTTTCTCCTCTTCTTCTCCTTTCCTTCTTCTTCTTCTTTCTCTTATCTTTGATCCAATAGTTGGATCTTGGGTTGATGATTAGTTTATGGTTGTTTTGGATGTGCATATGTGATGACATGATTTATGACACTAATTTAGGCACTCTATTAGATAGTTTTCCTTTCCATTCATGCATGTTTCCGCATTAGTTCGTGACGTTTACGCTTAATTCATTCATATTGTCGGTATAGATGTCTACACGAACTCTTGTCGGTTTTGTAGGTATTTTGGGGAGCTTTTGGAGCTTAATCGATACATTCAAGAATCATTCCTTGTGGTGGCATACATCCGGACTCTTTAAGGAGCAAGCTAGGAGCAAAGGAGAACACATAGGACCTTGTTGGTGCATGCCTTGCACTAACTCGTGGCTTAATGCTCCAAGGAGGGTTTCGGGAGTAAAACCACGGCCCAGAGGCCATTTCCACGCCTGTGGTTTTGGTTGTGGTTTCTGTCTGGACCACTTTGATACGTGTCCCACGATCTCTTTGCCCGACCTTTGCTTATTGGAGGAGTATTCAAGTGATGTTGCATGTTGTATTCAGGAGCTCTCTCTTCCCTTTTTGACCTAGCTTCTTCCCCAAAACACTTCTCCATTGTAGCCTCTCTTCTAAGCACCCATTGTGGGTGTTCTTGGGAGAGATTAGTGTAGATTTTAGTTTTAAAGTGAGATTTGAGTTGTTTTGAGTGAGGTTTCCTTTGTTGATACCTTGGAGCTGCATCTTGGAATCTTTGTAAGATTTGGTAACTTCTATTCTAGGTTTATAATGTCTTTTCTTTGGTTCATTCTTCATTTTCTAGCTATGACCTGCAAGCATGCTCTATTTATGAAGTTTGATCTAGATTTGTATGTTGTTGGCTGAATAGTGGTGATTCAAGGGTGAAGGAGTGATGTTTATGCTTTGGACTATGATTGTATGGACTTCCATGTTAGCTTATGATGGATTGGTGTTCAAAACTCTAACTCAGACGCAAAACCACGGCCTGTTCATCCAAAATCTAGGTCGTGGTTTTGGCCGTGGTTTTCCCTATTGTGCTTGTATTGATGAATCGGGATGTTAGGATGTAGATGTGTTGAAACCCTAGTGTTTGTTGAGCCAAATCTAGCTTAGGGTGACCTAATGTTAGCAACCTTTTTGAGGGATGAGACTTACCCGGTAATTTCCTCTCTTAGATACATGAGATGATGAACTCTAGGTAGTAGTGAGCCCAAAAAGCCGCTTTTGGATTAAGTGTGCTAGGATCATTGCCTAAGACTTACCTTTTCCGAGACTTACCCGGTAAGGAGGGGTTTGACCCTTAGGTAGTGGCCGGTTTGTGTAGAATTCCCGTCCTTAGGTTCCTTGAGACTTACCCGGTAATAGGGCCTTAAGTACGAGACTAGTGGAGCAGGAGACTTACCCGGTAATTGCTCCCATTAGAGAAACACCCAACTCCGAACAACAACAACTTTCCTTTGATCTTTAGAAACATGAGTTCATTTTCATAATCGGAATTCCGAATCTCTAAAATCCGCTTTCTTATCTCTTATCTCTTATCTTTGTGTTTGTGTGTTAGTTTGCTTGTTTGTGTTGATATATTTGTGATCCTTGTTTGGTCACCCAAAACCATCCAAAAATATTGTGTTTTGCATTTTCTTTATTCCTCATTTCATCTTAGTTTAGATTTACACTATCTTTGATCATTGAATTACTTGATTTCACCTCAGTCCTTGTGTTCGACCTCGGAATACTTTCCCTCCTACATAACGATCCGTACACTGCGGATTTCGCTAGGTAGTTTAGGAGATTAGATCGAGTTTATAAATGTAATGCTTTTTGTGCTACGTTTCTAGCGTAACAAGTTTTTGGCGCCGTTGCCGGGGACTAGGTCTAGATTGAGTCATTTGATTTTGATTGTTTTTAGTGTATATCTTTCTTGTTACTTTTGATCTTTTATTGTTTTTGTCTTTGCCTTTTCATGTTTGCCATGGACGGATTGTACTTCCAAGACGACCTTGACAACATGGAGTATGAGGAATGGATGGGAAACCCAGATCAAGGACCTCTCCATGATGAGTTTGAGTATTGAGAGGAGTTTAATGCCTATCATGAGTCCCATGATCAAGCTCACATGACTACATTGCCTCATGAAGAACCTCACCATCAACCTCATAATGATCGAGTGGAATCAATGCTAGAAGAAATGTTGAGGAAGATGGATGATCTAGAGAGTAACCTTGCTTCCGTTTTGAGTTCCCACATGGTGCTTGAAGCGGAAGTATTTCAACAAGAAGAGGTTCATCATGAGGAGATCCAAGAATTGCCCGAATCAACCATGATCATTAAGGAACTTTAAGAAGAGTTGGATGAAGCTTGGGAGCAAGTGAGGCTAAGGGATTTGACCCTGAAGGATGAAAGAAGATTGAATTTCGAGAGAGAAGAACAAATAAGGAGGGAGATTGAGGAGATTAGGAATGCTCTTATACTAGGAGATCCTACCATCCTTCAAGGCTTACCTCCACCTCCTTCACCTTTGGAGGAGTGCAATGAAGTGCTCTCACCCCTGGACATCTTTGCCATCAACCCCGGAACCACACTTAAAGAGCTCAAGAGGGATGAGGAAAATAGAGAGAACCACGGCCTATCTGGCACTTCCACACCCGTGGATTTCCCGTGGAAAGCTCTGTCGTAGAGAACCCTAAGTTAACTTCAACTCCTTCCAATCCTTTCTTGCTTGCCCGGAGTAGACACGAAGATTGGAGTCCCTTTCCTAATGAGTCTCCCATGTTGAATGAAGGAGGCAAGCATGATGGATCCATGATGGTTATGAAGCACTTCAATGAAGAATTATTTCCAAGAATCGGCTTTCTTCGGATCATAGAGGATAAGGATTATAAGCATCACCGGTGTGACCGCGGAGTACCAATTGTCTAGGTATGGGGTGGCACCTATGGTTGCAACTCCATACTATCATCAAGGGAGCGGTAATGAAGGAGTCTACTACTCACCGGTGAAGAGAGAACTTAAAGCTTATTTGGGCATCAAGTGGGCCGTGCTTGTCATCATGGATGCCGGAAAGCGATGGTTGCTTGGACTCCTCAAGCAAACCATGGTATTTGAAGTGGATTGACATATCCACGAGGTTTGGTCAAGCTAATGACCTAAAAAAGCGCTTCTTGGGAGGCAACCCAAGGGTAACAACTCTTTCCCTTTTCTCTTTCGTTTTTGCTTTTGCTTTTGTTTTTGTGTGTTTTTGTGTTTTGTGTTTGTGTGCTAGATTTTAGGCAATAACGAAGCCTTGCAAGGCAAGATGTTGATGATGATCCCGTTTTCAACCATGGGTGGAGCGGACGTGAGACTTGGACGGCATAAGGTGCCTTTGTTGGATGGAAGAGCTCCAATCTCGCATACACCTTGGCGCGGGTCTCGACGCCGGAATGACTATGAAGAGCTCTCTACCATGCTTGATCGATCATCCGCACCACCACTCCACATGAGTGAACCAAAATACCGAACGACACCATTTTTACATTGTGAGGACTTCTTTCACTCTTCTTACTTGATTTGCACATTGGGGACAATGTGTTTCTAAGTATGGGGTGGGGTTTTCATGATTCTTAGCATGGCATGATCGCATCTAGGATAGTTTCATTTATTGTCACACATTTCTTATCATGTTTTTGCATTGTACATATATATTTCAAAAATTCAAAAAATCGAAAAATTTTAAAAAAAAATTTTGTGCGTCCTAGTATGGATATGACCCTTATGATGAGATTGTGTTGTGAATTGGCTATGGATGGCCTTGTGTGTTGAATGGATTAATGCATATATGGACTTGAAATACTTCTCTTGAATCCTGTGCATGATTTGTGATTATGATGCTTGTTTTGATTGGATTGAGGATTGATAGTCGAAATTACATTCTAGTTCTTCCACATCGTCTAGGTATGATTAAGGCAATTCATCTCTCTTCTTCTCATCTTGATCATGTTGTTTGAGCATTGGTTGTCTGTCTTACTATTTTCAGGCTGATGTGGATAAGAGTGGGACCATTGACTACGGAGAATTTATAGCAGCAATAATCCATCTGAACAAGCTAAAGTGTGAAGAGTATCTTGTTGCAGCCTTCCAATATTTTGACAAGGATGGAAGTGGATCCATTACTATAGACGAGCTCCAGCAAGCTTGTTTTGAACAAGGCATGAATGATGCTTTTCTTGAATACGTTATAAAAGAAGTTGATCAAAACAACATAAGCTCCTTCCTTTCTGTTGAATTTGAAATTTTACTTCTATTTTATTTTGTATTTTCACTCATTGTCTACCTGTGGTCTGTGATAGGATGGAACATTTGACTTCGGAGAGTTTGTTTCCATGATGCGAAAGGGCAATCCCATAGGCGGACTTGGATTGGTTATTGGAAGGAGGACAATGCGCAACAGTCTGCATATGGCCAAATATGCATCCTAAATTTACAGTCACTTAAGATCTAAAGGTAACTCTTAAAGGTATTTGCTTTTTCATAATTTCTCATACCCTTTACTCTTATTTTCTAAGATTGACACTGCTGATACATAGCAAACTAAATTTATAGTCTTTCAAGAAGTGAGAACTTCCTTCCGCTGGCCCGAGATAAAATACAATCTTGTAAAATTGTAGTTTGAATGAATTGCTACTTATAAGGGTCCGTTTGGGAGGTCAATTTAGTAGCTTATGGATTCATAATCTTTATTTCTCTGGACTGTTTGGGAACCCAGCTTACTGAAGTTTATCCCAACTTACTGAAGCTGAAATTTTGGCCAATTTGTAACTTAATAAGCTGGATGGGAATATCTGGATGAAAACTTATTCTCTTCCCCACCATTCTTCTTCTTTGCTTTAGTATTCATAGTTTTTATTCATAGTTTCCTCCATGATCATTGCTCTAGGTATGTCAATATACTACAAGTGAATAAGTTTTCATCATTTTCATAGTTTCTATGAGTTATAGAAATCTGTCAAATGGGTCTAAAAATTAACTTTTTGCATGGGTATGAATATAGCCGGGGTCTAGCCCACCTTTTTGTTCTAGTGCACAAGCATTGTTCTTTTACTAAGTAAAAAATTTGATCTCTGATTCAAGTTGGCTTGATAAAACAGATTTTAACTTGGTTTCTAGTATCACTAAACCAACAATTAAATTAAGCCTTACTTTATTTGCATGTTCAAATACATCATTTTGTGTGTTTGTATCTCAATTTGATATGTTCTTGGCTTTGTTTCATCCTTTTCTAAGGAATTACCCAATAGACAATTTGTTGTTTTTTAGTGGAAGATTATATTTTTATCATCTCTTATTTTTGCAGAGATAAAATTTACTTTGCTTGCCCTTATTTGCTTTAGAATAGCATTAGCCAACTAGTTATATCTCAAGTGAATGGGATTTAGTTTGCTTTACTACCCAGTTCTGTTACTATAATTGAAATGCTAATAATTTTATTATCATAAATGTATGAAAATAGCTGATGCAAGAAATGATACACAATTGCAGCAATCCATTTGAAATTGATATGAAAATTATATCTGCATAAATATAGGAGGGTTTGGCAGTTACTTGTTTGGAATGAGTGAAGTTGTTGCGAAACAATCAGTTGAAGACAACAGTGCCACTAATTTCAAAAATCCCTCATTGCATTGGATCATTGGATTCCTGTTTGTGGTCATCTTCCTCGGTCTTTTTTAAGTCGTTCCCCTAAGCAAGGTATACATGAATTACAATTTCCGTTGATGATTAGCAACGGCAAAACATACATATCTTGTAATTAACCTCCATTGGATATGTGTTTATGTATGCTGCAGATCATGGTGATAGATTTCAAGCTTACTTTGCGCTTTTAACGTATTTTGCCAGAGCAACGGCGTTCGGGATGATGTTTTTGCACAACCTCATGCGATTCCTTATCTTGTGCGTTCTATCTTCTCTCCGCAACCTCATCATCGATCCAAGAAGGTTAATTTTCATTCTTTAGTCTTTAGAGCTGGATTAATCTGGCTAATGCTAGCATTCCATTATGAATGATCAGGTGGAATCTGTAGATTACCTTGGATCAAAACCAAGCTGCTATGATGAATATATTTTTTTGTCCAAACGTAATATACTAATGTGCACTTCAATTGGCTAGGTATCGTTGTTAGGGTTGTATGTAATTTGACAAAAACTTATTCCCACACTTGAAGGATTGGTAGGGGACATGCCGATAGGCGTGGGTTTTATTCGAAGGACAAGATTTTGATCCTTCTTTGGCGTGAGCTAGTTTTTCTGCAATTTAAATGTGGAGGAGTGTGTTGGCTATGCCTTCTTGAAACAACTCACCGAGCACATATTCATGTAGTTGGGGCTAGACTAGTTTAGTTGATTTTGTCCATCTAGAACGTGAAATTTTAAATCATGAAATTATGATTAACTTGTATACCAACTATTAAGAATATATTATTTTTACATTTATGCATTTGATATAATTCAGTTGAAATTGCATTCTAGTGCATACTTGTTTCACATACTACTAATTCACAACCACAATTTAGTTGTTCTCTTTTCAAAGGAGTATCAACCTGGTATCAATGTTTCTATGTAATATTACAGTGTATATTAGCTTATTGTGATTTATTTAATCCCTCTTCTTTTTGCCAAATTATGTCTTGGAATAGTGTGTAAAATGCTCTGATTTATCCATCTCTTCCAACAGATGTTGAATTGAGTGATATTGCTATAGTCATACAAGTTATTTAAGGTGGCATGACTGTGGAGGATCCACAGGTTAATGACGATGATGATGGTGGGACAGGACTGAAGGTAATTGGCATGAAAGCTCTTGGAGATACTACTATAGTTGGACTTTCAAGAAATTCTGGGGTGACGGAGTATACTATTGGTGGTTATGTGGAACCTAGAGAATATATTCCTGATAACCGTGTGTCCCAGAATAGAGCTGACAACTTTCTAACAGCAACTAATTTGTCTTCACCTATTGTCCCTGGTCTCTGGAATGATCTACATACTCAATACTCAACATGTAGCAGTTCCTTTTGCGGCATGGGCTTTGGCAAATTGGGCAATGCCATCCAAAGGAAATAGAAGCCGCAGTCAAGAGCTGGATAGTGATGAAAATGCTGTCAAAACTGCTCTGGCAGCGCTTGAGAGATTTGTAAAGTGGCATGAAAGCTTGGTGGCTCGCTTGTTATTAGAAGAAAAGCCTTCCATTAAAAGTCTTCCATTCTAACTCGAGTTTGTGGAGCCTCTCATTCAAGAATGCATCGACATTGACTGAATTTTCTAGCTTAGTTTTCTATGTAGAGACCACCGGTAAAAAGTGTTTGTTATCTTTTGTTAAGATATATAATCTACTTTCAGAACGAAGAACGGTAGAAACTTGGTTTGTTTTTTGATATTACTTTCGGATTATATGATTGGAATATTAATTACATCACAAGTTTGCTTTTGTATTTTAACTTAATATTATTTATTTACTGATTAATAATTTCGGTTAAGTACAATACGTATTGTGTAATTTAAGCATGTGCCAAATTAGCTATTTTTGATATTATAAATAATAAATTACGGTTAAAAAATTATCACGGTTTTATGTAGAAACCCGAGAATAAAATTTTAAAAACTAGTAAAAATATCCCGGTTATTATACTAAAACCGAGGTCCGCAAATTACCAATTTTTTCCGAAAATTACCCCGGTTTTTTAAAATAACCGGGGTGAAATTCGGACCCCGGTTATTTAAAAAAACCGGGGTAAAAGTCAGACCCCGGTTATTTTAAAAAAAATCAGGGTCGACTTTTACCCCGATTTTTTTAAAATAACCGGGGTCCGATTTTTACCCCGATTTTTTTAAATAACCGGGGTCCAACTTTTACCCCGATTATTAAAAAACCGGGCTCCGAAAATATTAACTCGGTGACATTACCGAGGTGCAAATTGTCGGATCTCTCTCCCGTTAACCACGCTTCCTTAACCGGGTTCCCATGTACAAAATAACCGGGGTCTAGGGGGGTATTTGTACTAGTGATACATACACAAACATATATATATATATATATATATATATATATATATATATATATATATATATATATATATATAGATAGATAGACATCCAAGGGATGCCAAACACAAGATCATTCTTGTGAGATTTAAATAAAAGAAGAAGAAAGAAAGGGAAAAACCTACCACTATAAAATCAGGAGAAGGAGAACAACAACCCAACTGCTCATCCACAACAACCATCACATACTATCATCATCATCACAACCAAACAACCAAAGCTTCACACTTGAAGAACTCAAAAGAAGAACCAAAGAAAGAACTCAAGAGGAAGAGCAGAAGAACGTAGAGAGGAGAAGAAGATGAAGTCTAGAAGGCAAACCCTCCCACAGGAGGGAGAGAGAGAGAGAGGGAAACTTCTAAGGGAAGAAAACGGAAAGCAAGGTGGATCCCACCCTACAAACCGCGGGGACGGGTCATCAAAGCCACGGGGATTGTTCCGCACCTGCGGCTCAACTGAGGTGCAGGGGCGGGGCCACTAGGTGGTAAAAAAGGTTGTGAAATCATCACCTATTCTCGACCATTACAATTATAACGGTAAAGCTTGATGTTGAATGGAAGTGTTAGAATGTTAATTTGTCTTTTATATCGGGTAGGTCTAATACGTGGAGGGTATGCACATTAAGTGAACCTACATAAAAGCTTTCTGAAATTTCATCCTAAAACTAATTGACAATAGAGAAAGTATCTTTAAGACTTATATGTTAGGTTCACATAGTATGTAATATTATCGATGTGAGACATTTCCGCACATCTCAACTTAGGACAACCACTTAACACTCATGTTTGATGGTTTGCAAGCTATCTAGTTAGAGTTTCGATAAACACAAGTAAAAACGGCGGATTCGATTCTTGGATGGGTGGGTGGACGTGTGTAAAAGGTAGTATGGTTTGATGGTTTGTTTTACGACCTCTATCTTGGTTTAGTAGTGAAAGAAAGAGTATGTGTATCGCTTGCAACACAAAATGCAATTATTTATTTTTTTTTTCTGAGATTAGAACGAAATGACTGATTCTTGTAATATTATCTAACGCCAACCAACGTTAAAATGAAATCAATTAAGTACAAAATACCACGACTCCAACAAACACAATGATGTTAAACCTGCATCACACATCGTTGAATTACATATAACTAAAGTAGATCACGTACATTAAAATAAAACTCCTTGAGAGATCCATAAAAAAGCTTATCCACTCCATTAACCTAATAAATTAAAAAGATGCACAAACATAATTAGAACATCAATTTTAATTATTAAGTAAATTTTGAATATAAAAGTGTATTTTGGGTATTAAAGTTCATGACAAAGTCTCTAACATCCCTCCAATATAGTATCAATATTGTATTGTGGGTGGAGGAGAGCCTTTGAGAGAAGTCAAATATGAGAATGAGGTTTGAATGGTGGTGGAAGTGAAGGATGGCGAGGGGAGAGAAGCGCCGAATGATGGTCTAAATCGTCCGAATTTCATCAATCAACCGTCCTATGTTTTGATAAGGCAATCAATTGGGTCATGTGATTGTAGGTTGTTTCCACCCTACTTGCAACATGTGTGGTGCTCCGTACAATGCAACACGTGTAAACTCAATACTGACTCGATTTAGAAATTAAAAAATGTTTTAAAAGTAATTGTAATCGTAAAAAGGCTAGTAATTTGAAGGAAGCATGCAATGCCCATATTTTTTTTTGGTGGGAATGCAATGCCCATATTGTGATAGCTTGTTTATGTAATATAGAGATACATGAAGATAGTGGACATATTAGTAGATGTTGTATGTATGTACCCTGGTGATTAATTAGCCTTATAGATGATGCATTGCTAATTACTTAATTAGTCATAGGCTGGAGAGATTGCTCACTCGTGTCAGTGGCGGGAGATTGAGATTGAGGTTGATCTCCTGGAGCTGGAGCATTAATTCTTCCTTTCTCTTCCTCGGCCATCTTTTCTCGAGTCTTTTGGCCTACTTCCTCGGCGGCTTTAGCAACCTTAGTGTAAGCACCGGCAGCCCATGTCGCCCCCGTCAAAACATAACGATTCTTCATGACGGCAGAGCTTGCGTCGCTCACCTTCTGCTCCGCAACAGCTAAAGCGCTCTTCGTTTTCTCCTTCACTTGATACTTCTCGTCAACCTCCTTCATCTTGTCGCTCACAATGCTGCTTCCTACGCTTATCTTTTCGCTAAGACCAATCTTTTGGTCTATTACGGCCATCTTGGCGGAGGCAGTCGACATTAGCTGATGCTTCTCGTCCAACTCCTTGGCCTTGTTTGCTGCATCTTTCCCTAGGATGAACCCTTTGGCTAGCATGGTCGACACTACTTCTTGAGCTGTATGCACTGCAGACTCATTGTTGTTGTTGTTGTTATCGTTGTTGCTGTTGTTATTGTCCCCCTCACTTACGGGACCCTTAAAGTCCGGTGCAAGAGCTATGGTGACCGGCTGATCAGCTATGGTCGCTCCAGATAAAAGAGCAGCAGTTTCTGCCCCTTGCGAATCCTTAAAGCTCACATAAGCAGTCTGCGTTTGCTCATTCTCACTGAATCCAATCAAAACATTCTTCCATCCGTTAAATTAAACAATCAAATGTAAAAATGTATTGTCTAGAAAACAAACCTGTGTAACTCAACATGTTCAATTTCACCCGAATAAGAGAAGAACTCCTTAATGTCATGCTCAGAGGCACCACGCGAAACATTGCAAACCTTTATACTTTTCGTCTGTAAAACAAATTCAAACCAATCTTGGATGCATTATATCTTAATCAAACATATTTTGCAAATCACTATCAATTACTGAATGTACATTTCAAAGAAGCAAAATTAGCTAAGAGGAGATTGAAAGAATACTAACCGACATGATAGAAGATGAAAACTTTTCCAATATCAAATGGATAGACGTTGGTTGAACAAGTAAATGACGATGGAGAGATGCGAGGAGGAAAAGACAACAAATCTCAATCTTGTGATATAAAGGAATAATCACATGTTTAGCGGCACATTTTTCACCTCATTTAGGCAATTGTTAGAGAAAAGGAGTCCATCTCGGGATGTGCTCCTCTCCATTAATTTCTTCCCTTCAACCTCGCCCTCACAAACAACTGTCTTCTTGCCAATATTAACTCAACCATTTCTCCTTTTTATGTAAATTATTACAATGCCACATATCTTACATTTATATTACATTATTCAGAATTTCACTTTGAAATTTTTGGTGGGAATAAAAATCTCAAATTTAAATTTTGACTCCCAACTTTCAAATTTTACAAAATAACTCATATAAAAGCTTTTCTCTTTTTTTTTTTTTTTTT